>JAKCOX010000110.1:0-1200000 GCA_022605575.1 Laterallus jamaicensis coturniculus | reverse complement strand
GATATTTATAAACATGATTAGGTCCCCCCTCAGTCTTCTTTTCTCCAGACTGAACAGCCCCAGCTCTCTCAGCCTCTCCTTGTAGGGTAGATGTTCCAGGCCCTTAATCATCTTCGTAGCCCTTCTCTGCATTCTCTCAAGGAGTTCCCTGTCTTTTTAATACCAGGGAGCCCAGAACTGGACACAATAATCCAGGTGGGGCCTGACCAGGGCAAATTAGAGGGGGAGGATCACCTCCTTTGACCTACTGGCTACACTCCTCTTCCTGATGCATCCCAGGATCCCATTGGCTCCCTTAGCTACCAGTGCACACTGCTGACTCATAGCCAACCTGTCGTTGACTTGCTGAGGGTGGATGCTATTCCCTCATCAAGGTTGTCAATGAAGATATTAAACAGGACTGGACCCAACACCAAGCCCTGGGGAACACCGCTAGTCACAGGCCTCCATGCAGATTCTTCTCCACTGATCAGGACCCTCTGAGCCCGGTCCAACAGCCAGTTCTCAACCCACCTCACTGTCCATTCATCTATCCCATAGCTTTTCTATCAGGATGTCATGGGAGACAGTATCGAAAGCCTTGCTGAAGTCAAGGTAGATGACATCCACTGCTCTCCCTCCATCTACCCAGCCAGTGATGAGACCAAAGAAGGCTATGAGGTTGGTCAAGCACTTGGATCTCCCCTTGGTGAATTCATGCTGACTACTCCTTATGACCTTCTTCTCTACCAATTGCTTAGAGATGGCATCCAGAACAAGCTGTTCCATCACCTTTCCAGGGACAGAAGTGAGGCTGACTGGCCTATAGTTGCTAGGATCCTCCTTCTTGCCCTTTTTAAAGACTGGAGTGATATTGGCTATCCTCCAATCCTCAGGCACTTCTCCTGTCCTCCAAGACTTGTCGAAGATGATAGAGAGTGGCTCCGCAATCACTTCTGCCAGCTCCCTCAGCACACGTGGATGCATCCCATCTCGGCCCATGGATTTGTGTGCATTAATCCCTTTGAGCCGCTCCTGGACCTCCCCTACCTCAACTAGAGGGAAGCTCTTCATTCCCCAAACACTCCTACTTTCATCCAGGATCTGTGGGTCCCGAGGGGCCTTTGGAGTGAAGACCAAGGCAAAGAAGGCATTTAGTATCTCCACCTTCTCATCATCCCCCGTTACCAGGACACCCACCTCATTCAGCAAGGGACCTACATTATCCCTGGTCATCCTCTTACAATTCACATATCTGAAAAAAACTGTTTTTATTGCCCTTTATGTCCCTTGCCAGTTTCAGTTCCAGGTTGGCTCTAGCCTTCCTAGTCGCGTCCCTACAGGTCCTGACAACATCCCTATATTCTTCCCAGGTGCTCAGACCATGTTTCCACAGTTCATAAACCTTTTGCTTCCCTTTGAGTGTACTCATTAGCTCCCTGCTCATCCACACAGGTCTTCTGCCTCTTCTGATTTCTTACTCAAAGGGATTCACCTGTCCTGTGCTTGGAAGAAGTACTGTTTAAATGTTACCCAGCTCTCACAGGCTCCCTTGCCTTCTAACAGCATAGCCCATGGGATAGCTCCTAATAGGTTGTGGAGGAGCTCAAAGTTAGCTCTTCCAAAATTCAGGGTAGCTATCCTGCTTTTTGGCTTGCTTCTTCCACCCAGGATTTTGAACTCTATCATTTCATGGTCGCTTTGTCCTAAGCTGCCCCCGACCTTTACTTCCCTAACGAGCCCGTCCTTGTTAGGAAGAACAAGGTCCAGCACCTGCCCTCCCCTCATAGGTTCCTGCACCATCTGTAGCAGGAAATTGTCTTCAACATACTGCAGAAATTGTCTAGATTGCATACGACTGGCTGTATTGCATGCCCAGCAACTATTTGGGTAATTGAAGTCCCCCATAAGGACAAGCGCCTGGGATCTCGAGGCTACTTCTAGTTGCTTATAGAAATCACTTTCAGCCTGCTCCTCTTGATCAGGGGGCCTATAGTACACACCCACCACAGTGTCACTCATACTAGCATGACCCTTGATTCTTACCCACAAGCACTCGACTGATGGTTCATCTTTCCCCAGGTGGATCTCAATACATTCCAGCTGCTTTCTAACATAAAGAGCAACTCCTCCACCTCGCCTCCCTAGCCTGCCTTTCCTGAAAAGCACATAGCCATCCATGAGAGCGTGCCAGTCATTCAATCTGTCCCGCCACGTCTCCGTGATTGCAATGAGATTGTGGCCATGCAACTGCATGAAGATCTCTAATTCTTCCTGCTTGTTTCCCATGCTACATGCATTTGTATAAAGGCCTTTTAGTGGGGCAGCAGATGCAGGTATCTTCAACAGATCGCAGCGAGATTTCCGACAGGGGAAGGGTAATACTTGCTCCATTGAGGAGTCCTCAGGGCAATCCACAGAATTTTCCTTACTGTCACATGGAACATCCCCAAGACCGTCACTGTACTGCTGGCATTTACCTTATTCCACCGTCAACTCGCGTTGTGTCTCCCGAAGTACTTGCCTGACCCCAGCAGCCTTCCCCATGCCCCCTTCCCCCTTCCTAACTAGTTTAAAGCCCGATCAATAAGCCCTGCCATCTCCTGGGCAAGGATTTGCTTTCCCCTTTGGGTCAGGTGAGTCCCATCAGCAGTAATCATGCCAGGAGCAGAGTACACGTTCCCTTGGTCAAAAACCCCAAAGTTTTTATGCCAACACCAGTCTTTCAGCCACTCATTCAACACATGGGTTCTCCTGACCTGCTCTGAACCCCTCTTCCCACTAGTAGGGATAGATGAGAATATTATTTGAGCTCCCCACCCCCCCCAACAGAGCACCCTAGGTCACGAAATTCCCTTTTGATAGCACTCGGGCTACACTTCATGATTGCATCCCTGCCTGCTTGAACTATCAGTATTGGATAATAATCAGAGGGTCTTATCAGCCCTGGGAGCCTTCTGGTTATATCACCGATCCGGGCTCCAGGAAGGCAGCACACCTCCCTTCGTGTAGGGTCAGGTCTACAAATGGGGCCCTCCGTCCCCCTGAGGAGGGAATCCCCTACCACTACTACCCTTCTCTCTCACTTAACAGAGGAAGTCTCAAGGAGTGCAGGCATTTGCTTCACTCTAGGCTTCTGTTTCCTCTGAGGCAGAGGGACTGCATTCATCCCCTCACATACCTCTTCCTCAACTTCCAGGACCCCAAACCTGTTGCTTAGGGGAACCTGGGGGAGTGGGGTAGGTAGGCAGGGGGAGTGCCTATGTCGACGAGATGGGACTGTCTTCCAGGCCTCCTCAGGCTTTGGGTCACTCCCATTTACCTGACTACGACAGGACAGAGGGACCGTCTTCAGTTCTGAGGTGTCTTCCTGGCACTCTTCCTTCTGGGATGCCAGGGAGCTACACCACCAGTCAATCTCCCGCTCACATTGCCTGATAGCTCTTACTCTTTCAAGCTCTTCTTTTAGTTCCACTACCATGCATAGCAGATCGTCCACCTGCTCACACCTCACACAGGTGAGGTGTTTTCCTCTCTTCCCTGGCAGCAGCAGACTCAGGCATTCCCTGCAGCCAGAGACCTGAACCGCGGCATCCCTAGTCAGGCCCTCCAACAAGGTTGCCCCAGTTGTGTAAGGGGAACCTCTCCGCCTGGTGGAGACCATGGTTCAACTGTCTGAGTGTAGAGCAGACAGGAATCCCTTGGCTTGTCCTGCGTACTCTGTGTGAGCACTAGCTGGTCCGCTCAGTTTAAACTGTGATCTAGAAGGGTGGGCTTGCTCTGCCTGTGCGCTCTGCCTGTGTGAAGTGCCGTGCCAACTGCCGTGCCATGCCCTTCTGACGTGCCACTCCCTGTTTGCTCGTCCTGTTCGCAGCGCTCCTGGTCGCTAGCACTCCCAGAGGCCCCTCTTGTATGGAGAGGGATTATTCCTACCGCCCTTAGCTCTGCCCCTGATGAATCACGCCTGCATGCAGTCTCAGCGAGAAGCAATGGCTGCCACCGGGTGTGCCGCGCGGTCTCTCTTTTTTATTTTGTTATCTAATTTGCCCTCGCGGATCAGTGCCCAGGGGCTGCCGCTTTCAGGAAGAATCCCTCGACAGAGTCTCCCACTCCAGAGCCCTTCCCCTCAGCAAACTGCGAGAATGTTAATAACTGCCTTAAAAAGGATCAAAGTGACTGTGTAGTCTTAACCAATTATTAGCAATTGTGAGATACATGTAAGGCAGGTGAACAGAGCATCTAACTGATAGAAATGCAATGTAACTCGTGTACTGATATAGAAACCAATATAAGCTCTGTGTGCGTTTCACTGAAGGAGCTCAGAACTTGATCACATTTATCTGAGTTGATAAAAAAAAATTGGGCTCCGGCAAATCAGCACTAGCCCCAGGGGTGACTGCTGTAGTTACTCTGAACAAATTTGGGATGTTGGCTGAGTAAACAAACCAATGCTACATCTCTTGCTCTTAGTGACCTGCTTACTGATGTAGATAGTGTGAGACATGCTACTTTGCAAAACAGAGCTGCTATTGATTTCTTACTTTTGGCATATGGTCACGGATGTAAAGATTTTGAAGGTTTGTGTTGTATGAACTTATCAGACCACTCGGAATCGGTCCACAAAAGCATAGCAATGTGGAAACAACAAATGATGAAGTTAAAATATGATGAGAGTTGACTGGCTGGCTGGTTTAACACCTGGAAATTGCTGGCTGATTCAGAGATGTTATTAAGGCTGGACTTGTCATCCTACTGATAATATTGTCTATGCTCATTATAGTGACTTTTTTTGTTCAATTGCTTAAAAAACTGATTAGCAAGGCCCTTACTTCGGCTGTTTTGCTTGAGCAAACAGAAAAAGAGGGAATTGTGGGCACCTGGCTAGCCGATCCAGGCAATAGTTACATCTCACTGCTGCTTGCAAAACAGCCATGGGAAAGCTTTGCTTCTTGCTGAACATTGAGACAAAGTAAATCGCTGATAAGGAGCTAAAGCAACTGTAACGAGCTCCTGGTACTGAGGAATTCCGCTGTGGTGATACAAACCTGGTATGGTGCAGATGGCCTTCCCCCCTGCCTTTTCTCACCCTCAGCTAATTGTGGAGCAATTAAGAAACCTCCCTTGAAGGTATATAAGCAGCAACTGTCTTGAATAAAGCGAAGCGATCATTTGGAAAACATTAATGAAAAAATTCAGAAACTAAGAGATAATTTACATAAGATTTCAATGCAGGACGACCCTTTGGGAGATTGGTTACCCCAATGGGGATTCATTGGTTGGGGAATGAGTCTCCTTAAAATGATTATTACATCTTTGATCCCTTTCATTGCCGTATTGGCCTAATTGGGCTCGTTAAACAGTTAATTAATAAAGCTATTGCACAAACGTGGATTGTGCAAAAAGAAGAAAAAGGAGATGTAGATAGCATTGTTGATGCCGCAGTTACTCTGCAGCTGTATCATCCTAACCCCAGCTACGTGACTGGAAGCAGAGGCACCCTGTCTCCGTCCCAGGGCTACAAGGAGATAAAGTAAAACTGCAAACAAGAGACGTGGACGGGAAACCAGATAAGACACCATTCCTACAAGAGCGTGCACATAGCATGCTGACCCTTGGCTAGACAATAATCCTTAAAGGCGATCTCGTGCACTACACTATGTAGCCAATCTGTTAGCCTGTTATTTTGCATGAACCCTATACAGTGTATAAATATGTGAGTCACTGCAGCAATAAATGAGCAATGCTTCTACCTCTATAAGGATTCTGTCGTTGACTCCAGTTGCCTCCCACGGACTCCCTGCAACAAACATAGATACCCGAAAAAATACCTATTGGAAATACACAGAACTTTTGGGACATAGCATACAAATTAGAATAAATTCATTTGGGTACTCGGAAAAAGGACATCCCCTGAGATCATAGAGGAGGGCAAGATCGGATAGTGAACCAGTGTTGCAGCTGGGAAGGTCTGCCGAGGGCTGCACCCTTCGGGCTGTGACCGCCGAATACTATGGTCCTTACTGGACCTCTTCTAGTTATAGTGAGGCTTCCTAGGGTAGTGCAAGTAGCCTCTAGCTTTATACTAGATTCGAAGGATGAAGAGGGTGAAATTCAACGAAATAGAGAAGGGCTTGGGGATGCTTAAATTCTACAAGACTGTAGGGAAATACCACCTCTAATGTGGCCCATAGGAACTTCTGGGGACTCCTCAGAGGAGGTAGTATTGCTGACCCCCCTTCCAGAACCTTCAAATGGTAGGTTCAGCCCAGAAACAGGCTATGTTAGCCCTGAGAGTATTCCATACCAATTGCATCATGATCAGGCAGTCTTCCCCCCCCCCCTTGCAGGGGCGACTCCGGACCCGGGCATGGGAGGTTCCGGTCTGGGCAGGCGCAGTGCCAGTTCCGGGGACGACTCCGGACCCATCAGAAGCTGCTCCGGACCCGGGCACGGGAAGTTCTGGTCTGGGCAGGCGTAGTGCCAGTTCCGGCTTCTCTCTCTCTCTCTTTTGGATCGGCGTGGCAGGGGTGGTGAGGGGGGCTTGGGGGGTGCCGGGCTCGGGGAGTGCTGCGTTCGGGGCTCTGAATCTGAATCGATTTGGGCACGGCTCAAATGACATAGTGGGGTGAGAGGTTTGCACTGTATATAATAGCACTGTAGTTAGTTGTTTTCATATTTTCTCCTGTTGTTTAGTAAACTATCCTTATCCCAACCCGCGGGCCTTTGGTGGTTTTTTTTCCTTACTCGCGGCTCTGCAGCTCCCTCCGTTCGCCCATCCCCCACCTCTTAAAGAGGCAGGGGGCTTCTTTTTCTAACCTTTGTGGCCCCAGCTTTTCCGCTGAGGTTTAAACCACAAGAGTCCCTCTTGGAGGCAGTGAGGGAAAACTTCAGATTCCTCCCACAGGTTTGTGGGAGGGCTCCTCAAAAAAGGTGGTGAGTCAGAAAGCCCAGCTGAAGTGTCTTTACATGAACACATGCAGCATGGAGCCACCATTGCCCATCCCCTTTCAGGAATCTCTCTGTGACCTGTTGAAGATACCTGCATCTGCTGCCCCCCAAAAATGCCTATATACGAATGCGCATTGCATGGGTAATAAACAGAAAGAGTTAGAGATCTTTGTGCGGTTGCAGGGCCACGATCTCATTGCAATCACAGAGACGTGTTGGGACACACTGGATGACTGGCATGCTGTCACGGATGGCTATGTGCTTTTTAGGAAAGATAGGCTAGGGCGGCGAGGTGGAAAAGTTGCTCTTTATGTGAGAGAGCAGCTAGAATGTATTGAACTGCACCTGGGGAAGGATGATCCATCGGTTGAGTGCTTGTGGGTAAGAATCAAGGGGCAGGCTACTGTGAGTGGCACTGTGGTGGGTGTGTACTACAGGCCCCCTGATCAGGAGTAGCTAGTTGATAGTGCATTCTATAAGCAGCTAGAAGTAGCCTTGAAATCTCAGGCGCTTGTCCTTATGGGGGACTTCAATTACCCAGATATTTGCTGGGCAAGCAACAGGGCCAGTCGTATGCAGTCTAGACAATTTCTGCAGTGTGTAGAAGACAATTTCCTACTACAGATGGTGCAGGAACCTATGAGGGGAGGGCAGGTGCTGGACCTTGTTTTTACCAACAAGGATGGACTCGTTGGGGAAGTCAAGGTTGGGGGCAGCTTAGGACAAAGTGACCATGAAATGTTAGAGTTCAAGATCCTGAGTGGAAGAAGCAAGCCAAAAAGCAGGATAGCTACCCTGAATTTTAGAAGAGCAAACTTCGATCTCTTTCACAACATAATAGGAGCTATCCTGTCAGCTATGCTGTTAGAAGATAAGGGAGCCTGTGAGAGCTGGCTAACATTTAAACAGCACTTCTTCCAAGCACAGGACCGGTGCATACCTTTGAGTAAGAAATCGGAAGAGGCAGAAGACCTGTGTGGATGAGCAGGGAGCTAATGAGTAAACTCAAAGGGTCTATGAATTGTGGAAAAAGGGTCTGAGCACCTGGGAAGAATATAGGGATGTTGTCAGGACCTGTAGGGATGCAACTAGGAAGGCTAAAGCCCTCTTGGAAATGAAGCTGGCAAGGGACATAAAGGATAATAAAAAGGGTTTTTTTTCATATATGTGAATAGTAAGAGGATGACAAGGGATAATGTGGGTCCCTTGCTGAACAAGGCGGGTGTCCTGGTAACGGGGGATGTTGAGAAGGTGGAGATGCTGAATGCTGCCGTTGCTTCGGTCTTCACTTCAAAGGCCCCTCAGGACCCACAGAAACTGGAAGAAAGTAATAGAGTTAGGGAAATTAAGAGCTTTCCTCTGGTTGAGGTGGGATGCATCCACATGTCCTGAGGGAGCTGGCGGAAGTGATTACTGAGCCGCTCTCTATCATCTTCAACATGTCTTGGAGAACGGGAGAAGTGCCTGTGGATTGGAGGATAGCCAATGTCACTCTGGTCTTTAAAAAGACCAAGAAAGAGGAACCTAGTAACTATAGGCCAGTCAGCCTCACTTCTGTCCCTGGAAAGGTGATGGAACAGATTGTTCTCGATGCCATCTCTAAGCAATTGGTAGAGAAGAAGGTCATGAGGAGTAGTCAGCATGAATTCACCAAGGGGAGATTGTGCTCGACCAATCTCATAGCCTTCTTTGATCTCATCACCAGCTGGATGGATGGAGAGCAGTCGATGTCATCTACCTTGACTTCAGCAAGGCTTTCGATACTGTCTCCCATGACATCCTGATAGAAAAGCTGAGAGAGTATGGGATAGATGAATGGACAGTGAGGTGGGTTGAGGATTGGCTGTCAGATCGAGCTCAGAGGGTGGTGGTCAGTGGAGCAGAATCAGACTTGAGACCTGTGTCTAGCGGTGTTCCCCAGGGCTCAGTGTTGGGTCCAGTCCTATTCAGAATCTTCATTGACGACCTTGATGAGGGAATAGCATCCACCCTCAGCAAGTACACTGATGATACATAGCTGGAAGGGGTGGCTGACACGCAGGAACACTGCGCTGCCATCCAGCGAGACCTGGACAGGCTGACAAGCTGGGAAGTAAGAAGCCAGATGAGGTTTAATAAAAGCAAGTGTAGAGTCTTGCATCTGGAAAGGAATAACTGCTTGTATCAGTACAGGCTGGAGGATAATCTGCTGGAGATGAGCTCTGTGGAGAAGGACCTGGGGGGTCCTGGTTGATGACAGCCAGCAGTGTGCCCTGGGGGCTAAGAGAGCCAATGGGATCCTGGGGTGAATCTGGAGGAGTGTAGCCAGTAGGTCAAAGGAGGTGATCCTCCCCCTCTACTCTGCCTTGGACAGGCCCCACCTGGAGTATTGTGTCCAGTTCTGGGCTCCCTGCTATAAAAAAGACAGGGATCTTCTTGAGAGAGTCCAGAGAAGGGCTACGAATATGATTAAGGGCCTGGAGCATCTCCCCTATGAGGAAAGGCTGGGACTGTTCAGCCTGGAGAAAAGACAACTGAGAGGGGATCTCATTAATGTCTATAAATATCTTAAGTATGGGATGCAGGGGGAAATGGCCGGCCCCTTTTCAGTGGTCTGTGGAGACAGGACAAGGGGCAATGGGTGCAGGTTAGAGCATAGGAAGTTCTGCACCAACATGCGGAAGAACTTTCTCACAGTGAGTGCGAAAAAGTACTGGAATAGGCTGCCCAGGGAGGTGGTGGAGTCTCCATCTCTGGAAATATTCAAGACCTGTCTGGACACCTATCTGTGCAATATGAGCTAGGGAGCCTGCTTTGGCAGGGGGGTTGGACCCGATGATCTCTCGAGGTCCCTTCCAACCCCTATGATTCTATGATTCTATGATTCTTTGATTTAGTAGAAGTAAGGAATTTTTTTAATCAGGACTGCAGCGTCAGTGGAGATAATATAACAAACACATAGAAATGCATTCAGTCCTAATTATTTTATCCATATCTAGTTGAATGATGCAAAAGCCATCATATGAAAATCTAAAGGAACCGAAAAATATTTTGCAACTTGTATCACTAATGCACTGTTGTAACGTATGCAGGGTCTTAAAAGGTAGAATCATAAAAGTTAGTTTCATTATACCATAATATACATTATGCTTCAGCCTTTTCAAGTTGACGGAGTCACTAGTTTAAAAGGGGCATATTTTTATGTATTTTTCTTCCAATTCAACTCTATAGAAATCCTACAGACAATTAGTTTAATTTTGCCCCTGGGTGGTTAGAGCCTTCAGTGACTAAGCTAAGTTGCTGTGGGAATTTTATTGTGATTACTCCTGTAAGAATAGTAAAAAGAGATACCCGAAAAAATACCTATTGGAAATACACAGAACTTTTGGGACATAGCATACAAATTAGAAAAGGGCAACTTACAAATTCATTTGTGTACTTGGAAAAGGGACATCCCCTGAGATCATAGAGGAGAGCAAGACCGGATAGGGAAACAGTGTTGCGACTGGGAAGGTCTTCCGAGGGCTGCAACCCCTTTGGGCTGTGACCACCGAATACTATGGCCCTTACCGGACCTCTTCTAATTCTACTTGGGTTGAGTTCCTTAACCCAGGCTACAGCAAACAATTGCAGTCAATGTGTGGTGCATAACCAAACCCAGTACGCTCTATGTAAAAAAGGTAACAAGACCGTATGCTATAATCCAAAAGAACTTCCTTATCAATATTGGGAAGAAATGAGAACAAATTCAAAAGTAGAGAGATTAATTGGAAATATGGAAATAAAAGAACAGGTGAAAGAATCGGTACAGCATAGATTGTTATTCTTTTTATCAAGAAATGGAAACAGGAGTAAAATATGAAACTCCTACAGTTGTTAAAAATTTATTTGTAAATCTTGCTATAATTGTATTGGGGATATGCGGAGGATTGTTAATAATTCCATGTTTAATACCTTGTTTTAAGATCCAAAATTAATACCAGTTCGGCAAGTATTGAATCAATTAGAAATGAAAACACAAATCAATACTATAAAAAAAGGAAATGGGGGATTGTGATATATGTCCATCTGATTCGTGTTAATATGGAATAATGTTGTGGGTGCATAATGACAGACCCTTGTATGGTCATGGGCCTGGGAGGGACAGTTGATTTTTTGCATGTACTGAATGAAGTATGTTGAAGCAGCAACAAACTATATAAAGGATGTGCAAAGCTTTGCCTAAAGGACCACAATGTAGCACATTGTGTGCATTGTGATACCTCAGGAGAAACAACTTGTCTCTGAGAAGGAGGTGATAAAGAAGAAGGGAAGAAGAGTAGGAAGGCACCTCAAGTCTGCAGAACCAGTTGCCTGACATTGTTAGCAAGACAAAAGCTAAAGCTCACCTAAAGGATGTCTTGTGAGGGTCACCTGGCAGCACTCCAGTCTGTCAGTTTAAGTCCGCGGGCTGTGCTATCCCTGGAAGATATATAAGACAGGGACTGGAACTGTTCGGGGTGTGTCTTGGTGGAGCGGAGACTCCCGGCGCACCTGGTGCTGACTGTGCACCCCAGCGCCGTTTGCCTGCCTTTATTAGTTTAATAAATTGTTCAGTTTGGTTATAATCCTGTTTGGGACTGAGTTATTTATCACAGTACCCTAGGACCCTATGATTGTGATGATAAAGAGGAAAAAAATAAGCAAAATAAAATTTTTAAAGATTGGTTAAGGAGAAAGTAATAAAGAAAAAGATACTAGTACTTTTGGGATTGTTAAAGGATTTGAATTAATTGTTAAGATTCAGAACCCTGATTGGGAGGATGTAGATGCAATGTTGGGTGCAGTGTTTAGTGAGTCAGGGAAGAAAAAGAGCTATGAGAAGCAATGTAAGTGCCCCACCTAGGGAAACTGACCCCTCCTAAAAGATCAAGGAAATGGGGGATTGGAAAAAGGATTTCCCAAGGCTGAGCAAGCTGGTGATGATAACTGATGTTAAAAAACCCAAACAACATGCAGTGCCCATGGGTCACCCTGCTGTGGATATTTCCCATCATCATCGCCATCCTCAGGTACCTTTATTTAAGAGGTTGCTTTTTGTAGAAAAATGAAATAATGGTTTTCTGAGGACAAGCCCTTTTTCCTGCTGCCCCACTCTCTCCCTATGACAGATCCTGTTTAATCCTCCTAGAAGATTTTTTTTTCAGGTTTTTCAGAAAAAAACATGCTTTAAAATGCTATTTTTAATGTAGCTCACTGTATAAAAGCACAATTTCAGGGAAGATGATTCAATAAAATATTTCCCCATGATGAAATATGCCATTAAATATAGAAACAGATCAGATGTCAGATATTCCCACTGTGCTTCCCCTGATGAGATATCTAGGTAAGAGATTGAATTACTGAGACACTTCAGTAAGTATGTGAGGGGAGGGAAAAAAAAAAAGAGACACCTTGAAAGGGAGCAACACTTAACTATGTATAATATATATAGCTGGGACTAAAATTTGCCTGATTAATTTGGGGAAATAAGCCTCACTTGAAGGTGTTTTGCAAACTCAGATTTCCTTGCTGCTTTAGCCCTCACTTATGTTTTAAAAATATTAGCATCAGAGTGAGACTTTATTTTAGGTAATTGTCCTGGGTTCAGCCCAGCAGCAGGCTATGTTAGCCCTGAGAGTATTCCATACCAATTGCATCATGATCAGACAGGCTGCCCCCCCCCCCTTTGCAGGGGCGACTCCGAACCCAGGCACGGGAGGTTCCGGTCTGGGCAGGCACAGTGCCAGTTCCGGGGGCGACTCCGGACCTATCAGAAACTGCTCCGGGCACGGGAAGTCCCGGTCTGGGCAGGCGCAGTGCCAGTTCCGGGGGCGACTCCAGACCTATCAGAAACTGCTCCGGGCACGGGAAGTCCCGGTCTGGGCAGGCGCAGTGCCAGTTCCGGGGGCGACTCCGGACCTATCAGAAACTGCTCCGGGCACGGGAAGTGCCGGTCTGAGCAGGCGTGTGGGAGTTCCGGTTTCTCTCTCTCTCTCTCTCTCTCTCTTGGATCGGCGTGGCAGGCGGTGGTGAGGGGGGTGCTCGGGGGGTGCTGGGCTCGGGGAGTGCTGCGTTCGGGGCTCTGAATCGGTTCGGGCACGGCTCAAATGACATAGTGTGGGGAGAGGCTTGCACTGTATATAATAGCACTGTAGTTAGTTGTTTTCATACCTTTCCCTGTTGTTTAGTAAACTATCCTTATCCCAACCCTGCAGGCTTGTGGTTTTTTTTCCTCTGGCTCTGCAGCTCCTCCGTTCGCCCATCCTCCACCTCATAAAGTGATAGGGGGCTTCTGTTTTCTGACCTTTGTGGCCCCAGCTTTCCGCTGAGGGATAAACCACAACAGTAATTAAATGAGTTTCATTAACAGGGATTCTCTTCTGAATTAAAAACAAGAAGGAAAAGAAAAAAGATTATGGTGATCAAACAAAAATGTGCATAATAGACCATTTGCAGCTAAAATCTGCACAACACCAGGTGGGACAGGCTTGAGATTAGGAAAGGAGCCAAAAGATATACAAATATCAAGGGAGAAACTTTAAATTTATAATTGCTCCATCCATAAAGCAAACTCCATCTAATTTCCATGAAGAAAAGTCATAGCAAAATTGTTCCTTCTGCTTCTGCCACACAGGGGTTGGAGGTACCAGCACCAGCAGAGAGACCTCTTTGGCTGGTGTGATGAATAGAGTAGGGCTGACCTTGCTTTTGTGTGGACCTGGGACATCTGGGGTTTAAACTGACCTTTCCCATGATTACTAATTGTCACCTTCATACTGTGCAGTCACCATCTCTGCAGATTGTAGGCAAATTCGCCGCTTGTTTCTAATGCACAAAATAAATTTTAAATAAAATAAAAATCATTCCCCTAAACACTGTGTTTTTACAGAGGGACATTTCATAGCAAGTTTTACACAGGTTCACAGAATCACAGAATTGTAAGGGTTGGAAGGGACCTCAAAAGATCATCGGGTCCAACCCCCCTGCCAAAGCAGGCTCCCTAGCTCATACTGCACAGATAGGCATCCAGACAAGTCTTGAATATCTCCTGAGAAGGAGACTCCACCACCTCCCTGGGCAGTCTATTCCAGTGCTCTGTCACCCTTACTGTAAAAAATGAAGAAGAAAATTGAATTCTACATGTAGAATGTAGAATTTCTCAGAAGAAAATTGAATTCTACATGTAAATGGAGATTACACACAAAGGAATCCATTAATTTGAATATTTCTCAGCAGGAGGGTTTCAGAGTTATTTTTAACAGTTGTGGTGGTTTAGGCCTGGCTGGAGGCCAGGTGCCCACCGAAGCTGCTTTTTCACTCCCAGCTGGACAGGGGAGAAAATATATATTTAGAGGTTCAGTAGTAGAGAGAAGGACAGGGAGAGATCATTCCGCAATTAGTGTCACGGGCAGAACAGACTCAACACAGAATAATGGAAAGAAAACTCTAATTGATGACACTGCCCTGCAACCCCGGTGACACCAGAGTAGGGTAATGAGAAGCGCGACCAGATCTTAAAGTACCTCGCCACCACTCCTCCCTTCTTAGCAAACTTCACTTTAGTCATGATTTCACTCCCTTCTTCCCCCCTCATTGTGGCACAAGGAGGGGCAGTGACTGGGGGAATGGGGGTTTCAGTCAGTTCCTCACAAGTCGGTTTCCTTCTTAGCCGAGGGGGTCATTCTTCACACCCTTCCCCTGCTGCTCCGTGGGGTCCCACCCATGGGAGACGGTCCTTCACAAACTTCTCCATCATGAGGCCTTTCCCACAGGGCTTCAGCTCTTCCCCAGCTGCCCTGGCATGGGTCACTGCTATGGGGTGCAGTCATAAATCACAATGTCTCTCTGTCTCTCAAGCCCAGACTGCTCCAGCCTGATCCTCCACAAGGTCACAAGCCCCCCCACCCCAGCAAACCTACTCTGGTGCGGATCTCTCTCTCTCGCTCATCTCTGTGTCTCTGTCTCTTTCCACGGGCTGCAAGTACTGGCAGAGGCTTGCTCCAAAGCAGGTCACAGCATCTCCTATATGTCTCTACCTGCTCCACTGTCTCTACTGAGGGACAGTCTATAATTCTATGACTGCGGCTCTCTGCGGAGATGCGTTTATCCACTGAGAGCAAGGCTGATTATTTCTGATAGCAAACATTGAAAGTGGGCAGCTCAATTTAAAATTAACCTGAGAAACAGATATCCTCGTTTGGGCTGATTAATAACTGTTTACTCAAGAAAATATTGCCCACCTACAAGATTTAATACAAGAGCAACTGATTAAGGAACTTATTCAGCCTTCCACAAGTTTGTGGAACATGCAAAAATTTTTAAAAATTGGGTTTTTTTTCAGAAAGATATTATTGGTTAGTGCTTCCACAAGGCATAAAAAAAATCACCAACTATGTGCCAGAGCTATGTAGCCTGGGCACTTGCTTCAGTACGAAAAACGCATCCTGATCTAATCTTTTATCATTACATGGATGAGATATTGATTGTGGGAAAAAACTTGGATGTTGAAAGTTTGATTCATGAGTTAACAGTGCATTTGAAAAGCAAGGGATTACAGATTACTCCACAGAAATTTCAAAACAAGCCAGTGTGAAAATATTTGTCCTGACAGATTGATAAAAGTACCATAACACCCCAAAAGATTGAAATCAGAGATGAGGTTAGTATGCTAAATGATGTTCAAAAGTTGCTGAGAAATATTAACTGGATTAGATAATTGTGTGGTATTGTGCATCAGTATTTTATTACCCATATTCGCAGCCACACTGAACTAACGAACTCAAGGTCTATCAGGGAGAAATCAGAGAGCAGACAGGCTGGTAGCACCAGTGTGGGCTGCTCCCCCAGCAGAAGTCACATGAATTTATTTTTACCAATCTGCTAAGGTACTTCAGCGACAATACCACTTGTTAGTTGCTGAGGCTAAAGGGATTGTACAATCGTGCCTGAACTGTCAGCAATTCACCGGTGGCCTTGCCCCTGGCGTGAAATTTCGTGGCACAGACCCACAAGAAGTCCTTAGGGAGAAAGAATAAAAAGGGGTACCTTTTTTCCTGGCAGTGTGAGCTACTGCACAAATGGGGGAATCTGGTAAACATCCAACGTCACGTGTGCTCTGCCATAGCAGCACTTGAATACCCCGTGAAATCAAAACTGGTAACGGCAGTCCAGAATATATAGCACAAACAATACGACCCTTTTTCTTTTCCAATTATGGGACATTACCTATTACCTACGACATTACCTGTGTTACAGGGACACCACATTTCCCTGCAGGCCAGGCCATGGTCAAACGTATGAATCAAACTCTCAAGCATTTTTGCTTCACAAACAAAAAGGGGAAAGAGAAGGACATCTCTCCAGCTAGTTGACTGAACAAAGGTCTTTATGTTTTGAACAGCTTCACCAAGGGAAGGTCGTGCCTTACCAATCTGGTGGATGAGAAACTTAACATGAGCCAGCAGTGTGCTCTTGCAGCTCGCAAGGCCAATGGTATCCTGGGCTCCATTAGAAGAGGGGTGGCCAGCAGGGACAGGGAGGTGATTGTCCCTCTCTACTCTGCACTCATGAGGCCCCATCTGGAGTCCTGTGTCCAGAGCTGGGGCTCCCAATACAAGAAAGATGTGGAGCTGTTGGAGAGGGTTCAGAGGAGGCCACGAAGATGATTAGAGGGCTGGAGCACCTGTCCTACAAAGAGAGGCTGAGGGAGCTGGGCTTGTTCAGCCTGGAGAAGAGAAGGCTGCGGGGGGACCTCATTGCAACGTTCCAGTACCTGAAGGGAGCTTATAAGCAGGAGGGGATTTTACCTTTAAATAGGATAGACAATGGCAGGACAAGGGGGAATGGATTAAAACTAAAGGAAGGAAGGTTTAGATTAGATATTAGGGGGAGGTTTTTTACAGAAAGAGTGCTGAGGTCCTGGAACAGGCTGCCCAGAGAAGTAGTGGATGCCCCGTCCTTGGAAGTGTTCAAGGCCAGTTTGGATGGGGCCCTGGGCAACCTTGTGTAGATCCAGGCCTGAGGTTGGTGGCCCTGCCTGTGGCAGGGGGGTTAGAGCTCTATGATCCTTGGGGTCCCTTTCAACCCATGCCATTCTATGATTCTATGAACTGTTTATGACTGCCACAGAACAGCTTGGTACCTCCAATGGTGAAACATGCAGTAGGTTTAAAAGGAAGTTTGAAAAAGAAAAAAGAGAAAAAAAAATTAATGTTAGGTGTTAGTAAGAAATTAAATTACAGGTACTAACTTGGGGAAGGAGATCTGCCTGTGTCGTTACAGATATGGGAACCAAGTGGATAAAGCCATGGATCCAGAAGAAATCAAACTTGCATGAACCAGGACGGGATCCTGATCGCAGTAACTGAAGTGTTCCACGTGCAGCCACAATGGACTATTGAGTTTTGCTGCGGGACATATTGAATCATCTAGTTGTCTTTGAAATATGCATGTGTTTGTGGTAAATGAGAATTATGGAAATAGTGATTTCTGCACAGCCTGAGGTCACAGGCTGCAATCGGTGCCTGCACGAAAACGTGATGGCTGATGTTACCTGCACTTCTGATACTCCTGATTGGCAAAGCAAGCAAATACAACAGCAAAGGTATTAAGGCACTTAGCTACAGATGTGGATTGTGTAAGAAATGCAGAAGCTGATTTGTGTTTCTGGCTCACAGACATAATTGTGAAAATTTTGAAAGACGTGCTGCATGAATGTGTCCACTCTCAGTCAATTCATGCAAGCATTCAGAAATGAATAGATCAAACACAAAAGATACAACACGAAAATGGATTCTTTGGATTGGACAATTGGTTTCATGAGTGGGAAATTCCAGGATGGATATTGTCAATGGTCAAATTTGGATTATTGAATTTGGCAATTCGGTACTTGTCGTACATTTACTGCCATGCTTATTGAGCTCTCTGCAAAGGGCCCTTGCAGAGACCTCTAAAAGCAGTTTTTGTGACACAGATACTAAAAGGAAAAAATTGTCAAGGAGGACAGCGGGCCTGCCAGCAACCTGGCTCTCCTCGCAAAGACACAGGCCCTGACAGTATCCTTGAATTTCCCATGAAACAACAAAATTACTCATGCTGAGAGGTATTTGGTAATCATATTCTCAAAACATAGCAGCCTTGAAGGCAGGTGGACAGATTGCCTTAAACCAGGAAGGACTTGTGAGAAAGTATTTGGAAGTAAGTGAACATGTCATGAACCCGCCATGAGATGGCCAAAACACAGCAGGTGTGCAGATAACTTTTAGACATCAAAGATAAACTAGCGATGTTTGGCTGTGGGATATGCTTATCAGAACTTGTTATAATTACTAATTAATCACTTTGGTGCAAACAGTGTGTGTAGCAAATTAGCACTTTTTAGCTCGCCACATTTTACAGTATGGCTTTTCATTTATGGGATGGCTTTTAGATTTAGTTAAATAAGGACTTAGGGGTTTTAGTTATTTTTGCCTTAGTATTATTTTCGACAATGCTCTCCTTTTATTACCATCTGGAATATGTTCTATTTGTGGGGATAGGGCCTGGTCCATTATCCCCTCACACATAAGCGGAAGTCCATGTAGCCTAGGTCGGCTTTCTGTTCTGACCCATAACACCTCCTATGACTTTACAACATCACCTCTCACACCGGGCGAAGTGTGGTGTGCACACCTACAGCCGCAACTGTGATGATCAAGCAAAATTTTTGTCTTTTGGTCAACGTTTTATGGCCTTTCTTTTGTTACCAGGAGCAGTCACTGCAAGAACATTAGTTACTTTAGATAAGCTTGCTTGTTGGCTTGCAAAACGAACGAATGCTACTAGTAGTGCACTGTCTGGCCTTTATTAGATGTAGACAGTGTTCATCATGCGACACTGTAAAATAGAGCTGCTATAGATTTTTGCTTTTGGCACAAGGCCATGGTTGTGAGGATTTTGAGGGTATGTGTTGTATGAATCTCAGATCATTCTGGATCTATTCATGCTAGCATTCTACAGCTTAAGGATGGAGTCTCAAAATTACAACAAGATGATGGATGGGATTGGTTGGACAAAATTTTTGGAGGATGAGGATTATCTGGATGATTGAGAAGCTTGGTAAAAACTTTTGTTTATGCCTTGGCTGTTTTCATTCTTCTATTGCTCCTTTTACCCAGTCTGTTGCAATGTACGCAACGTTTGATAAATCAATCTATGAAGAAGAATCTTTTTTGCAACAGAAAGGGGGAGATGTAGCACAAGGCCTGAAAGGGTCAAGCAGAAATTCTAGCACTCTGTGGCTGTCGGAGGCAGATGTGCTGGAACTTGTTGGGCACAAACCTTGGGACAGTTAAAATAACAAAGAAGAGCTGGTTGATAAGTGTTGTGGTTTAAACCTCAGCGGAAAAGCTGGGGCCAGAACAAAAAAGCCCCCTACCTCTTTAAGAGGTGGGGGATGGGCGAACGGAGGGAACCGAGGAGCTGCGAGACAGAGGAAAAAAAACCCAAAGGCCCGCATGTTGGGATAAGGATAGTTTACTAAACAACAGGAGAAAATATGAAAACAACTAACTACAGTGCTATTATATACAGTGCAAACCTCTCACCCCACTATGTCATTTGAGCCGTGCCCAAACCGATTCAGATTCAGAGCCCCAAACACAGCACTCCCCGAGCCCGGCACCCCAGAGCACCCCCCTCACCACCGCCTGCCGCGCCGATCCAAAAGAGAGAGAAGAAAGAACCCGGAACTGGCACTGCGTCTGCCCAGACCGAAGCTTCCCGTGCCCAGGTCTGGAGCAGTTTCTGATGGGTCCGGAGTCACCCCCGGAACTGGCACTGCGCCTGCCCAGACCGGAACCTCCCGTGCCCGGTTCCGGAGTCGCCCCTGCAAAGGGGGGGGGGGAAGACTGCCTGATCATGATGCAATTGGTATGGAATACTCTCAGGGCTAACATAGCCTGTTGCTGGGCTGAACCCAGGACATTATCCACCCCTTATTCCATACCATTTACGTAATGAGCAGGTCCAGCAAACTTCTTTGGGTCCAGGGAGTCTCTCGCATCCACACACATGCATGTACACATGCACACACATGCATGTGCGTATAGATTCAGTCTGTGGACCTTTCCTCCGAGTTTGTCGGTTTCATTCAGTCCACGATTCTCAGGCTCCACTGGTCCCTCTGTCACAACAGTCTCTCAGGGTATGAAGAGTCGTACGTGCCACTGGATCGTTGAATGCTGTATCTCGGGCTCTCGAACACTGAACCTGGCATGATCCTTGCTCATAGTCCGTGGGTCAGAGGTGTTTATTACAAAAGAGAAAAGAAAGAGTTCTTGGGAGGCTGATCTTCGCTTCATCATCACGGCACCGATGACCCTGGCTGTAATGTCATTATTATAACATACGGTATCTATAACAACAATAAAACAGTAGTGAATTATTTAGCATGATATTGGCTATTCTCACCCAAAATCAAGTCCCCTTGAGGTACACATCGAGTTTCTCCATCCTTCTGCATTACCCACCAGGTACAACTAGGTCCTTGAGCAAAAACAAACCGAGATTTGGGTTTACCTTTGCCTGTAGCAGGAATGACCCAAACTGTCTTTCCCAAAATACTTTTCATGTGCACTACTGGGACTCTGTCACCTTCTACAGTATGTACTAGTCTATTTCCCCTTTCTCCCTGACAGCACTGACACCCCTTTTGAATGGGAGCAACAGACATTGGTGTGGGTTGATTCTTTGAATTATGGGCAAGGTCTATTGTAGAGGTTGCAATATCTGCAGTATGTACTAGTCTATTTCATTTTTCTCCCTGACAGTGCTGACAGCACTGGCAGTGCTGACACCTCTCTTGAATGGGAGCAACAGGCTTTGGTGTGGGTTGATTCTCTGAATTAGGGGCAAGGTCTATTGTAGAGGTTGCAGCATCTGCAGTATTCGCCAATCCATTTCCTCTTTCCCCCTGACAGTGCTTATGGTCAGAATTAGGGGCAAGGTCTATTGTAGAGGTTGCAGCATCTGCAGTATTCGCTAATCCATTTCCTCTTTCCCCCTGACAGTGCTGGTGGTATTCTCTCTTGCTGGCTGTATTCTCTCTCTTGGTACGATGGATGACTTTTCCGGATAGCTGCAACATCACTCCATACATTTTGGGAGTCGACCATGTGGTCGTCAAGTTTAAGTTTATCCAGTTGCTCTACTGCTGCAATGACAGAGCGTGCAACATTGTCTTGATAAGTCCGGAGTCGGCGGGCCACTTCATATACGGTTGGTGGAAACATCTCCTCATATTCCATCACTGCCAGTGAATTCGTGTGCCCCCCTTGGGGGTCCCCCTTGCCCCACGTTGGGCGCCAAAAGTTGTTGTGGTTTAAACCTCTGCGGAAAAGCAGGGGCCACAACAAGAAGCCTTTACACATATTCTGGTTTTGTTTCGTAAAGCATGTTTTGTTCTCCCTTTCAAGGCTGAACAGGTCCTGTTATGCACTTTGGTATAAAGATGTCTAGTCACCCAACATTCTTTCATCCCTTATTGTCCTGGGTTCAGCCCAGCAACAGGCTATGTTAGCCCTGAGAGTATTCCATACCAATTGCATCATGATCAGGCAGTCTGCCCCCCCCTCCTGCAGAGGCGACTCCGGATCCGGGCACAGGAGGTTCCGGTCTGGGCAGGCGCAGTGCCAGTTCCGGGGGCGACTCCGGACCCATCAGAAACTGCTCCAGATCCGGGCATGGGAGGTTCCGGTCTGGGCAGGCGCAGTGCCAGATCCGGGTTCTTTCTCTTTCTTTTTTGGATCGGCGCAGCAGGCGGCGGTGAGGGGGGGTTTGGGAGCACCGGCTCGGGGAGTGCCGCGTTCGGGGTTTTTGGATCGGCAGCAGTTCGGGCACGGCTCAAATGACATAGTGGGGTGAGAGGTTTGCACTGTATATAATAGCACTGTAGCTAGTTGTTTTCATATCTTTTCCTGTTGTTTAGTAAACTATCCTTATCCCAACCCGCGGGCCTTTGGTTTTTTTTTCCTTCTTCGCGGCTCCTCGGTTCCCTCCGTTCGCCCATCGCCCACCTTTTAAAGAGGCAGGGGACTTTTTTCTAACTTTTGTGGCCCCCAGCTTTTCAGCTGAGGGTAAAACCACAACAGGGAGGAAGCTGAGTCTCTGAGTATGCACATTGGAGGGACTGAGGCACCAGGCTGGAGTAAAGTAGAGTTGCATCTGGATGGGGACAGTACCAGCAGCTCCAATTTTCTCTTTGGACCTGGAGCTGTGTCAGCTCCTGGAGAAAAATCCCTGTCTACCATAAAGCTGCACTTTCTTCCTGCTGGGTCAGGTTAATAATGAAGGTCACAACCAATGTGGCTGGGGTAAGATGGCAGAGACAGCACCTTTTCCTTAGTCCCAGGCTGATGTTGCCTGGCACCCATTCCACATTCCCTGGGTTTCCCTTTAGTGCACAGAGAACAGGGTCAGATGGGTGACTAACTAATCAAGATTATCTTACCATCAAACCTTAATCAGTCACATTTATTATCAAACACCATTGCACCCTTTGTTTTATATTAATAAACATATTATTGCCTCTCTCTTGAGAGTGAAGTGCATCCCTCTTATCTCTTCATCTGTGACACCATTCCTCTCAGCAGCACTGAGTCCCAACTATGTCTCAGCCACAGCACTGAAATATCACATATGAAGATGAACTGCAATGACCAAAATTCATACCGATCTGCCTTGCACTATTTAAACTGTTAGGAGAACAGCTTTGCTCCCCATGTGCGTAAACATATTGTTCTGTATATTTTTCAATCCCACATATTCCTGGGAATATACTCTAAAACTGACTTTTGGAGACCCTTACATATGATGCAGCTTCACAGACTGTACAGACACAATTTGCAATTCAGCAATGTTGGCTCATGTACAGAGCAGAAGAGCAGCCAAATGGCTGCCAGCACCTGCTCACTTTAGTGCATAGGAAAGAGATGAACTTGCTGGGAAAACAGGGCATGGACCTAGGCAGGTGTCCTGGGTTCGGCTAGGATAGAGGTAATTTCCTTTCTAGTAGCAGGTGGAATGCCGTGTTTGGGAGTTAGGATGAGAGCAGTGCTGATAGCACCCTGATGTTTCTAGTTGTTGCCAAGCAGTCAAGGATTTTTCAGTTGTTCATATTTCCCCACTAATGAGAAGGGAGGGGACACAGCTAGAACAGGTGACCCAAACTGGCCAAAGAGGGTATTCCATGCCAATTACATCATGCTTAGCATAAAGGGGGGGCTGGTGGGGGGAGGAGCGGGAAGCTCCAGGACACACGGTTTTGGAGACAGTCCAGTTTTGGGACAGCTCTGAGCTGATACAGTTTGGTAAGAAACTGCACTGTGTAGCACCAGTCTCATATTTTGATATAAAGTCCTGTTATTATTATATCTATCTCTTTGCTATCCCAGTAAACTCTCCTTATCCCAAGCCACAAAGTTTTGGGTTTTGTTTTTCTTTTCCCCCCCTTCATCCCTTCCCCAATTCCCCCCTGTGGTGGTTTGACCCTGGGTAGAGGCCAAATGCCCACCAAAGCCACTCACTCACTCCTCTTTTCATCTGAAAAGGGGAGAAAATATATATTGGGAAGCTTAGGATTCAGGATAAGGACAGAAGGATCACTCTCCAATTAGTGCAATGGGCAAAACAGACTCAATGCAGAATTAAAAAAAAAGTAATTGCTTACACTACAACTACACATCCAGTGAATCAGAGTCAGGTAATAAATGCGGCCAGGTCTTAAATCACCTTCCCCCTACCCCTCCCTTCTTAGCAAACTTAAACTTCATTCATGATTTTACTCCCTTCTTCCCCCTGCAACATGGCACAGGGAGGGGCAGGAATGGGGAGTGGGGTTCCAGTCAGTTCCTCATAAGCTGATTTCCTCCAGATCTTAACACTTCTACTTCCCCCCACCCTCTCTTCTTCACAGACTTTAATCATAAATTTGCTCCCTTCTTCCCCACCACTGAGGCACAGGGAGGGGCAGGAAATAGGGAATGGCGGTTTTCAGTCAGTTCCTCCCGAGTTGATTCCTTCTTAGCTGAGGGGGAGCATTCCACACACACACCCTTCCCCTGTGGCACTGTGGGGTCACACCCACGGGAAACAGTCTTCCACGAACTTCTCCCGCATGAGTCCTTTCTATCGGGGAGTCATCTCCTCAGCACAGCTGCCTTCCATGAGGTGCTAACCTTCGGGCCCAGACTGCTCTGGCCTGGTCCCCCCCAGAGACACAAGTCCCCCAGCAAACCTGCTGTGGATCAGTCTCTTCACAGGTTGTAGATGGTGTCTGCTCCCTATCCTTATCCATGGGCTGCGAGGGCACACCCGCTCAACCATGGTCTTCTCCACGGGCTGCAGGAGAATCTCTCTCCAGCACCCAGAGTGCCTCATTCTTCCCCCCCCTCCTTCCCCAGCCTTGGTGTCTGCACAACTTGCTACATCTTCTCACTCCCTTCTCTGGTAGCAAAATGCACCTGCCTGCAGTTTGTTTTTCTCCCTATATATGATTCACAGAGGCACCGTGACTATCACCAACTGGCTCAGGAGCACCTCTGGCCTTGAATTGGTTGATATTTACTTTCTGGGGTGATGCCTTGTGTCGCAGAAAGCGGCCTGGACCCAAGCGTGACAACGACAACCACCCTCAGGTTGTCGGACCATGAGACACACTGACACCAACATGATGGATGGCAAATGGCCTTTATTGCGCAGTGCGGTGGTGTTTTGTACCCCTGGTTCATCACATAACATTCGTCTTCTAGGTTCGTCACCTCCGTCTTCTTGCTGCGCAGGTTAAATGCTATTGGCCTTTGGTTATCAGTAAAAAGATAGAGATGCAGCTGGAGGATAGAGCAGCTATCTGAGGGAGTAGACTCAGGGAGTAGCTAGAGGGAGAGGAGTACTGCATGCTTTAAATCTTTCCGTAACAACACGAATGTCTTCCGATTGCCAGACCCTAGCTACTAACCACCAACATCTCCCCCCCCCTCTATGCTTAATCAAATAGGCTAGAATATAAACAGCTTAAAATCTTAAAACTACAAGGCACTCTTAAACTATAAGGCACATTGAATAAATTATAATTGGGAATGACTTAATGACTTAAAACTTAAGAACTATGGGGTGTGACCATGGATAAACTAAACTATCTGGGTGTGATATTGAGTAAATATATTCTTAAAGTGTGATACTGAATGACTACATACTTAATGCAATTGACGATGTTGCACAAACATAATATTAATCTTCTCTAACTGACTTTTGACAAACAACACGATTTTGTTAAGTATGCAGGGTCCAAATATTAGCACTACCACGATCATTATGATCGGTCCCATTAAGGTAGGTATTAGGGTGGTCAACCATGGTGAGTAATTAAACTATGATTCGAACCATCCTTGTTGGGCCTCCCTTTCTCTTTTCCTTTGATCCAATCTCTCCTTTCGCTTCTCTAACGAATCTTTGACCACTCCAGCGTGGTCCACATAAAAGCAGCATTTCTCCTTCAAGGCAGCACAAAGACCTCCTTGCTGCATGAACAGGAGGTCTAGTCCACGTGCGTTCTGCAAAACAACCTCTGAAAGTAAAGAGACAGATTGCTCTAAAAGGCTCATGAACTCTTCGATTTTTTGCAAGTCCTCATCGATGGCATTTTGTAATTGAGACAGGCCTCGCTGTTGTGTCACCAGCAAAGTCACTCCCGTGGCCGCGCCTGCTGCTCCTAAGCTAAGCAGCGTCGCTATTGTGACAGATGTAAGTAGTTCTCTTTTCTGGAGTCTGTTGTCCATAACTCCCCAGTGATGGAACATCTCGTCTTCTGGATGGTATAGGACCCTAGGAACAATCAAAGTCTGTACGCAAAAGTCAGCAGAGTAGTTAAAAAGCTTAAGGGATATACAAGGGGCTACTCCCAACTGGTGGCAGACCCACATCCCAGATTCTAATGGGATCGCCCACTTATAGGCTTTATTTAGTACAACGATTTTCGTACAAACTGTATTGGTCCACTTAACTAAGGCAGTATTGCCAAAACATATGCCCTGGCCTTTAATATGGTTCCAGGTGATCCCTCTCCATGGTGTATCCCATTTGCATTGGGGTGGATTGTCACTTTTAGAATATCTGAAAGAGATGTCAAGGGCAATGCCCTCGTAGAAAGGGGGATGCGCATCATAGCATAACCAACAGGACCTCGTGAGATTTGGGTTTGACTGATTTAGCAATTTAAGGGTAGCATCTAACACGCTAAAAAATGGTTCGTAGGATGAAAGACTGGTTGGAATGGGGTTACTGGTTGGGATAGAGGTAACGGTTTGCAAATCGCCTTTTCTTGGTTGGTTATCACTCTTAATTACAACATCAGAGTTAACTGCTGGACTATCTGTTACCTCTTGTTTTTTAATAAAAAAGAATCTTCCTCTATCTTTGCCGGATTCCCAGTATCTAAAGCCCCAGGTTTTACCAAGTACCCAACCCAGGTCCTTTTCATTGATTACCGTTATTACAAGATGTTTACACCAGTTTCTTCTGCTCAGTCTCACCTTCGGTATTTGTATTTGTTTAGCACAACCACGAGGCCCAGACTATACCTTTAAATACCTATCTGGTCCTCCTTTTGGTGTCCAATCAGAGGCTATGGTCTCGTAGCCCCACAATGCGCAGAAGTATTGATCAGGGACATTACAATAAGACTTGCTAGGATTAGATTTTGGACAAATGTAGTACATATGTTCTACCGGGCAGGGAGTTACTGGGGCCAAATCGCAAAGGGATACCTGAAAACTGGGGGGTCCTGAGGCGACCACTTTTTGCAGTATTACCTGATCTGTCCATCTTCCTATCACCCATTCCCACGGTTGATGTTTGTACGATCCTGCACATGGTTTGATAAGCCCTAGGAGTAAAATTATACTAAAGCATCGAAGTTTCGGCCCTCCCCTAACAGAGCCGTCTGATTGCTGTTTGGATTCCGCCGATACAGAATTTTCTGATGTGAACGGGATGGTTGCAGGCTTGTCATCCTTTCTCGCCACCGGGGTGTACAGGTCACGGGGGCGTCCAATTATGTACTCCTGCAAACGAAACTCGGAGATTTCATTAATTTTTATTCTGAAGGTCTGGTCTAATAGACTTAAGTGGGCACCATTTAACTTTCCCATCTTTTCTGACTGCCGTATACCCTCGTCCCGTAAGAACTAATTGCCATCCCTGCTCCCATTCTCCCAATTAATTTCTGACTATGACTAACGGACCTTCTTCTAGTGCCCAAGTGGCCCAATGTTTCTGAGTGGGACTATTTACCTCATCTCCCCTGGGGAACTGATTTTACGCTAACAGTGCGGTCATCAAGAGATGTGCTTGGTCTCCTGCAGGAATGACTTTGGTGAACCCTTCTGCTTTCACTAACACCTCTAATTTAGATTTCAGTGTTTGATTTGCTCGGTCGACTATGGCTTGCCCTGTTCTGTTGTATGGAATGCCATACATTAGGGCTATTCCCCATTTCGAAGCAAAGGCCTGGACTGACTTAGAGACAAAGTTCGAAGCATTATCTGTTTTGATCTGACTTGGGATGCTGAGCCACGCTATTACTGTTAGCTAATGTTGGATAGTCGCTTTAGAATTGGCTTTAAGGTGTTGCGTGGCAACGATCATTCCGCTGTATGTATCTACAGTCACCGCTAACCATGCTCGTGACTTCAGTAGCTGGCAGAGTGTAAAGTCCGTCTGCCACAGCTCGAATGCTTTAAGGCCTCTGGGGTTGATTCCACCAGGCCACAATGGTGCTTTTGACAATGGGGGTAGGTGACCACCACATGCTTTACATCCGTGATTGAGATCTTGCATCTTTTCGCTAATGCTTTTGCTCCAATATGAAGGGACTCATGGAGCTGGTGAGCGTCCCTTAATGTCCACATTCCTTTCGCTGCGGTGTCTGCTTTATCGTTGCCAATTTGAAAGAACACTTTTATTGAGTCGTGGCTATTGACATGGATAACCGATACAGTGCTCTTTCGGGACAAAAGTGCTTCCTCCAGCATCTGGGCTATCGTGGACACTGCCACGCCAGGTCCTGACATGGCTAAACAGAGCCTGGCCACGAATAGTGAATCAGTCACTATGTTGAGGTGTTCCTCTGGGAATAGTCCACACACCAATACTATGGCTGTCGCTTCCAACTGTTGTGCAGAAAGTGCATAATCAGTCTTTTTAGCACAGTGTCATTGTTTTCCTGAATGTCATACCGCTACTGCAGTTGAGGTAGCTGAGGATGCGTCTGTAAAGACTATTGGTCCCTGCTGAGGCTGGTCCATGACCTTCTTTGGGAGGTCCATGTTAACTACTGCTAGTATTTGAGTCCAGGGGGGCCTTGCAGCATACTGGATTTCCCCACCGAACGCAACTAGGGCTATGGCCAAATATTCTGACATTGCCACTGACTGTATAGAAAGCTGTTTGCGGAAAGGTAGGTATATCGTGGCAGGTTCAATGCCTAGATGTCTTAGGGCAAGTTTCCTGCTTTTCATAATAAGATTACCAAGGCACTCAACTCCCGGAGAAAAGGTTCGTGATGATTTTCCCAGGACTATCCCCAGTCGGCGCATGCAACTTTTACTCTCCTCCAATCTGTGAGAGGAAATTCCGCTTCTTGTGATTTCGAAAATGCAAACCCAATCAATTTTGGAATATGCAATGCAGACAGGCTATAGTTTTCCCACTCTGTCTCCCAATATTTAGCAAATTAAGTTTTCGGTGGTCTTCATGGCCAGTTACGGTCTTAAAATCACTTTCTTTTCGTTATGCGCCATGGTGGAATTACTGGATTCATTAGATTCGCGCATTCGTGAGCTTCTTGTTCTAGGACTTTCTGCAAGGAGGTGGGGGAACACCGCGCATGTCATGTCTGGACTGCGCATGCGCATTTCCAAAGACACAGTTAGGCAAACGAGCACGAGCAGCAGAAAATGGCTGGCGTTGGTGGAGACGAGATCCTGGCTCCCAGCCCCGAACCTCAGAGCGTGCCTCCAACTCCTCAATTGGTAAGGTTTCCCATCTACAGCGCCAGGTGACGTACGGAAATAGATTCTATAACTTGAAAGTTATAAAGTAGGTATGTTTATTGCGCTTGCGCAGATCTTTTAAAAAAATTGTGGGCAAGGGGCTTGGTGGTCTTTGGGAGGAAGGCTCCGAGTCTACCTCATGACGTATTTTTCATCCTTTGCTTGGAATGTGCTGGTCTTGATGTTTGCAATGTTCTTATCGGTCTGAATTAGCGTATGACCTTGTTGACTGTCTGCTTTCCTCGGAATGTGCTGGTCCTAGTCGTACATCAAGTCCTTTATCAGTCTCCTGTTTCTTTTGTTTAGGCGGAGACGACGGAGATGGGTACCTATTATTCCATCCTCCAGTCCTTGCCCTTTATCTTTATTTTATCCTGGAAAGTACAAGGCTTTCAAGCTATTCTACATCATTGTCTAGCTATGCAAGAGTTGTTTTCCCTAATTGTGCTATACTATACATGTACTGTGATTCTATACCCCGGGTCAATTCTATAATTCTATATTCTCGGATCACCAGGCACTAGGGACAATGGCTTTTTAGTGTTGTATTGTTCTTTTACTATCAGACTCTCAGGTCATCATCGCCTACCCGAGTACGCTTGAACCTCCCGGAGCAACCGGAGAGGTAGGTGTTATGGAGACTGAGAGGTCTCTTTAAACTCAGGTAGTTGGTTTAGAAAGGATTGAGGCTTCCTTTTCTGTTATTTCTTTGCTGCTAGGCAGAGGACCCGTGGTTCCTGGTGCAGGGCTGCACAAGATGTGGCAGTGTTGGCGCGACACCTTTCTCGGCGCAGGAGCGCACAAGATATGGCAGCGTTTACGCGGCGCCTAACAATAGGATTCTGTGTACTGTTAGGAGTTGTTGTTTTTCTGGTTTTATTTTTGATTGTCACTGGTTACCACTGTTGTCATAGCTGTGCGCACTAATAGAGGTCAGTTTTGTTCTGTTGATCAGGAGTTTCTATACATAAATCTGTTAGATCAAAGCTGAAAAAAAGGGAGAAACCTGCCGCATCACGTGTCTAATAACTCTACAGCAGACAAAGAAGGAATAGGGTTATATGATCCTAATGGTTACTTGTTTTGCTGGTTTTAAAAAGAGCATTAAGGCAAACATAACTAACAAAACCTAAGTCCTTATTTACCTAAATCTGAACGCCATCCCATAAATGAAACGCCATACTATAAAATGTAGCAATCTAAAAACTGCTAATTGGCTACACACACTTCTTGCTTCAAAATGATTAATTAGTAATTATAACGAGTTTTGATAAGCCAATCTTATAGCTAAACATTGTTAGTTTACCTTTGATGTAGTTATCTGCACGCCTGCTGTGCTTTGGTCATCTCATTATGGCTGGTTTATGACATGTTCACTTACTTCCAAATACTTTCTCACAAGTCCTTCTTGGTTTAAAGCAGTCTGTACACTTGCCTTCTAGGCTGTTGTGCTTTGAAAAAGTGATTACCAAATACTTCTCAGCATGAATAATTTTGTTGTTTCATGGGAATTTCAAGGATACTGTCAGGACCTGTGTCTTTGCGAGGAGAGCCAGGTTGCCGGCAGGCCTGCTGTCCTCCTTGACAAATTTTTTCCTTTTAGTATCTGTGCCACAAAACTGCTTTTAGAGGTCTCTGCAAGGGCCCTTTGCAGAAAGCTCAACAACATGGCAGTAAATTTACTGAATTGCCAAATCCAATAATCCAAATTTGACCATTGACAATATCCATCCTGAAATTTCCCACTCATGAAACCAATTGTCCTATCCAAATAATTCCTTTTTGTGTTATAACTTTCGTGTTTGATCTATTAATTTCTGAATGCTCGCATGAATCGACTGAGAGTGGTCAGCCAGATTCCTGTAGCACATACCTTCTAAAATTTTCACAATCATGTTTGTGGGCCAGCAACACAAATCCACTGCTGCATGTCTCACAGAATTTACATCTGTAGCTAAGTGCCTTGACAGCTTTACTGCTGCATTTGTTTGCTTTGCCAATTAAGAGTGTCAGGAGTGCAGAAAACATCAGCCTCACGTTTCTGTGCAGGCACCAACTGCAGTCTGTGATCTTAGGCTGTGCAGAAATCCTTATTTCTCTGATTTTCATTTACCACTAACACATACATCTTTAAAAGACTATTAGATGGTTCAATATATCCTGCAGCAAAACTCTGATTCCATTGTGGCAGCAGTTGAAACACTTGATTCAGTTACTGCGATCAGGATCCCGTTCTGGTTCGTGCAAGCTTGCTTTTTTCTGGATCCACGGCTCTATCCACTTGGTTCCCAAATCTGTAATGACACTGGCAGATCTCCTTCCCCAAGTTAGTATCTGTAACTTCATTTTTTATTTTCACATTTTCCCTTCCAAAAGCATCATAGTGGGGGGAGTGCAGACCGTGATGGCAGATTTACATGCACTACTCACTCCCCTTCAGTTCCGACAGATTTATAACTTTGCTCTGATAACACGGCATTTTTACTTTGCACAGTAACTGGAGTAGACGAAAGAGTACCCAGAAATAAAAACACATAGCAACTGGTCTTAAAGCTGCAGCGGTTGAAGCAGTAGCAACGCGTTCCGCTTCCATGTCTCCTCCTCTGAGTCTGAACCGGACATAGGCTGCCCCGAGCAGCTTATTTCTGAATCAGAGTCAGAAGCCGACTGACAGGTCACTTTCGGGTATCTGTATCGTTTTGTTAGGCTGTTGCTCCGCCTACTTCCTTTAATGGTGGGCTGTTCCCACCCATGGGCGGGTCACTCCCGCCCAGGGGCGGACCGTTCCCGCCTTGGGGCGGTGCTTTCTTTGTGGGCTGAATGTTCCTGCCCGCGGGCGGGCCGTTCCTACCCAGGGGCGGAGTGCTCCTGTCATTTTCTTTCCGGAGGAACCTGCAGTAACTTAAATTCATTTCCCGCGCGCAAACACCTCCACCAAATTCACCGCAAACACTCCCGACGCATGCCCCGTGATTCCCGACGCATTTCTCATAACTCTCATGATTCTCATAACTCTCGTGATTCTCGTGATTCCTGTGATCCCCGTGCCGCCACGGTCTGTTAGAGCTGGCCCGGTGTACCGCCCCCCCTTTACTCTCATCTAAGGAATTTATGACCCGCCCCTCTCCACTCTGTTCGGTGCCATCTTGAATTGAGATGGGCTAGGCCAAAATTCCTGAGATTCCAACCCCACCCCCCCACACACCCCAACCCGCCCCACTCCACCCCCGCAGCTTCTTTAGCTTTCCCTGCCAGCTCTCTCCAGAATAACTCTGCTTGCTGTTCTCCCTCTGAAAGCTGGCCAGGCTTCTCTGGGGGCAGAGGAGGCACACTACCCTCGGCCCGATCTTTAAGCTCAGCAGACCCAGCCGCGTCTGGGGGCAGTAAGGTCTGTGTGGCCGCTCCAATTCCCACTTTTGGAGCAATCATTAAACAGTCTTTAGCAGCCTTCCAGACTTCCTGCACCTGCCTGGCCTTTTTTAACGCATGCACTACTCTTCCCCATGTTTTAAGATTCTTCCCGCAACCTGAAGACATAGCTTCATCAGCTAAAGCATTTCTACACTTAACCCACACCTTAGGGTGGAAAATATCCGCCGGTTCATCTACTACACCCATTTCTACTAATCTGGCTGCTGACTGTGCAAAACCCCTTTGTCGACAATGTCTCCCGCACTGCATATGCAACTTACTACTTTCACAAGCGCTTCCATCTCTTCTTCTGGTCTGGCACTCGGATTTCGAGGGCGTCCCCTCCTACTACACAACAGCTGTCTGGGGTAATCTTCCCCCCGCCGGGTCAGTCTGACCACGCCCCGGCCGCCATGCTTTCAAGTCCAGGTAAAATTTCTGCTCCTTCTGTGCTCCCGCTCCCGGGTTTCGGCACCATATGTCGCAGTAAGCAGCCTGGACCCAAGCATGACAACGACAACCACCCTCAGGTTGTCGGACCATGAGACACACTGACACCAACATGATGGATGGCAAATGGCCTTTATTGCGCAGTGCGGTGGTGTTTTATACCCCTGGTTCATCACATAACATTCGTCTTCTAGGTTCGTCACCTCCGTCTTCTTGCTGCGCAGGTTAAATGCTATTGGCCTTTGGTTATCAGTAAAAAGATAGAGATGCAGCTGGAGGATAGAGCAGCTATCTGAGGGAGTAGACTCAGGGAGTAGCTAGAGGGAGAGGAATACTGCATGCTTTAAATCTTTCCGTAACAACACGAATGTCTTCCGATCGCCAGACCCTAGCTACTAACCAGCAACACCTTGGAAAGCTGAAATCAAAACTCAGTAGCCTTGGTGACTATTGAGCAGGTATCCTTTATTGCAGCGCTGTGTCGTTGAAGGGAGACTTCGACCACCATATGGTTCATCAGCAAGTCCCAATTTTTATTCAAGCAAGCCTTGGTTAAATACACTGCCTAATTAGCTCATACATATTGCAGAAGTCAAGCTCACTATTGGTCAAGCAGATAGATGCCGGCCGGTCCCCTCTTTGTTCTGTTTCCACATTCCTGAAGTTTAAACATCCTTTTATCGCATCCTGCAGGTGTCCGAGCACCAGCAATATCCAGTTACAGCTAGCTACTGGGTCAAGCTGATGTAGAGCTAACACTTACACTGCTTACACCATCTCAAGCAAATCCATGCTGTTGTGTCCTTTCTCTGATAGCCAGCACTGAACCAGGCTCTCCACATTTCCCCCGTTTTTGTTTTGGGCTAACAATGTTTGATCAGAAGGCTGTCGATTCCATTTTTTGCATCATGTTTTTTAGACACATGCAGAGACATGGTAAGAGTAGGGTAAGAGTTAGTAATACTATTATCATCATGGCTGCTTTTAGAATAGACAGCAGTTAGGGTTCCAGTCCCAGTGATCGCAACCATCCATCTAGACCTAAACCAGAGTCCATTTGTAAGTTATCAGTTAGTTTTCGTAATTCATCAATTTGGGAGTGTATGGATTGCGAATGATCAGAGAGGTTCATACAACACATACTTTCAAACTCTTCACACCTATGGCCTTGGGCAAGTAAAAGAAAATCAATTGCAGCTCTATTTTGCAGCGTAGCATGGCAGACAGAATCAACATCAAGCAAAAGACTGGAAAGTGCAAGGGAAGTAGCATTTGTTTGTTTTGCTAGCCAACACCCCAACTTGTTTAGGTGACTGTGTGCAGCTGCTGCTGACACCCCTGGAGCGAGAAGAGATGCAGATATAATCTCTTCCAGTGACCAGAATGTTACCTGGTCGTTGCATTCTTTGTTAAAAGCGTGTGTCTGCCTCCTGGGTTCGGTTTTGGTGATGGTGACGGCTCATGTTAAATATCATAGGGGTGTTAGGCGTTAGCAGAGATAAGTGGCAAAGCGTGCATGGCCCCCCTCTTAGACGTGGCGGGATACCTGGCCAGGCACGGTCTCCGCATATCAGAAAATTACCAGGCGGTAGCTGCAAGGGATGGTTAGTAGATATCGAACAGTTAGGTGAAGTATAATTGCACCAGCTTGTAGCGTTGCGATAAACAGCCATGCTAGAATTTACATTGGTGGGTGAGCTTTGGTCCCCACTTGGGTGGTTAAAATACAAGCATGTATCAGCCTTTACTGAACCCAGAAGCTCCAACTCCTGCGGTTCCTGAGGTGACACAGGAAGGTAACCAGCCCATCCATCCCATAAACGAAAAGCCATATTATAAAATGTGGCAATCTAAAACCTGCTAATTGGTTACACACACTGTTCACACCAAAGTGATTAATTAGTAATTATAACGAGTTTTGATAAGCATACCTTATAGCCAAACATTGTTAGTTTACCTTTGATGTCTAAAAGTTATCTGCACGCCTGCTGTGCTTTGGTCATCTCATTATGGCTGGTTCATGACATGTTCACTTACTTCCAAATACTTTCTCACAGCTCCTTGATTTAAGGGAGTCTGTACGCCTGCTTTCAAGGCTGCTACGTTTTGAAAAAGTGATTACCAAAACTTCTCAGCATGAGTAATTTTGTTGTTTCATGGGAAATTCAAGGATACTGTCAGAGTCTGTGTTTTTGCGAGGAGAGCCAGGCTGCTAGCAGGCCTGCTGTCCTCCTTGACAAATTTTTCTCTTTTTGTATCTGTGCCACAAAAATGCTTTTAGAGGTCCCTGCAAGGGCCCTTTGCAGAAAGCTCAACAAGCACGGCAGTAAATGTAAGACAAGTACCGAATTGCCAAATCCAATAATCCGAATTTGACCATTGACAATATCCATCTTGAAATTTCCCACTCATGAAACCAATTTGTTGTTGTTATATCTTTTCTGTTCAATTTCTTAATTTCTGAATGCTCACATGAATCGACTGAGAGTGGTCAGCCAGATTCCTGCTGCACTTACCTTCTAAAATTTTCACAATTATGTCTGTGAGCCAGCAGCACAAATCAGCTGCTGCATGTTTCACAGAATCCGCATCTGTAGCTAAGTGCCTTGATACCTTTGCTGTTGTACCTGTTTGCTTTGCCAATCAAGAGTGTCAGAAGTGCAGGTAACATCAGCTTCACGTTTCCATGCAGGCACCGATTGCAGCCTGTGACCTTAGGCTGTGCAGAAATCACTGTTTCTCTAATTTTTATTTACCACTAACACACTCATATTTAAAAGAGTATTCAAAATGTCACGCAGCAAAACTCTGACTCCATTGTGGCTGCACTTGGAACACTTGACTTCAGTTACTGTGATCAGGATCCCATCCTGGTTCATGCAAGCTTGATTTCTTCTGGATCCACAGCTTTATCTGCTTGGTTCCCATATCTGTAATGACATAGGCAGATCTCTTTTCCCAAGTTAGTACCTGTAACTTCATTTCACTAACATCTAACATGAACTTTTCTGTTCAAAACATACAGAGCCTCGTTTAATCAATCAGCTGGAGAGATATCCTTCTCTCCTCCTTATTGTTTGTTAAGCAAACGCTTGAGAGTTTGATTCATATGTTCTGCCATGGCTTTGCACTATACAAGCCCTTTAGTCTCAGCAACCAACAAGTGATATTGTCGTTAAAGTACTTTAGCAGATTGGTAAACAAAATTTCATGAAACTTCTGAGCTCCTGCAAAGCTGTCTGCTGAGGGAGCAGCCCCGGCCGGTGCAACCAGCCTGTCTGCTCTCTGATTTCTCCCTGCTAGACCTAGATGTAGTCAGTTAGCTCAGTGTGGCTGTGTATCTGGGTAACAGAGTACTGATGCATAATACCACACAATGATCTAATCCAGTTAACATTTCTAAGCAGCTTCTGAACATCATTTAACATGCCAACCCCAGTTTTGATTGCAATCCTCTGAGGTGTTACAGTACTTTTATCAATTTGTCAGTCCGAATATTTTCACACTGGCTTCTTTTGAATTTTTCTATGGAGTAATCTGTAACCCCTTGCTTTTCAAATGCACTGTTAACTCATGAATCAAACTTTCACCGTCCAAGTTTTTTCCCACAATCAATATAGCAACCATATAATGATAAAAGATTAGATCAGGATGTGTTTTTGATACTGGAGCAAACGCCCAGGCTACATAAGCCTGGTACATAGTTGCTGAATTTTTTCTGCTTTGTGGGAGCGTTCCCAGTGACACCTTTTGAAAAGAAAAAATCCAACCTTTTTTTAAAAAATTTTTGTATGTTCCACAAACTTGTATAAGGCTTCATATGCCCCTTAGTCAGTTGCTCCCATATTAAATCGTGTAAGTGGGCAATATTTCTTTTTTTTTTTTTTTTTTCAAGAAAGCAGCTATTGATCATTGTTTTCCAGGTTAACTTTTAATATGAGCTGCCCTTTTTCAATGTTCGCTATAAAAAATTAATTTTTGCTAAGTAACCAGCCTTGCTCTCAGTGGACAAACACAGCCTTGAACATATAGCACATACGAACAAACGAATGCTGCAAGCCAATTAATCAGACAAACGACATTGCAAGACACGAGTTGTCACATCTAGTTCATATGGGGGGGTGTGTGTGGTGTGTGTCAGGGGTGGTTCTCGGCCACTGCCCGCAGTGCTGTTCTCCCCCCGCCATAAACCACAGTGTGATCCCGTTGTTCACCATGACTGAGCCCCGGGTGAGTGCTAGGACCCTGTTCCTTCCACCTCCCACTGGCCCACTACTAACTCTCTCTGCCACCCGCTTTTTCCCACATAAACTTTTCCCTGGTGATTTCCGCGACTGAGTTGGAATCAAAATACCCTGATTTATCTGGTTTTCACGTTCTGATGCCACCTTACGTGCCCAGGCTCCTCCGAGCAGTCTGTGCAGAGTCTCTCGGGTGTCAGGAGACAGCGATATATTGATGAATGTCCCAGATCTGATGGTTGTTGAAGCTGATACTTGTCCATCTCCATAGGATTCTCTGTCCTTAGGTTTCTTGTCTGTGCTCATAGGTTCGTTGTCCACGGGGGCAACACTTTTCTGTGCCTGAATTGGTGATTCTCCGTCTTTGTAGTTTTCGGGTGGGGGCTCAAACTCTTTTACAACAGGGCATGCCGTTGCTGTTTTCCAGCTTTTCAAGGACAGGTCGAAGTTGTTGATGCTGGTTAACATTTTCGACTGCGCCATGGCGTGTTTTAGGCTCAGTAAAAGTCAGAGGCAGATAGATATTAAAGGCAGTCGGTTGTACGTTTGTTTTCACATTTTTTCTTTCCAAAGGCGTCATAGTGTAGGGAGTGCAAACCGTGGTGGTAGATTTACATGCACTACTCGCTCCCCTTCAGTTCTGACAGATTTATAACTTTGCTCTGATAACACGGCATTTTTCCTTAGCCTAGTAACTGGGATAGGTGAAAAAGCACCCAGAAACAAAAACACATTCTCCGTAGTAGATTTTCTTTTTCTTTTTGAATCAGTTCTGTAGAACCCGTAATCGGTGTTAAAGCTGCAAAGGCTGAAGCGGCAGCAACGAGTTCTGCCTCTATTTCAGTTAAAGTTCTTTTACTTAATTTCCTGAGAGTTGTTAACGACTTAGCTTATTTCACCCTAACTGAGGGTTTGTCAAGGATTTAAATTCCTGTAGCTTCCTAAGTAGGTAAATCAATGCTTTTCAGCAACACTGTGTCCAACCGCAAAAAATTTGCCTTTCTGGGTCCACTCAGTTAACTCATGAACTGTATGCGGTTTCTGAAAACAACCCTTGTCATACCCATAAGCTAACAACCCCAGTAATTCTTTCTTTAAATCTATACCCTTAACATCCCTTTTTCGTAAAGTATTTCCTCTATTTCAATTGATCTGGGCGCCGTCCTGGCTGCAAACAGAACCCAACTCCTACTACTCCAACCGTGGTTGTAGTCGCCTGCTATCAGGTCCGTACTCGCCCTCTTGCAGGGGGCCCTGTGTGGGGTCGGTTGTCGGCATCACGTCAGGGTCACCATTTGTCGGAGAAGGGAGACTTTGACCACTATATGGTTCATCAGCAAGTCTCAATTTTTATTCAAGCAAGCCTTGGTTAAATACACTGCTTAATTAGCTCATACATATTGCAGAAGTCAAGCTCACTATTGGTCAAGCAGATAGATGCTGGCCCATCCCCTCTTTGTTCTGTTTCCACATTCCTGAAGTTTAAACATCCTTTTATCACATCCTGCAGGTGTCCGAGCACCAGCAATATCCAGTTACAGCTAGCTACTGGGTCAAGCTGACCTAGAGCTAACACTTACCCTGCTTACACCATCTCAAGCAAATCCATGCTGTTGTGTCCTTTCTCTGATAGCCAGCACTGAACCAGGCTCTCCACAGCGCTGGGCACACAGGGGATTGCTCCTCCAAATCTGTGCACCCATTAAAGCCAAATTTCTCATATTTATACAGATGTGGTGGTTTTGGCCCTAGCCAGAGGCCAAATACCCACCAAGCTGCTCGCTCACTCCCTCCTTCAGCCGAAAAGGGGAGAAAATAGATATTAGGAATCTTATGACCTGAGGTAAGGACAGAGGGATCGCTCTCCAATTAGTGCAATGGGCAAAACAGACTCAGCACATGTCCTGGTTTCAGCCAGGGGCTTCAGCCAGGAAGGGGCTAACCTGCTGGGCTCGGGACAAGTAACTCAAATTGACCAATAGGATCATTCCATGCCAGTTACATCATGCCGAGTATAAGAAGCAGGGGGTGTTGCAGTGCTGGCGCGCGAACAGCAGGGACCGGGCAGAAGTGTGCTCGGGGCTCGGGGCTTTGTTTACTCGCGGCGCGAGCTCGGGACCTTTGTGTTGCGGCTGGGGTTTGCGCGGGCTGCGGCGCGGTGTCCGTTACGGGGAGTGCGCGATCTGAACTGCTCATCTCAGCAAAAGGTTGTATTGTTCATTGTTATCTGTTCTTCCCCTGTTATTTCCAGTAAAAATACCCTTATCCCAACCTGCGGGCTGGTTTTGGTTTTCTTTCCCCCCCCCCCGCTCCGGGGGAAATCTGAACGCGTGGTCCCCGGCTCCGGCGGAACCACAACATATTTTGGCGCCTGAACGTGGGGCAATAAAGGTTGGGATAACGGTAGATCTGACTCTGACCCGGTTGCAATTACGGTAAAAGTTGTAAGGATGCTGTTAAAGATGCTGTGGGTATTATTTATAAAGGTGTGGTCCTGGCTGTGGAAAAAAAACCTCAGCAGGCTGTTTGCAGTCCTGGCAGGATGTTGTATCATCTCGGGGCTGCAGCTTCCCTGCTTGTTCCCATACTTTGCTCTAGTGTGCTTTATGACAATGTTTTATGATGCAGTTATATTAGTGACTATGAGTTTAATCTGGAAAGTGTATGAGGTTTTGCGGTCCTGTCTAGTCCCTGGGCTGAGAGGGGCTGGTGGTGGTGGCCATTTTGGTGAGAGCACAGAGGGAGAGAACTACACTGGTTTTTTCCTTTCTGGGCTAAACATAACAGCTCTTATGAGAGTTTTTGAAAACTTTCACCATCACCTTGACATGGAAACTATGGCCACAGTGCTAGAAGTTCTTCTGCACTTGATCCTGCTTTCATCATATATTAAGAGCAGGTTTATGAATACTGCTCAAGAGGTTTCCCAAAGGCAGGATAACCACGAGGGGCAGGACAACCACGAGGGGCAGAACATAGGCCATTACCTAAGTACGGCTCAAACACTGCTTGATATCAGACAGCGCTGTCTGGATTGTCCGTACTGTCAGGGGGGAGGGGAAGAAAACAGATTGTCAGATACTGCAGCAACCCCTGTAATTGGCACTGCAGCTGCGGCAACCCCTGTAATTGGCACTGCAGCTGCGGCAACCCCCGTAATTGGCACTGCAGCTACTGCAACCCCTGTAACTGGCACTGCAGTTACTGCAATCCCCACAGCAGACACCACTGATGATCAAAAGAAACAATCCCCACCAGTGTCTGTCGCCCCGGTTCAAAAGAGAAAATACACAAAAAAATCAGTTCGTACAACAGCTGATGATGATGATCAACCGGGCCCATCAGGGGGATATCAAGATGAGGCAGAACCAGAGGTTGTCACCCGATCCCTGTCCCTGAGTGAGCTTCGTGAGGTTAGAAAGGATTTTAGCCGCCAACCTAGTGAGCCCATTGTCACCTGGTTGCTTCGGTGCTGGGATCATGGGGCTAATAGCTTGGAGTTAGATGGCAGGGAGGCCAAGCAGTTGGGATCCCTTGCCAGAGAAGGAGGCATTGATAAAGCCCTTGGAAAAAGGTCAGGAATCCTCAGCCTCTGGAAACGGTTACTGTTAAGTGTGAAGGAAAGGTACCCCATAAAAGAATACATTACAAGCCGTATGCCCAAGTGCGACAATATGGAAAGAGTTGTCCAGTACCTTAGAGAATTAGCTGTACGGGAGATAATTAGTTATGACTTGAACAATTCACAACTCCCTGCCGATCCTGATGAAGTCCCGTGCACCCCAGGCATGTGGCGAAAGGTTGTACAAAGTGTACCATCAGGGCACGTCAATTCACTGGCAGCAATAGACTGGAGTGATACGGATCTACCAACTGTAGCCGATGTGTCTTATAGGCTCCGCAAATACCAAGACAATATTTCCCTCTCTGTCATCGCAGCGGTAGAGAAACTGGTCCAGCGCCTTGACAACAATGTGTACAGCTCCCGACCCTTGCAGAGCAGTGTGGCAGCTTTTGGAAGAAGGCGTCCATCATCCCGAGAGGGAGAAAACCGAGGGTACTCACCACGAGGTAAACTGTGGTTTTACCTGGTTGACCAAGGGGAGGACATGAGGAAGTGGGATATGCAGCCCACTTCAGCCCTTCGAGCACGAGTGAACGAGCTGCAAGGTAAAACAATCGCACGTCGAGATTTCACCAGGAGGAACGCTGCACCAGTTACCACCGAACAGAACCCTCGACCAAGCAGAAGGCCTATCTACACTCCTGATATGTCTGATCCTCTTGAGGGAACCTCCAAGTCATTCATGCACTCAATGAACGGCAAGTATGATCAGCAGCAATAGAGGGGCCCTGCCTTCAGCCAGGTGGAGGAGAGGGATAACAGAGTTTACTGGACGGTGTGGATTCGATGGCCTGGCACGTCAGACCCACAAGAGTACAAGGCTCTAGTGGATACTGGTGCCCAGTGTACTTTAATGCCGTCAAATTATAAAGGCACAGAACCTGTTTGCATTTCTGGAGTCACAGGGGGGTCCCAACAATTGACTGTACTAGAGGCTGAGGTAAGCCTGACTGGAAAGGACTGGGAGAGACACCCCATTGTGACTGGCCCAGAAGCTCCATGCATTCTAGGTATAGACTATCTCCGTAGAGGGTATTTCAAAGACCCAAAAGGGTACCGGTGGGCTTTTGGAATAGCTGCTGTGGAGACAGACGAAATTGAACAGTTGTGTAACTTGCCTGGACTCTCAGAGGATCCTTCTGTTGTGGGGTTGTTGAAAGTTGAAGAACAGCAAGTGCCAATTGCTACAACAACAGTACACAGACGACAGTACCGAACCAACCGAGATTCTCTGATCCCCATCCACAACCTGATTCGTCAACTGGAGAGTCAAGGAGTGATCAGCCGGACTCGCTCACCCTTTAATAGTCCTATATGGCCAGTGCGGAAGTCCAATGGAGAGTGGAGGCTGACAGTAGATTATCGTGGCCTAAATGAAGTCACTCCAGGTATGAGTGCTGCTGTGCCGGACATGCTGGAACTCCAATATGAATTGGAATCGAAAGCAGCTAAGTGGTATGCCACGATTGACATTGCCAATGCCTTCTTCTCAATCCCACTGGCGCCAGAGTGCAGGCCACAATTCGCTTTCACCTGGAGAGGTACACAATATACGTGGAATCGTCTGCCCCAGGGGTGGAAACACAGTCCCACCATCTGCCATGGACTAGTCCAGACCACTTTGGAAAAGGGTGAAGCACCAGAGCATTTACAGTACATTGACGACATCATTGTATGGGGCGACACAGCAGAAGAAGTGTTTAAGAAAGGAGAAAAGATAATTCAAATCCTCTTAAAGGCTGGCCTTGCCATAAAACAAAGTAAAGTCAAGGGTCCTGCACAAGAGATCCAGTTTTTAGGAATAAAATGGCAGGATGGACGTCGTCAGATCCCCATGGACATTATCAATAAAATAGCAGCCATGTCTCCACCAAACAATAAAAAGGAAACACAGGCTTTCTTGGGCGTTATAGGTTTTTGGCGAATGCATGTGCCAAACTACAGTTTTATTGTGAGCCCACTCTACCATGTGACTCGAAAGAAGAATGACTTCCAATGGGGCCCTGAGCAGCAGCAAGCCTTTGAGCAGATTAAACGTGAGATAGTCCACGCAGTAGCCCTTGGACCTGTCCGGACAGGGACAGATATTAAAAACGTGCTCTACACTGCAGCGGGGGAGAATGGCCCTACTTGGAGTCTCTGGCAGAAAGCACAAGGGGAGACTCGGGGTCGACCGCTGGGTTTTTGGAGTCGGGGCTACAAAGGATCAGAGGCCAATTACACTCCAACAGAAAAAGAAATATTGGCCGCCTATGAAGGAGTTCGAGCTGCTTCAGAGGTGATTGGAACTGAAGCCCAGCTCCTCCTGGCACCCCGACTGCCAGTGCTGGGCTGGATGTTCAAAGGGAAGGTCCCTTCTACACATCATGCCACTGATGCTACATGGAGCAAGTGGGTTGCATTAATTACACAGCGAGCTCGAATAGGAAATCCCAATCGCCCCGGAATTGTGGAAGTAATCACAGACTGGCCAGAAGGCAAGGATTTTGGAATGTCACCAGAGGATGAGGAGGTAACACGTGCTGAAGAAGCCCCACCTTACAACACACAGGACCAGAAAATGAGAAGCAATATGCTCTCTTCACCGATGGTTCCTGTCGCCTTGTGGGAAAGAATCGCATGTGGAAAGCTGCTGTATGGAGTCCAACAAGACGAGTAGCAGAAGCTACTGAAGGAAAAGGTGAATCAAGCCAGTTCGCTGAGGTTAAGGCTATTCAGTTAGCCCTGGACATTGCTGAAAGAGAGAAGTGGCCAATGCTCTATCTCTACACTGATTCATGGATGGTGGCCAATGCCCTGTGGGGGTGGCTGCAGCAATGGAAGAAGAACAACTGGCAGCGGAGAGGCAAACCCATATGGGCTGCTGATCTATGGCAAGACATTGCTGCTCGGGTAGAGAAGCTTGTCGTAAAGGTACGTCATGTTGATGCCCATGTACCTAAGAGTCGGGCCACAGAAGAACATCAAAACAACCATCAGGTGGATAAGGCCGCTAGGATTGGAGCAGCTCAGGTAGATCTAGACTGGCAACGTAAGGGTGAGCTATTCATAGCTCGATGGGCTCATGATACTTCAGGTCATCAGGGGAGAGATGCGACATATAGATGGGCACGCGATCGAGGGGTGGATTTGACCATGGATGCTATTGCACAAGTCATCCATGAATGTGAGACATGTGCTGTAATTAAACAAGCCAAGCGGTTAAAGCCCCTTTGGTATGGAGGGCGGTGGATGAAATATAAATATGGGGAGGCCTGGCAGATTGATTACATCACTCTCCCACAAACCCGCCAGGGAAAGCATTATGTACTTACAATGGTGGAGGCAACAACTGGCTGGCTAGAGACATACCCTGTGCCCCATGCTACTGCCCGGAATACAATCCTGGGCCTTGAAAGGCAAATCCTGTGGCGACATGGTACCCCTGAAAGAATTGAATCTGACAACGGGACTCACTTCCGGAACACCCTAATAGACACCTGGGCCAAAGAGCATGGCATTGAGTGGGTGTACCATATTCCATACCATGCACCAGCTTCTGGGAAAATTGAGCGATATAATGGACTTTTAAAAGCTACATTGAAAGCAATGGGGGGTGGAACATTCAAGCATTGGGACACACACCTAGCCGAAGCCACCTGGTTAGTCAACTCCAGAGGATCTACCAATCGGGATGGCCCTGTCCAAACAAAGTTTCCACATACTGTAGAAGGAAATAGAGTCCCAGTAGTGCATCTGAAGAGCATACTGGGAAAGACAGTTTGGGTCATCCCTGCTTCGGGCAAAAGCAAGCCCATATCTGGAGTTGTTTTTGCACAAGGACCTGGTTGTACCTGGTGGGTAATGCAGAGAGATGGAGAAGTGCGATGTGTACCTCAACGGGATTTGATTTTGGGGGAGAATAACCAATATAATTACTAAGTAGAAATTGTAGTATAATGACTGTAAAATAACTTATTGTTGTATATTCATTACTGCCATAATTATAATTGTTATATGTTGTATAAAAGATTTTGTTGGTTTTGGTTATGACGTAAATGGCATGGAATGAGGGGTGGATGATGTCCTGGTTTCAGCCAGGGGCTTCAGCCAGGAAGGGGCTAACCTGCTGGGCTCGGGACAAGTAACTCAAATTGACCAATAGGATCATTCCATGCCAGTTACATCATGCCGAGTATAAGAAGCAGGGGGTGTTGCAGTGCTGGCGCGCGAACAGCAGGGACCGGGCAGAAGTGTGCTCGGGGCTCGGGGCTTTGTTTACTCGCGGCGCGAGCTCGGGACCTTTGTGTTGCGGCTGGGGTTTGCGCGGGCTGCGGCGCGGTGTCCGTTACGGGGAGTGCGCGATCTGAACTGCTCATCTCAGCAAAAGGTTGTATTGTTCATTGTTATCTGTTCTTCCCCTGTTATTTCCAGTAAAAATACCCTTATCCCAACCTGCGGGCTGTTTTTGGTTTTCTTTCCCCCCCCCCCGCTCCGGGGGAAATCTGAACGCGTGGTCCCCGGCTCCGGCGGAACCACAACAGCACAGAATAAAGGAAAGTGATTTGTTACTACTACAACTAATACACCCAGTGAACCGGAACGAGATAAGAAGCGGCCAGGTCTTAAAGCACCTTCCCCCCACCCCTCCCTTCTTAGCACACTTAAAACTCATCACGATTTCTCTCCCTTCTTCCCCCCCCAACATGGCACGGGGAGGGGCAGGGAATGGGCGGTGGGGTTCCAGTGATTCCTCACAAGCTGCTTTTCTTCCCAAGACCTTAACACTTCTCCTTCCCCCCACCCCTCGCTTCTTCACACTCTTGACTTTAATCATAGATCTTCTCTCTCCTTCCCTCCCATTGCAGCACCAGGAGGGGCGGGGAATGGGGGGTTTCAGTCCGTTCCTCCCGAGTTGTCTTCCATCTCAGCTGGCGGGGGGGGGGGGGGGGGGGGGGCAGGTAGAGTATGCTCAGTGATAATCTGGGGGTCTTCCGGTGGTCTTCAGGGATGAAGGCTGGACATCTTCCTCTCTTTCAGTGTATTCTCTTTACAGTTTTCTCCATAGTTACCATAACACATTCCTGAGCTCAAAACACATTCCTACACAAACTAGTTAGGAATGCCTTTTAACTGAAAACAATATATACTCTGTCTCTTTATTGGTCGTTGGTCTCATTATTTATGACTCCTCTATCTTCACGGCTATGTTTTGTAGCTGCTTTCATGAAACAGCTCACACAGTTACAACACAGCCATATTTTACTAAAATCCAAACCAAATATATTCTTAAAATACACAAATTAAAGTTATATTTTCTCAAGCTATATCTACATCAATCTATTCAGCATTATTATATTTCACTGAATCATTCCCCCCTTTTCATTATCGTGACAAATTCTTTTGTAATCTCAAATTATACTATCCTATCTTAATGATTTTGAAAAATATTCATCTGTTTCTACTTTATGTCTTATTTTATTTCTCCTCCAAGCCCTGTATGTTATAGTGGTCTGTTTACAATGCCACAAAGAACATTGAATCATCACACAAGAAATTAAAACTAAAATACTTATCATAATAACAAATGTAAAAAGTTGTTTGAGCCAGGCAAAGTTTGGGAACCAGGGAGTAAGCTTATTCCAAACCTCTTTAAATCCCCACGATGTATCATCTTGAACTACTTGGTGAAGAATATTTGTTTGCTTCCACATATTATTTAAATCTGTTTCAATTTTTTTTTCTGATTTATGTATGCACAACAGCTTTGATTTATTATGTTTCAGAAAGTATCAATTACCATGCACACACCTCCTTCTTTGGCCAGTAGCCACTCTCCTCCTCCCCAAAATTTCAAGAACATACAGCTCATGAAAACGTAGTGCTGTATGTAAAAAAATCAAAATGAATATTAAATTTGGGCTTTTTATGTGATACCAGATAAAACCAGTTACACACAGGGGAAAAAAAAAATTAAGCCACTCCAACTGTTCACGGGGGCATATAGCAGTAGGACAAGGAGTATTGATCGTAAACTAGAAAATGGGAGATTTAGGTTGGATATTAGGGAAAAATTCTTCACTATGAGGGTGGGGGATCACTGGAACAGGTTGCTCAGAGAGGTAGTGAAGGCCCCATCCCTGGAGATATTCAAGGTCAGGCTTGATGGGACTCTGAGCGACCTAATCTAGTGAAGATGTCACTGCTTACTGCATTGTGACATGGGGCTTGAAAGACAAAGCCTCAAGCATTGTTAGGTTAATAGATGGAAACGTGATTGAACCTTTAGGCCATAAATCGTGGGATGTGGCAAGATTATGACAAAGTTCCAGGCCCCCTGCTGAGAGAGGCGCCAGAAGAGGCCTTGAGTATCTTCTCCTCAAAGATAACGAATGCCTGCTGTCTGGGGAGGTCTTAGGCATTGTGTCCTCTAGAAAAGATAGGGTTGCTAGTGTGACAGTAGACCGCTGACCAATTAGATGCAGCCCCATGAGCAGTGTATGTATGAAAGGACCAATCTGTTTAAAGCATGCAGTCTTCTGAGCATATTTAAAGGAATGATTTTATACAATAAATTGACTTTCGCTTGCATCAAGCTGTGTCCCATCTCTCCATTGCAGCACCGTATGAGGTGGAAAATGCAAAGAAATGTTGTTTTTGCAAACTGAAAAGAGTTGTATTTTTTTTACTGACTTGGGAATTAGAAGACTCAGGCTGCCTCATCAGAAATCCTTTGTAGGGAATTTAGGATAGCACATAAAATAAGGGTGTTAGAAATGACAAAAGGTCCTAAAAAAAGGGCTCAAGGTAGATACATTAGTGAAGCAGTAATTTATTATACGTTCTTGAAAGAGCGGGTGACCCAAAAAGTAGGCACACTTTTGGTCAGCGCCTGCAGCCTTTTTATACCATATCCTTGTCTGAAATTATTAGGTTACCTCATTCATCTATACATATTCATCACCTGTCCCGCTTTGTATTAAGATGAGCTCTAAGAGACGATTTCCATAAACTCCTCCCAATTGTGTCTGCACATTGTCCCATGGTAGTGGTCGTCAGGGGTCTCAGTGATGAAGGCTTGAAGTCTACCTCAGGTTGAACTTTTTGACCTCCTTCCCCTGTTTAACTATGGATTTTACAGGCTCAACCAAGGTGCCTTATTCACAATAGTACATAATATAATACACATTCCACGTCTGACAGATTCCCTTTTCCCATAGGTGAAGAGAATTAAAATGCATGAGTCTTTTTGTCTAGGACAACTGCTTACTGGCAGGTACTTGTCGTTATCTTAACTTTTCCCGGCAGATGACATGGGCCTAGGTCTGAAGGAAGTCAAAGCTCCATACAGGTTTCTGATTGGGCATGTTAATTTTGTAGCCTCTGATAGTATCAAAACCTTACATTGTCTTGCCTGTTTGCCTTAATGTGGCAATTTGTGCCCCAGTATGAATCAGCACTGTGGAAGCCTGTTGGTTGAGCTTTGTTTCATTCAGTCACATTTTAACCCTTGTTTGGGAGGGATTTTTCCATAACACAACAGCAAAACCATATTAACAGTACTCCCTCTTAGTCCTCCACAAGTCAGCATAAAAAATGCGACAACCCATTTCCGTTTGCAAAAGCAACATTTCCCAGCATTTTCTACAGTGGTGGTCCCAGAGTTATTGCAGTTTCTGTATTATACCCCTAACACAAGGGATTATACAATACCCTATGGCCACTAACATCCCTGCTACCACTATCAGAGAAGTGAATCACCATTCCTTTCCATTTTCCAAACCAGGATTCCAACTACCCAGTAAGAGAAGTATCTATTCCTGAATTCTCTGCCAAAGTGGTAGGTTTCTGAGTACTTTTCCATTCTTCATCGTTCTTTGAACTCCTATTTTCAGATTTTTCTAACATTATTCTGAATCGCCCTAACAGATCTTTCCCTGTGGCCTCTATCCCTAGTCCATAGGCTTGAGTGACAGTATTATTAGCATTATTAATAGTAATTATTATAGGATTACACTCCCTCCCCTTCTTTAAAATTGTGGGTAGTGTGTCCTTTTGAGATTGTTATCATGTTTTAGGGGTTTCCAATACCAACTTTCTCAATCTACATCTGCAGTCCATCCATTGACCTGAGTCATCCTCCAAACATTGCTCCAAGAAGGGCAAGGATGACCCTTCCAATGAAGTGTCACACCTTGTACTGGTTCAGGACACATGTACTTCTCTGCACTGCTCAGTGCCCTTTGGTTCTTTAGACTCCCACAATCCAAAATTTGACAAGCATCAAACATGATGCTCTGAAGCCCTGTCCCCCCTGGAATGCTGAATTGTAAGTTCATCTGATTATTAAGGGGTTTTCTAGCATGACCCAGCATTCCTATTTTCATTATAGTGAAGTACAAGCACCATGTTAACATTATTTTGAACATTTTCAACCCTTTTACCCTTCCCCCAAAATAATAAATAAATACTAGAGCAATAAAAAATAAACAAAATCTCTACTACAAAAACAATACTTCAAACTGTCTTTAAATTACTGTTTCTTCAGTTTGATGAGCAGAGGATTATTGGTGGGCTGTATATACCAACGTTTGTCCTCAGATGGATGTTCTACTGGTCCTTTGAGCCGGGTGTAATGAGTCCAACTTTTCTCAGCAGTTCTCACAGTAGTTTCAGTTATCAGTAGAACCTGGAAAGGACCTTCCTATTCAGGCTGCAGCTTGGATTCCTTCCATGACTTAATCAGAACCCATTCTCCAGGTTGGATAATTCCAATGGTGGAGTTTGTGCAATGAGTCCTTTACTCCTGAGAAAGGATAAGGAAGAGGATAGCCCCAGTATATAGTTCTTAATTATCTTTGGTTTCAAACCTTGAGATTTTTCCAATTTCACCCATATAAGGCAAGCCAAATAACATTTCATAGGGAGATACATCTAAGTCTTTTCTAGGTGCAGTTCGAACTCTCAAGTAAGGCAATGGGCAAGCATTTAATCCAAGGTAATTTGTTTTTTAAAATTAACTTTGATAATTGTTAATCCACATTTTCAATTATTCCATACCTGGGAATAATCTGTTCCAGAAGGATTTTAATTACCCCTGCAGCTGTGACTGAAGCCATTGGATATGCTTCTACCCATCCTGTTTGATGGTCAACCAATACCAGGATATATTTCAACCTTCCTGTGGGTGGCAATTCTGTGAAATCTACTTGGATACTTTGAAAAGGTCTTAAACTGGGTTCTCTTCCCCGTTGAGGTTGTTTCTTGAGAACCTATTTATTTATCTTTTTACAAATAATGCACCTTTCACAGATTTATTTAGCTATACTATAAATTCCTATGCATCCATACTTCCTTAGGATTAAATCACACATTGCTTGTACCCGCCAATGGCTCCCTTGATGTAAAATGGCCATTATTTCCATTTGTTTATTTAGCATTTCTTGTCCATCTGAGAGAATCCACTTCCCTTCTTCTGTTTCAATAGCTCCCAATTCCTTTAATTCCTTTTTCTCTCCTTCAGTGAAAATTAGAACCTCTTTGGGTTCAGATACAAAAGGAGTAAGATTACACATCTTAACAAATTCAGGCCCCAAGGCAGCTTCTTTAGCTACCTCATCTGCTAGTCTGTTCCCTCTAGCTTCCAAGGAATTCCCTTTCTGATGCCCATTTACATGGATTATTGCAATTTCTCTGGGTAAGAGTAAATTCTTCAAAACCTGTTTCACCAGCTCCCCATGCACCAACTCCTTTCCTTTACTGTAATTAACCCTCTTTCATCCCATATTTTTTCAAATGTTTGAACTACCCCAAAACCACACCTTGAATCAGTATAAATCGTCCCTTCTGTCCCATTTAACAATTCTAATGCTTGATTTAAAGTATGTGATTCACATATCTGGTCAGATGAATTGTTAAGTAATCTTCCTGATTCTTTCATTCCCAAAGTAACATATCTGTAATAGTCCCATCTGAGCATATCCAAGTTAACTGATGTGGAACAGAAGTAGTTAAGTCATCATAATTGCCCATAGGTTGAGGGATCTGACAGGAAGATTTCTTAATATATTCTAAATCTTTATAGTCTGTGTTATTATTACATCTCATTGCTGGAAGGGATGGTTTTGTGGAAATTTCACAAGTAGGTGGCACTGACTAAATGCCATAATGAAGGCATTAACCACAACCAACTGTTTTCTAGGTCCCCACCAGTGGTACCATTTATAATGTTTGTGCAATTCCACGGGTGTTATCACATCAGGTTGAGTTGACACCCTGTGTTGAGGCCACCAGGGGTAGCAATCCCTCCTGTCATCTCTCCTCCCCTCAAGGGTTTGAGACCATAAGCAATTGGTAGGTGACCCTTGCATCACATCGAACCATGTACATGAATTACTGGATGTTGAAGGAAATTCAAAACCCCACCGTATGTTTACTAGTTCCACATACCTCAGGACCAAGTGCTTTCCCCAGTATGGCTTATTCTCATTTTGTGTATCTGCCCATAGGTGCCTGGATCAGGGTTGTTTGCCTCTGCATCCGAAAGTCTTATTGTCCCAACAAAGGGAACATAAGAACAATCTAGGCTTCAAATGGATGTTTGATTTAATGTATTATTATTCAAAATCTCCCCAAATTATCAACTTATTCTGGTTCCAGAGCAAATCTAAATTTTTACCCATGTCCACACGAAGAGTTGTTACAGGGATCCCTTGGGTAGGGGTATGTGGTAAAGGCAAACGGGTAATCACATGAGAAAAGTTAAGCATACAAGCAAAACCTTATATCATTTTATAGATCACATTGTCTGGTTCAGTGTGATTTATAATCAGAGAACCATCGACATGTTCAAAAGCTCAAGGCTGTTTATTCCATATACTAGATTTTTTTTTTTTACAACTACAGCCATGATGTAGCACTTATTATTAAAACTTGAGTTACAAACAGTCACTCTTATTGAAACAAACAGACAAACAGACAGACAAAACTAAGACCAGAAAACCAGAACTCCCAGCCTGTACTTCAGGTTTCAGTATTTCTTCAATTTCTTCCAGGTATAGTTCATATTTCAGACTTATACCTATGAGATCTCCACCCCATATCTTCTCAGCTGTCCCTTTTTCTTACTGAAGCAGTCCTGTGATTAAAAGAGAACTGCACAAATGTACATACGCTCAACAGTTGAATTGGTTAGAAATCTGGTGTAATTCACCTTTTAGGATATAATTTTTCTTCAATATTCTTGCCAGTGCACTATGGGCAATGGCAGAGGAGTATTTGCATCCTTGGGGAAGTTGGTTGAAGGTATATTGTACTCCCTCCCAAGTGAACACAGATTGATGTTTATCCTCCTCACAGAAGAGGAATCATCATCTTCAGCTTGCGTTTGGCTGACTAGTTCAGCAGAGCCAGGATCATCGGCTGGTGGCACTGTGTTACTGTTTGATTCCCTGCGGAGCGCTGCCACTGTCAGCCATACCCTCCTGTGATTGTGTGTTTCCCAATAATTGATTTGAAACAAGTTAGTCCAAACACAAACTTATATTTATTAAGTAGCAGGCGACAATAGGCAAAGAAGTGCTGGGCGGCTGGAGAATCACAGGCTCTGCCAATAGCGCGCACGGTTACCCTCTGAGTTATGGTTTTTATAATGTTCTAGTTCCGGGTCTCGAACTTTCCACTGAAACTTCCTCATAGTCCTCTGCGCATGCACCAGTTGTTGTTAGGGGGTCGTCTTCTACCTCCTGGTGGTCGACGGGATGAAGTCGCTTGTCTTCCTCACTTGTCTCTTAGTTGACCCCTCTCCCATACTTGGTCATCTTCAGCAGCAAGCTCATTTATTGGCTGCTTGTTTTCCACGGTTTCTGCTTCTAAGTTACCTATAACTCAATTCTACTCTTCGTTAGCAACTTACAATATACATTATATAATATGTTCCTGTTGTGGTTTAAACCTCAGCTGGGAGCTGGGTACCACAAAAAAGTTAGGAAAAGTTCCCTGTCTCTTTAAGAGACGGGGGAGGAGTGAACGGAGAAGCCGCGAGGAAGGGGAAAAAACCAAAGCCTCGTGCGTTGGGATAAGGATAGTTTACTAAAACAACAGGAAAAGATACAAAAAACCCCAACTAGCTACAGTGCTATGATATACAGTGCAACCTCTCACCACACTACATAATTTGAGCCGTACCCGACCAGCTGCCGATTCGGAGCCGCACGCGCGGCCCCCGGCCCCGGCGCCGCACCCCTCCCGACTGCCACCACGCTGCTCCCGAAAAAGGACCGGAACCTGCACTGCACCTGCCCGAACTGGAACTCCTCCTGCCGGACCCGGAACTTCCTGCCGGAACCCGGAACCGCTCCTGCCGGATCCGGAGCCGTCCCCGCCGGACTGCCCCTGCTAGACTCACGCTTTTCGCACGCTTTTTCTCCTTTATATTGAACATGATTATGACACAATTGGTATGGAATACTCTCATCGGCCAACATGGCTGAACCCAGTTCCACTGATTCGTGTTAACATGAAATAATGTTGGGGTGCATAATGAAAGACCATTGTATGGTCGAGGACCTGGGCGGGACAGTTTGAGACGTATTTTTATGTATTTCTTTTCTGTGTATGTCCAGGGGAGACGTTAATTTTTTGGGCAGAAGCTACAGGAGAAGCTTCAGTGCTGGTTGAGAGCTGCCATTCAGTACCCTGCCCCGGTGGGAGACTTACACACCTCCATAAACAAACCACCATGCCCCTGGGTGGTTAGAGCCGTCAGTGACATTATTTTAGCATAAGCTAAGTTGCTGTGGGAATTTTATTGTGATTACTCCTGTAAGAACAGTAAACGGAGATACATAGCTGTCCTGGGTTCAGCCCAGCAGCAGGCCCCACGTTGGGCACCAAAAGTTGTTGTGGTTTATACCTCAGTGGAAAGCTGGGGCCACAAAGGTCAGAAAAAGAAGGTGGAGGATGGGCGAACGGAGCTAACTGCAGAGCCAGAGGAAGAAAAAAACACACAGTTTGGCTTGCAGAGTTGGGATAAGGATAGTTTACTAAACAACAGGGAAAAGTAGGAAAACAACTAACTACAGTGCTATTATATACAGTGCAAACCTCTCCCCACACTATGTCATTTGAGCTGTGCCCAAACCGATTCAGATTCAGATTCCCGAACGCAGCACTCCCCGAGGCCTGCAAGGCTTTTGGGTTTTTTTTCCCCTGGCTCTGCAGCTCCTTGATTAGCTCCGTTCGCCCACCTCGTAAAGTGGTAGGGGGCTTTTATGTCTGACCTTTGTGGCCTCAGCTTTCCGCTGAGGTGTAAACCACCGCAACTTTTGGCGCCCAACGTGGCGCGAAGGGGGACCCCCAAGGGGGGCAAAAAATTTTGGGGAAACGATAGATTTGACCTTAACTCAATTGCAGTTAAGATAGAGTTGTGATAGGTACGGTTATTTAAGTAATTTCTATGTACAATGTTGTGGCATTTACTCTTAAGGATGTTGCCATGGTTGCCAACTCGTGGTATGCTGCTGCATTTAATCCTGCCAGGATTCGTTGCCATTCCGTACGTCTGTTTAGTGTATGTTGTGATAACAGTCTATGATTGGATAACGTCTAAGTTCATGAACTTAAAAGAGTACTTGTATCAGCTTTTGCTGTTCGGTACAAGGAGGGATAAAACAGGCCTTGTAAGAGGGTTTAACAATTTCCAATATCCCTGGGAAATTCTAACTAGCATTTTCCTACTGTTGGTTTTGGTGCAAATGGTTCTGCTTTCGATATATATAGGTATATATATTAGGCACAGGTTTATGAATACCACCCAAGAGTTTTCCCTGAGGCTGGATAAGCTTGAGTGGCAGGGCAAATGGCAAAATATGAGCAGGTACCTAGGCATTTTCTTACCCCCAGTGGTTTGGAACTTTACTCCTGAACAAGATCCTAATAAGGTGACTGCATATCTGAAAAAGAACTGCAGTGGGCTCCCCCGAGAAATACGCCCTACTGCACTGTGCTGGGGCTTGGCTACCATCTACCAAACACTGCTTGATAGCAAGCAGCACTGTCAGTACTGTCAGCACTGTCAAGGGGAACAAGGAAATGGATTGGCAAATGCTGCAGCTACTGCAACCCCTACAGTAGACACTGCCCATAATCCAGACCATCCGTACTGTCAGGGGGAAAGAGGAAATGGATCGGCGAATACTGCAGATGCTGCAACCTCTACAATAGAACTTGCCCCTAATTCAGAGCGTCAGTACTGTCAGGGGGAAAAAGGAAATAGACTAGTACATACTGCAGATGCTGCGACCTCTACAATAGACCTTGGTCAACCCACACCAATGTCTGTTGCTTCCATTCAAGAGAGGTGTCAGCACTGTCAGGAAGAAAGGGGAAATAGACTAGTACATACTGCAGATGCTGCAACGTCTACAATAGACCTTGCCCCTAATTCGGAGAATCAGCCCACACCAATGTCTGTTGCTTCCATTCAAGAGAGGTGTCAGCACTGTCAGTGCTGTCGGCACAGTCAGGGAGGAAAAGGAAACAGACTAGTACATACTGTAGATACTGCAACCTCTACAATAGATCTTGGCCAACCCACACCAAAGTCTGTGGCTCCCATTCAAAAGAGGAAACACACCAAGAAGTTAGCTCGCGTAGTGCCAGATGATGATGGTGAACAACCAGGGCCATCTCAAGAATGTCAGGATGAGGATGATGGTGAAAAACCATTATCTCAAGAATGGCCGGATGAGGATGATGATGAAAAATCAGGGCCATCTCAGACAAGTCAGAATGGGGCAGGGCCATCTCAGAAATATAAGAATGGGGCAAAGCCATCTCGAGCAGATCAGGATGTAGGAGAACCAGAGATTGTTACCCGATCCCTGACCCTGAGTGAACTGCGTGAGGTGCAAAAAGATTTTGGCCGCCGCCCAGGTGAGCACATCATCACTTGGTTGCTCAGATGCTGGGATAGCGGGGCCAATAGTCTGGAATTAGACGGCAGGGATGCCAGGCAGTTGGGATCTCTGGCTAGAGAAGGAGGTATTGACAAGGCACTTAGGGAGGGGTCACAAATCCTCAGCCTTTGGGGGCGATTGCTGTCAAGTGTGCGGGAAAGATACCCCATGAAAGAATATATTACCTGTCTGAAACCCAAGAGCGACAGCACAGAGACAGTTATCCAGTACCTGAGAAAATTAGCTGTACGAGAGTTGATTTATTATGAGTCGGACAACAGAAGGCTCCCTGATGATCCTGATGATGTCCGATGCACCCCAGACATGTGGCGTAAGGTGATACGAAGTGCACCACCAGGGCACACGAATTCACTGGCAGTGATGGAATACGAGGAGATGTTTCCATCAACCGTATATGAAGTGACCCGCCGACTCCGGACTTATCAGGACAACGTTGCACGCTCTGTCATTGCAGCAGTAGAGCAACTGGTTAAACTTAAACTTGACGACCACACGGTCGACTCCCAGCTTGTACGGAGCGATGTTGCAGCTATCCAGAAAAGTCATCCATCGTCCCAAGAGAGAGAACACAGCAGGGACACACCACGATCCACACCACGAGCCAAACCCCGAGCCACACCCCGGGCCAAGCTGTGGTTTTACCTGCGTGATCATGGAGAGGACATGAGAAAGTGGGATAAGAAGCCCACTTCAGCCCTTCGAGCACGAGAAAAGGAGTTGCAGGGTAGAGCAAATGCACGAGGTTCTGCCAGGAGGAATGTTGCACCAGTTTCTATCCAGGAGCAATAGAGGAGCCCTGCCTCCAGCCAGGTGGAGGAGAGGGATAATCGGACTTATTGGACTGTGTGGATCCGATGGCCTGGAACATCAGACCCACAAGAGTATGAGGCTCTAGTGGATACTGGTGCCCAGTGTACTCTAATACCATCAAATTATGAAGGGACAGAATCTGTTTACATTTCTGGAGTCACAGGGGGCTCCCAACAGTTGACTGTGCTAGAGGCTGAGGTGAGCCTAACTGGAAAGGACTGGGAGAAACACCCCATTGTGACCGGCCCAGAAGCTCCGTGCATTTTAGGTATGGACTATCTCCGTAGAGGGTATTTTAAAGACCCAAAAGGATACCGGTGGGCTTTTGGAATAGCTGCTGTGGAGACTGAAGAAACTAAACAGTTGTGTGCCTTGCCTGGACATTCGGAAGATCCAGTTGTTGTGGGGTTGTTGAAGCTCGAAGAACAGCAAGTGCCAACTGCTACAACGACAGTGCACAGACGGCAGTATCGTACAAACCGGGATTCTTTAATCCCCATCCATAAACTGATTCGTCAACTGGAGAGTCAGGGAATGATCAGCCGAACCCACTCACCATTTAACAGTCCCATATGGCCAGTGCGGAAGTCTGACGGAGAGTGGAGGCTGACAGTAGATTATCATGGCCTAAATGAAGTCACTCCAAACATGAGTGCTGCTGTGCCGGACATGCTAGAGCGCCAGTATGAATTGGAATCAAAGGCAGCCAGGTGGTATGCCACAATTGACATTGCAAATGCTTTCTTCTCAATCCCACTGGCACCAGACTGCAGGCCACAGTTTGCTTTCACTTGGAGAGGTGTCCAATACACATGGAATCGTCTGCCCCAGGGGTAGAAACATAGTCCCACCATCTGCCATGGACTAATCCAGAGTACATTGGAAAAGGGTGGAGCCCCAGAGCACTTGCAATATATTGATGACATCATTGTATGGGGCGATACAGCAAAAGGAAGTTTTTTAAAAAGGAGAAAAGATAATTCAAATCTTGCTAGAAGCTGGTTTTGCTATAAAACAAAGTAAAGTCAAGGGGCCTAAGCGAGAAATCCAGTTTTTAGGAATAAGATGGCAGGATGGGCGTCATCAGATCCCAATGGACGTTATTAATAAAATTGCAGCTATGTCTCCACCAAGTAACAAAAAGGAAACACAAGCTTTCTTAGGTGTTATAGGATTTTGGAGAATGCATATCCCAAACTATAGTCTCATTGTGAGCCCACTCTATCACATAACTCGGAAGAAAAATGATTTTGAATGGGGCCCTGAGCAACAGCAAGCCTTTGAGCAGATCAAACGCGAAATAGTCCATGCTGTAGCCCTTGGACCTGTCCGTACAGGGACAGATATTAAAAATGTGCTCTATACCGCAGCTGGTGACAATGGTCCTACCTGGAGTCTCTGGCAGAAAACACAAGGGGAAACTCGAGGGCGACCGTTAGGGTTCTGGAGTCGGGCCTACAAAGGATCTGAGGCCAATTACACTCCAACAGAGAAGGAAATACTGGCCGCTTATGAAGGGGTTTGAGCTGCTTCAGAGGTAATTGGAACTGAAGCTCAGCTTTTCCTAGCATCCCGACTGCCGGTGCTGGGCTGGATGTTTAAAGGGAAAGTCCCTTCCACACACCATGCAACTGATGCTACATGGAGCAAGTGGGTTGCACTAATTACGCAACGAGCTCGAATAGGAAACCCCAATCGCCCAGGAATTTTGGAAGTTATTACAGACTGGCCAGAAGGCAAAGATTTTGGGATGTCACCAGAGGATGAGGAGGTAACACGCGCAGAAGAAGCTCCACCATATAACCAATTGCCAGAAAATGAGAAGCAATATGCCTTGTTCACTGATGGATCTTGTCGCATTGTGGGTAAGCATCGGAAATGGAAAGCTGCTGTATGGAGTCCTATGAGGCAAGTAGCAGAAGCCACTGAAGGAAAAGGTGAATCAAGCCAATTTGCTGAGGTAAAGGCTATCCAATTAGCCCTGGACATTGCTGAGAGAGAGAAGTGGCCTATGCTATATCTTTATACTGACTCATGGATTGTATCTAATGCCTTATGTGGGTGGTTGCAGCAGTGGAAAAAGAACAATTGGCAGCGTAGAGGCAAACCCTTATGGGCTGCTGACTTATGGCAAGATATTGCTACTCGATTAGAGAAGCTTACTGTAAAGGTACGTCATGTGAACGCCCATGTACCTAAGAGACGGGCCATGGAGAAACATGAAAACAACCAGCAGGCAGATAAGGCTGCTAAGATTGAAGTGGCTCAGGTAGATTTGGACTGGCAACATAAGGGTGAGTTGTTCCTAGCCCGATGGGCTCATGATACTTCAGGTCATCAAGGAAGAGATGCAACATATAGATGGGCTCGAGATCAAGGGGTGGACTTAACCATGGATGCTATTGCACAAGTTATCCATGAATGTGAGACATGTGCCGCAATCAAGCAAGCTAAGCGGCTAAAACCCCTCTGGTATGGAGGACGGTGGATGAAATATAAATATGGGGAGGCTTGGCAGGTTGATTACATCACTCTTCCACAAACTCGCCATGGTAAACAGTATGTACTTACAATGGTTGAGGCAACCACTGGCTGGTTGGACACATATCCTGTACCCCATGCCACTTCCCGGAATACAATTCTGGGCCTGGAAAGGCAAGTCCTATGGCGACACGGCACCTCAGAAAGAATTGAGTCAGATAATGGGACTCATTTCCGAAATACTCTCATAGACACTTGGGCCAAAGAGCATGGCATTGAGTGGGTGTACCACATTCCTTATCATGCACCCGCCTCTGGGAAAATTGAACGATACAATGGGCTTTTAAAGACTACACTGAAAGCAATGGGTGGTGGAACATTTAAAAATTGGGATACACATTTAGCAGAAGCTACGTGGTTAGTTAACTCTAGAGGATCTACCAATCGGGCTGGTCCAGCCCAGTCAGAATTCTCACATACTGTAGAAGGTGACAGAGTCCCAGTAGTGCACATGAAAAGTATTTTGGGAAAGACAGTTTGGGTCATTCCTGCTACAGGCAAAGGTAAACCCATATCTGGGATTGTTTTTGCTCAAGGACCTGGTTGTACCTGGTGGGTAATGCAGAAGGATGGAGAAACTCGATGTGTACCTCAAGGGGACTTGATTTTGGGTGAGAATAGCCAATATCATGCTAAATAATTCACTACTGTTTTACTGTTTTTATAGATACTGTATGTTATACTAATGATATTACAGCCAGGGTCATCGGTGCCGTGATGATTGAGTGAAGACCAGCCTCCCAAGAACTCTTACGTTTCTCTTTTGTAATAAACACCTCTGACCCACGGACTATGAGCATGGATCATGCCAGGTGCAGTGGTCGAGAGCCCGAGATACAGCATTCAACGATCCAGTGGCACGTACGACTCTTCATACCCTGAGAGACTGTTGTGACAGAGGGACCAGTGGAGCCTGAGAATCGTGGACAGAATGAAACCGACAGACTCGGAGGAAACGTCCACAGTCTGAATCTATACGCACATACATGTGTGTGCATGTGTACATGTATGTGTATGGATGCGAGAGACTCCCTGGACCCAAAGAAGGTTGCTGGTCCTGCTCATGATGTAAATGGTATGGAATAAGGGGTGGATAATGTCCTGGGTTCAGCCCAGCAGCAGGCTATGTTAGCCCTGAGAGTATTCCATACCAATTGCATCATGATCAGACAGGCTGCCCCCCCCCTTTGCAGGGGAGACTCCGGACCCAGGCACGGCAAGTCCCGGTCTGGGCAGGCGCAGTGCCAGTTCCGGGGGCGACTCCGGACCTATCAGAACCTGCACCGGGTACGGGAAGTGCCGGTCTGAGCAGGCATGTTGGAGTTCCGGCTTCTCTCTCTCTCTTTTGGGATCGGCGTGGCTGGCTGTGGTGAGGGGGGTGCTCGGGGGTGCTGGGCTCGGGGAGTGCTGCGTTCGGGAATCTGAATCTGAATCGGTTCGGGCACGGCTCAAATGACATAGTGTGGTGAGAGGTTTGCACTGTATATAATAGCACTGTAGTTAGTTGTTTTCATACTTTTCCCTGTTGTTTAGTAAACTATCCTTATCCCAACCCTGCAAGGCCTTTGGTTTTTTTTTCCTCTGGCTCTGCAGCTCCTTGATTAGCTCCGTTCGCCCATCCTCCACCTCTTAAAGTGGTAGGGGGCATTTTTGTCTGACCTTTGTGGCCTCAGCTTTCCGCTGAGGTGTAAACCACAGCAATAGCATACAAATTAGAAAAGGGCAACTTACAAATTCATTTGGGTACTTGGAAAAGGGACAACCCCTGAGACCATAGAGGAGGGCAAGACCGGATAGGAAACCAGTGTTGTAGCTGGGAATGTCTGCCAAGGGCTGCAAACCCTTCGGGCTGTGACCGCCGAATACTATGGCCCTTACCGGACCTCTTCTAATTCTACTAGGGGTGAGTTCCTTAAACCAGGCTGCAGCAAACACTTGCAGTCATGGTGTGGTGCTCCTACACTTTGGTGTACCGTATGCTATGATCAAAAAGAACTTCCTTATGTCAGGAAATTGAAAAAGGAGTGAAATGTGAAATTCCCACAGTTGTTAAATTATTTGTAAATCAAGGTTCTAAAAGATATAATTGTATTGAGGATTGTTAATACTTCCATGTTTATTACCTTGTTTTAAGATCAATTTTAAATGAAAACACGAATCAATATTAAAAAAAAATAAATGGGGGATTGTGATATATGTTCCTGTGATTCGTGTTAACATGAAATAATATTGGGGTGCATAATGACAGACTCTTGTATGGTCGAGGGCCAGGGAGGGACAGTTTGAGATTTTGAATGTACTAAATGAAGTCTGTTGAAGCAGCAACAAACTGTATATAGGATGTTCAAATCTTCACCTAAAGGACCACAATGTAGCACTTTGTGTGCATTGTGATACCTCTGGAGAAACAACTTGTCTCTGAAAAGAAAGTGATCAACAGAGGAGCCCTGAACCCACAGAACCAGCTGCCCGACCATTAGCAAGACAAAAGCTGCAGGATGTCTTGTGGGGGTTACCTGGTCGGCACTCCAACATGTCAGTTTAAGATGTATATGTTTATGTCTTGTAGGGGTCGCCTGGCAGCACTCCAGCCTGTCAGTTTACACCAGTGGGCTGTGTTATCCCTGGAAGGTATATAAGACAGGGACTGGAACTGTTCGGTGTGCGTCTTGGTGGGGCAGAGACTCCTGGCGCACCCGGTGCTGACCGTGCACCCCAGCACTGTTTGCTTGTCTTTAATACTTTAATAAATTATTCAATTTGGCTATAATCCTGTTTCAGACCAAATCATTTATAACATAATTATTTTTATAAAACAGGATGTTGTAGCCTGTTTCAAGGTACCGGTGGTTTACTGAACAAAGGCTCATTCATCACACTCCCGTCTATTGTGCGTATTGATCACACTGGAGCCTTACAGGGTCCTCCAGCTGCAGTATATCACAGGTTTCCAAGTCTTTGATCACCTCTGTGATCCCCTCCTTAGCACAAGATGGTAAAGGATGTCCCTCTTCTCAAGAGAGACAGTAGAGGGTATACACCAGGAGGCATGCTGTGGTTTTACCTGGGTAACCACGAAGAGAATATGAGGAAGTGCAATGGACTGCCTACCTCAGCCCTCTGAGCATGAATAAATGAACTGCAAGGTAAAAAAATCCTGCCAGGAGGAGTGAGTCAGCAGCTGCATGGTGCTTAATTGCTGGCCAGGGCTAAAACACAACAGTTGAGCCCAACGTGTGGGCTCAAAAGGTTGAGATAAGGACAGATCTGATGAGGGCATGTTAAATTAGTTGCAGTCATAAATTATATTGCCACAACAGTTAGCCAGGTATTGAAATACATTTGTATCTCTTTAATATTGTGGTCGGTTGACCCTGACTGAAAGTCAGGTGTCCACTAAAGCCACTCTATCATGCCCCTCCTCAGTTGGACAGGGGAGGAGTTATATATGATGAAAGGATCACACGTTGAGATAAGGACAGAGAGAGATCATTCAGCACTTACTGTCTCTGGCAAAACAGACTTAACAAAAGTTCATCTAATTTATTGCCTAATCAAAAAAGAGTAGAGTGATGAGAAATAAAATCTTAAAACACCTCCCCCCACTCCTTCAACTTCACTCCCAATTTCTCTACCTACTCTCTCCCAGTGGCACAGGGGGACAGGGAATGGGTGCTGTCTCTGCTGCTTCTTCCTCCTCAGGGGGAGGACTCCTCACACTCTTCCTCTGCTCCTGTGTGGGCTCCTCTGTCCATGGGTCCATCAGTACTACCAGGAAACCTGTTCCAGCATGGGCTTCCCACAGGGTCACAGCCTCCTTCAGGTGTCGCCACCTGCTCCAGCATGGGGTCCTCCACAGGCTACAGATGGAATCTCTACTCCTCATCATCTTCCATGGGCTGCAGAGGGACAACCTGCTTCTCCATGGTCTTTACCACAAATGGCAGAGGAATCTCTACTCCAGCACCCAGAGCACCTCCTCCCTATCCTTCACTGACCTTGGTGTCTGCAGAGTTTCTCACACCTTCTCACTCCTCTCTGGTGGCAGAAGCTGCTGCTAGGGTTTTTTTCCCTTCTTAAATATGTTATCACAGAAGCTCTATCACCATCTCCGATGGGCTCATCCTTATCCAGCAGCGTGTCTGTCTTGGAGCTGGCTGGTATTGGATCTGTTCATCCTAGGGGAAGCTTCCAGCAGCTTCTCACAGAAGCCACCTGGGCAGCCCCCACCCCTCCCCCCAGCTACCAAAATCACAGAATCACAGAATCTTAGGGGTTGGAAGGGACCTCAAGAGATCATCGGGTCCAACCCCCCCTGCCAGAGCAGGCTCCCTATCTCATATTACATAGATAGGCGTCCAGATGAGACTTGAATATCTCCAGAGAAGGAGACTCCACCACCTCCCTGGGCAGCCTATTCCATTGCTCCATCACCCTCACTGTGAAAAAGTTCTTCCGCATGTTGGTGCGGAACTTCCTATGCTCCAGCTTACAGCCATTGCCCCTAGTCCTGTCCCCACAGACCACTGAAAAGGGGCTGGCCAATTCCCCTTGCAACTCATGTCTAAGATATTTATAAACACATTTATAAAATCAGCCATATAAACCTAAAATACCATGACTCTGCTAATTCCAAAATTAATGATTTTTAAGTTGACGTTTTCTGTTACTGGAAAAGTCAGTTAACTCTCTAAGATGCAATTTTTTGTGTTTTAGAAATCAGGCATTCTTTATTGCAGCCATGGCTGCACAGGGGATTCCTCCAACATAATGTGCATACCGTTAGTTGCGAGAGCAAAACCTTATATCATTCTAATACATACACTTTCATTTCCTGGAACCAATTATAATATTTGCATATTGAATATTCATGTGCTTTAAGTTTGTGAGGGTCTTTGGTCCTTAAGTGGTTGTTTGAAAGTATCCTTTTCCATGAACTTCTTGAAACGTGTTGTCCTGGTTTTGGCTAGGATAGAGTTAATTTTCTTTCTAGTAGCTGGTGTGGTGCCATATTTTGGAGTTAGGATGAGAGCAGTGCTGATAACATATTGATGTTTTTTAGTTTTTGCCAAGCAGTCAAGGACTTTTCAGTTGTTCATGTTGCCCTGCAAACAAGAAGGTGGAGGGGCATCCAGGAAGCTGGGAGGTGGGACGGGACACAGCCAGGACAAGTGATCCAGTGTTGCAGTTATTGGGACAAAGTGTCCCTCTTCTCAAGAGAGACAGTAGAGGGTATACACCAGGAGGCATGCTGTGGTTTTACCTGGGTAACCACGAAGAGAATATGAGGAAGTGCGATGGACTGCCTACCTCAGCCCTCTGAGCATGAATAAATGAACTGCAAGGTAAAAAAATCACACAGAAAGTTTCTACCAGAAAAAAATGCTGCACCAGTTTCCACTGGGCAATTCCCTAGACCAAGTCGATGGCCTACCTATGTCTGACATGTCTGATCCTCTTGAAGGGACCTCTAAGTCTTTTTTGCAACAAGTAAAGAGCAAATATGGTCAGCAAGATTAGAGGGGCCCTGCCTCCAGCCAGGTGGAGGAGAGGGACAACTGGGTTTATCAGACTGTGTGGATCCGATGGCCTGGCATGTCAGGCCCACAAGAGTACAAGGCACTGGTGGATACTGGTGCCCAGTGTACCCTAATGCCATCAAATCATGAAGGGGCTGAACCCATCTGTATTTCTGGAGTGACAGGGGGAACCCAGCAGTTGACTGCTAAAGGCTGAAATGACTGGGAAAAACACCCCATTGTGAGTGGCTCAAAGCCTCTGTGCATCTTGGGTATAGATTATCTCTGTAGAGGGTATTTTAAAGACCCCAAAGGGTACCAGTGAGCTTTTTGAATAGCTTCCCTAAAGACAGAGGAAACTGAACAATTGTTTACATTGCCTGGACTCTCAGAAGACCCTTCTGTTGTGGGGTTGTTGAAGGCTGGAAAAAACCAAGTGTCAATTGCTACAGTGCACAGAGGTGCACAGAGGACAATACTGCATGAACCGAGATTCCCTGATCCCCGTCCAGAAGCTGATTCGTCAACTGGAGAATCAGGGAGTGATCAGCAGAACCTGCAGAACCTGCTCACCTTTTAACAGCCCAATATGGCCAGTGCGGAAGTATGAGAGAGAGTGGAGGCTGACAGTAGACTATCGTGGCCTGAATGAAGTCACAACCCCATGATTGCTGTTGTGTTGGATGTGCTTGAACTCCAATATGAACTGGAGTCAGAAGCAGTCAAAAAAGCAGCCATAAAAGAGCGTGGCCAGCAGGTCAAAGGAGGTGATCCTTCCCCTCTACTCTGCCCTGGTCAGGCACCACCTGGAGTGCTGTATTCAGTTCTGGGATTCCTGGTATAAAAAGACAAGGCTCTCCTGGAAAGAGTCCAGTGGAGGTCTACAAATATGATTAAGGGCTTGGAGCATCTTCCCTACGAGGAAAGGCTGAATGAACTGGGGCTGTTCAGCCTTGAGAAAAGAAGGCTGAGAGGGGATCTGATCAATGTTTATAGATATCTGAAGTGTGGAACACGGGGAAATGGCCAGTCTCTTCTCAGTGGTCTGTGGAGACAGGACAAGGGCCAATGGCCTCAAGTTGGAGCACAGGAAGTTCTACACCAATATGCGGAAGAACTTTTTCCACACTAAGGGCGACAGAGCATTGGACAGGCTGCCCAGGGGGGTTGTGTAGTCTCCTTCTCTGGAGATATTCAAGACCCTTTTGGATGCCTACCTTTCTGATCTGTCCTAATAGGATCTGTTCCTAATAGGAAACCTCAATCACCCAGGAATCTTGGAAGTGATCACAGAGGGGACAGAAGGCAAAGATTTTTCGGATATCACCGGAAGAGGAGGTAACATGCGCTGAAGAAACCCCACCATACAACAAATTACCTGAGAAGGAGAAGCAATATGCCCTGTTCACTGATGGGTCCTGTCACATTGTGGGGAAGCATCAGAGACGGAAGGCAACTGTATGGAGTCCTATAAGATGTGTCTCAGAAGCCACTAAAGGAGAAGGTTTACCAAGGTGAAGGCAATCTAGTTAGCCCTGGACACTGACAAAATAGAAAAGTGGCCAATGCTCTACCTTTATACTGACTCCTGGATGGTGACCAATGCCCTGCGGGGGTGGTTGCAGCAATGGAAATAGAGCATAGAGGCAAACCCATCTCAGCTGCTGACATTGCAAGATATTGCTGCCCAGCTGGAGAAGCTTGCTGTACAAGTGTTGTGGTTTACACCTCAGCGGAAAGCTGAGGCCACAAAGGTCAGACAAAAAAGCCCCCTACCACTTTAAGAGGTGGAGGATGGGCAAACGGAGTTAAGCGAGGAGCTGCAGAGCCAGGGGAAAAAAAAAACCAACGGCCTGCAAGGTTGAGATAAGAATAGTTTACTAAACAACAGGGAAAAGTATGAAAACAACTAACTACAGTGCTATTATATACAGTGCAAACCTCTCACCACACTATGTCATTTGAGCCGTGCCCGAACCGATTCAGATTCCCGAACGCAGCACTCCCAGAGCCCAGCACCCCCGAGCACCCCCCTCACCACCGCCTGCCACGCCGATCCCGAAAGAGAGAGAGAGAGAGAAACCGGAACTCCCACACGCCTGCTCAGACCGGGACTTCCCAAGCCCAGCAGTTTCTGATAGGTCCGGAGTCTCCCCCAGAACTGGCACTGCGGCTGCCCAGACCGGGACTTCCCGTGCCTGGGTCCGGAGTCGCCCCTGCAAAGGGGGGGCAGCCTGCCCGATCGTGATGCAATTGGTATGGAATACTCTCAGGGCTAACATAGCCTGCTGCTGGGCTGAACCCAGGACAACAAGTGTGGTGGTTCAGTCCCAGCTGAGGGGACCAGCAACCTTTTTTGGGTCCAGGGAGTCTCTCGCATCCATACACATGCATGTACACATGCACACACATGTATGTGCGTATAGATTCAGTCTGTGGACGTTTCCTCCAAGTCTGTCGGTTTCATTCAGTCCACGATTCTCAGGCTCTGTCCCTCTGTCACAACAGTCTCTCAGGGTATGAAGAGCCGTACGTGCCACTGGATCGTTGAATGCTGTGTCTCGGGCTCTCGAACACTGCACCTGGCATGATCCATGCTCATAGTCCGTGGGTCAGAGGTGTTTATTACAAAAGAGAAACGTAAGAGTTCTTGGGAGGCTGGTCTTCGCTCCATCATCACGGCACCGATGACCCTGGCTGTAATGTCATTAGTATAACATACAGTATCGTTTACCATGGCGAGTCTGTGGGAGAGTGATGTAATCAACTTGCCAAGCCTCCCCATATTTATATTTCATCCACCGTCCTCTATACCAGAGGGGTTTTAGCCGCTTAGCTTGCTTGATTGCAGCCCATAAGGGTTTGCCTCTACGCTGCCAATTGTTCTTTTTCCACTGCTGCAACCACCCACATAAGGCATTAGCTACCATCCATGAGTCAGTATAAAGATATAGCATAGGCCACTTCTCTCTCTCAGCAATGTCCAGGGCTAATTGGATAGCCTTTACCTCAGCAAATTGGCTTGATTCACCTTTTCCTTCAGTGGCTTCTGCTACTTGCCTCATAGGACTCCATACAGCAGCTTTCCATTTCCGATGCTTACCCACAATGCGACAAGATCCATCAGTGAACAAGGCATACTGCTTTTCATTTTCTGGCAATTGGTTATATGGTGGAGCTTCTTCTGCGCGTGTTACCTCCTCATCCTCTGGTGACATCCCAAAGTCTTTGCCTTCTGGCCAGTCTGTAATCACCTCCACAATTCCTGGGTGATTGGGGTTTCCTATTCGAGCTCGTTGTGTAATTAGTGCAATCCACTTGCTCCATGTAGCATCAGTGGCATGGTGTGTGGAAGGGACTTTCCCTTTAAACATCCAGCCCAGCACCGGCAATCGGGGTGCTAGGAAAAGCTGAGCTTCAGTTCCAATTACCTCAGAAGCAGCTCATACCCCTTCATAAGCGGCCAGTATTTCTTTTTCTGTTGGAGTGTAATTGGCCTCAGATCCTTTGTAGGCCCGACTCCAGAACCCTAACGGTCGACCTCGAGTCTCCCCTTGTGTTTTCTGCCAGAGACTCCAGGTAGGACCATTGTCACCAGCTGCGGTATAGAGCACATTTTTAATATCTGTCCCTGTACGGACAGGTCCAAGGGCTACAGCATGGACTATTTCGCGTTTGATCTGCTCAAAGGCTTGCTGTTGCTCAGGGCCCCATTCAAAATCATTTTTCTTCCAAGTTACATAGTAGAGTGGGCTCACAATGAGACTATAGTTTGGGATATGCATTCTCCAAAATCCTATAACACCTAAGAAAACTTGTGTTTCCTTTTTGTTACTTGGTGGGGACATAGCTGCAATTTTATTAATAACGTCCATTGGGACCTGACGACGCCCATCCTGCCATCTTATTCCTAAAAACTGGATTTCTCGCTTAGGCCCCTTGACTTTACTTTGTTTTATAGCAAAACCAGCTTCTAGCAAGATTTGAATTATCTTTTCTCCATTTTCAAAAACTTCCTTTGCTGTATCGCCCCATACAATGATGTCATCAATATATTGCAAGTGCTCTGGGGCTCCACCCTTTTCCAATGTACTCTGGATTAGTCCATGGCAGATGGTGGGACTATGTTTCTACCCCTGGGGCAGACGATTCCATGTGTATTGGACACCTCTCCAGGTGAAAGCAAACTGTGGCCTGCACTCTGGTGCCAGTGGGATTGAGAAGAAAGCATTTGCAATGTCAATTGTGGCGTACCACCTGGCTGCCTTCGATTCCAGTTCATACTGGAGCTCTAGCATGTCCGGCACAGCAGCACTCATATTTGGAGTGACTTCATTTAGGCCACGATAATCTACTGTCAGCCTCCACTCTCCATCGGACTTCCGCACTGGCCATATGGGACTGTTAAATGGTGAGTGGGTTCGGCTGATCACTCCCTGACTCTCCAGTTGACGAATCAGTTTATGGATGGGGATCAAAGAATCTCGGTTTGTACGATACTGCCGCCTGTGCACTGTCGTCGTAGCGATTGGCACTCGCTGTTCTTTGACCTTCAACAACCCCACAACAGCTGGATCTTCCGAAAGTCCAGGCAAGGCACACAACTGTTTAGTTTCTTCAGTCTCCACAGCAGCTATTCCAAAAGCCCTCCGGTATCTTTTTGGGTCTTTAAAATACCCTCTACGGAGATAGTCCATACCTAAAATGCACGGAGCTTCTGGGCCGGTCACAATGGGGTGTTTCTCCCAGTCCTTTCCAGTTAGGCTCACCTCAGCCTCTAGCACAGTCAACTGTAGGGAGCCCCCTGTGACTCCAGAAAAATAAACAGATTCTGTCCCTTCATAATTTGATGGCATTAAAGTACACTGAGCACCGGTATCCACTAGAGCCTCATACTCTTGTGGGTCTGATGTTCCAGGCCATCGGATCCACACAGTCCAATAAGTCCGATTATCCCTCTCCTCCACCTGGCTGGAGGCAGGGCTCCTCTATTGCTCCTGGATAGAAACTGGTGCAACATTCTTCTTGGCAGAACCTCGTGCACTTGCTCTACCTTGCAAGTCATTTACTCGTGCTTGAAGGGCTGAAGTGGGCTTCTTATCCCACTTTCTCATGTCCTCCCCATGATCACGCAGGTAAAACCACAATTTGGCTCGGGGTGTGGCTCGGGGTGTGGCTCGTGGTGTGTCCCTGCTGTATTCTCTCTCTTGGGACGATGGATGACTTTTCCGGATAGCTGCAACATCGCTCCGTACAGGTTGGGAGTCGACCATGTGGTCGTCAAGTTTAAGTTTATCCAGTTGCTCTACTGCTGCAATGACAGAGCGCGCAACGTTGTCTTGATAAGTCCAGAGTCGGCGGGACACTTCATATACGGTTGGTGGAAACATCTCATCGTATTCCATTGCTGCCAGTGAATTCGTTTACCCTGATAATGCACTTCGTATCATCATACGCCACATGTCTGGGGTGCATCGGACATCATCAGGATCATCAGGGAGCCTTCTGTTGTCTGACTCATAATAAATCAACTCTCGTACAGCTAATTCTCTCAGGTACTGGATAACTGTCTCTATGCTGTCGCTCTTGGGTTTCAGACAGGTAATATATTCTTTCATGGGGTATCTTTCCCGCACACTTGACAGCAATCGCCTCCAAAGGCTGAGGATTTGTGACCCCTCCCTAAGTGCCTTATCAATACCTCCTTCTCTAGCCAGAGATCCCAACTGCCTGGCCTCCCTGCCGTCTAATTCCAGACTATTGGCCCCGCTATCCCAGCATCTGAGCAACCAAGTGATAATGTGCTCACCTGGGCGGCAGCCAAAATCTTTTCGCACCTCACGCAATTCACTCAGGGTCAGGGATCGGGTAACAATCTCTGGTTCTCCTACATCCTGATCTGCTCGAGATGGCTTTGCCCCATTCTTATATTTCTGAGATGGCCCTGCCCCATTCTGACTTGTCTGAGATGGCCCTGCCCCATTCTGACTTGTCTGAGATGGCCCTGATTTTTCATCATCATCCTCATCCGGCCATACTTGAGATAATGGTTTTTCACCATCATCCTCATCCTGACATTCTTGAGATGGCCCTGGTTGTTCACCATCATCATCTGGCACTACACGAGCTAACTTCCTGGTGAGTTTCCTCTTTTGAATGGGAGCCACAGACTTTGGTGTGGGTTGGCCAAGGTCTATTGTAGAGGTTGCAGTATCTACAGTATGCACTAGTCTATTTCCTTTTTCTCCCTGACAGTGCCGACAGCACTGACAGTGCTGATACCTCTCTTGAATGGAAGCAACAGACATTGGTGTGAGTTGATTCTCTGAATTATGGGCAAGGTCTATTGTAGACGTTGCAGCATCTGCAGTATGTACTAGTCTATTTCCTCTTTCTTCCTGACAGTGCTGACACCTCTCTTGAATGGAAGCAACAGACATTGGTGTGGGTTGACCAAGGTCTATTGTAGAGGTCGCAGCATCTGCAGTATTCACCAATTCATTTCCTCTTTCCCCCTGACAGTACTGACGCTCTGAATTAGGGGCAAGGTCTATTGTAGAGGTTGCAGCATCTGCAGTATTCACCGATCCATTTCCTCTTTCCCCCTGCCAGTACTGACACTCTGAATTAGGGGCAAGGTCTATCGTAGAGGTTGCAGCATCTACAGTATTCGCCGATCCATTTCCTTGTTCCCCTTGACAGTGCTGATTATTGGCAGTGTCTACTGTAAGGGTTGCAGTAGCTGCAGTATTTGCCAATCCATTTCCTTGTTCCCCTTGACAGTGCTGACAGTACTGACAGTGCTGCTTGCTATCAAGCAGTGTTTGGTAGATGGTAGCCAAGCCCCAGCACAGTGCAGTAGGGCGTATTTCTCGGGGGAGCCCACTGCAGTTCTTTTTCAGATATGCAGTCACCTTATTAGGATCCTGTAGCTGTTCAGGAGTGAAGTTCCAAACCACTGGGGGTAAGAAAGTGCCTAGGTACCTCCTCATATTTCGCCATTTGCCCTGCCACTCAAGCTTATCCAGCCTCAGGGAAAACTCTTGGGTGGTTTTCATAAACCTATGCCTAATATATATACATATATATATCGAAAGCAGAACCATTTGCACAAAAACCAACAGTAGGAAAATGCTAGTTAGAATTTCCCAGGGGTGTTGGAAATTGTTAAACCCTCTTACAAGGCCTGTTTTATCCCTCCTTGTACCGAACACCAAAAGCTGATACAAGTACTCTTTTAAGTTCATGAACTTCAATGTTATCCAATCATAGACTGTTATCACAACATACACTAAACACACGTACGGGATGGCAACGAATCCTGGCAGGATTAAATGCAGCAGCATACCACGAGTTGGCAACCATGGCAGCATCCTTAAGAGTAAATGCCACAACATTGTACATAGAAATTACTTCAATAACCGTACTTATCACAACTCTATCTTAACTGCAATTGAGTTAAGGTCAAATCTATCGTTACCCCAACCTTTTTTCCCCCCTTGGGGGTCCCCCGTCGTGCCCCACGTTGGGCGCCAAAAGTTGTTGTGGTTTACACCTCAGCGGAAAGCTGAGGCCACAAAGGTCAGACATAAAAGCCCCCTACCACTTTAAGAGGTGGAGGATGGGCAAACGGAGTTAAGCGAGGAGCTGCAGAGCCAGGGGAAAAAAAAAACCAACGGCCTGCAAGGTTGAGATAAGGATAGTTTACTAAACAACAGGGAAAAGTATGAAAACAACTAACTACAGTGCTATTATATACAGTGCAAACCTCTCACCACACTATGTCATTTGAGCCGTGCCCGAACTGATTCAGATTCCCGAACGCAGCACTCCCAGAGCCCAGCACCCCCGAGCACCCCCCTCACCACCGCCTGCCACGCCGATCCCGAAAGAGAGAGAGCGAGAGAAGCCGGAACTCCCACACGCCTGCTCAGACCGGGACTTCCCAAGCCCAGCAGTTTCTGATAGGTCCGGAGTCTCCCCCGGAACTGGCACTGCGGCTGCCCAGACCGGGACTTCCCGTGCCTGGGTCCGGAGTCGCCCCTGCAAAGGGGGGGCAGCCTGCCCGATCGTGATGCAATTGGTATGGAATACTCTCAGGGCTAACATAGCCTGCTGCTGGGCTGAACCCAGGACAACAAGTGTGGTGGTTCAGTCCCAGCTGAGGGCTGAGCCCCACACAATTGCTTGTTCTTTTAACAAAGAAGAGGGGGGGCAGTTGTAGGGGGGGGAGGGAGGAAAGGGAAATGTAAAGAGGGGAAAAAACCCTAACCAAAACCTAGAAAACCAAAACCCCGCGGGTTGGGATAAGGATAGTTTACTAAAATAGCAGAAAAAGATAAAAAACATACAACAACTATAACACGACTTTAGAGCACAAAATACAGGTAGGGAAATATGAAAAACTGAAAAAAGTCCTTGATCACTAAGCAACAACTAGAAACATCAGGGTGCTATCAGCACTGCTCTCATTCTAACACCCAAACACAGCATTCCATCCACTGCTAAAAAGTAAATTAACTCCATCTTAGCTGAAACCAGGACATTATCCACCCCTTATACCATACAATTTACGTCATGAGCAGATCCAACAATTTCTTTTGGGTACAAGCAGTTTCTTGTTTCACACACATATATGTATGTACACATGTATACACATGCACGTGTATAGAGATATTATTCCTTTAGTCTATGGACCATCCCTCTGAGCTTGTTGAGTTCATTTATTCCATGATTTTCAGGCTCCATTTGTCGTAACAGTCTCTCAGGGTATGCATAGTCGTATGTGCCATTGGATCGTTGCATGCTACATCTCGGGCTCTCGACTAACACACCTGACATGGTCCATGCTCAAAGTCTGTGGGTCAAAGGTGCTTATTTTCAAAGGAAAAAAAAGTTCTTGGGAGGCTGGGTTTGAGTTCCATCATCGTGGCACCAATTCTTCATTAATTTGTATGACTCCAGCTGTAATGCCATTGGTACAACATACAGCATTTATGGCAACAATAAAATATACAGTAATGGGTTATTTAGCAATTATTATAACACAATTTCTACTTCATTAATTATATTGGCTATTCTCACCCAAAATCAAATCCCCTTGAGGTACACATCGAACTTGTCTGACTCAATTCTTTCTGGGGTGCCGTGTCGCCATAGGACTTGCCTCTCCAGGCCCAGAATTGTATTCCGGGCAGTGGCATGGGGCACAGGATATGTCTCCAGCCAGCCGGTGGTTGCCTCCACCATTGTAAGCACGTAACGTTTGCCATGGCGAGTTTGTGGGAGGGTGATGTAATCAATCTGCCAAGCCTCCCCATATTTATATTTCATCCACCGTCCTCTATACCAGAGGGGCTTTAACCGCTTAGCTTGCTTGATTGTGGGACATGTCTCACATTCATGGAAAACTTGTGCGATAGCATCCATGGTCAAGTCCACCCCTCGATCCCGAGCCCATTTATATTTTGCATTTATTCCTTGATGACCTGAGGTATCATGGGCCCATCAAGCTATGAATAATTCACCCTTATGCTGCCAGTCTAGATCTACCTGAGCCACTTCAATCTTAGCAGCCTTATCTGCCTGCTGGTTGTTTTCATGTTCCTCCATGGCCCGACTCTTAGGTACATGGGTGTCCACATGACCTACTGTCCTGGTTTCAGCCAGTGGCTTCAGCCAGGAAGGGGTTAACCTGCTGGGCTCGGGACAAATGACTCAGATTGGCCAATAGGATCACTCCATGCCAGTTACATCATGCCGAGTATAAAAGCAGGGGGTGTTGCAGTGTTAGCGCGCGAACAGCAGGGACCGGGAGGGAGTGTGCTCTCGGCTCCGGCTTTGTTTACTCGCGGCGCGAGCTCGGGTCCTTTGTGTCGCGGCGGTGGTTTGCGCGGGCTGCGGCGCGGTGTCCGTTACGGGGAGTGCGCGATCTGAACTGCTCATCTCGGAAAAAGTTTGTATTGTTCATTGTTATCTGTTCTTCCCCTGTTATTTCCAGTAAAAAATACCCTTATCCCTACCTGCGGGGTTCTGTTCTTTTGGTTCCCCCCCCCCCCCCCCCCCCCCCCGCTCCAGGGGAAATCTGAACGCGTGGTCCCCGGCTCCGGTGAAACCACAACATATTTTGGCGCCTGAACGTGGGACAAGAAAGGTTGGGATAACGGTAGATCTGACTCTGACCCGGTTGCAATTACGGTAAAAGATGTAAGGATGCTGTTTAAGATGCTGTGGGTATTATTTACAAAGGTGTGGTCCTGGCTGTGGAAAAAAAACCTCGGCAGGCTGTTTGCAGTCCTGGCAGTATGTTGTATCATCTCGGGGCTGCAGCTTCCCTGCCTGTTCCCATACTTTGCTCTAGTGTGCTTTATGACAATGGTTTATGATACAGTTATATTAGTGACCATGCGCTTAATCTGGCAAGTGTATGAGGTTTTGCTGTCCTGTCTAGTCCCTGGGCAGAGAGGGGCTGGTGGTGGTGGCCATTTTGGTGAGAGCACAGAGGGAGAAGACTACCCTGGTTTTTTCCTTTCTGGGCTAAACATAACAGCTCTTATGAAAGTTTTTGAAAACTTTCACCATCACCTTGACATGCAAACTATCGCCACAGTGCTAGAAGTTTTTCTGCACTTGATCCTGCTTTCATCATATATTAAAAGCAGGTTTATGAATACTGCTCAAGAGGTTTCCCAAAGGCAGGATAACCACGAGGGGCAGGACAACCACGCGGGGCAGAACATGGGCCAGTACCTAAGTACTTTCTCACCCCCGATGACTTGGAGCTTCACTCCTGAGCAGCTGCATGACTCTAATAAAATGGCCGCATTTCTGAAAAAAAGTTGTTGTAGGCTTCCCAAGGATGTGCAAAGCAGTGCACTGTGCTGGGCTCTGGCCACTTGGGCTCAAACACTGCTTGATATGCTTGATAGCAGACAGCGCTGTCAGGGGGGAGGGGAAGAAAACAGATTGTCAGATACTGTGGCAACCCCTGTAATTGGCACTGCAGCTGTGGCATCCCCTGTAATTGGCACTGCAGCTGTGGCAACCCCTGTAATTGGCACTGCAGCTGCGGCAACCCCTCTAATTGGCACTGCAGCTACTGCAACCCCTGTAACTGGCACTGCAGCTACTGCAATCCCCACAGCAGACACCACTGATGATCAAAAGAAACAACCCCCACCAGTGTCTGTCGCCCCGGTACAAAAGAGGAAGTACACAAAAAAAATCAGTTCGTACAACAACTGATGATGATGATCAACCGGGGCCATCAGGGGGATATCAAGATGAGGCAGAACCAGAGATTGTAACCCGATCTCTGTCCCTGAGTGAGCCAGATGCCCAAGTGCAACAGTATGGAAAGAGCTGTCCAGTACCTTAGAGAGTGAGCTGTACGGGAGATAATTAGTTATGATTTGAACAATTCACAACTCCCTGCCGATCCTGATGAAGTCCTGTGCACCCCAGGCATGTGGCGAAAGGTTGTACAAAGTGTACCATCAGGGCACGTCAATTCACTGGCAGCAATAGACTGGAGTGATACGGATCTACCAACTGTAGCCGATGTGTCTTGTGGGCTCCGCAAATACCAAGACAATGTTTCCCTCTCTGTCATCGCAGCGGTAGAGAAACTGGTCCAACACCTTGACAACAACATGTACAGCTCCCGACCCTTGCAGAGCAGTGTGGCAGCTTTCGGAAGAAGGCGTCCATCACCCCGAGAGGGAGAAAACCGAGGGTACTCACCACGAGGTAAACTGTGGTTTTACCTGGTTGACCAAGGGGAGGACATGAGGAAGTGGGATATGCAGCCCACTTCAGCCCTTCGAGCACGAGTAAACGAGCTGCAAGGTAAAACAATCGCACGTCGAGATTTCACCAGGAAGAACGCTGCACCAGTTACCACCGAACAGAACCCTCGACCAAGCAGAAGGCCTATCTACACTCCTGATATGTCTGATCCTCTTGAGGGAACCTCCAAGTCCTTCATGCACTCAATGAACGGCAAGTATGATCAGCAGCAATAGAGGGGCCCTGCCTTCAGCCAGGTGGAGGAGAGGGATAACAGAGTTTACTGGACGGTGTGGATTCGATGGCCTGGCACGTCAGACCCACAAATGTACAAGGCTCTAGTGGATACTGGTGCCCAGTGTACTTTAATGCCGTCAAATTATAAAGGCACAGAACCTGTTTGCATTTCTGGAGTCACAGGGGGGTCCCAACAACTGACTGTACTAGAGGCTGAGGTGAGCCTAACTGGAAAGGACTGGGAGAAACACCCCATTGTGACTGGCCCAGAAGCTCCATGCATTCTAGGTATAGACTATCTCCGTAGAGGGTATTTCAAAGACCCAAAAGGGTACCGGTGGGCTTTTGGAATAGCTGCTGTGGAGACAGAGGAAATTGAACAATTGTGTAACTTGCCTGGACTCTCAGAGGATCCTTCTGTTGTGGGGTTGTTGAAAGTTGAAGAACAGCAAGTGCCAATTGCTACAACAACAGTACACAGACGACAGTACCGAACCAACCGAGATTCTCTGATCCCCATCCACAACCTGATTCGTCAGAAGAATGACCACAACACGTACCTTTACAATAAGCTTCTCTAACTGGGCAGCAATATCTTGCCATAAGTCAGCAACCCATATGGGTTTGCCTCTACACTGCCAATTGTTCTTTTTCCACTGCTGCAACCACCCCCACAGGGCATTGGCCACCATCCATGTGTCAGTATAAAGACAGAGCATTGGCCACTTCTCTCTCTCAGCAATGTCCAGGTCTAATTGGATGGCCTTCACCTCAGCAAACTGGTTTCATTCACCTTTTCCTTCAGTGGCTTCTGCTATTCATCTTACAGGACTCCATACAGCAGCTTTCCATCTCCAATGCTTATCCACAATGCGACAAGACCCATCAGTGAACAGGGCATATCTCTTTTCATTCTCTGGCAGTTTGTTATAGGGTGGGGCTTCTTCCGCACGTGTTACCTCCTCATCCTCTGGTGACATCCCAAAATCTTTGCCTTCTGGCCAGTCTGTGATCACCTCCACAATTCCTGGGCGATTGGGGTTTACTATTTGAGCCTGCTGTGTAATTAGTGCAACCCACTTGCTCCACGTAGCATCAGTGGCATGGTGTGTGGAAGGGACCTCCTCTTTGAACACCCAGCCCAGCACCGGCAGTCGGGGTGCCAGGAGGAGCTGGGCTTCAGTTCCAATCACTTCTGAAGCAGCTCGAATCCCTTCATAAGCGGCCAGATTTTCCTTTTCTGTTGGAGTATAATTGGCCTCAGATCCTTTGTAGGCCTGACTCCAAAACCCCAGCGGTTGACCTCAAGTCTCCCCTTGTGCTTTCTGCCAGAGACTCCAGGTAGGGCCATTGTCCCCAGCTGCGGTGTAGAGCACATTTTTAATATCTGTCCCTGTCCGGACAGGCCTAAGTGCTACTGCATGGACTATCTCGCTTTTCATCTGCTCAAAGGCTTGCTGTTGCTCAGGGCCCCATTGGAAATCCTTCTTCTTCCGAGTTACGTGGTAGAGTGGGCTCACAATGAGACTGTAGTTTGGGAAATGCATTCGTCAAAATACTATAACACCTAAGAAAGCTTGTGTTTCCTTTTTGTTGCTTGGTGGAGACATAGCTGCAATTTTATTAATAATGTCCATTGGGATCTGACTTCGCCCATCCTGCCATTCTATTCCTAAGAACTGGATTTCTCACGTATGCCCCTTGACATTACTTTGTTTTATAGCAAAACCACCTTTTAAAAGGATTTGAATTATCCTTTCTCCTTTCTCAAAAACTTCCTTTGCTGTGTTGCCCCATTCAATGATGTCATCAATATACTTCAGGTGCTTTGGGGCTTCACCCTTTTCCAATGTAGTCTGGATTAGTCCATGACAGATGGTGGAGCTGTGTTTCCACCCCTGAGGCAGACGATTCCACGTGTATTGGACGCCTCTCCAAGTGAAAGCAAACGGTGGTCTGCACTCTGGTGCCAGTGGGATTGAGAAGAAAGCATTCGCAATGTCAGTTGTGGTGTACCACCTGGCTGCCTTTGATTCCAATTCATACTGGAGCTGTAGCATGTCCGGCATAGCAGCACTCATACCTGGAGTGACTTCATCTACTGTCAGCCTCCACTCTCCATTGGACTCCTGCACTGGCCATATGGGACTGTTAAAGGGTGAGTGGGTTCGGCTGATCACTACCTGACACTCCAGTTGACGAATCAGTTTTTGGATGGGGATCAGAAAATCTCTGTTTGTACGATATTGTCATCTGTGCACTGTCGTTGTAGCAATTGGCACTTGCTGTTCTTCGACATTCAACAATCCCTCAACAGCTGGATCTTCCGAGAGTCCAGGCAAGGCACACAACTGTTTAGTTTCTTCAGTCTTCAAAACAGCTATTCCAAAAGCCCACCGGTACCCTTTTGGGTCTTTAAAATATCCTCTACGGAGATAGTCTATACCTAAAATGCACGGAGCTTCTGGGCCAGTCACAATGGGGTGTTTCTTTCCAGTCCTTCCCAGTTAGGCTCACCTCAGCCTCTAGCACAGTCAACTGTGGGGATCCCACTGTCACTCCAGAAATGTAAACAGGTTCTGCCCCTTCAGAATTCGATGGCATTAGTGTACACTGGGCACCAGTATCCACCAGAGCTTTGTATTCTTGTGGGTCTGATGTGCCAGGCCATCAGATCCACACAGTCCAATAAATCCAGTTATCCCTCTCCTCCACCTGGCTGGAGGCAGGGCCCCTCTATTGCTGCTAGGTTGAAACTGGTGCAGCATTCTTCCTGGCAGAATCTCGTGCGATTGTTTTACCCCGCAGCTCATTTACTTGTGCTCGAAGGGCTGAGGTGGGCTGCTTATCGCACTTCCTCATGTCCTCTCCATGGTCAAACAGGTAAGACCACAGTGACGTACGGAAATAGACTCTATAACTCGAAAGTTATAAAGTAGGTATGTTTACTGCGCGCAGGGGCACGGGGGATCGCTCCACCACAAACATGCACACCGGAGCAGCGAAACTATCCCATACTTATACAATCAAACAATGAATATTCAATTAACGCCTATACATATTAATTACCTAACCCCGCCTACTCTCGCTTCACATGCTAATTAGCTTATCAGTCCTTCGCGCTTGCGCAGATCCTTAAAAAAATTGTGGGCAAGGGTCTTGGGTGGTCTTTGGGAGGAAGGCTCCGAGTCTACCTCATGACGTTTTTTTCACCCTTTGCCTGGAATGTGCTGGTCTTGATGTTTGCAACGTTCTTATCGGTCTGAGTTAGCGTATGACCTTGTTGACTGTCTGCTTTCCTCGGAATGTGTTGGTCCTAGTCGTACATCAAGTCCTTTATCAGTCTCCTGTTTCTTTTGTTGAGGTGGAGATGACGGGGATGGGTACCTATTATTCCATCCTCCAGTCCTTGCCCTTTATCTTTATCTTATCCTGGAAAGTACAAGGCTTTCAAGCTATTCTACATCATTGTCTAGCTATGCAAGAGTTGTCTTCCCTAATTGTGCTATACTATACATGTACTGTGATTTTATACCCCGGGTCAATTCTATAATTCTATATTCTTGGATCAACAGTGCGGATTGTGGTGTGTACCTTCTGTATCTTCCCTCTTGGGATGATGGACGCTTTCTCCCAGTAGCTGCAACATTGCTCCACACAGGTCGGGAGTTGGAATATTGTTGCCAAGTCGTTGAACCAGTGTCTCTACTGCGGCGATGACAGGGACTGAAACATTGTCTTGATATTTCTGGAGTCGGCAGGCCACGTCATATACGGTTGGTGGATCCTCATCATTCCAGTACATTGCTGCCTGTGAATTTGTGTTCCCTGATGGTGCACTTTGTACAACCTTACGCCACATGTCTGGGGTGCATAGGACTTCATCAGGATCAGCGGGAAGCTGTGAGTTGTCCAGATCATAATAAATTATCTCCCGTACAGCTAATTCTCTCAGGTGCTGGACAACTGTCTCTATGTTGTTGCTCATGGGTATCTGACAGGTAATATATTCCTTTATGGGATATCTTTCCTTCACACTTGACACCAGTCGCCTCCAGAGGCTGAGGATTTCTGGCCTCTTCCCAATTGCCTTGTCAATGCCTCCTTCTCTAGCTAGGGATCTCAATTGCTTGGCCTCCCTGCCTTCTAATTCCAGACTATTGGCCCCGTGATCCCAGCATCGGAGCAACCAAGTGATAATGTGCTCACTTGGGTGGCGGCTGAAATCTTTTCGCACCTCACGAAGTTCACTCAGGGTCAGGGATCGAGTAACAGCCTCTGGTTCTGCCTCATCCTGACATTCTTGAGATCGCCCTGGTTGATCATCCCGACATTCTCGAGATGGCCCCAGTTCATCATCATCATCATCATCTGTCTCTATGCGAACTGATTTCTTGGTGTGTTTCCTCTTTTGTACGGGAGCAACAGACACTCGTGTGGGTTGGTTTTTTGCATCATCGGCAGTGTCTGTTGTAGGGATTGCAGTAGCAGCAGTCTCAGTCGGAATGGTTGCAATAGCCACAGTTCCAGTCACAGGGGTTGCAGCAGCCTCAGTGCCAGTCACGGGGGTTGTAGTAGCTGCAGTGCCAGTCACAGTGGTTGCAGTAGACACTGCGCTGTTCATAGGGGTCGCAGCAGCTGCGGTATCTGCCAGTCTGTCTCCTTTCCTTTCCCCCTGGCAGTGCTGACAGTGCTGACAGTGCTGCCTGCAATCAAGCAGTGTTTGGTAGATAGTGGCCAGGGCCCAGCACAGTGCAGTAAGGTGCATATCTCTGGGAAACCTACAGCAGTTTTTTTTCAGCTATGCAGTCACTTTATCAGGGTCCTGTAGCTGTTCAGGAGTGAATTTCCAAACCACTGGGGGTGAGAAAGTGCCTAGGTACTTGCCCATACTCTGCCACATGCCCTGCCACTCGTGATTATCCAGCCTTGGAGAAAACTCTTGAGTGGTATTCATAAACTTGTGCTTAATATATAGCAAAAACTGAACCATCTGCACCAAACCCACCAGTAGCAAAATGCTAGTTTGGATAACCCAGGGATATTGAAGATTTTCAAAGACTCTTCTAAGAGCTGTTTTATTTAGCCCAAAGGAAAAGAAAACACTGTAGTTATTCCCCTTTGTGCCCCCACCATACCGGTTGCCGTTATTAACCCCTCCCTGTCCAAGGAATGGACAGGACAGCAAAACCTCATACAAGTACCAGCTTAAGCTCATGATCATCGATATTATTGTATCACAGACTGATATCATAAAAAACACTAAAGCAAAGTACGGGAACAGGTCCGAGAGCCGCAGCCCTGAGATGGTAAAGAATCCTGCCAGGATTGCATGCAGCATGCAACGGTTTGAGTACCACAACCAAGACCATAGCCTTGTGAATACATAGCACAGCATTGTGACCAGAGACTGCTTAAATAACAGTGCTTATCACAGCTCTATCTTAATTGCAGTTGGGTTAGGGTCAAATCTACCGTTATCCTAACCTTTCGTGCCCCACGTTGGGTGCCAAAATTGTGGTGCTTTAGCCTCAGCTGAGAGCTGAGCCCCACACAGTTACTTGTTTTTTAAACAAAAACAGAGGGAGGGGGTGGAAAGTTGCCGGGCGGGGGGGGGGGGGGGGGGGGGGGGCGGGCGGGGGGAAGAAAGGGAAATGTAAAGAGGGGGAAAAAAACCCAAGAAAACCCCAAACCAAAACCCTGCGGGTTGGGATAAAGATAGTTTACTAAAATAGCAGATAAAAGATAAAAAAGAACGACAGTGATAACACTACTTTAGAGCACAAGATACACGAAACTGATGATACACAATGCAATCTCTCACTGAACCACACAACTTAGGCCGTACCGCCCAAAGCCGTCCTGGAACCTGACCGTCCCCAAAGAACCGCACATCCTGGAGGTTTTTGTTTCTTCTCTCAGTCCCCCATTTATATTGAGCATGATGTAATTGGCATGGAATAACCTCTTTGGCCAGTTCGGGTCACCTGTCTTGGCTGTGTCCCCTCCTTTCTCATTAGTAGGGAAATACGAACAAATGAAAAAGTCCTTGATTGCTTGGCAACAAATAGAGACATCAGGGTACTATCAGCACTGCTTTTGTCCTAACACCCAAACATGGCGTTCCATCCACTGCTAAAAAGCAATTTAACTCCATCTTAGCTGAAACCAGGACACTCCCCCATTGTGGCACGGGGAGGGGCAGAGACTGGGGGAATGGGGGTTTTGGTCAGGTCCTTACAAGTTTGTTTCCTTCTTAGTTGGGTGGGGGAGAGGGCATTCATTCCACACACCCTTCCCCTGCTGCTCTGTGGGGTCCCACCCAAGGGAGACAGTCCTTCATGAACTTCTCCAACGTGAGTTCTTTCCCACAGGGCTTCAGCTCTTCACCAGCTGCCCCAGCGTGGGTCACTGCTATGGCAGGCAGTCATAAATCACAATTTCTCTCAGTCCCAGTCCTCCATGGGGTCACCAGTCTCCCCCCAGAAAACCTGCTCTAGCACAAATCTCTCCCTTGCTCATCTCTGTGTGTCTGTCTCCATGGGCTGCAAGTGCTGGCTGGAGCTTGCTCCAACGCAGGTCACAGCATCTCCTGTATGTCTCCACCTGCTCCAGCGTGGGGCCTCTCCACGGGCTGCAGGTGGGATATTGGCCTTTTCTATGTACTGTGTGGGGACACCCACTCCACCATGTGTTTCTCCACAGGCTGCAGGTGCATCTTTCTCTCTCGTACCTGGGGTGTCTCCTGTCCCACTTCCCCAGCCTTGGTGTCTGCACAGTTCCTTACATCTTCTCACTCCCTTCTCTGGTGGAAAAACGCAGCTGTTAGTTGGTTGTTTTTTTTTCTCCTAAATGTGATTCCCAGAGGTGCTGTGACCATTGCCGATTACAGAATCACAGGGTTGGAAAAGACCTTTGAAGATCATCAAGTCCAACCATTTTCATCCTAAACTAAACCATATACCTAAGTAAGTCCCTCATCTACCCTTTTTTTGAACACATCCAGGGAAGGTGACTCAACCACCTCCCTGGGCAGCCTGTTCCAGGCCCTGACAACTCTTTCAGAAAAAAATTTTTTTCTAATGTCCAATCTAAACCTGCCCTGGCGTAGCTTCATGCCATTTCCCCTTGTCCTGTCACCTGGCTGAAGAGACCATCGCCCACCTCTCTACAACCTCCCTTCAGGTAGTTGTAGGTGGAGATAAGGTCTCCCCTCAGCCGCCTCTTCTCCAAGCTAAACAGCCCCAGCTCTCTCAGCTGCTGCTTTGTATTTGCCTTGGTCAACAATGACTCTGGCCTTGAATTGACTGATATTTACTCTCTGGGACCTGTAGAGAGCTTCTGGCTGCTTCTTACAGCAGCCATCTCTGCAGCCCACCCCCCCTTCTCTACCAGTAACCAGCTACGCAAAACTGCGACAGGGCTATTAAAGACTACATTGCAAGCAATGGGTGCTGGGATCTTCAAACATTGTGATACACATTTAGCAAAGGCCACCTGGTTACTTAAATCTACCAGTTGAGCTGGCCCTGCCCTGCTGCGATTAAGAGACGGGACACAGATTGATGCAAGCTAATTGTCGTTTTATTGTATCAAATCACAAATTTATATACTTTGCAAAGCCCACGTGTGCCTTAGTTTCATTCATAGAATCATAGAATGGCAAGGGTTGGAATGGACCCCAAGGATCATAAAGCTCCAACCCCCCTGCCACAGGCAGGGCCACCAACATCAGGCCTGGATCTACACAAGGTTGCCCAGGGCCCCATCCAACCTGGCCTTGAACACTTCCAGGGATGGGGCATCCACTACTTCCCTGGGCAGCCTGTTCCAGGACCTCACCACTCTTTCTGTAAAAAACTTCCCCCTAATTCATTGGAGCGCAGAAGCCATTCTTACATTTACTATTTGCTGATTCGTTTAAAAACACGAACATTATTAGAAAAAGCAACTTAGGCCTAATCACACAACCTTTACACATATTCTGGTTTTGTTTCTTAAAGCATGTTTTGTCCTCCCTTTCAAGGATGACCAAGTCCTGTTATGCACTTTGGTGTCAAGATGTCTAGTCACCCAACATTCTTTCATCCCTTATCAACCAGCTCTTCTTTGTTATTTTAACTGTTCCAAGGTTTGTTCCCAACAAGTTCAAGCACATCTTCCTCCGACAGCCACAGAGTGCTAGAATTTCTGCTTGACCCTTTCAGGCCTTGTGCTACATCTCCCTCTTTCTGTTGTACAAAAAGAATCTTCTTCATAGATCGATTTATCAAACGTTGCATACATTGCAACAAACAGGGTTAAAGGAGCAATAGAAGAACAAAACCAGCCAAGGCATAAACAAAAGTTTTTCCAAGCTTCTCAACCATCCAGATAATCCCCATCCTCCAAAAATTTTATCCAACCAATCCCATCCACCCTCTTGTTGGAGTTTCGAGACTCCATCCTTCAGTTGTTGAATGCTAGCATGAATAGACTCAGAATGATCTGAGAGACAGTGCTTGACCCTTTCAGGCCTTGTGCTACACTGCCCAGTCAAAATTTCCACGTACTGTAGAAGGACTTAGTGTCCCTGTAGTGTGTATGTTGGGGAAGACAGTTTGAGTTATCCCTGCTTCAGGGAAAGACAAACCCATGTGCAGGATAGTTTTTGCCCAAGGTCCTGGCTGCACATGGTGGGTGATGCAGAAGAATGGGCAAGTCCAATATGTACTTCAAGGGGATCTGATTTTGGGTGAGAATATCTAATAAAGTCAATAAAGTAGAAATTGTATGATAGTTATTGCTAAATAGCCTATTCTTGTATATTTATCACTGCTACAGTTGCTATATGTGAAGCCTCAAAAAGCCGGAATCAAAACTCACTAGGCTTGGTGACTATTAAGCAGGTATTCTTTACTGCAGCGCTGGGCACACTGTGTGCACCGCTTAAAGCCAAATTTCTCATATTTATACATATTAACTATACATATTCATTATAATTTCTATAGAAAAGGCAGGGTTATGCAAATTATTTCCAGGAAGTCATTTACATTAACTCCTCCCAGATAGAGCATGCTCAGTGACTCTCAGGGGGTCTTGTGGTGGTCTTCAGGGATGAAGGCTGGAAGTCTTCCTCTCTCTCAGCACATGCTCTTTCTGGTTTTCTCCATAGTCTTAAAAACACATTCCTGAGCTCAAAAACACATTCCTGCCCAAACTAGTTAGGAACCCTTTTTGCTGAAAGCAAGATACACTCTGTCTCTTAATTGGTCATTGATCTCATTATTTATGACTCCCCTATCTTCACTTCTTTATCTTCAAGGCTGATCCACTGCTACGGTTAAATTTTGTAGCTGCTCTCACGAAACAGCTCCCACAGATACAGCCATATTCTACTAAAATCCAAAACCTGCAAATACTGTCTATTCTCAAAACACACAAATTCTTCTTATATTGTCTATCAAGCTACATCTACAGTACTCTACTCATCATTATTACGTATCACTGAATCATATGTTGCTCCAACAGTATTACAGTAAAAATCACATAAATTAATGAAGGATGAGTGCCATGATGATGGGACTAGAACTGGCATCAGCAATGGGACCCAGAAATTTCTTTGAAGAAAAAAAAAGAAATCATTCTGCAGACTACAAGAAATCATTCTGCTGGGGGGGGGAGGTGGGGGGGTGCAGTCCACATACACACCTACTTCCCCTGTGGCGTCGTGGGGTCCCACCCATGTGAGAGTCGTGTCCACGAACTTCTACAGCGTGAGTCCTCTCTATCGGGGAGCCATCGCCTCACCACAGGCCTCTCAGCAGGACTCCCCTCTCATAGGGTGCTGACAATCGGGTCCAGACCCCCCCGGCCTGGTCCCTTGCAAAGTCACAAGTCCCCAGCAAACCTGCTGAGGCGTGGATCAATCTTCACAGGGCCTATGACTCTGATCCCCATCTACTTGAAGGGGATCAACAGTAAAGCTGAGGAAGGACTGTTTGCAAGGGCATGAAGCGAAAGGAGGAGGGGCGATCCTTTGTGTGTGTTTCTGCCCCCCCATGGGGGGGGGGGGGGCAGAAAAAAGAATATGGAAATACAAAGGCAAACCTTGTGGGTTGGGATAAGGATATTTTACTGGGACAGTAAAGGGAAGAAGAAATAACAATAATAGCAAAATGTACAAAGCGTGTAATACACAAATGAAGTTTCTCAAACTGCACAACTCAGGCTGTACAGCTCAGAGACGCCCCGAAGCCAGACCGTGCTCAAGCCACACGTCCTGGAACCTTGCTCTCTCTCTCACTAGCCCCCTTTATGCTGAGCATGACGTAATTGAATGGAATACCCTCTTTGGCCAGCTTGGGTCACCTGTCCTGGCTGTGTCCCCTCCCAGATTCCTGGGTGCCCCCCACCTTCTTCTTAGCAGGGCAGGATGAGAAGCTGAAGAGTCCCTGACTGCTTGGCAACAACTCAAAACATCAGGGTGTTATCAACACTGCTCTCAGCCTAACTCCCAAACACAACACTTAAACAGAATATGTGTTTCCTTTGTCTGTTATATACTATCCCTGTCATAACCAGGACAGGCAGCACTATGAAAATCAAGCTCAGACAGGGCTAGTGATGAGGCACATGGAATCTCAGTCCAACCTTAAGGCACCAGAGTTTTTCTAGCTTCATGATACAGATAAACAGCTGGCTACTAATATTTAAAGGATCTCCAGTTGAGTACTCCTTGCTTGGTAAGTATTTTGTTTAACAAAGCAGATGAAAAAATTACTTTTCATTTGAACTTTGGACATCAATACTTTGACTGGCAGAAGAGAAGAATGATGAAGTCATATTCCTTGCATACTGTAGGTATTCCACATTAAGATGCTTGAGCAGGCACTAGTCAGATCTTGAGGAAGAGCAGAATAGCAGTGGGATAAGTCAGAAAGGCACTGGATTAAGAAACGGGACTAGGTTAAAGTTACTCAAGAACTACCAAAGGCATTTAAATGAAATACAGGCAAGCAAACCATTCAAATGCAGATAAGTTCCCTTGTTCCACTAAGCTGTGGCTGAAACAGTAATGGCAGAAGAGAGTAGTTTAGTGGTACTAACAGAAGTAAAAAAAATTTACTTCTACACAAACTGAGATGGCCTTGCCCACAGGCAGCACCACAGGTCCAGAGATAATATCTCTAGTGTCCTTGTACACTACTTGGAAGTGCGCAACACGGGATACAGTCAAGATTATTACAATATTCAAGGCAAAGCAAGTAATACTGTCAAAACTGAAGGAACACATACAGAAATCCACAGTAAGTAGACTACAGAATTAGGTCACCCAGTTGATTCAAGTTGCAACCTGCTCATAAATACAATGGAGTCTTTCACCCAGACAAGTCGTTCTTATCTGTTTCACAAATGAACATCTGAGCTAGTAGGATGTGATTTGATTGCGGAAAAGAAATTGTTTTAATAAACTTGATCTGGAGTAGAAACCTGTATGATTCAACACACACAGATCCTGGACCTCCATGATAAGTAATAAGTGATTTTTAATATCTAAACTGTACCTTTCCAGCCACAACATGCAGGACACTTGTTCTATTTGTTCGTTTCCTAACCTTCAACAGAAAAAATATATAGCAATTAGCAGAAAGAACAACCATCATGAGAATTAAAACTTTTATTAGTATATTCACATATTAGGCAAATGCAACATGCATAAAGCTTACTTCTTAGGTTCACAAGTTCTACCAATACATTAGTCTACTGGTAAAACTAACACAAACTGGTAACTGCTTTGCCAATTTTTTAAAGGTGTCTGGCCCACTTTATCAATGCTTGATTTGTGGTATTGCTTCTATGCCCTAGTCATTATGGCATAAAAATATCCATCACTATCATCAATTCAGTCAACTGATTAAAAACTGTAAACTGGACACATTTTTGTTCTCAGAGCTAAGTTATCACTAGCTGTGCTTACAAAGCACAGTACTAGTGTAATGGATGAAACAATGGGAAAAATAAAGGCAATCCTGCTACTGCCACAATAACAGAAGAATGACAGACAGCTAGATCACAAGATTGTTAGTAAGATGTATATTGTTCAAGTCAGAATAACTATCCCTTCTATACAGTTTCCCAACCCAGACTTATTTGTAGAATGTATTTCAGAATATTTTTAATGTGGTGCAGCTGCAGTGTCCAAAGGTTCACAATAACATGCACTGTCACAAAGAACCTAGAAGTCCTCATTTGCTGGTCATACCTCAGCAACTACTAACCTAGAGGTTTTGCAGAAGCAACTACTTGTTAATAACAAGGCCCATTATGACATAATGAATATGTATGATCTGGTATGTAAGGAAGCTATACAAAGCCACTCAGATCAGAAATTAAAATTTTGTTACTGAAATATGTTAAGAAGCTGCACCTATTAAAAACCTATACAACAGAGGTTCACCATAGGAAAGGAATTTCCAAGGTACTTGGCTCAAAAAACTAAACCAAATAATTTTTAGTGACACTTGTTTAACAAAAAAAAACCCAGATGAAAAACAAATGTAAGGGGTAAGCCAATAGCCTTTTGCACTTAATCCAGTATCTGATGCTACAAGTAAATTCTCATTCCATGAGAAAAAAAGCCAATTTTTATGATTCAAGGTACAAACCCCCCCCAGTCCCAAATTACATCAATGCCACCAAAACTGCTGACAACAGAGACATCAACTCAGATGGGTAGGGAAAGTTAGACTCCTAGTGTGATGGGTACTCGGAATTTATAATATGAATTCATTTTAGGCCCCATTAAGCATATAAAGTGTCTTAAGATTTCAAAGATGAACCTCAAGACATTTTCTTCCTTCCAATGGAGGGATTTTTTTTTTCCCTTAAGGCAGCAGCAAAAAGTTAAGCTTTTCTACAAGGAAAGTCTGCTTTTTATGTTTCAGACAACTTGAAAACCTGCTTATATTAAAAAATATAAAATAATAAAGGAGTCTTAGAATTTTATGAGAGATTTGCCCCAATCAAAAAACTAAACAACTACTTACGGGAAATAAAATGTAGAATAGCACAATAACGTGATATCCGAGATCATGATACATAACCTGTACATATACTTAGCTATTCATGTTATTAATAAACCATTAGGACACTCAAATATATACCCAATAAAAACACCATTTAAGAGTCTTTAGAACTGTCTCTTTCTGAAGTAATTTCTATACACTAAGTTTTCATCTAGTATCAGAGTATAGGAAACAGAAGCCACAAGGTGCTTTAATTGATGAGACCTCAAGTGCTGTTTTTCTCTTCTTTTTTTCCTTCTTTTAAAAAAAACCAAACCTTTTTGGATAGTAAACAGTTCATGGGGGCCACACACAAATGCTATGACAGACAAGTTGTTATAATAAGTCTGTTGATTGGACTTGAAATTTAGCCCACTGATAATGGAGGAAGAAGTTTTATGACATGCTGGAGCAGCGTACTGAAGGGGAGCCCATCTGAGTCAATACTTTGTCCAACCATTGTAAAGGTCCATTCAGATGAAGCTCAATCCAGCAAGGAGTGCTTGTTACTGTTTGCCGCCTAGAAAGAAAGGAATAATAGGAAAGTCAGAAAGAAACTTTGTCTGTCATAAAGTTCTCCATTGTATGATCAAATATGTTTCCATCCATATCTATTACACAGAAAGATAAAATTCTGCAATCATTACTATAACTGTTACTAAGCTTTTTTCAGACAGTCTTTGAAGGAAAAACAAAAACGCAAACCACTCCACATTTATAAGGAACATCAATAATTACATGTTTATCCATAATGCACTGAGAATATTGTGCTCTGATGAATAAAATAGAACTGCAGCGTTTGCTTCACTATCACAATAGTGATACAGGGCACTTGCTAACAAGATGCTTGTTAAGGGGGCTTGCTAACAGGATGGTTTGAAGTGCCAATGTCTTGTTTGAACAACTCATTTCTAGTATAGTTGGTCTTGAGTAATTAGCGTTCTTGAAAGAATTTAAAGCAGACCCAGGACTGATAAGGAGGAAGCATCCCAAGGAAGGTGGCACCTGGGACAGATAAGAAGGAAACATCCCAAGGATAATTGTGCCCAGCTGGAACAATCACAACTACTCATGTGCCAGGAGGAGGATGTGAAAAGCTCAACCTGATGAAGACTTTGAGCCTTCATTGCTGAGACCCCCAATGACCACCACCAGGAGACAGTGCACAGGTGCAATTGGGAGGAGTTTATGGAAATGACTTCCTGGGACTAATTTTAATACGAAACAGTGACAGGTTATGCATATGTATAGGTGTATTGTGAAATACCATGAATACGTAACATAGTTAAGGTGAATTGCCGTGTTTGGTGTGCAGGTCTGTGGAAGAGTGATCCCCCGTGTGCCTGGTGCCAAATAAACATACCTTCTTTATAAATCTTTATGAGTTGTGAAGTTAGTAAGGTTTGGCTTTTTGGAACAACTGGCAAGATAAACATATAAGGAAATTTCTAGGTGTTGTCAGGGACTGTCATAGCTTAGTCCAAGCTGGCTGCTGAGCACCACGCAGTCGCTTGCTTCCCCCCATGGGGGGGGCAGAAAAAAGAATATGGAAATACAAAGGCAAACCTTGTGGGTTGGGATAAGGATATTTTACTGGGACAGTAAAGGGAAGAAGAAATAACAATAATAGCAAAATGTACAAAGCTGGTAATACACAAATGCAGTTTCTCAAACTGCACAACTCAGGCTGTACAGCTCAGAGACGCCCCGAAGCCAGACCGTGCTCAAGCCACACGTCCTGGAACCTTGCTCTCTCTCTCACTAGCCCCCTTTATGCTGAGCATGACGTAATTGAATGGAATACCCTCTTTGGCCAGCTTGGGTCACCTGTCCTGGCTGTGTCCCCTCCCAGATTCCTGGGTGCCCCCCACCTTCTTCTTAGCAGGGCAGGATGAGAAGCTGAAGAGTCCCTGACTGCTTGGCAACAACTCAAAACATCAGGGTGTTATCAACACTGCTCTCAGCCTAACTCCCAAACACAGCACTTAAACAGAAAATGTGTTTCCTTTGTCTGTTATATAAACTTGACGATAATTTTCCATAATAGAAGCCCTTAATTAAACACCATAAGAAAACTTCAGTAAAGCTGAAGTATTGACAACTGTAAAAGTTTCACTCTCCCATGTGTCCTGGTTCCATCCAGGCCACAATTAACCTCCCCAAGCAGTCAGCACAGGGGAGCCAAGTTAGCCCAGGCTGTATTCAACACCACCTGACATCACTCCCCCATAAAAGGGGCTGGTTGGGAAGGGGCACTCCTGGGTGCCTCCAGGGCAGTCTGAGTGCACCTGGGACTTTGTGTTGGTCCTTCAGTCTTGGAGCATTCTGTAATTGTCAGGCTGGTAAGGTACTCTGCATTATCACCAGGTGTGAGTGTAATTGGCTGTTATTGTTCTACTTTCACTGAGTTCCTGTCAGTAAACTGTCCTTATCCCAACCCACAGAGGCTCTGTCTCTTTCTTCTCCAGGAATGAGTGTGTGGCATGTGGTTCTTAGCCACTGTTTGTTTCAGAGACCTGTTATTCAAAAAAATCTTCCTTCTCATCTTCAATGTAAAGAAATCAGTATGGAACATACTCTTCAAGAAATCCAGTTATTTCACTGTACCCACTCCAGCCATGGGAGTCTTCCGTACTAGACCACGGCAAGTGTTGCTAAGCTAGTTTCTCCAAGTAATTCTAGCTATCTCAATGTCAAAGCAAGGAGGCATTAAGATTCAAAGGCAGCAGATTAGGAAAACACAAACCCAGCCCCTTCTTTTTTACTGATGGCACTGCAACCCTTCACTTTAGGGAAATCTGTTTATACAGAGGGACTGAAAAGACAGAAAGATTAAGCCAATGAGAGGATAGATTTCAAAAGCTGTCTGTGGTTTCACAGAGAAAAAGAGAAGAGGCTGGGGTCTGCAATCTCTTAGCACTCTAATAAATTGTTATCTTAGCCCTGAATGCCTATACAAAAACAAAGCGATTGAATAAAAGTATAATTTAAATCACAGGAAATAAAAATCCATTTAGTCTCAAATACTCTCCCAAAGAAGGAAGCTCATTATTCCACCACTGTCAGCTCCCTTACAATGTGCTCTACAAATTTTGCTTCCTCAAAATCTTATAACTGGTAATGTTCAGCAGCCCTAGCTTTTTACTACATGGGTAAAAGATCCTAAAACAGTGACAGCCATCTCAAAGTGAAAACTCAGCTGCTTCTACCCATGGATTTCCAGTTCATGTATCACTAAGTCTCTTTGCAGCAATTATCTCTACTTAACTTTCTTCAGAAGGTGATCTTAGACCTGGATAGTTCCTGTGTTAATGTGAGCACTTGACTGTTGAACTTCTACCATCATCCTCAATCCAACCCCAGGCTTTGTCAAAGCCTGTTATATGAGAAATGTTTTTGACATAATAATGAAACATGAAAGTTTTAACAAGAATGATAGATTTTACAGTGCTTCCTAGTCTATTTTGACAATTCAGACTACATTCGTTTACATTCAAGATTTTGAATGTTTGCAGGAGCAACATCTTCTTGCTTTAATCACATCCTGTACAAGTTTTGTGCATCAATAATTTATTAGCACCATCTTAAACATAAATGCAAAGGAAATGGTTCAGCATTATGTAAATAATCAGTTTCTGTACTGTTCTGGCAGTGTTTTCATTGGAGCTTTTTCTACCCTATGATTTCTGAAGGTTTTATAGACTAACAACCAACATTCTCCCTCCTTAGAAATAACTTTATCAAAAGCCTCCCCACTGTTTTAACCCAGCACTTACATTCCATTCACTTCAAGTTGTTTCCATATAATCTGATGAAGTCTTTCTTCTGTTCTGATTTGAATGTTGTATTTAATTATGCAGAAGTGTAAATGTACTTTTTTGAGCCAATTCTATCAGTTCTTTAAGCTTGAGCCAGATTCTTTCTTGTGTACCCCTTGCCAACAAAGAGGTACCAATTTATTCCATTAGTCAAATACCTCATTTCATCTAATTAGGCTTTTACAAAATTGGCTTCATTTAGTGAAGAAGCCTCCCCCATGCACTGATGCTGCTATTTACATGTATATATGTCAAGAGCAGGTAAAAGAATCAAACCACCAGGATTTAGACTGGAACGTATATGACATTATTCAACTTCAGAAATTATATGCATTTAAAAAAGTTATTATGTATTGCAATATGGTATTGATATGTCAGACTTCATTCATCCAGCGGAAAATTTCTAGAGAGGTTTAAGGGTTTTGTTTAAAACCACATCTCTAGCTCTCCAAAATAATAAAATCTTTAATACTGCTCAGTTATAAGTCAATTCCTTTTCTTTCCAAATACCCACACTACATTAGTTGAGGAAATCGCCTGTTTTTATAGTTCCTAGTTTGTGATAGTAGAGATACAATTGGCATGTATTCAAAGGCAGATAACCCCCTATTTTTTTTCCCCTCAAAAACCTGTTTTTAGCAGTTTTACTATATAAACTGTCATCCTACTCCTGCAAAGCTTTTTCTGCTACAAGTTCCAAAATATCAGCCATCCTTTGTGTGTGTTCTTCGGCGGTTTTATTCTGCAGAATGCACTCCAAGCGCATCGTGCACCACAACCTAACAAACTCATTATACTCCAGATAGAACATGACAGAGACCAAAATGACTGTACATCTAACAAATAGCAAATAAACTCACAACACAAACTGAGAAACTTCTAGATCTTGCCAGTGATTTCACCACAATAAGCAAGCAAGGAAACAGAACTTTGACAATATTCTTTTACAGCTGACTTCAATGCAATACTAAAATCAGTTTACATGATTTAGGAGATCCATAGATGAGGTGGAGAAAAAGGAAAATATGGGTTCAACTTGCAGACAGTATATCTAAAACAGCAGTAAGCAGCCTGTCTGTATGGCTTTCAAGCAAGACAGAAATAGTGTATTAATGAAAGAAGAAACTGATTCTAAATTTAAAAACAGGGGTTTTTTCTTACCTGTATTCAGCTCCCCATCCTTTAACAAAACTCATTCTTATGGTACACATTCTAGTAAGCTGATAAACGGCTTCAAAGCCCTGATTTACAGATTGAGCCAGAAGAGCAGCAAATTCTTGGTTATTAAAGATTTTTAGATTGCATCCTATAAAGGAAAAAAAAAAGGAAAAAGGGTACAGTCAATTCATACTTGTTTGCTACATATATATTCACCAGATATTTTTGTATGAGACCTATGGTAGGCTACTAACCTGGTGGAATTTTGCACACAGTTGCAGGATGCCAGCCATATCTTTGATTACAGTTGGGGCTCTGAACAAAAATCGCGCTATCGCTTAGGCACTCAGCAAAAACTTCTCCACCAATGTAATAGAGACGTACTCCCCTTCCTGTAGTGAAATTCAAAGGAAATCTAGTCATGATATAACCCAAACAGATTAAGAAACGAGCAAGTACTTTGTTTGAGAAGGCTAAGGTTAGTGGTCAATAGCTTGATGTCCAAATGCAGAGGAGTGACAAGTGGTGTCCCTCAAGGATCTGTACAGGGACCAGTGTTGTTTAATATCTTCATCAGTGACATAAACAGTGGGATCGAGTGCACCCTCAGCAAGTTTATAGATGACACCAAGCTGAGTGGTGCAGTCAACATGCCAGAGGGACAGGATGTCATCCAGAGGGACCTGGACCAGCTAGAGAGGCCCATGCAAGTCTCATGAGGGTCAACAAGGACAGGTGCAAGGTCCTGCTCTTGGATCAATACAGGCTGGGGGATGATGTGATGGAGAGCAGCCCTGCAGAAAAGGACTTGGGGGTACTGATGGATGAAAAGCTGGACATGAGCCAACAATGTGCACTCACAGCCCAAAAGGTCAATTGCATCCAAGCTTGAGTCAAAAGAAGTGCAGCCAGCATATTGAGAGGTGATTCTGCCCCTCTACTCTGCTCTGGTGAGACCTCACCTGGAATACTATGACCAGCTCTGGAGCCCTCAACATAAGAAGGACGTGGACCTCTTGGAGCAGGTCCAGAGGAGGGCCACTAAGATGATTGGGGGCTGGAGCACCTCTCCTACAAAGAGAGGCTGAGAGAGTTGGGGTTGTTCAGCCAGGGAGACCTTATAGTGGCCTTCCACTACTTGAAGGGGACCAACAGTAAAGCTGAGGAAGGACTGTTTGCAAGGGCATGTAGTGAAAGGAGGAGGGGCGATGATTATTAACTAGAGCAGGCTAGGTTTAGATTAGGAATTAGGAATAATTTCTTCACTTTGACATGGTCCCTCACAACATCCTTCTCTCTAAATTGAAGAAACATGGATTTGATGGGTGGACTGTCCAGTGGATAAGGAATTGGCTGGATGGTCACGGTCAATGGCTCAATATCCAAATGCAGAGGAGTGACAAGTGGTGTCCCTCAAGGATCTGTACTGGGACCAGTGTTGTTTAAGATCTTTGTCAATGACATAAACAGTGGGATCGAGTGCACCCTCGGCAAGCTTATAGATGACACCAGGCTGAGTAGTGAAGTCAACATGCCAGAAGGACAGGATGTCATCCAGAGGGACCTGGACCAGCTAGAGTGATGTGCTCATGCAAACTTCATGAAGTTCAATAAGGACAAGTGCAAAGTCCTGCACATGGGTTGGGACAATACTTGTTATCAATACAGGCTGTGGATGATGTGAGAGAGAGCAGCCCTGCAGAAAAGGACTTGGGGGTATTGCAAAGCTGGACATGAGCCAACAATGTGCACTCGCAGCTCAGAAGGGCAATCACATCCAGACATGGGTCAAAACAAGTGTGGCCAGTACATCAAGAGAGGTGATTCTGCCCCCCTCTGCTCTGGTGAGACTGGATTCCTCACCTGGAATACTGCATCCAGTTCTGGGGCCCTCAACATAAGGAGGACATGGACCTCTTGGAGCAGGTCCAGAGGAGGGTCACTAAGATGATCGGGGGCTGGAGCACCTCTCCTATGAAGAGAAGCTGAGAGAGTTGGGGTTGTTCAGCCTGGAGAAGAGAAGACTCCGAGGAGACCTTACAGTGGCCTTCCAGTACCTGAAGGGGACCTATAGGAAAGCTGGGAAGGACTGTTTGTAAGGACATGTAGCAGTAGGATGAGGGACAATGGTTTTAAACTAGAGCAGGGTAGGTTTAGATTAGACAATAGGAAGAAGTTCCTCACTATGAGAGTGGTGAGACACTGGAACTGGTTGCCCAGAGAGGTTGTAGAGGCTCCATCCCTGGAAGTGTTTAAGGCCAGGTTGAATGAGGCTTTAGGCAACCTGATCTAGTGGAGGGTGTTCCTGCCCATGGCAGGGGGGTTGGAACTAGATGGTTTTTAAAAGTCTCTTCCAACCTAATGCATTCTACGATTCTGTGACTGAGGAAAAGCACCCCCTCCCTTTCATCTCCAGCCATCACTACATCTCTTCCCAACTGCAACTGGCTGTGGTAGCAGAACCCGCTACATTTCTCCCTGATTTCAGAAGTGGTGACCTCCGTGTCTTTCCATTTCTCTCCTTTGTTAAGAGAGACCAAGCTCTTCTTGATAAACCTCAAGAGAGAAGTTCAATGTACACAGGTGAAAAGATCCCAATACACAGATCCGCACATCCTACTTTGATCATTCCAGGTAATTCAATGGCTAAAATGAAATTAAATTGTTAAAAAAATCAGTGATTTTTACCTATGTGTCGCCTTGTCATTTCTACTGTAGCATTTCTGTTTACATTGGAAAGCAGACCGAGACAAAATCTTTCTGAATTTGATGGATCTGTAAAGCCATCTACAGTCAGGGAAGGCTGCGATGCATGAAAGGTTTCTCCCACTCTTTGATTCAATTCATAATATGCTATTGAACACCAAAATGCAGGCTCAGAGTAAGTAACTGGTTGCAAGTCTAAAAAAAAATATTAAAAAAATAAACTTAACACAGAATTTGAGGCTGAAAATAAATCTGCCTTTCTGTAACTTGCAAACATTTTGGCAACATTAAAGAAAAGATTAAGTTTTCAAACACTGAACCACACAAAGAAAAAAATATTAATATGAAAATTATGTTCCCTTGTATTGCACTCTATCTTATACTGTTTCTTTAAATAAAGGCAGCAGCTCTAAGCTCCTTTTACTCTCCCCTACTAGAGTTCAGTATCTTCCCTGTGTACCTTCAGCTTTTCCCGCTTTCCCTTTTTACCTACCCTAATTACTTACTCACCATTCTGAATAGCTTTTTCCTGTCACATCCTGTCACCATTCTTTAAACAAAACCAAGGGAATCTGATCTTCTGAGCCATTTTACTGGTTCCAGCAAGGACAGAGTTAACTTTCCCAAGGAGCCAGCACAGGTGAGCAGAGCTGGCCCAGGCTGTTTTCCACACCAAGTCACATCATGCCGCCCATAAAAGGGGCTGGTTGTGGAGGGGTGTGTCCACAGCTCTGGGACAGTCTGAGTGTGGTGTGGTTGGTGGAGTGATCTGTGTTATCACCATGTGCGTATTCTCTCTGGGCTCTGTTGTTGTTCCCCTCTCACTGTGCTGTGTCAGTAACTGTCCTTATCTCAACCTGTGGGGCTTTGTTTGTTTCCCCCCCCTGTGGAGGGGTGACTGGTTCCTGGTGCTCAGCTGCTGCCTGGGGCTGAACCATGACAGGCATTTATATAGACACACAGCAATGACACCCGATCAAAGCAGGTGGGCAACTAAGGTGGGAGCAACAATTGTGTTGTGGTCACTGGTGAAACAGGACATGAGAAGAGCAGCAGAGCACATACAAGGGAGACAGTAAGTCTGGGCAGCACAATGGATAGGCTAATGTCCTTTAAACTATTTATACTGTAAATGTTATTCCTGCACACACAAATATATTATTATTTCTTTTTGCTAGAAGCTCAACAATTACAGAAATGGAGTAGTTACAAGTTATTAACCCAGCCCTATTATGTTAATTGTCAGGAAGTCATCCCAATAGTCTTCTAATACAGCTCTTACTTTTAATTGTTTCTCTATGTGTGATGACTCTTCTTTATATATATAATTGCAATACAAATGAAAATGTGCTTTTAAAAAGTATTTCCATCTTACCCAAGCTATGATTAACTGGGGAGAGAGTACCAGGAGACAGTTCTGCTGGAGATCCTGTTGAAGTAATACAGATGGTATCAGAGCAAATGATTCTTATTATTTCAGATGAGGAGGTATAACCATTATCTAGATACAGTTTTACATTAAAATACAGAGAGGCTTTGCACAGAAACATTCCTACAAAGACTGCTGATGTCAGGCTTTTAAAATTAATGTACCTATTGTCACATAGTGAGAAAATATTGCAGTTCTTACAGAAACTGGTGCAGTTTATGCCTATTAACTAAAAATGGTCACTAACATTATCCAACCAAGCACACACTCAAGTCTGCCAGCACATAGCGGGAGGTTATTCACCACATTAACTGTGCTTTGTCCAAGTAAGGCCAAACAGATTATCTAGAAACTCGAGATAAAGAAATTGGCATAAAATTAAGTGATTTTATATAACCTTAGAGTTAGAGTTATTTTAATAAAAAGAGCTGCATAGTTGAACCGCAGAAGTGGAACAACCTTAGAGATAAGTAATAAGTTAACATAATTTTGCAGAAGAGCATAATGTCTCTCATGACTCTATTGTAAATTAGTAACCAGTCAAAGGAAGAGTAATATGTTGGAATTGTTTATTTTCCTGCTTGAAGTTGAAAATAGTTAAACAGGGTGATGCTTACAGACCATGAAGAAAAGCATAAAGAACATGCACTGAAAGAAGAGGTAAAAAGTTCACCAAGAGGAAGACGTCCAGCCTTCATCCCCGAAGACCACCAGAAGACGACCTGAGTGTTATTGGGCATGCTCTATTTGGGAGGAGTCCACGCAAACGACTTACTGTAAATGATTTGTGTAACCCTGCCTTTTCTTAGAAATGTAATGAATATGTAAAACTAGTTTGTATAAAATTAGAAAGCTTTGTCTTGAACTGCTCACACATTCGGAGGAGCAATGCACTGTGTACCTGGCACTGCAGTAAATACCTGCTTAATAGTCATTGAGGCTAGTGAGTTTTGATTTCGGCTTTTCACAGCATCAAACTCTTTCATACAAAGGCACAAATGCTTAATGTTTCTACTATTCTTTCAATAGTATTAATTTGAATTAATAGAATTAATTTGAAACATGGCAGAAGTTATAAGATTGTCAGAGTTCAGAGACAGGATCTCAAAATGCAGCATTTCTGTAACTTTAGGCCAACAGCCGTTTTTCTTCAGTGAACCTATTTCCAGAAGGTAAAGTTAGGGGTAGTTTAAAACCAGTCAGCTATTAAAATCTGTTTTAAGGCTTTCTGATGAAGATTTAATTAGTTCTGTATGCTTTTGTTACGAAACTAATGAAGTATACTGAAATATAGCACAAAATGTTTTAAACGCATTGCCCTAGAAAAGAAATATATTTTCTTCACAAAAGACTGAAAGTGATATTTTAAACAGAAAACACCAGGTTGTACAGAGGACTACTGCCAGCAGTTTGGGCTGAATTCATGCCACTATGCAGAGGGATCACAATTTGTAATCCCAAATCTGGAAAGCAGTGAAAAATGAATGTTACCTGTATCCATGCTTTGGTTCAACTGCTGGTCACTGGTTTCTCCATCTTCACTGATATATCCCGGAGGTGGTGTTTCTGTCGGGGAAAAAAAATAAATCCACCTATTGGTTCAATGACTGGGGAAATTTGTAAGATTTAGTATTTGGGGGTTTTGTCCTTAAGTCTTTATGAGTTCTGTATGATACCTGAACACTGAATTAGAATTTCCTTTTGCTGTCCCTTTTTCCTTCCAGTAGGATTTCAAACTCATTACCTGCCTTATTGTCTATCTAAAATATATCATCTCTTGTATGCCAAGCAATTGCTCAAATATGTTATATAATGAAGAGATAATCCTTGTTTGTTCCATTTAATGCAAGGTATTTTCACTACAATGAGTAACAATTTTGCAATTGTGATCAACAGCTTTCACATTTAGTAAAATTATAAACAAAAGAAACATCTAGTGACTTCTAAAAGTGAGCTGTCTTTATGTAGTATAACCATCAGATCCCATGCCTTATAGAAGTTGCTAGATGTAAAGGTTATTTTTCAGATTAGTTCCCAAATCTATTTTCCTTCAATACCCAACAGTTGATTTCACTCATTAATGATAACTATATTATCTAAATAGTTAAATTGCACAAGCTCTGTTATCATTATTTACAAGCTCTATTAAAATGATCATCTATTGTTTTAAATAGCTTGCTTTAAAGATGGAGTTTCACAGAGCAATGTAAACTCAGTAACAGGTTTGAATCATTCTGATACTAGAAACTGTGTCTAATTCCAAAGAAATAGCTTCAAAACCCAGGAGAGTATGGTTGTTTCTTTTCTCCATTAAAAATATACTTTATAATAAATTTAATGAGTTAACCAACTGCCTTTTGGGAAATAATTTTATTTGAGCTGAACAAATGTCTTTTTCCTATACATTAAAGGCAAAACATGGATTTTTTCACCTAATACATTTGAAGCTAACTTTCTCTACAGTTGCCATAGAATTCTCTCTGAGACATCTGAGAAATTAAAAACATTTAATTGTCTGTTACCAAACAGTAGAAACTTAAAGATAAAGCCTTTTGCTTAAGTATTAAAATCAAATTGTATCAAATATCATGTGAGAATTACAGAAATATAGTAAGATGACTTGACTCATCGGGGGCGGAGCTAAGGCCGACAGCAATTATCCCTCTCCATACAAGAGTGGCCTCTGGGAGTGCGGTGAACAGGACGGGCAAACAGGGTGTGGCGCGGCAGTTAGCACGGGCAGAGCAAGCAGGCCAAGCAAGCCTGTAGACCAGACCCTACACGCAGGGAGGTGTGTTGCCTCCCAGGAGCCCGGGTCAGGGACATTACCAGACATTATCATTATCCAATACTGATAGTTCAAGCAGGCAGGGATGCAATCACAAAGTGTAGCCTGCAAGCTGTCAGAAGGGAATTCCGGGACCTGGGGCGCTTTGTCGAGAGTGAGGGGGGGGAGCCCAAGTAATATTCTCATCTATCCCCACCTGTGGGAGGAGGGGTTCAGAGCAGAACAGGAGAACCCATGAGTTGAATGTGTGGCTGAAAGGCTGGTGCCGGCACAAAAACTTTGGGTTTTTTGACCAGAGGATGGTGTACTCTGCTCCTGGCATGATGACTGCTGATGGGGCTCACCTGTCCCATAATGGAAAGCAGATCCTTGCCCAAGAGATGGCAGGGCTCATCAATCGAGCTTTAAACTAGTTAGGAAGGGGGAAGGGGATATTAAGAAGGCTGCTGGGGTTAGGCAAGTAGTTCGGGAGTCACAACGGGAGTTGATGGTGGAAAAAGGTAAATACCAACAGCACAGTGGTGGACTTGGGGACGTTTTTCCACGTGACAGTAGGGAAAATTCTGTGGATTCCTCTGAGTACTCCTCAGTGGAGCCACTTTTGCCAGTGTTGCAGAAATGTTGCTAGCTAGGGCCTGGCGGTCGGAAGATCACGTGATATGCGGGTAGGTAAGGCCCCTCCCCTATAGCCGGTAGCAAGCAGGCGGAAGTGACGTCCCGAACCTCAGCTATATAAGACTGTGTTACCTGTTAATAAACGCCATTTTGCCATCCATCATATTGATGTCTGTGTGCAAGTGGTCCGCGCGACCTGGGTTTGGTCGATGTGCCGTTCCTGAAACAGGCCGCCGTGCAGTTGCGAAAGGCAACAGCCAGTCCCCTGTCAGAAATCTCGCTGTGGGCTGTTGAGGATACCTACATCTGCTGCCCCACTAAAATGCCTTTATACAAATGCACGTAGCATGGGGAACAAACAAGAAGAATTAGAGATCTTTGTGCCTGGGGAAGGATGAACCATCCGTCGAGTGCTTGTGGGTTAAAATCAAGGGGCAAACTGGTATGTGTGACATTGTTGTGGGAGTGTGCTATAGGCCCCCTGATCAAGAGGAGCAGGTTGATAGTGCATTCTATAAGCAGTTAGAAGCAGCCTCAAGATCCCGGGCACTGATCCTTATGGGGGACTTCAACTATCCAGATATTTGCTGGGCAAGCAACACGGCCAGTCATATGCAGTCCAGGCAATTTCTGCAGTGTGTTGAAGACAATTTCCGGCTACAGATGGTGCAGGAGCCTACAAGGGGAGGGCGGGTGCTAGACCTTGTTTTCACTAACAAGAATGGGCTCGTTAGGGAAGTGAAGGTCGGGGGCAGCTTAGGACAAAGCGACCATGAAATGGTTGGGTTCAAGGTCCTGGGTGGAAGAAACAAGCCCAAAAGTAGGATAGCTACCCCGAATTTTGGAAGAGCTAACTTTGAGCTCCTCCGCAACTTAATAGGGGCTATCCCGTGGGCTACGCTGTTTGAAGGAATGGGAACCTGTGAGAGCTGGCTAACATTTAAACAGCACTTCTTCCAAGCACAGGAACGATGCATCCCTTTGAGCAAGAAATCGGGAAAGAGAGGCAGAAGACCTGCATGGATGAACACGGAGCTATTGAGTAAACTCAAAGAGAAGCAGAAGATCTATGAATTGTGGAGAAAGGGTCTGAGCACCTGGGGAGAATACAGGAATGTTGTCAGGGCCTGTAGGGATGCAACTAGGAAGGCTAAAGCCCTCTTGGAAATGAAGCTGGCAAGGGACATAAAGGATAATAAAAAGGGTATTTTTAGATACGTGAATAGTAAGAGGATGGCCAGGGATAATGTAGGTCCCTTGCTGAATGAAGAGGGTGTCCTGGTAATGGGGGATGATGAGAAAGTGGAGATACTGAGTGCTGCCTTTGCTTCGGTCTTCACTTCAAAGGCCCCTCGGGACCCACAGATCCTGAATGAAAGTAGGAGTGTTTGGGAAACAAAGAATTTCCCACTGGTTGAGGTAGGGGAGGTCTAGGAGCGTCTCAAAGGGATTAATGCACACAAATCCATGGGCCCAGATGGGTTACATCCACGCGTGCTGAGGGAGCTGGCGGAGGTGATTGCTGAGCCGCTCTCTATCATCTTCAACATGTCTTGGAGAACGGGAGAAGTGCCTAAAGACTGGAGGATAGCCAATGTCACTCCAGTCTTTAAAAAGGGCAAGAAAGAATAACCTAGTAACTATAGGCCAGCCAGCCTCACATCTGTCCCCAGAAAGGAAATGGAACAGCTTGTTCTGGATGCCAACTCCAAGCAATTGGAAGAGAAGAAGGTCATGAGGAGTAGTCAGCATGGATTCACCAAGGGGAAATTGTGCTTGACCAATCTCATAGCCTTCTACGATCTCATAACAGGCTGGATAGATGGAGGGAGAGCAGTGGATGTCATGTACCTTGACTTCAGCAGGGCCTTTGATACTGTCTCCCGTGACACCCTGATAGCAAAGCTGAGAAAGCATGGGATAGATGAGTGGACAGTGAGGTGGGTTGAGAATTGGCTGTCGGACCGAGCCCAGAGGGTTGTGATTCGAGGAGCAGAATCTGACTGGAGGCATGTTACTAGCGGTGTTCCCCAGGGCTCGGTGTTGGGTCCAGTCCTGTTTAATATCTTCATTGACGACCTTGCTGAGGGAATAGCATCCACCCTCAGCAAGTACGCCGATGATAAAAAACTGGGACGAGTGGCTGACACGCAGGAACACTGCGCTGCCATCCAGCGAGACCTGGACAGGCTGGAGAGCAGGGCAGTTAGAAACTGGATGAAGTTCAACAAATGCAAGTGTAAAGTCTTGCACCTGGGAAGGAACAACCGTTTGTATCAGTACAGGCTGGGGGACGACCTGCTGGAGAAGAGCTCTGTGGAGAAGGACCTGGGGGTCCTGGTGGATGACAGGTTGGCCATGAACCAGCAGTGTGCCCTGGTGGCTAAGAGAGCCAATGGGATTCTGGGGTGCATCTGGAGGAGTGTAGCCAGTAGGTCAAAGGAGGTGATCCTCCCCCTCTACTCTGCCCTGGTCAGGCCCCACCTGGAGTATTGTGTCCAGTTCTGGGCTCCTTGGTTTAAAAAGGACAGGGATCTCCTGGAGAGAGTGCAAAGAAGGGCTACGAAGATGATTAGGGGCCTGGAGCATCTCCCCTATGAGGAAAGGCTGAGTAAGTTGGGACTCTTCAGCCTTGAGAAGAGAAGACTAAGGGGGGACCTAATTAAAGTCTATAATTATCTTAAGCAGGGGATGCAGGGGGAATCAGCCAGCCCCTTTTCAGTGGTCTGTGGGGATAGGACAAGGGGCAATGTCTGCAAGTTGGAGCATAGGAAGTTCTGCACCAACATGCGGAAGAACGTTTTCACAGCGAGGGTGACAGAGCACTGGAATAGGCTGCCCAGGGAGGTGGTGGAGTCTCCTTCTCTGGAGATATTCAAGACCCGTCTGGACGCCTATCTGAGTGATATGTCCTAGGGAGCCTTCTTTGGCAGGGGGGTTGGACCCAATGATCTCTCGAGGGCCCTTCCAACCCCTACAATTCTGTGATTCTATGATTCTAAGATCAGAAAGAAGTCAGAGAAAGGAAACTAGATTGTCAATTGATTAAATAAAAACAAACTGAAAGAACTGAATCTTTGGATCATTCTGTAAAACTAATGTGATAAATATAGATGTGTAAAATTCAAGTGAGAATTTAAAAGGAAGATTAAGGGAAATCTTTACTAACAAGAAATATGATTACAAAAATCATACTGGTTTTGAACATTTTTCTATAATTGTGATCAAGTGGACTCTACCCATCTCCAAATTATTCATTATAGTTAAGCCCACAGCCATGGTAAAAGGTCAATATCCAATCCAACCCACACCTCCTGTTTCCTATTTGACAATGTTTAAAGCTAGCTGGATGGCTTTTACCTCTGCAAACTGGCTGGATTTGCCTTCTCCTTTGGCAGCTTCTGCAAATTGTTGTGTAAGACTCCATCCAGCAGCCTTCCACCGCTGATGTTTACCAAAAACGGAACAGGACCAATCAGTGAAAAGGGAATATTTTTTCTCATTTTCTGGCAGTTCTCTATACAGTGGGGCCTCTTCAGCACGTCACCTCCTCCTCAGATGATATTCCAAAATCTTTGCCTTCTGGCCAGTCTGTGATCACTTCAAGGATTCCTAGACGGTTGGGGTTTCTAATTCGAGCCTGCTGCGTGATAAGGGCAATCCATTTGCTCCACATAGCATTGGTGGCATTGTGTGTAGAAGGGGCCTTCCCTTTGAACATCCAGCCCAGCACCAGCAGTTGAGGTGCCAGGAGGAGCTGGGCTTCGGTTTCAATCACTTCTAAAGCGGCTCAAACCCCTTCATATGCTGCCAGTATTTCCTTTTCTGTTGGAGTGTAACGGGCCTCGGATCCTCTGTAGCCCCGACTCCAAAACCCCAGTGGTCGGCCTCGAGTCTCCTCTGGTGTTTTCTGCCAGAGACTCCAGGTAGGGCCATTCTCCTGGGCTGCAGCGTAGAGAACATTCTTTACACCTGGCCCCGTCTGGACAGGCCCGAGGGCTACTTCATGGACAACTTCCTGTTTGACCTGTTCAAAGGCTTGTCGCTGCTCAGGGCCCCATTGGAAATTGTTCTTCTGGGTGACATGGTAGAGAGGGATCACAATGAGACTATAGTTTGGGATATGCATTTGCCAGTAACCCATAGAGCCTATGAAAGCATGTGTCTCCTTTCTGTTGGTTGATGGAGACATAGCTGCTATTTTATTGATAATGCCCATGGGGATCTGAGGATGCCCCTTCTGCCATTGTATTCCCAAAAACTGGATTTCCTGAGAAGGAAGAAGCAGAATCTAGATTATTTTCTTCCCTTTCTCAAAAACTTCCTCTGCTGTGCTGCCTCACACAATTATGTCATCAATATACTGCAGCTGCTCTGGGGCTTCACCCTGTTCTAATGCAGATGGTGGGGCTGTGTTTCCACCCCATTCCAAGTGTACTGCATTCCCTTCCAAGTGAAGGCAAACTGTGGCCTGCACTCAGCTGCCAAAAGAATTGAGAAGAAAGCATTTGCAATGTCAGTTATGGCGTACCACTTGGCTGCTTTTGACTCCAGTTCATACTGGAGTTTCAACATATCTGGCACTGCAGCACTGATCATTCCATGCCAGTTACATCATGCCGAGTATAAAAAGCAGGGGGTGTTGCAGTGTTTGCGCGCGAACAGCGGGGATCCGGAGGGAGCATGCTTTCGGCTCCGGGCTTTGTTTTACTCGCGGCGCGAGCTCGGGTCTTTTGTGTCGTGGCTGGGGTTTGCGCGGGCTGCGGCGCGGTGTCCATTACGGGTAGTGCGCGATCTGAACTGCTCATCTCGGCAAAAGGTTGTATTGTTCATTGTTATCTGTTTTTCCCCTGTTATTTCCAGTAAAAAATACCCTTATCCCAACCTGCGGGGTTCTGGTGTTTTGGTTTTCCCCCCCCCGCTCCGGGGGAAATCTGAACGCGTGGTCCCCGGCTCCGGTGAAACCACAACATATTTTGGCGCCTGAACAGGGGCAAGAATGGTTGGGATAACGGTAGATCTGACTCTGACCCGGTTGCAATTACGGTAAAAGTTGTAAGGATGCTGTTTAAGATGCTGTGGGTATTATTTACAAAGGTGTGGTCCTGGCTGTGGAAAAAAAACCTCGGCAGGCTGTTTGCAGTCCTGGCAGGATGTTGTATCATCTCGGGGCTGCAGCTTCCCTGCCTGTTCCCATACTTTGCTCTAGTGTGCTTTATGACAATGGTTTATGATACAGTTATATTAGTGACCATGCGCTTAATCTGGCAAGTGTATGAGGTTTTGCTGTCCTGTCTAGTCCCTGGGCAGAGAGGGGCTGGTGGTGATGGCCATTTTGGTGAGAGCACAGAAGGAGAAGACTACACTGGTTTTTTCCTTTCTGGGCTAAACATAACAGCTCTTATGAGAGTTTTTGAAAACTTTCACCATCACCTTGACATGCAAACTATCGCCACAGTGCTAGAAGTTTTTCTGCACTTGATCCTGCTTTCATCATATATTAAAAGCAGGTTTATGAATACTGCTCAAGAGGTTTCCCAAAGGCAGGATAACCACGAGGGGCAGGACAACCATGAGGGGCAGAACATGGGCCAGTACCTAAGTACTTTCTCACCCCCGATGACTTGGAGCTTCACTCCTGAGCAGCTGCATGACTCTCATAAAATGGCTGCATTTCTGAAAAAAAAGTTGTTGTAGGTTTCCCAAGGATGTGCAAAGCAGTGCACTGTGCTGGGCTCTGGCCACTTGGGCTCAAACACTGCTTGATAGCAGACAGCACTGTCAGCATTGTCAGCACTGTCAGGGGGGAGGGGAAGAAAACAGATTGTCAGATACTGTGGCAACCCCTGTAATTGGCACTGCAGCTGTGGCATCTCCTGTAATTGGCACTGCAGCTGCGGCAACCCCTGTAATTGGCACTGCAGCTAGCGCAACCCCTGTAACTGGCACTGCAGCTACTGCAATCCCCGCAGCAGACACCACCGATGATCAAAAGAAACAACCCCCACCAGTGTCTGTCGCCCCGGTACAAAAGAGAAAATATACAAAAAAATCAGTTCGTACAACAACTGATGATGATGATCAACCGGGGCCATCAGGGGGATATCAAGATGAGGCAGAACCAGAGGTTGTCACCCGATCCCTATCCCTGAGTGAGCTTCGTGATGTTAGAAGGGATTTTAGCCGCCAACCTAGTGAGCCCATTGTCACCTGGTTGCTTCGGTGCTGGGATCATGGGGCTAATAGCTTGGAGTTAGATGGCAGGGAGGCCAAGCAGTTGGGATCCCTTGCCAGAGAAGGAGGCATTGATAAAGCCATTGGAAAAAGGCCAGGAATCCTCAGCCTCTGGAAACGGTTACTGTCAAGTGTGAAGGAAAGGTACCCCATAAAAGAATACATTACATGCCAGATGTCCAAGTGCAACAATATGGAAAGAGCTGTCCAGTACCTGAGAGAATTAGCTGTACGGGAGATAATTAGTTATGATTTGGACAATTCACAACTCCCTGCCGACCCTGATGAAGTCCTGTGCACCCCAGGCATGTGGCGAAAGGTTGTACAAAGTGTACCATCAGGGCACGTCAATTCACTGGCAGCAATAGACTGGAATGATATGGATCTACCAACTGTAGCCAATGTGTCTTGTAGGCTCCGCAAATACCAAGACAATGTTTCCCTCTCTGTCATCGCAGCGGTAGAGAAACTGGTCCAACGCCTTGACAACAACGTGTGCAGCTCTCGACCCTTGCAGAGCAGTGTGGCAGCTTTTGGAAGAAAGCGTCCATCATCCCGAGAGGGAGAAAACCAAGGGTACTCACCACGAGGTAAACTGTGGTTTTACCTGGTTGACCAAGGGGAGGACATGAGGAAGTGGGATATGCAGCCCACTTCAGCCCTTCGAGCACGAGTAAATGAGCTGCAAGGTAAAACAATCGCACGTCGAGATTTCACCAGGAGGAACGCTGCACCAGTTACCACCAAACAGAACCCTCGACCAAGCAGAAGGCCTATCTACACTCCTGATATGTCTGATCCTCTTGAGGGAACCTCCAAGTCCTTCATGCACTCAATGAACGGCAAGTATGATCAGCAGCAATAGAGGGGCCCTGCCTTCAGCCAGGTGGAGGAGAGGGATAACAGGGTTTACTGGACGGTGTGGATTCGATGGCCTGGCACGTCAGACCCACAAGAGTACAAGGCTCTAGTGGATACTGGTGCCCAGTGTACTTTAATGCCGAAAATTATAAAGGCACAGAACCTGTTTGCATTTCTGGAGTCACAGGGGGATCCCAACAATTGACTGTACTAGAGGCTGAGGTAAGCCTGACTGGAAAGGACTGGGAGAAACACCCCATTGTGACTGGCCCAGAAGCTCCATGCATTCTAGGTATAGACTATCTCCGTAGAGGGTATTTCAAAGACCCAAAAGGGTACCGGTGGGCTTTTGGAATAGCTGCTGTGGAGACAGAGGAAATTGAACAATTGTGTAACTTGCCTGGACTCTCAGAGGATCCTTCTGTTGTGGGGTTGTTGAAAGTTGAAGAACAGCAAGTGCCAATTGCTACAACAACAGTACACAGACGACAGTACCGAACCAACCGAGATTCTCTGATCCCCATCCACAACCTGATTCGTCAACTGGAGAGTCAAGGAGTGATCAGCCGGACTCGCTCACCCTTTAACAGTCCCATATGGCCAGTGCGGAAGTCCAGTGGAGAGTGGAGGCTGACAGTAGATTATCGTGGCCTAAATGAAGTCACTCCAGGTATGAGTGCTGCTATGCCGGACATGCTACAGCTCCAGTATGAATTGGAATCGAAAGCAACCAAGTGGTATGCCACGATTGACATTGCCAATGCCTTCTTCTCAATCCCACTGGCGCCAGAGTGCAGGCCACAATTTGCTTTCACTTGGAGAGGTACACAATATACGTGGAATCGTCTGCCCCAGGGGTGGAAACACAGTCCCACCATCTGCCATGGACTAGTCCAGACCACTTTGGAAAAGGGTGAAGCACCAGAGCATTTACAGTACATTGACAACATCATTGTATGGGGCAACACAGCAGAAGAAGTGTTTAAGAAAGGAGAAAAGATAATTCAAATCCTCTTAAAGGCTGGCCTTGCCATAAAACAAAGTAAAGTCAAGGGTCCTGCACAAGAGATCCAGTTTTTAGGAATAAAATGGGAGGATGGACGTCGTCAGATACCCATGGACATTATCAATAAAATAGCAGCCATGTCTCCACCAAACAATAAAAAGGAAACACAGGCTTTCTTGGGCGTTATAGGTTTTTGGCGAATGCATGTGCCAAACTACAGTTTTATTGTGAGCCCACTCTACCATGTGACTCGAAAGAAGAATGACTTCCAATGGGGCCCTGAGCAGCAGCAAGCCTTTGAGCAGATTAAACGTGAGATAGTCCATGCAGTAGCCCTTGGACCTGTTCGGACAGGGACGGATATTAAAAACGTGCTCTACACTGCAGCGGGGGAGAATGGCCCTACTTGGAGTCTCTGGCAGAAAGCACAAGGGGAGACTCGGGGTCGACCGCTGGGGTTTTGGAGTCGGGGCTACAAAGGATCAGAGGCCAATTACACTCCAACAGAAAAAGAAATATTGGCCGCCTATGAAGAAGTTCGAGCTGCTTCAGAGGTGATTGGAACTGAAGCCCAGCTCCTCCTGGCACCCCGACTGCCAGTGCTGGGCTGGATGTTCAAAGGGAAGGTCCCTTCTACGCATCACGCCACTGATGCTACATGGAGCAAGTGGGTTGCATTAATTACACAGCGAGCTCGAATAGGAAATCCCAATCGCCCCGGAATTGTGGAAGTAATCACAGACTGGCCAGAAGGCAAAGATTTTGGAATGTCACCAGAGGATGAGGAGGTAACACGTGCTGAAGAAGCCCCACCTTACAACACACTGCCAGAAAACGAGAAGCAATATGCTCTCTTCACCGATGGTTCCTGTCGCCTTGTGGGAAAGAATCGCATGTGGAAAGCTGCTGTATGGAGTCCAACAAGACGAGTAGCAGTAGCTACTGAAGGAAAAGGTGAATCAAGCCAGTTCGCTGAGGTTAAGGCTATTCAGCTAGCCCTGGACATTGCTGAAAGAGAGAAGTGGCCAATGCTCTATCTCTACACTGATTCATGGATGGTGGCCAATGCCCTGTGGGGGTGGCTGCAGCAATGGAAGAAGAACAACTGGCAGCGGAGAGGCAAACCCATATGGGCTGCTGATCTATGGCAAGACATTGCTGCTCGGGTAGAGAAGCTTGTCGTAAAGGTACGTCATGTTGATGCCCATGTACCTAAGAGTCGGGCCACGGAAGAACATCAAAACAACCATCAGGTGGATAAGGCTGCTAGGATTGGAGCAGCTCAGGTAGATCTAGACTGGCAACGTAAGGGTGAGCTATTCATAGCTCGATGGGATCATGATACTTCAGGTCATCAGGGGAGAGATGCGACATATAGATGGGCACGTGATCGAGGGGTGGATTTGACCATGGATGCTATTGCACAAGTCATCCATGAATGTGAGACATGTGCTGTAATTAAACAAGTCAAGCGGTTAATGCCCCTTTGGTATGGAGGGCGGTGGATGAAATATAAATATGGGGAGGCCTGGCAGATTGATTACATCACTCTCCCACAAACCCACCAGGGAAAGCATTATGTACTTACAATGGTGGAGGCAACAACTGGCTGGCTAGAGACATACCCTGTGCCCCATGCTACTGCCCGGAATACAATCCTGGGCCTTGAAAGGCAAATCCTGTGGCGACATGGTACCCCTGAAAGAATTGAATCCGATAACGGGACTCACTTCTGGAACACCCTAATAGACACATGGGCCAAAGAGCATGGCATTGAGTGGGTGTACCATATTCCGTACCATGCACCAGCTTCTGGGAAAATTGAGCGATATAATGGACTTTTAAAAGCTACATTGAAAGCAATGGGGGGTGGAACATTCAAGCATTGGGACACACACCTAGCCGAAGCCACCTGGTTAGTCAACTCTAGAGGATCTACCAATCGGGATGGCCCTGTCCAAACAAAGTTTCCATATACTGTAGAAGGAAATAGAGTCCCAGTAGTGCATCTGAAGAGCATATTGGGAAAGACAGTTTGGGTCATCCCTGCTTCGGGCAAAGGCAAACCCATATCTGGAGTTGTTTTTGCACAAGGACCTGGTTGTACCTGGTGGGTAATGCAGAGAGATGGAGAAGTTCGGTGTGTACCTCAACGGGATTTGATTTTGGGGGAGAATAACCAATATAATTACTAAGTAGAAATTGTAGTATAATGACTGTTGAATAACTTGTTGTTGTATATTCATTATAACCAGAATTATAATTGTTATATATTGTATAAAAGATTTTGTTGGTTTTGGTTATGACGTAAATGGCATGGAATGAGGGGTGGATGATGTCCTGGTTTCAGCCAGTGGCTTCAGCCAGGAAGGGGTTAACCTGCTGGGCTTGGGACAAATGACTCAGATTGGCCAATAGGATCATTCCATGCCAATTACATCCTGCCGAGTATAAAAAGCAGGGGGTGTTGCAGTGTTTGCGCACGAACAGCAGGGACCGGGAGGGAGTGTGCTCTCGGCTCCGGGCTTTGTTTTACTCGCTGCGCGAGCCCGGGTCTTTTGTGTCGCGGCTGGGGTTTGCGCGGGCTGCGGCGCGGTGTCTGTTACGGGGTGTGCTCGATCTGAACTGCTCATCTCGGCAAAAGGTTGTATTGTTCATTGTTATCTGTTTTTCCCCTGTTATTTCCAGTAAAAAATACCCCTCGCTCCGGGGGAAATCTGAACACGTGGTCCCCGGCTCCGGTGAAACCACAACAAGCACTCACAGGTGGTGTGACTTCATACAGGCCATGATAGTCCACTGTCAGCCTCCACTCTCCGTTGGACTTCTTCACTGGCCAGATTGGACTGTTGAAGGGTGAGCGGGTTCTACCAATCACTCCCTGACTCTCCAGTTGATGAATCGGTTTCTGAATGGGAAGCAGGGAGTTTCTGTTGGTGTGGTATTGTCTGTGCACTGTCATGGTAGCAATTGGTACCCGCTGTTCTTCAACCTTTAGCAGCTCCACAACAGAAGGGTCTTCTGACAGTCCAAGCAGAAGAGACAGTTGTTCAGTTTCTTCTGTCTCTAAGGCAGCTACCCCAAAAGCCCACCAGTAGCCTTTTGGATCTTTGAAATACCTTCTCCAGAGGAAGTCTCTGCCCAGGATGCGCAGAGCCTCTGGGCTAGTCACAGTGGGGTGCTTTTCCCCGACATTGCCAGTTAGACTCACTTCAGCTTCCAGTAAAGTGCTGGGATCCCCCTGTCACTCTGGAAATGTAGTTGGGCTCAGACCCTTCATAGTTCAATGGTATTAAGGTACACTGGGCACCAGTGTCTACTAATGCTTGGTATTCTTGTAGATCTGATGTGCCAGGCCATTGGATCCACACAGGCCAATAGATCAGATTTTCCCTTTCCTCCACCTGGCTGGAGGCAGGGTCCTGCTCATCTTGCTCATTGTGTTCACTTGTTGCAAAAGAAGACTTAGAGGTCCCTTCAAGAGGATCACAGGTATAATGACAATCACACAGTCTGGTGGGCTTTCTACTGGAAACTGGCCCAGCATTCTTCTTGGGGGAATCTCTTTTTGTTAACTGTTTTTCCTTGCAGCTTGTTCACTTGGAGGACCAAGGTGGGTTTCCTCATGTCTTTGCCATGGTCACACAGATAGAACCACAGGATACATTGTGGGGTGTACTTTTTATTAGCTCTTTCTGTAACAGGTGAATGCCTACTTCTGATGGCTGAAATAGCAGTCTGCACAGATGGGCAGTAGGAAATATCCTCTTTGAATTGCCAGACCTCTCAGATGTCTCCACAGCTAAGACAAGGGAGGAAGAGAGGCTTTCTTTAAATAGACTGAGTCAGCCAGTCACCTTGTCCACAGTTGATGCTTCTTCCATTCCCCAGTCTATTATGGCCAGTGAGTTGGCATATGATGCTGGTGCACTCTGCACAAACTTATGCCACATGGGTCAGGAACACTAGACTTCATCATGATCAGGGGGCAGCTGTGAATCATCACAAGCATAGTAAACCATCTCTCACACAGCTAACTCCCTCAGTGTCCTGGTTTCAGCTAAGATGGAGTTAATTTACTTTTTAGCAGTGGATGGAATGCCATGTTTGGGTATTAGGACAAAAGCAGTGCTGATAGCACCCTGATGTCTCTAATTGTTGCCAAGCAATCAAGGACTTTTTCAGTTGTTCATATTTCCATACTAACGAGAAAGGAGGGGACACAGCCAAGACAGGTGACCCGAACTGGCCAAAGAGGTTATTCCATACCAATTACATCATGCTCAGTATAAAGGGGGGGACTGGGAGAAGAAAAAAAAAATATCCTCCAGGATTTGCAGTTTTTGGGGACGGTCGGGTTCCAGGACGGCTCTGGGCAGTACGGCCCAAGTTGTGTGGTTCAGTGAGAGATTGCATTGTGTATCATCAGTTTCGTGTATCTTGTGCTCTAAAGCAGTGTTATCACTGTTCTTTTTTATCTTTTTCTGCTATTTTAGTAAACTAGCCTTATCCCAACCCGTGGGGTTTTGGTTTGGTTTTTTGTTGGGTTTTTTTCCCCCTCTTCCCCTCTTTACATTTCCCTTTCTTTCCTCCCCCCTCCCCCTCCCCCCCCCGCAACTTTCCGCCTCCCCCTTTGTCTTTTTGTTAAAAAAACAAGTGACTGTGTGGGGCTCAGCTCTCAGCTGAGGCTAAACCACCACACTCAGATACTGAATACCCCACTCCATGGTTGTCCACTTGCCTGGCAGACACATGACATCTTCAGTGAACAGGTACCTTTCCCTCACACTTGATAGAAGTCACCTCCAGAGGCTGAGGGCTTGGGACTTCTTTCCAATTGCTTTGCCTCCTAGAGAAAGATACCTGTCTAGAGAAGACAGGGATCCCAGCTGCTTGGCTTCCCTGCCTTCTAATTCCAGGCTGCTGGCCCCATTATCCCAACATCGGAGTAGCCAGGTGATGATGTGCTCCCCTGGGAGGCAGATGAAATCTTTTCTCATGTCTCTTAGCTCACTCAAGGATAGGTATCAGGTTATAACCTCTGGTACTGCCTCTTCTTCAGGTTCTCGTGATGGTCCCAGTTCATAATCATCTTTCATGATGTGGACTGATTTCTTAGTGCATTTCTTCTTCCATATAGTGGCAACTTGTAACACTTAAAACTTGAAGAACTTTCAGGAGAATGAGCAACAGCCACATACTGGTCTGAACTTCCCAGGGATAATCAAAGTTATCCAAGGCTGTTGTAACAAGTCTGAAGGAAAGAGGGGAGGAGGAAGCATCCCCCCACCTCCCCCATAAATTGAGTGTCATTGTTAAATAATGCTAAGGTATATTGCCCAAGAGTTGGAAGTGACAGAAATGCCACATATAGATACCCTCAGAGGCTGACAAACACAGAAGATATCTTGTCATAAATCAGTATCACACAGTACAACAGAATTGGGAACCTGACTCCCCTCCCCAAGGTGATAAACAGCTATGCAGGGTTTGCATAAAGGGGACATGGGTTCAAATACCAAAGCCAGGGGAACAGGTAAAACATTATTGTTACCAACACCTCTTCAAATGACATGATAAACATTTTATCACAGCTTCTTAACACAATTGGGTCAGATCCTACCATTATCCCAACCCCTCAAGCCCCACATTGGGCACCAAAAAGGACTGTGGTCACTCAGCCTCAACCAGTGGCTGAGCACCACATGCTGCTCACTCACTCCCAGAGAAAAAAGAGACAGAGCCTCCATGGGTTGGGTTAGATAGTTTTCTGACAAAATCACTGTGAACATAGAACAATAACAGCCAATTACACTCACACCTGGTGATAACAGAGTACCTTACCCACCCAACAATTACAGAGCCCTGCCCAACAGACAGACCTAAAAGCACCAAACCCATAGCCTTCCCCAACCAGTCCCTTTTATGGGGAAGTGATGTCAGGTGGTGTGGAAAACAGCCCAGACTAACTAAGCTCACCTGTGATGACTGCTTGAGGAAGTTGCTTGTGGCCTGGCCAGAACCAGGACAGAGGGTAACACTCCCTCCTCACCTGCCCTGCCTATCCTTCCTAAAGAGCCTTTATCCTTCTATCCTGATTCTCCAGTCATAGAAGCCATCCCACCATATCTCCATAATACCATTAAGATCATTGCCCTGCAGGCAGGCGCACATCTCCAGCTCCTCCTGTTTGCTCCCCGTGCTATGTGTGTTTGCATAGAGGCATTCCAGCTGGGCCCCCAATGAGGCCGACTTACTAGCTGGAGTTCCTTTGGAGTATTTTCCCAGTCGTTCTCTGTTGGTTCCAACTGCCTCAGAAACCCCCGGGTCATCACCCTTAGATTTCCAATGTGCTGCAGTGTGTCCAGAATGTCCCTGAGGAACATGCCGAGGACCCTCTCCAGCACCCTCAACTTGGGCATGTCCAACAGCCTGCCACAGGCAAGGCTGATGCTATCCCCCTACTCCTTCAAGCCTAGTTTCAAGGTCTGTCAATAAGCCCTGAAAGCTCCTGGGCAAAGACCCTTTTTCCCCTTTGAGAGAGGCGACTCCCATCAGGGTTCATTAATTCCAGTGCTGTGCAGGCCATCCCATTGCCAAAGAACCCAAAATTGTGGTGGTGACACCAGCCATGTAGCCAAGCACTTATGGACAGCATCTGCCTGTTCCTCTCATCGTCACTGCCCACAACCAGAAGGAGGGATGAAAACATAACTTGTGCTCCTGACCCCTTCAGTGACCATCCCAAGACCCTGAAGTCCCTTTTGATGGCTTTAGCACTGCACGTTGTGGTCTCATCCCCACCCACATGGAGAAGCAGTAGTGGATAGTAGTCTGAGGGCCACACCAGGTGGTGGAGTTTCCTGTTGACGTCTTTAACACAGTCCCTGGGCAGGCAGCAGAACTCTGGAAGGGGAACCTCTCTAGAGAAGCTGTCTGCTCGTTGCTTGGATGCGCACACACTTTGCTGGATAAAAAAAATGGTTGGATGTCTGGGTCCAAAGAGTTAAATCCAGTTCACGGCCAGTGACCTGGGGCTCAGTGCTGGGGCCTCTCCTGTTAAGCATCATTATTGATGATTTGGATGAGGGGATAGAGTTTGCAGATGACATCAAACTGGGTGGAAGTGTAGATCTGCTTGAGGGTAGGGAGGGCTACAGAGGGACCTAGACAGGCTCAATTAATGGGCTAAAGCCATTGGTATGAGTTTCAACAAGGCCAAGTGCAGAGTCCTGCACTTCGGCCACAACAACCCCCAACAGCACTACAGGCTTGGGGAAGAGTGGCTGGAGAGCTGCCCAGCAGAGAGGGACCTGGGGGTGTTCATTGACACTCAGCTGAACATGAGCCAGCAGTATGCCCAGTGGGCCAAGAATCACAGAATCACAGGGTTGGAAAAGACCTTTAAGATCATCAAGTCCAACCGTTCCCCTCCTATGCTAAACCATATCCCAAAGTACATGTTCTACCCTTTTTTTAAACACATCCAGGGAAGGTGACTCAACCCCCTCCCTGGGCAGCCTGTTCTAGACCCGATGACACTTTCAGTAAAAAATTTTTTTTCAAACATCTAATCTGAACCTGCCCTTGTGCAACGTCTTGCCATTTCCCCTTGTCCTATCACCTGTCACCTAGCTGAAGGGACCATCACCCACCTCTCTACAACCTCCTGTCAGGTAGTTGTTGGTGGTGATAAGGTCTTCCATCAGCCTCCTCTTCTCCAGGCTAAACATCCCCAGCTCCCTCAGCTGCTCCTCATAGGATTTGCCCTCCAGCCCCTTCACCAGCCTGGTTGTCCTTCTTTGGACTCGCTCGAGGACATCAATGTCCTTCTTATGGTGAGGAACCCAGAACTGGACACAGCACTCAAGGTGCAATCTCACCAATGCCAAGTACAGGGGCACAATCACCTCCCTAGACCTACTGGCCACACTATTTTTGATACAAGCCAGGATGCCATTGGCTTTCCTGGCCACTTGGGCACAATGCTGACATGTTCAGCCTGCAGTCCACCAACACCCCCAGGTCCTTCTCTGCCTGACAGCTCTCCAGCCAGTCTCCCCCAAGCCTGTAGAGTTGCATGGGGTTGTTATGTCCCAGGTGCAGCACTCTACACTTGGCCTTGTTAAACTTCATCCCATTGGTGTCAGCCTATCAGTCCACTCTGTTCAGATCCCTCTGAAGAGCCTCCCTGCCCTCAAGGAGATCAACACTTCCTCACAGCTTAGTGTCACCTGCAAACTTACTGAGGGAACATTCAATTCCTTCATCCAGGTCATTGATAAAGATGTTGAACAAAACTGGACCCAGGACTGAGCCCTGGGGGACTCCACTCGTGACCAGCCTCCAGCTGGATTTAGTTCCATTTACCGCCACCCTTTGGTCCTGGCCAGCCAGCCAGTTTTTAACCCAGCTGAGGGTCCACCTGTCCAGGCCAGTGGCAGCCAATTTCTCAAGCAGAATGCTGTGAGAAACCATGTCAAAGGCTTTACTGAAGTCTAAGTACACTACATCCACAGCCTTCCCCTCGTCCATTAAGCGGGTCACCCTGTCATAGAAGGCGATCCGGTTAGTTTGACAGGATCTATCTTTTGTAAACCCATGCTGACTAGGCCTGATACCTTGGCCATCACGCATGTGCTGCCTGATAGCACCTAAGATGACCCTCTCCATGATCTTCCCTGGGACTGAGGCCTGTAGTTCCCCATATCCTCCCTCCGACCCTTCTTGTATATGGGTGTAACATCTGCAAACCTCCAGTTGAGTGGAACTTCCCCAGTCTGCCAGGATTGCTGATAGATCATGGAGAGGGGTATGGCTAGCACATCTGCCAGCTCTCTCAATACCCTCAGGTGGATCCCATCTGGCCCCATTGATTTGTAAGTGTCTAATTGGCCAAGTAGGTTCATATTTCCCTGCTAACAAGAAGGGAGTAGTGTGGTGGTTTAGCCCTGGCTAAAGGGCAAATACCCACCTGTCCTGGTTTCGGCTAGGATGGAGTTAATTTCCTTTCTAGCAGCTGGTGGAATGCTGTGTCTGGGAGTCAGGATGAGAGCAGTGCTGATAGCACCCTGATGTTTCTAGTTGTTGCCAAGCAGTCAAGGACTTTTTCAGTTGTTCATATTTCCCTACTAATGAGAAGGGAGGGGATGCGGCCAGGACAGGTGACCCAAACTGGCCAAAGGGGGTATTCCATGCCAATTACGCCATGCTCAGCATAAAGAGGGGCTGGGGGGAGGAGGAGGAGGTGGCTCTAGGACGCGCGGTTCTGGGGACAGTTTGGTTTTTTGGGACGGGTTTAGGCTGCACAGCCTGAGTTGTGTGGTTCGGTGAGAAACTGCTTTGTGTATCAACAGTTTAATATATTTTTTTGCTCTAAAGTCCTGTTATCATTGTTATATCACTCTTTCTGCTACTCTAGTATACTATCCTTATCCCAACCTCCGAGGTTTTGCAACCCGCGAAGTTTTGGTTCCTTGGTTTTGTTTTGTTTGGGTTTTTTTTTCCTTTTCCCTTCAGACTCAACATGGAATAAAGGAAAGAAAACTAATTTATTACACTACACCCCACTCCCAGTGACAGGTCTTAAAGCACCTTCCCCCCACTCCTCCCTTCTTAGCAGACTTAATTTTGTTCATGATTTTACTCCCTTCTTCATCCCTCAACACGGCATGGGGAGGGGCAGGGAATGGGGGTTTTCAGTCTGTTCCTCCAGAGTTGTCTTCCCTCTTAGCTGGGGGGGGGCATTCCATACACACCCCCCCTTCCTCTGCTGCACCGTGGGGTCCCACCCATGAGAGACAGTCCTCCACGAACTTCTCCAGTGTGAGTCCTCTCCACCAGGGAGTCATCTCCTCACCACTTGCCTCAGCGTGGCTCCCTTCCATGGGCTGCTGACCTTTGGGCCCAGACTGCTCCGGCCTGGTCCCCCACAGAGTCACAAGTCTCCCAGAAAACCTCCTGCAGCATGGGTCAATCCCTTTACAGGCAGTAGATGGTCTCTGCTCCACCTCCTTATCCATGGGTTGCGGGGGGACATCGCTCCACCATGGTCTTCTCCACGGGCTGCAGGGGAATCTCTCTCCGGCACCTGGAGTGCCTCATTCTTCCCCCCTCCAGCTTCTTCCCCAGCCTTGGTGTCTGCGTGGCTTGTTACATCTTCTCACTCCCTTCTCTGGTGGCAAAATGCCCCTGCCTGCAGATTTTTTTCTCCTAAATGCGATTCCCAGAGGTGCTCTGACCATCTCCAATTGGCTCGGCCCTGGTCAGCAGCAACTCTGGCCTTGAATCAGCCAATGTTTATTTTCTGGGTCCTGCACAGAGCTTCTAGCTGCTTCTTGCAGAAGCCATCTCGGCATCACCCCTCTTCTCCATTAAAACCCAGCTACGCAAAACTGTAACAAGTCCACGAGGTTGACTGCTCGGAGCCGGCCCAGCCAGAGCCGCAGCAACAGATCTTGAGGTACAGGGGGGTTTTGGGTGGCTGCCTTGCCAGGGGAGCCCCGTGAGAGTGGAGAGACCCGGCAGCACGCGGTAGCTCTCTGTGAGAGAGGGTGAGGTGGCGTAGGCTTTGCCAGGGAAATGGCGGCCACAGCACCGCCCTTCGCCTTGAAAAAGCCTCAGGGACCTGACGAAGAGAGAGGAGAGGAAGTCAGTGCATGCGCACTGCTGACCCTGTAGCTCCTGTGGCCAGGCAGGGAGGTTCTGTCTCTCATCACCCAGGGGACTGTCTCACCTACTGACAGTCTCTGAGACCACAGATTACCATGGGATCCACCAGACAGAGAGCTTGCCCCATAAAGAGCGTGGCAACTCAGACTGAGGGCCTGCCCAGGAGTGTGGCTGTGCAAGTCTCTGGCTGCAGGGAGTGCCTGAGCCTGCTCCTGCCAGCGGATGGTGGCAGCAATTCCACCTGTGTGAGGTGCTGCTCAGCATAGGGGCAGAGCTCAAGGAAGAGGTGAAGAGACTGAGAAGCATTAGGGAGTGTGAGAGGGAGATTGATTGGTGGAGAAACTCCCTGGGATGCCAGAGGGAAAGTCAACAGGGAGATTTTCGCCAAAAAATGATGGACCCTCAGCCCTATCAGGCAGAACAGGGAGAAGTGGGCGACCAGAAAGACGGAGAGCGTTGGAAGACAGTCACAGCTCAGCACTGTGGGAAAACCTCCTCCCTGCCTACCTTGGTTTGCCAGGTCCCCCTAAGGTTTGAGGTGCTGGAAGTTGAAGAGGAGGCAAATGGGAAGGTCAGGGGCAATCCCCCTAAGAGGACGCCAAGAGTGAGGAAGGCAACTCCATGCCTCAAGACTGCCTCCACCAGGAAAGACAGAAAGGTGATTTTGGTTGGGGATTCCCTTCTCAAGGGAACAGAGGGCCCCATATGCAGACCAGACCCTACCCGTAGGGAAGTGTGCTGCCTCCTTGGGGATCGGATCAAGAACATAACTAGAAAACTCCTGGATCTGGTTCACCCCTCTGATTACTACCCATGATTCATTGTTCAGGCAGGCAGTGATGAAATCTCTCAAAGTCTGAGAAGTATCAAAAGAGACTTCAGGGGTTTAGGGACGCTGATTGAGGGAGGGGGAGTGCAAGTGGTGTTTTCTATCCCATTTGGGGCAGCGAAGAACACGAAGTGGGCTAGGAAAGCAGAGGTGTTGAATAAGTGGCTGAGGGGCTAGTGCAACCTCAGGAACTTTGGGTTTTTCAATCACAGGGCTGTTTACTCTGCAGCCGGCCTGATGGCTGTGGATGGGTGTCACCTGTCTCCAAGAGAGAAAAGAATCCTAGCTCAAGAGCTGGCAGGCCTCATTGACAGGACTTTAAACTAGGTAGGAAGGGGATATAATGAGGCTTGCTAGGGCAGAGCAAGTAGCCTCTAGCTTTGTACTAGATTCAAAGGGGAATGAGGGTAGAATTAAACGAGATAGAGAAGGGCTTCGGGATGCTGATGTTCTACAAGATTGTAGGGAAATACCTCTGAAGTGTCCCATAGGAACTTCTGCGGACTCCTCAGAGGAAGTAATATTGCTGACCCCCCCCTTCCAGAACCTTCTAATGTCCCTCTAGAAAGCAGTGGGGGAAAACTTCAGATTCCTCCCAGAGGGTTGAGGAAGGGCTCCTCAAAAAAGGTGGTGAGTCAAAAAGTCCAGCTGAAGTGCCTTTATACCAATGCACACAGCATGGGTAATAAGCAGGAGGAGTTGGAAACCATGATGTCACTGGAAAATTATGATCTAGTTGCTATCACAGAAACATGGTGGGATGATTCCCACAGCTAGAATATCCCTGTAGAAGGGTATCGCCTTTTTAGAAGGGATAGGCTAGGTATGAAGGATGGGGGAGTTGCCCTCTATGTTAAAAAGTGGATAGACTGTGAGGAGCTCTCTCTGAGAAGTGGTCAGGAGCAGGTTGAGAGCCTGTGGGTCAGAATTAGGGATGGGACGAATAAAGGACAGCTGGTGATAGGGGTCTACTACAGACCACCTGATCAAGGAGAGACTGCTGACAAGGCCTTCCTCCTTCAGCTGAAGGAGGCATTGAGTTCACAGGCACTCATCCTGATGGGGGGACTTTAACCACCCAGATATCTGCTGGGAAAACCACATAGTGAGCTGCAAGAGATCCAGGAGACTCCTTGAGTCTATAGATGACAACGTTCTGGTCCAGGTATTGGACAGATCGACCAGAGGTGATGCATTGCTGGACCTGGTGCTCACCAATGTGGGAGAGATTATTAAAGGTGTTAAGATTGAAGACAGCCTGGGCTGCAGTGACCATGCCCTGGTTGAGTTTGTGATCTTGAGGAATGTGGGCCTGGTAAAGAATGGGATCAGGACCCTGAACTTTAGAAGAGCCAACTTTGATCTTTTCTGTTGGTAGCTAGTTGCTAGGGTCAGGCGATCAGAAGATTTCGTGTTGTTTGGGAAAGGTACAGCCCCTCCCTTAATAGCCAATAGAGTTTAGCCTGTGAAGTAAGCGGACGGAGGTGATGAATCTAGCAGACGGATGTTACATTGTAAACCTAAGCTATATAACCTTATTCAACTGCGCAATAAACACCATTTGCCATCCATTTGCCAAGGTCTGGCCGCCGTGCCGAGCTTTGAAGTAGGTCGTTTCTGCAACATCTGGTGCTGAAACCCGGGAACAGAAGGAGCAGAAGGAGCAGGAACTTCACCTGGATTCGACAGTGCGGTGGCCGAGGCAGCTCCCCCAGCCCGGCGGGGGGGTCGCCCCTGATATCCACGAGAGGGGGGGGACGCCCTCGGACACCGGACACCGGACGGCATGGAGGCTGTTGCGAAGGTCGTAGTTCAACTTCATAGGCAGTGGGGGATAGATTGTAGACAAAAGGATTTTACTCTTGCTGTTGCTAGATTAATAGAAATTGGGGGTAATAGATCAACCGGTGGATATTCTCCACCCTGAGGTGTGGATTAAATGTAAAGACACCTTGGCTGATGAGGCTATGTCCTCGGGTAGCGGGAAAAACCTTAAGGAGTGGGGGAGGGTTGTGCAGGCCTTGCAGAAGGCCAGGCAAGAGCAGGAGACCTGGAAGGCGGCAAAGGACTGTTTGATGGTCACCCCGAAATTGGGAGTCGGGGCAGCCACACAGACCGGGCAGCCACACAGACCTCGCAGCCCCCAGACACTGATGAGTCAGCTGGGCTTAAAGATCAAGCCGAGGGTGGTGTGCCCCCTCAATCCTCAAACCCCAACCCGCTTACGGAAGAACAAATGCGCGCAAAAACAATCTGGGGCAAATTAGTCAAGGAAGTCAGGACCGCCAGGGAAAAATCTCAGGAGGCTTGGCCGACTCCACCTCCGCACATAGCCCAAGATGGCGCCGAGCGGGGCGGGGCGAAGAATCCCTGCGGAAATCCCTGACGAGAACAAAGGAATCGCCGTACAGCTAGCTAGCTCACGTGGACAGGAGGGGGAGGGGGATGAGGAGAAATACAGTGTGAGTGCTCGGAGGCGGGAAAAGAATATGAGCCATGGGTGAGAGACCAATCAGAGCCCGCCGAGGGGCGGGTTGAGAGGGCGGGAATGGTCTGCCCCAAGGCGGGAACAGTCTGCCCCTGGGCGGGAACGGCCCGCCCGTGGGTGAGAACGGTCCGCCCGCAAAGGAAGTAGGCGGGGCCGTAGCCTGATAAAAGAGTATAGGGATCCGGAAGTAGTTAGTCAGTCGACTTCCGGCTCTGGCTCAGACACGAGCTGCTTGGAGCAGCCTGCGTCAGACTCAGACTCAGAGGAGGAGACAGTGAGGTTAGATAGACTTAAAAGCCAAACTATTTTTTTCCGAAATACAAATAAATCACAAGAGGCAGAGTTTCCTCTCACAGATTGGAGGAGAATACAAATTGAGTGTGCCGACTGGACCCCAGCAGCTGCGCTGGCGTTCCCGGTCCAGGTGGCACACGGAAGGCAGAGGGTCTATTCACCAATCAATCCTAAGGATGTGCAAGCGATTGTTAAAGCGATCACAGAAAAGGGGATTAATTCTGCCATGGTTTCCACCCTCATAGATGGCTTGTTCGGGGGAGATTACCTGCTCCCGTTCGCTATAAAACAAATCTGCAGATTAATTTTTGATGGGGCAGCGATGCTCGTTTTTAAACAGAAATGGGAGAATAACTGTGACAGAGAACTAGCCCAAGTAACTGGGGCAGGTCACGCATTGCATGGCTCTAGCCTGCAGCAGCTAATGGGCTCAGATCCGACAATGACTACCCCTGCGGCACAAGCCCAGGGCTTGCGAGCCCCTGAGGTTTGGGCAACTACTCGTGCAGCTAGATGGGCCACAATAAAACAAAGTGAAAGTGAGAGCTTCACACAATTCGTGGATCGTCTTCAAGCAGCGGTTGACTCCTTGCCATTACCCCAGAAGGCAAAAGACCCGGTTATAATGGAATGTATACATCAGCAGTATAATTCAACGACAAAAGAAATTTTGCGATTGCTACCATTAGAGGCCAGCATCACGGACATGATCAAACATGTCGCTAAGGAGGAGAGCTTAGTCCCGATCCAAGCGTCTGTCCATACCACAATAACCGATGTAATGGCGTGTTATAAATGCGGCCAAACAGGACATGTTGCGGCAAACTGTCCTCAACCACTTCAATCATCCCAACCATCTCAGCCACCTCAACCATCAGCACCCGCTCTGCTTCCACCCGCACCCCCTTTGCCTCAGGGAAGACCTAGAGGACTGTGTTGGGCCTGCAGAAAAAATGGACACCTAGCCAGGGAGTGTAGGTCAAAGAAGCAGGGAAACAGCAAGGGGAGAGGGTGCCCAGGCCGCATGCAGCCCTCTCCCACTTGGGATATGAGGCGGCCCACTTACTTCGACCCCAGATGGGATGGGGCATATTCGAACCCATGGGCATATTTGAATCCATCACCATTCCGAAAAGCAACCAACTTTATGGCCCGACCAACAATTCAAACAGACCAGCTCTTATCTCAGGAACAGCAAAATCCGCCTTTTGGGGGCCAGACCCCACGGTGGCCTTGGCAGTAAGGTGTGATAGCCTGCCAGTGGTGTGGGGAACTTGTTCCCTCTATAAGACCTCAAATAACACCACAATTTATATCCCATTTTGATCGACACTGGAGCAGACATCACAATTATCCCTGAGTCAAGCTGGCCTCCGAGCTGGAAATTGGAAGAGACCCGCACAGTGGGAGGAGTGGGGGGAATGACCCGAGCTTGGAAGAGTGCCCAATTAGTGGCAATCACGCTCCATACAGAAACAGGCCCAGAAAAAACTATCACTCTCTTCCCATATGTCATGTCAGGAGTACCAGCCCTGTTGGGAAGGGATGCTCTAGCTCTATTAAAAGCTAGGTTAACAAATTTATCGTAAGAGCCACTGCTACGTACCCACTTTCACCAATTAAATTGACATGGAAATCATCCAACCCAGTGTGGGTCGAGCAGTGGCCCCTGTCAAAGCCTTGAATGGATGCTCTTCTCGAGCTGATTGACTGAGAATTACAGCAAAATCACGTAGAACCTTCTACCAGCCCATGGAACACCCCAGTCTTCGTGATACCCAAACGGACCAGTGAGGGATTTCGCCTCCTCCACGATCTACGTGAAGTAAACAAATTGATTCAGCCAATGGGTCCCGTCCAAACACTGTTGCCCATGAACTCTATGATACCGAAAGGGCAACCTTGCGCCGTCCTTGATATTAAAGACTGCTTTTTCTCAATACCTTTACACGAAGAGGACAAGGAACGGTTCGCTTTTTCAGTAGTCTTCCCAAACAGCCAAAGCCCTAATCTGCGCTTCCAGTGGAAAGTGCTACCTCAAGGGATGATCAACTCACCTACAATCTGCCAGATTATGGTAGATCGGGCACTGGCACCGGTTCGGTGCAGTAATCCAACTGCGACCATTATTCAGTACATGGATGACATTTTGATCACAGCACCGGCAGAATGTCAGGTGGACCAGCTAGTATCAACAGTCTCAGAAACCTTGAAAATAAACGGGTTCGAAATCGCCAGCGCAAAAATTAAAAGAGGACCATGTGTGAGTTTCTTGGGAGTGGGGATCACAGATTCTTATGTCACCCCACCTCAAATAACGATCTGCCGAGATATCAAAACACTCCATGATGCGCAGCAACTAGTGGGATCCTTGCAATGGCTCCGCAATATTGTCCTGATCCCTCCTGAAATTGTGGCTCCTTTGTACAATCTTCTGAAAGGAAAACATCCATGGGAGCCAAAGGTAGCAATGAACTCCCTCGACTTCATCGAGCAACAGATATCATCAAGTGCGCTCACCAGATGGAACCCAGATAAGCCACTTGACCTCTATGTTCACTTCACAGAAAAAGGAGGAGTAGGAGCATTAGCACAAGGTCCCCCAGAAAAAGCTCGACCAATCCAATGGATAGTCCTGGGGTAACCATCGCGAGCATTTTCTCCAGGAGTTGAGTGCCTTGGTAATCTCATCATGAAAGGCAGGAAACTCGGCTTAAGACACCTAGGCATTGAACCAGCCAAGATATACCTACCCTGGACTCAAATGCAGGCAATTGTCAACATGGACCTTCCAAGGAAGGTCATGGACCGGCCTCAGCAGGGACCAACAGCCTTTACAGACGCATCCTCAGCTACCTCAACTGCAGTGGCGGTATGGCATTCAGAAGGAGAATGGCACTGCGTTAAAATGACCGATCACGTGCTTTCCGTGCAACAGCTAGAAGTGACAGCCATAGTATTGGCGTGCGGACTATTCCCAATGGAACACCTCAACATAGTGACCGATTCGCTATTTGTGGCCAAGCTTTGTTTAGCCATGTCAGGGCCTGGTGTGGCAACATCCACGACAGCCCTGATGCTGGAGGAAGCACTTTTTTCCCGAAATGGCACCATATCAGTCATCCACGTTAACAGCCATGACCCGATAAAAGGGTTCTTCCAAATCGGCAATGACAAAGCAGACACCCCTGCGAAAGGGGTGTGGACGTTAAGAGACGCTCGTCAGCTACACGAGTCTCTTCATATCGGAGCGAAAGCATTAGCAGAAAGATGTGGGATCTCAGTCGCGGATGTGAAGCATGTGGTGGCCACATGCCCTCATTGTCAGAAGGCACCGCTGTGGCCTAGTGGAGTCAACCCCAGAGGCCTTAAAGCATCTGAGCTGTGGCAAATGGACTTTACGGTCTGCCAGGTGCTGAAGCCTCGAGCATGGCTAGCAGTGACCGTAGACACATATAGTGGAATGATCATTGCCACACAACATCTTAAAGCCAACTCCAAAGCGACCATCCAACATTGGCTGACAGCAATGGCGTGGCTCAGCATCCCAAATCAGATAAAAAAGGACAATGGTTCGAACTTTGTCTCTAAGTCGGTCCAGACATTCGCTTCGAAATGGGGTATCACCCTAACATACAGCATCCCATACAATAGCACAGGACAAGCCATAGTCGAACGAGCGAACCAAACACTGATGTCCAAAATAGAGGTGTGAGCAAAACCAGAAGGGTTTACTAAAGTCATTCCTGGAGGGGGCCAAGCACGCCTTTTAGCGACCGCTCTGTTAGCATTAAATCTGTTCCCCAGGGGAGAGGAGGTGAATAGCCCCGCCCAGAAACATTGGGCCAATCGGGCACTAGAAGAGGGTCCGTTGGTCATAGTCAGACCCATAGCTAGGGTCTGGGGATCAGAAGATTTCGTGTTGTACGGGAAAGGTACAGCCCCTCCCTTAATAGCCAATAGAGTTTAGCCTGTGAAGTAAGCAGATGGAGGTGACGAATCTAGCAGACGGATGTTACGTTGTAAACCTAAGCTATATAACCTTATTCAACTGCGCAATAAACGCCATTTTCCATCCACCACATTGGTGCCAAGTCTGCAGATGGACCGAGTGGACAAGGTCTGGCCACCGTGCCGTGCTTTGAACTAGGTCGTTTCTGCAACACTTTTCTGGGACCTAATAGGAGCTATCCCATGGGCCACGCTACTAGAAGGTAAGGGGGCCTGTGAGAGCTGGCCAGAGTTTAAACAGCGCTTCCTCCAAGCCCAGGATCGGTGCATCCCTTTGAGTAAGAAATCAGGAAAGGGTGGCAGAAGACCTGTGTGGATGAGCAGGGAGCTCATGCATAAACTCAAAGGGAATCAGAAGGTCTATGAATTGTGGAAAAAGGGTTGGAGCACTTGGGAAGAATATAGGAATGTTGTCAGGGCCTGCAGGGACGTGCCTAGGAAGGCTAAAGCCCACCTGGAAATGAAACTGGCAAAGGACATAAGGGATAAAGAAAGGGTTTTTTTAGGTATGTGAACAGTAAGAGGAAGACCAGGGATAATGTAGGTCCCCTGCTGGACAAGGGGGTTGTCCTGGTAACAGAGGATGATGAGAAGGTGGAGATACTGAACGCCTTCTTTGCTTCAGTCTTCACTTCAAAGACTCCCCCTCAGGACTCCCAGACCCCAGAAGAAAGAGAGAGAGTCTGAGAAATGAACAGCTTTCCTCTGGTAGAGGTGAGGGCGGTCCAGGATCTCAAAGGGATCAATGCACATAAATCCATGGGCCCTGATGGGATACATCCACATGTGCTGAGGGAGCTGGTGGAGGTGATGGCTGAGCTGCTCTCTATCATCTTCAACAGGTCTTGGAGAACAACAACCTCTGTTGGAGAGGGTTCAGAGGAGGGCCACAAAGATGATTAGAGGGCTGGAGCACCCCCCCTACAAGGAGAGGCTGAGGGAGCTGAGCTAGTTCAGCCTGGAGAAGAGAAGGCTGCGGGGGGACCTCATTTCAGCCTTCCAGTACCTGAAGGGAGCGTATAAACAGGAGGGGATTCAACTTTTTAAAAGGGTAGACAATGGCAGGAGAAGGGGGAATGGATTAAAACTAAAGGAAGGAAGGTTTAGATTAGATATTAGGGGGAGGTTTTTTACAGAAAGAGTGGTGAGGTCCTGGAACAGGCTGCCCAGAGAGGTGGTGGATGCCCCATCCCTGGAAGTGTTCAAGGCCAGGTTGGATGGGGCCCTGGGCAACCTTGTGTAGATCCAGGCCTGAGGTTGGTGGCCCTGTCTGTGGCAGGGGGGTTGGAGCTCTATGAGCCTTCCAACCCATACCATTCTATGATTCTATGAACAGAAAAGGTGTCTGAAGACTGGAGGATAGCCAATGTCACTCCAGTCTTTAAAAAGGGCAAGAAGGAGGATCTGAGTAACTACAGGCCAATCAGTCTCACCTCTGTCCCTGGAAAGGTGATGGAACTGCTTGTTCTGGATGCCACCTCTAAACAATTGGAAGAGAAGAAAGTTATGAGGAGTAGTCAGCATGGATTCACCAAGGGGAGATAGTACTCGACCAACCTCATAGCCTCCTATGATGTCATCACTGGCTGGGTAGATGGAGGGAGAGCAGTGGATGTCATCTACCTTGACTTCAGCAAGGCTTTTGATACTGTCTCCCATGACATCCTGACAGCATAGCTGAGAAAGTGTGGGATAGATGAGAGGACTGTGAGGTAGGTTGAGAACTGGGTGTCTGGCCGAACTCAGAGGGTGGTGATTAGTGGAACAGAGTCTGGCAGGAGACCTGTGACTAGTGGTGTTCCCCAGGGCTCAGTGTTGGGTCCAGTCTTGTTTAACATCGCCATCAATGACCTTGCTGAGGGAATAGTGCCCACTCTTATCAAGTACACCAATGATACAAAGCTGGGAGGAGTGGCTGACACGCAGGAACACTGTGCTGCCATTCAGCGAGACCTGCACAGACTGGAGTTGGACACTAAGAAACCAGATGGGGTTTAATAAAAGCAAGTGTAAAGTCTTGCACCTGGCAAGGAATAACTGCGTGCATGAGTACAGGCTGGGGTATGACCTGTTGGAGTGAAGCTCTGTGGAGAAGGACCTAGGGGTCCTGGTAGATGACAGGTTGGCCATGAGCCAGCAGTGTGCCCAGGTGGCTAAGAGAGCCAATGGGATCCTGGGGTGCATCAAAAGGAGTGTGGCCAGCAGGTCAAAGGAGGTGATCTTCCCCCTCTGCCCTGGTCAGGCCCCACCTGGAGTACTGTGTCCAGTTCTGGGCTCCCTGGTATAAAAAAGAGAGGGATCTCTTGGAAAGAGTCCAACGGGGGGCTACGAAGATTATTTAGAGGAATGGAGCATCTTCCTTACGAGGAAAGGCTCAATGAACTGGGGCTGTTCAGCCTTGAGAAAAGAAGGCTAAGAGGGGATCTTATTAACATTTATAAATATATCAAGTGTGTGACACAGCGGGAAATGGTCAACCTCTTTTCAGTGGTCTGTGGAGAGAGGACAAGCGACAGTGGCTGCAAGTTAGAGTATAGGAAGTTCCGCACCAATATGCAGTAGAACTTTTTCACGTTAAGGGTGACGGAGCACTGGAACAGGCTGCCCGGTGGGTTGTGGAGTCTCCTTCTCTGGAGATATTCAAGGCCTGTCTGGACGCCTACCTGTGTGACGTGTCCTAGGGAACCTGCTTTGGCAGGTGGGATGGACCCGGTGATCTCTTGAGGTCCCTTCCAACCCCTATGATTCTGTGACGCAGCCAGGACAGGTGACCCGAACTGACCAAAGAGGGTATTCCATGCCAATTACGTCATGCTCAGCATAAAAGGGGGGGCTGGTGTGGGGAGGAGCACTCAGCTCCAGGACACAGAGTTATGGGGGACAGTCTGGTTTTGGGACGGCTCTGAGCTGTATAGCCTAAGCTGTGCAGTTTGGTGAGAAACTGCATTGTGTGTCACCACTCTCATATTTTGCTATAAAGTCTTATTATTATTATTATTATATTTCTCTCTCTTCTGTCCCAGTAAACCCTCCTTATCCCAACCTGCAAGGTTTTGATCAGGTGTTTTTTGTTTTCTTTTCCCTCCCTTTTCCCCCCTCCCCCCTACAGCCTCTTAAAGAGAGCAGCTGCATGGTGCTTGGCTCTCAGGTGGGGCAAAACCACGACACCAGTAAAGAAAATGGTTCTCTAAAGCAGACTGTCAAAACACACGAGACTTATCAGAACCTAGCTAAGTATTCAAGATTAAGCCAGCAAGGTCAAATAAAGCAAGATGACATGATATGAATACAACGGGAGGGTGTCAGTGACAAAGAGAAGGAGGCAAGGTGCAGTTAGCTGCATAAACATTTGAAGATCACGAATACTCGCAATCACCTTGAACAGACTTCCTGTAAATAACTACCTGGAGTTGCTTTAGCTCATTTCCATAGCTCTGGATTTTCAAGTATGTTGTTTGAAAGTGCTATCAAAAGCCTTTAGACTGAGTCAAAAATAAGTTAGGAAAGCAACACCAACCTTAAATTGCTCTTTAAAAATCTTCTACTCCTAGGTGGCAACAAATATGGCATAAATTTAACAGATGATATCAAATTCATTGACATTTTTTGTGGCATTTCAATTCTTCGATACATTAAAGAAAGCACAACCAACATCCTGTTTAAGACATGCAAACACAATTTTACACTGCTTTAAGGCAGTCATTCTTCAAGAGACCAAATTTGAATTTTCAGCTTGTTTGTAACATAGCTGTATTCAAACATTTATGAGAAAACTTTAGTTTTGCTTGTTTTTACACTCCAGGCAACTTCCCGAAGAGATAGGAAACAACAAGTTGGTACAGGAAACAAAGGTCACTGGTGTTATCACAGAATCACAGAATCTTAGGGTTTGGAAGGGACCTCAAGAGATCTTCGGGTCCAACCCCCCTGCCAAAGCAGGCTCCATAGCTTATACTGCACAGATAGGCATCCAGGCGAGTCTTGAATATCTCCAGAGAAGGAGACTCCACCACCTCCCTGTGCAGCCTATTCCACTGCTCCGTCACCCTCACTGTGAAAAAGTTCTTCCGCATGTTGGTGCAGAACTTCCTATGCTCCAGCTTACAGCCATTGCCCCTAGTCCTGTACCCACAGACCACTGAAAAGGGGCTGGCCAATTCCCCCTGCAACCCATGTCTAAGATATTTATAAACACTAATTAGGTCCCCCCTAAGTCTTCTTTTTTCCAGGCTGAACAGACCCAGCTCACTCAGCCTTTCCTCATAGGGGAGATGTTCCAGACCCCTAATCAACTTTGTTGCCCTTCTCTGGACTCTCTCCAGAAGGTCCCTGTCTTTTTTATACCAGGGAGCCCAGAACTGGACACAGTATTCCAGGTGGGGCCTGACCAATGCAGAGTAGAGGGTGAGGATCACTTCCTTCGACCTGCTGGATACACTCTTCCTGATGCATCCCAGGATCCCATTGGCTCTCTTGGCCACCAGGGCACACTGCTTGCTCATAGCCAACCTGTCATCAACCAGGACCCCCAGGTCCTTCTCCACAGAGCTCTTTTCCAACGGGTCATCCCCCAGCCTATACTGATACAGTCGGTTATTCCTCCCCAGGTGCAAGACTTTACACTTGCACTTGTTGAATTTCATTAGATTTCTCCCAGCCCAGCTCTCCAGCCTGTCCAGGTCTCGCTGAATGGCAGTGCAGTGTTCCTGCGTGTCAGCCACTCCTCACAGCTTTGTACAATCAGCGTACTTGCTGAGGGTGGGCACTATTCCCTCATCAAGGTCGTCAATGAAGATATTAAACAGGACTGGACCCAACACTGAGCCCTGGGGAACACCACTAGTCACAGGTCTCCAGTCAGATTCTACTCCACTGATCACGACCCTCTGAGCCAGGACTGACAGCCAGTTCTCAACCCACCTCACTGTCCACTCATCTATCCCTTGTTCCCTCAGCTTCTCTATCAGGATGTTGTGGGAGACAGTATCGAAAGCTTTGCTAAAGTCAAGGTAGATGACATCCACTGCTCTCCCTCCATCCACCCAGTTGGTAATGACATCATAGAAGGCTATGAGATTGGTCGAGCACGATCTCCCCTTGGTGAATCCATGCTGACTACTCCTCATGACCTTCTTCTCTTCCAGTTGTTTGGAGATGGCATCCAATACAAGCTGTTCCATCACCTTTCCAGGGACAGAGGTGAGGCTGACTGGCCTATAGTTACTGGGATCCTCCTTCTTGCCTTTTTTAAAGACTGGAGTGACACTGGCTATCCTCCAATCTTCAGGCACTTCTCCTGTAGTCCAGGATCTATCGAAGATGATAGAGAGCAGCTCCGCAATCACCTCCGCCAGCTCTCTCAGCACACGTTGGAGGTATCCATTCCTTTGAGTCGCTCCTGGACCACCCCTACCTCAACTAGAGGGGAGCCATTCGTTCCCCAACCACTCCTACTTTCATCTGGGATCTGTGAGTCCCGAGAAGCCTTCGGAGTAAAGACCGAGGCAAAGAAGGCATTAAGTACCTCCACCTTCTCATCATCTCCCGTTACCAAGACACCCACCTCATTCAACAAGGGACCTACATTATCCCTGGTAATCCTTTTACTATTCACATACCTGAAAAAACTCTTTTTATTGTCCTTTATGTCCCTTGCCAGCTTCATTTCTAAGCAGGCCTTAGCCCTCCTAGTTGCATCCCTACAGGCCCTGGCAACATCCTTACAGTCATCCCATGATCTCAGACCCTTTTTCCACAGTTTATAGGTCTTCTGCTTCCCTTTGAGTTTACTCATAAGCTCCCTGCTTATCCACGCAGGTCTTCTGCCTCTCTTTCCCGATTTCTTACTCAAAGAGATGCACCTATTCTGTGCTTGGAAGAAGTGCTGTTTGAATGTTAGCCAGCACTCATAGGCTCCCATTCCTTCAAACAGAGCAGCCCATGGGATAGCCCCTATATGATTTCGGAGGAGATCAAAGTTAGCTCTTCCAAAATTCAGGGTAGCTATCCTACTTTTGGGCTTGCCTCTTCCACTCAGGATCTTGAACTCGACCATTTCATGGTCGCGTTGTCCTAAGCTGCCCCCGACCTTCACTTCACTAACGAGCCCGTCCTTGTTTGTAAAAACAAGGTCAAGCACTCGCCCTCCCCTTGTAGGTTCCTGCACTATCTGTATCAGGAAGTTGTCTTCCATTATGTTTCAATAAGGGTACAGGCTTTTGGGTGCGCTGTAGCAGATGAGTCTTGGTATTTCTTTTAGGGTGGGGAGGAGGCAGAGAAGGAGTTTTTTAAGAGCCAGCAAGGCAAAGGGCTCCAGAGTAGAGAATCGTGATGGTGGTCCTTCCCTGATTGCCTAAAAGATCAATCAACTAAAGACCCCAAAATGCCCAGGGAGAGAGAGGGTTTCCAAGCTCCTCCCCCTAGGCAGGTAAGAGGGAGCTCCTGATGATAGGCAGATCTGACTCAGCATGGACAGGAACAAGAGCGAAGGTGGCCAACCCCTCTCCTTTATAAGAGCAGACAGGGGAGGGAGCAGGCAGGGAGCAGGAGCCAACAGGAGTCTGTTGAACAGGACAGGCAAACAGGGCATGGCATGGCAGAAGACCATGGCACAGCAGTTGGTGTGGGGAGGGCACAGGCCAGCTCACCTAATGGCCATCACCATCCCAGAAGAACTATAACCAGCTACTTGGCAGATAACTTTTACCAGAAGGAATGTGGCAACCCAAACTGAGCGCTGACAGAAACATGCACCAGTCCAAGCCTCTAGCTGCAGACAGTGCCTGAGCCTGTCACTGCTACTGGGGAATAGCGATTGCATGCAGTGTGACCAGGTGGATACTCAGCATGGCAGCAAAGCTTAGGAAGAAGGTGGAATGACTAAGGAGCATCAGGGACTGTCAAAGGAAGATAGACTGGTGGAGCCACTTACAAGAAAGGCACTGGGGAAGGGGTGGTGGTGCTCTGCAAGTTGCTTTGCAAGCAGCAGAGGCTCCCCTACCGAATTGCTATTAGACAGGAGGGGACCAGAGGGACAGGGAGGAATGGAGACAAGTCTCTACTCAGAGATGTAGGAGCATCTCCTCCCAGCCGTCTGGAATGTGAGGGGCAAGAAAATGAGGATGTGGAAGACAGCACACACAGGGAGTTGCCTAAGGCAAGCTGGTCATCCCCATATCTCAACTGAAGAGTCCTGTGACTGATGTGCAGTGATAGATGGTTACAGGCTCTTCAGAAGAGACAGGCAGTGCAGGATAGGTGGGGGGTGGCATTGTATGGAATGGAGGGGCTGGACTGCACGGAGCTGTCAGTTGGTGATGACACCATTGAGAGTCTCTGGGTAATGATTAAGGGGCCAAAAAATAAAGGGGATGTTGTATTGGGAGTCTACTATAGACCACCCAGACAGAACGACAACATGGATGAATTATTCTTCAAGGAACTAAGAGGGCAACATGGGAGGATTAGAGGGACACTGTTCGCCTTTGTAGGGAGAAAACGTTTGTGGCCAAAGCTCAGTTAAGAGCTGAAGCTGGTCAATACTGTGGCACACAACAAAAAGGGGTTTTTGAAATGCATTAACAACAAGAGGAGGACCAGAGAGAACATTGGTCCATTACTCAATGATTAAGGTGACCATTCTAACAGGGACATAGACAAAGCAGAGATGTTTAATGCCTTCTTTGCCTCTGTCTTCAACACAGTTGATGGGCTCTGGGACTCCACATGCCTCAAGTTGGAGGACCATGACTGCAGCAATGACAAATTTCTAGTGAACACCAAACTTGTGGGTGATTTCCTGCTCCAGATGGATCCATATAAATCCATGGGCCCTGATGGGATTCATCCCAGGGTGCTCAGGGAGCTGGCTGATGTCATTGTGAGACCTTTCTCAGTTTTCAATGGTCTTGGGAATCTGGAGAGGTCCCAGTTGACTGGAAGCTGGCAAATATTGTCCCAATTTTCAAGAAGGGTAAGAAAGACTCTGGTAATTACAGGCCTGTCAGTCTCACCTCAGTGCCTGTTAAAATTTTGGAGAAAATCATGCTGGGAGTTACTGAAAAAAAACCTAAAGGACAACACAGTCATTGGTCACAGCCAATACAAGTTCAGGAGAGGAAGGTCCTGTCTATCCATCTTGATTTCCTTTTACAACAAGGTCACCCAGCTGGTTGACAAAGGGAAACCAGTTGATGTGATTTTTTTTGGCTTTCAGTTAGGCTTTGGATACTGCAGCTCACAGTATCTTGCTGGATATAATGTCCAGCATACAACTAGACAAAGCCATAATGTGTCCGCTGATACATTAAGCCCAGAGGGTGCTAGTAAATGGGGTTACATCTGTCTGGTGGCCAGTCACTAGTGGGGTTCCCCACGGCTCCATTTTTATAAATGACCTGGACACAGGATTAGAGGGTGTCTTAAGTAAATTTGTAGATTACACCAAACTGGGAGGAGCTGTTGACCCTGTTGAGGGTGGAGAAGCCTTGCAAAGAGACCTGGACAGATCAGAGAGCTGGGCAATCACCAAGAGCATGAAGTTTCACAAGGGCAAGTGCCACATTCTGCACCTGAGAAGGGGCAACCCTGGCTACACATACAGACCTGGGGATGAGACACTGGAGGCCAGCCATGCTGAGAGAGATTTGTGGCTCTTGGTCCACAGCAAGTTAAACATGAGCTAGCAGTGGGCCCAGGCAGCCAGGAGGGCCAACCATATCCTGGGGTACCATCAAGCACAGCATTGACAGCTGGTCCAGGGGGGTGATTGTGTTGCTCTACACTGCACTGGTGTGGCCTCACCCTGAGTACTGTGTGCAGTTTTGGGTACCACAGTACAAGAAACAAAGCTATTGGAGAGTGTCCAGAGGAGGGGAATGAGGATGGTGAAGTCTTAAGAGGAGGGGCTGAAGTTCCTTGGTTTGTTCAGCCTGGAGAAAAGAAGGCTGAGAGGAAACCTTATCATGGTCTATGGCTTCCTGATGAGGGGGAGTGAAGGGGCAGGTGCCGATCTCCTCTCTTTGCTGACCAGTGATAGAACCTGAGGGGACAGTATGAATCTGTGCCAGGGGAGGTTTAGGTTGGATATTAGGAAGAGGTTCTTTACTGAGAGGGTGGTTGGGCACTGCAACAGGCTCCCCAGGGAAGTGGTTACAGCACCAAGCTTGACTGAATTCAAGAAGTATCTGGATGATGCACTCTGTCATGTGCTCTGACTTTTCTGGCCCTGTGTGGAGCCAGGAGTTGGACTTGATGATCCTTTTGGGTCTCTTCCAACTCAGGATATTCTCTAATTCTATGAATATTATTAGGTTATTCTTTTATACTAAAAAGACAAAAATGTATGCACACAGTAGTAACAAATACTGAACTACAGATCAAAATGTTTAAGTCACTGTTTTGCAATTTAAAATTTTCTCCACATACTACACGTGGTGAAATAGAGCAGTAGTTTACTACTCAATATCCAATAAACAACATTTGGCAATCCCTATGCATTTGAAAAACAGGCTTAAAGCATGAGGTGAAGGTCTACTTTGTACTCATTAGCATTTTGAATCTTAAATAACGTACCAAAACCAAGTAAGCTACAGATATTTCCACTGGAATTAATACACGAAATCAACCAGATTTAATTTATTGGTGCATCTTTCAATTAATTTGATCACCTAGGAGGATGAAATTACCATCTTTGTTTCAGTGGCACAATGTTAAGTGTACTGTTTGCAGTAGGAGTTAAGGAAATACCTGGTATGTAATTGCTTTGTGGTTCAATTCCAGCTGGAAAGTTAGTGTTTTCAGGAATGGAATGGGTATAGTCATCAAGAGGTGGAAGCTCTGTTAGAATCTCAGTGTGCCGCGGCACTAGTACAGGAGGCAAGACTGGAAAAGCAAAGTTCAAAGCATTAGTAAGACCCTCAAAATCCACACTTCTGTGAGCTAAAAGGAAACAAAAAACAATTAAAACATCTAACAATTTCTTATGTTTGGAATTTTTCTGACTGTCAGTACTGCTAATACTGCAGTTGTACTACTAGTTACTAGAAGAATCAGATTCCTAAGGTAGCTCTTGAATAAAACTATTTCACATTAGCAATGTTAAGTCATTCTTATTCTCCTTTTCAATCCAAAACGTTCTTAGTCAACTGGAAACACTGAAAGTATTTGTCAGGGATATTCAACACATTTGTAAAGATTTTTCACTTTTTACTTTTAAAAACTTCCAAGAAATGGTATTCTAGAAAGCTGTATCTCTAAGAATCTTGTAGTTTTGTCAAGAGAAAGCATAATCTTTCTCTACTTTCATTTAAAACATTATGCTGAACAAGTACATACAGATACTGCTATAGAAAAGTAGAAGCGGTCTTCCTACCTGGAGTCTCCACTCTCTGGTAGTGGTAAGGGTTTATACATACTTCATCCTTTTTAAGATTAAAAGCATATTCGCAATTTTCAATTGCTTTAAGTTCATGGTGACTGTGAAGATCTGGCCAGCGCCACAAACGACAGTAAATAACATGCGGTAATCCTTTACGATGAGATACCTGTAGACGGCCATCAAGAGATCTATATAGGAAATACATTAAAAAGTATTTACAGACTGCATGCTGTCTCTTAATCACTCAAACAACAGTTTAAACACATGGCATGGGTAGTTTATTCTCAGAATTCAGTGGATTGACACCATTAGCGACATTTATACTCTTGTTAAAAGGCTTCAAATGTGATAAAAATGATGGCATTAAGCAGCATACTAACTTGTTTTTGATCTGCTCAAATTACTACCAGTGAATTTAGAGTTCATTAAAAGCCACTTTACCTCCAATCAAGTATTTAGAGTGAATGCTTTGTACACATTTTTTTAAAATGCAGAAGTTGGTTCTTTAAAAAAAACCAAAACAGAATCACACAATAGTCCCCATTGTGCTGCTAAACCTCAAGGCTTTACTGAGGCATGGATGCTTTATGGCTTTAAGCATAAGAATTCCCACAGGACTGCAAGGAAGCCTATAAGCAGTCAGCTGCCCAAGTGATCCACATGGCAGTGCAACTGTAATGCAAAGAAGCATGAATGCACGTCTTGTAAGGGCTGTACAGTTTATCTTCTCAACTTCATCTGCCTTGCTACCAGCTGAAAACGTTTTGCTAGTTTTAAGATAGACTGCATATGCTTACACAAATGCAGGTGTTTATGATTGTTATGGGATGGGAGACAGACCTTAATACACAAATCAAATAATGTGAAAAGAAAAAAAAAGATCCTATTTATAATTTACCCCACATTTACTGAAGAATTTACAAACAATTCGTTAGTAGCTCATATCTGAGCCAATTAGTAAAGTTTAACTGAGAGCTTGTGACATACAAAGCAGTTTACATGTTTTGTTAAGAATAGGTCTAAAGAATTAAGTATCCCAATTTTGTTAATATAAATACCAAATCACATTAGAGATTGCATTAAACAAGTCTTCCCATTCTTTCAATGGTGCTGGCATGAAAAATTAATATTCCAGAATTAGAGTTTCATTGGTCAAAACATCAGCTGAGAACACTTGGATTTCTACACTGGCAAACAAATATTTTAAAATGCTGTACCATGAGAGGCCTAGGAAGCACTTTTAGCCTATTTTATAGCTAAAACATCCCATTACAGACCCTCCAAAGCCAATCCACCCCCCCAGATTTCTATGATGCAAGAGGGCAGAATATTCACCTGGTTTGTTCAGAGAAGCTGTAAAGGCCTGTTGTATCCCACTGATCTATCGTGTTTGGTGTACTCAGTCCCCAAATTTCAGAGCAAGTGCTGTGCATAAATTGAAAACAAAAACAAAAAATTGATATGAATATGGAACATGGTTATTCAAAACACCATGATGTCAGACATGGAAAAATGTACAGAATACTTCCTTTCACATAGAAGATAAAGCACTGTTAGACTTGCATTTAAACTGACATCTCATGCTATATTTTCTATATGAAGGAGGCGATCAAAATGGAATGTGTGATTCAGTGAAAATGATAATGTTTTTTAAAGGTAAACAAGTCCTCTGGATTTAAGTAGTTGATACAATTGTAATGTTCCTTAAAACAGGCAAAACTTCCTCAGCCTAGCTCTTAACAAAATTAAATTTTAAGGGCAAGTTTCTGGGTTGGGTTTATTGTTATAGTTCCTTTATAAACAGAAGCTTCCCTAAGATTTCAGACAAAAGGCCACATGTATCTGAAACTGAACACCACAATCAAACTTTAGGTACCACTATCTCATTCTCCATGTGCATAATAATTTGCTGCTTTTCCCAAAACATGAAAATTTGGGCTCTGAAGAAAAGCACATTGTAGCTAATACTTCTTAATGTTTTCTGTATTCTCCTCAATTAAAGAACTAAATATTCTTTCACACTGTATTGAGGGCTGACCCGGGTTAAAAGCCAGGTGCCCCCCAAAGCTGTTCTATCACTCCCCTCTTTAGCTCGACATGGGAGAATAAAACATAATGAAGGGCTCACGGGTCAAGATAAGGACAGGGAGAGATCAATAAGCAATTATCATCATGGGCAAAATAGGCTCAACTAGGAATAAAATTAATCTAATTTACTACACAGTCAAAAACAAGTAGAATAATGAGAAATAAAACCAAATCTTAAAACACCTCTGCCCACCCCTCCCTTTTTCACAGGCTCAACTTTATTCACAAGTTCTCTACCTCCTCCCCTGAGCAGCACAAGGGGAAGGGGAATGGGGGCTGCAGTTGGGTTCATCAGGAGTTGTCTCTGACACTCCTTCATCCTCAGGGGGAGAACTCCACACTCTTCTCCTGTTCCCGCACATGGGATCCCTCTCACCAGAGACGGTCCTCCAGAAGGAACATCTACAAAGCGAGTCCTTCGTACAGGCTACAGTTCTTCACAAACTGCTCCAGCATGCATCCCCCACAGTGTCACAAGTCCTGTCAGCAAACCTGCTTTGGCATGAACTCCTCTTTCCATAGGTCTACAGATCCTCCTGCCAGTAACATGCTCCAGCATGGACTACCCCTAGGTTCACAGTCTCCTTCAGGTGTCACCACTTGTTCCAGAGTGGGGTCTTACACAGGCTGCAGGTGGAATCTCTACTCTCCAGCATCCTCCATGGGATGCAGGGGGACAACCTGCTTCAACAGGGTCTTCTCGACAGGCTGCAGTGCCTAGAGCACCTCCTCCCCTTTCTTCTCTGACCTTGGTGTCTATAAAATTTCTCACTGCTCTCTGTCTGCAACAACTGCCAGTAGGTTTTGAGTGTTTTTCCCCTCTTAAGTATGTTTATCAAAGATATGCTACCACCATCCTTGTTTGGCTCAGCCTTGGCCAGTGGCACAGTTCATCCTAAAGCCAGGTGGCACTGGGTCTGTCAGATCTAGGGGAAGCTTCTAGCAGCTTCTTGCAGAAACTGCCCCTGTAGCCCCTCCCTGCTACCAAAACCTTGCCATGCCAAACCAAATAATATACAAATCTTAACACTGTTTTACATTATAGCATTTTAAGAGTTGACTATAAAATACCAAAACTTTAATTGCTATATCTCCTGGTTTCAGCTAGGATAGAGTTAATTTCTTTCTAGCAGTGGGTGGAATGCTGTGTTTGTGAGTTAGGATGGGAGCAGTGCTGATAGCACAGGGATGATTTAGTTGTTGCCAAGCAGTCCAGGACTTTTCAGTTGTTCATCCTGCCCTGCTAAAGAGAAGGTGAGAGGCACCCAGGAAGATGGGAAGGGACACAGCCAGGACAGGTGACCCAAACTGGCTAAAGGGGGTATTCCATACATGCCAATTACGTCATGCTCAGGATAAAGGGAGCTAGTGGGTAGAGAAGCACACAGCTCCAGGACATGCAGTTTTGGGGACAGTCCAGCTCCAGGATAGCTCTGAGCTGTACAGTCTGAGTTGTGCAGTTCAGTAAGAAATTGCACTGTGTAGCACCAGTCTCATGTATTTTGCTATAAAGTCCTATTATTGTTTTATAGCTTCCTGCTGTCTCAGTAAACTATTCTTATCCCTACCCGCAAGGTTTAGGATTTTTTTTTTTGTTTTCTTTTCCCTCCCTTCCCCCTCTCTCCCTCCTCCCTCCCAACCGCCCCCCCCCACATCTGCATGGTTCTCTGCTGGGGTGAAACCACAACACTATCAAGCAGGAGGAAAGGAGAGACAAATAATTCTTCACCAAACTGATTAAATGACAAGATCACAAGATTAAAGAAAAAAAGAGCTTCCAGTGATAGGGACAAACTAAAAGTAACCACAGATTTTAGTAAAGCAAGAAAACAGCATGGGATTGTAAACATGCAGCAGCCTTTCTGAAGCATAAATCAAGCTCAGTTCTATCACAGACTTGCTCTGTGACCACTGAATGCTATCAGTTTATTTTATATAAGTAATACATAGTTTGACTTTCATCTTAGAAATGAAGAGAATTTGGTTGTCAAGCAACTTACAACTCCAATCCCTAATGACAAAACCTGAGATTTGACTGGCTGCTACATTATTTTCAAGTTAATAGCCTCTGAAAAGTTGCACCAAAAGTTCCTCAAACTCCTGGTTTTAAATACAGGCTTTCCTATTTAAATTTAAGCTACTGTACACTCACAAGTTTGGATTGAGTACTTATGGGAAGAAAAATCAGGTAGGTATTTTTATTTTTTCTCCCTACACAGGTAAAAAAGAGAAAACAAAACAAAAGAGCAGACAGCACAGCACTGTACTTAAACATTTTCAGGGCTGACAACCACCTTGATTCTTTGGTGACTTTAATAAAACATAACCATAGGCTACTGATGAAGGGAACAAATGGTTTGTGACCCCTTACTGCCTTGTCCCATGTGGCTCATTCTTAATGCCGTTCCAGGGAGGCCAAAATGTCCATGTAATTGAGCAGCAACCCAAATCAATGAATTGGCTATCTGTGCACAGAATATATGTGGCTCAAAATTAATGCTTTCACTTACTTTCCATCCAGATAACTTCTTCTATTCACTGTGGAGCTACACAAGCACTACAAAGGAGGAGCAAGACTGTAATTTTTGGTAGCAGCCTGCATTTATCTCAAAAAACCCTCTTAAATAAAATATGGCCTTTGACATTTTACTGATTATGGACACAAGTAAAATCTTGCACTAGATCACTTTTTGTCTAGTAGAGAGCAGCCAACTAGGACATGTAAAGGCCCATTCTCTGACATGCATCAATCTCTTCAAAAGAACCAACTGTCCTGAACAAGAAACATCCGTCTCAGTCATAAGCAGCAGCACACCTGTCCAGAAACAGTGGATGTAGAAGGATACTGACCATCACTGCATCAGCAGAGCCTGAAACCTTTCTTCTTCATATTCTTAGGATGATGGGCTGCCAGAAGCCATGTAAGGACTGAAATAATTGCCCCAAAGCCACACTGGTAGCCTGTGAGATACTAGGAAGCTTCCCTGCACTGTATCATATCTTTAAATATGTACCACTACTGCTGCTAAGACAGATCATCATGCACATTAAGTTAAAAGAACAATGAGCAGATACAAAGCCTGCTACATATTACCAGTCTGGGCCTGAGACATTCTATGATTTATGACTGCACCCCATAGAAGTGATCCATGCTGGGGCAGCTGGTGAAGAGCTCTTTCCCTCTCATCTCCATGTCTCTGTCTCTCTCTCTCTCTGTGGGCTGCAAGTGCTGGCAGAGGCTTGCTCAAACATGGGTCACAGGGCCTTCTGTATGTCTCCACCTACTCCAGCTTGGGGGCTCTTCATGGGCTGCAGAGAGGGTCTTAGTCTTTTCCATGAGCTGCAGGGGGACACCCCTTCTACCATGGTCTTCTCCACCAGCTAGCAGGGGCATCTATCTCTCTGGCACCTGGGGCACCTCCTCCCCTTCCCTGGCCTTGGTGTATGCACAGTTCCTTACATCTTCTCACTCTCTTCTCTGGGGGCACAAAGCAGCTGCTTGCAGGGGTTTTTTTCTCCTAAATAGGATTCCTAGAGGCACTGTGACCATTGCTGATGGGCTCAGCCTTGGTCAGCAATGACTCTGGCCTTGAGGCAGCTGGTGTTTACTCTGCCAGACCTACAGACAGCTTCTAGCTGCTTCTTACAGAAGCCACCTCTACAGCCCCCCCCCTCCACCAGAACCCAGCCATGTAAAACTATAGTATTTACATACTTCCTCAGCCATTTTGGGTTGGTTTTAGATCGAAGACTTTGTGTTGCTGTATTATGAACAGGAAACCAAGGAGGGAATGCCATTATATTCAATTCGGCTCTAGTTTAGCACTGTATTAAAGCTGTACTCTTGTGAAGACATAATCCATTATTTCACTGATACTATACTTTCAGAAAAGGGTCAACTGAGGGATGAAAGAATGGACTGCTCCATCACATACCCATTATCTTCTCAGACAACTGTTCAAGAACCCATTGACTAGTACGGAGATATACCAAAGAGTTGGAAGTAGTTCAGACAGATTCTTGAAGACAACAATAAAAAGGAGGACTGCTTTGAAAGGCTTAGGTGAAATACAGATCAGTCAAAAATTGTAATTAAAAAAATTCATTGTCTTACATACAGCTTTGTATTCAGCACAAAAGACACCTGTGGCAGTTCAACCCCAACAAGTGGCTGAGCACCACACACCACTCCCTCCCTCCCTGAGGAGAAACAGACAGAGCCTCCTTGGGATAGGATAAAGACAGTTTAATGACAACAGGCAGCACCAAGCATCACTTATAGACAGTGACAACACAGAGTACCTTATTGACCCAGAGTACTACACCAATGGAAGGACTGCCCTGGATACCTCAGCAGCACACAAACCACCCTAAAGGCACCCGAGAGCACCCTTTCCCAACCAGCCCCTTTTATGGGGAAGTGGTGTCAGGTGGTGTGGAAAACAGTCCAGGGTCACTCAACTCACATGGGTTAACTCAGCTCACCTGGGCTGGCTGCTTGGGGAGGTTAATTCTGGTCTGGCCAGAACCAAGACATTATCCACTCTTTTTTCCACACCGTCTACATCATGCCCAGATTTTAAATTTTCAGAGTATTGAGGAGGTTCATAACATCATTTATCTGTTATTTAGACCATCTCCCATGGACTGATTTGGTTATACACCAAAAATTTAGCAGCTGTCTTCACCAAGAATTAAATCCCCTTGGGGTACACACTGGACTTCCCCATCCTTTCACATCGCCCACCAAGTGCACCCAGGTCCCTGAGCAAAAGTAATCCCATGAAGGGGTTTGCCTTTGCCTGAAGCAGGAATAACCTAGACAGGCCTGTCAGTCTGACTTCAGTCCCGGGGAATATCATGGAGAGGGTCATCTTGGGTGCTATCAGGCAGCACATGCGTGAAGGCCAGGGGATCATGCCTAGTCAACAAGGGTTTACAAAAGGTAGATCCTGTCAAACTAACCTAATTGCCTTCTCTGACAAGGTGACATGCTTAATGGATGAGGGGAAGGCTGTGGATGTGGTCTACCTGGACGTCAGTAAAGTGTTTGACACCATTTCTTACAGCATTCTGATTGAGAAACTGGCTGCCACTGGCCTGGACAGGTGGACTCTCCGCTGGGTTAAAAACTGGCTGGATGGCCAGGCCCAAAGGGTGTTGGTAAATGGAACAAAATCCAGCTGGAGGCTGGTCACGAGTGGAGTTCCCCAGGGCTCAGTCCTGGGTCCAGTTTATCAATGACCTGGATGAAGGGATTGAATGTTCCCTCAGTGTGGTGGTTTTGGCCCTACCTAGAGGCCAAATGCCCACCAAGCTGCTCGCTCACTCACCCCTTCAGCTGAAAAGGGGAGAAAATAGATATTAGGAGGCTTAGGACTTGAGATAAGGACAGAGGGATCACTCTTGCAATGGGCAAAACATACTCGGCACCAAATAAAGGAAAGTAATTTATTACTACTACAACTAATACACCCAGTGACTCAGAACGAGATAAGAAGCGGCCAGCACCTTCCCCCCACCCCTCCCTTCTTAGCACACTTAAAACTCATCACGATTTCACTCCCTTTTTCCCCCCCCAACTTGGCGTGGGGAGAGGCAGGGAATGGGCATGGGGTTCTGGCAATCCCTCACAAGCTGCTTTCCTTCCCCGGATCTTAACACTTCGTAGACACTCCTTAACACTTCCTCACACTCCAAAGAATTCTTGTCCATGAGGGCAGCATTGACAGGTTCTTCGTATCCATAGTTTTCAGGTGGGGGGGTGGGCAGTTCTGAGACTAGAGGCTCAAACACTTTAACAGCAGGGCATGCCGTTGTCTGCTCTGCTTTTATGTTTTCCAGCTTTTCAAGGACAAGCTGGAGTTGTTGATCTCGGTTAACATTGTTGACTGCTTCATGGGGTGTTTCAGGCTCAGTAAAAGTTAGAGGCAGATAGATACTAAAGGCAGTCGGTTGTGCATTTGTTTTCACATCTTTTTCTTCCAAAGGCACAATAGTGTGTGTTTGGGGGGTGTGGTGTGTGCAGACCGTGGTGGCAGTTTTATGTGCACTACTCCCTCCCCTTCACGATCAGTTCCAACGGGTTTATCACTTTGCTCTGATAATACGGCATTATTACTTAGTAGAGTAACTGGGGTGGGTGAAAGGGCACCCTGAAACATAAACACATTCTCTGTAGTAGATTTTTTCCCTTTTTGAGTCAGTTCTGTAGAAACCGGAACTGGTATTAAAGCTGCAAAGGCTGACGTGGCAGCAACGCGATCTGCCTTCATTTCAGTTAAAGTTGGTTTTGTTGCTTTTTTTTTTTTTTGAGTCATTAACGACTTGGCTTTTTTTGCCCCATCTGAGGCTTCGTCAAAGATTTGAGCTCCAATAGCTTCCCAAGTAGATAAATCAAATGCTGTATTAACTAATTGATGACACTGTCCTGCACCCGCAGTGACACCTGAGTTGGGTGATGAGAAGTGCGGCCAGATCTTAAAGCACCTCCCCCCACCCCTCCCTTCTTAGCAGACTTCACTTTAGTCAGGTTTTCATTCCCTTCCTACCCCCCATTGTGGCACGGGGAGGGACAGGGACTGGGGGAATGGAGGTTTCAGTCAGTTCCTCACAAGTTGTTTTCCTTCTTAGTTGGGTGGGGTCATTCCTCACACCCTTCCCCTGCTGCAGTGTGGGGTCCCACCCACTGGAGACAGTGCTCCACAAACTTCTCCATGACTCCTTTCTGTCAGGGCATCAGCTCCTCACCAATTGCCCCAGCATGGCTCCCTTCCACAGGGTGTCAACCTTCAGGCCCAGACTGCTCCAGCCTTGTCCCCCACAGAGTCACAAGTCCCCCAGCAAACCTGGGAGCGAAATCCTGACTAAAGATCAGTCTGCTAAGAAGGGAGGATTGCGGGGAAGTGCTTTAAGATCTGGCTGCACTTCTCATCACCTGACTCTGGTGTCACTGGGGGTGCAGGGCAGTGTCATCAATTAGAGAGTTTTCTTTCCTTTAGTCTGTGTTGTGTCCTGATGTTTTGTGGGCCCATTAAGATAGAAAAAGCTTGATGGTCAGATCCAGAGGGTAGTGGTCAACGGCTCGATGTCCAGATGGAGAGGGGTGACAAGTGGTGTCCCTGAAGGATCTGTACTGTGGCCAGTGTTGTTTAATATGTTCATCAATGACATAGACAGTGGGATCGAGTGCACCCTCAGCAAGTTTGCTGATGACACCAAGCTGAATGGTGTCATGGACACATCAGAAGGACAAGATGTCATCCAGAGGGACCTGGACCAGCTAGAGAGGTGCGCCCATGAAAACCTCACATGGGTTGTCCTGCACATGGGTTGGGACAATCCTTGTTATCAATACAGGCTGGGGGATGATGTGATGGAGAGCAGCCCTGCAGAAAAGGACTTGGGGGTACTGATGGATGAAAAGCTGGACATGAGCCAACAATGTGCACTCGCAGCCCAGAAGGGCAATCGAATCCCGAGTCGCATCAAAATAAGTGTGGCCAGCAAATAGGAGAGATGATTCCCCCCTCTACTCTGTTCTGGTGAGACCCCACCTGGATTACGACGACCAACTCTGTAGCCCTCAGCAGAAAAAGGGCATGGACCACTTGGAGTGGGTCCAGAGGAGGGCCACGAAGATGATCAGAGGGCTGGAGCACCTCTCCTACGAAGACAGGCTAAGAGAGTTGTGTTTGTTCAGCCTGGAGAAGAGAAGGCTCACGGGAGACCTTATAACAGCCTTTCAGTACCTGAAGGGGACATACAGGAAAGCTGGGGAGGGTCTGTTTGTAAGGCCATGTAGTGATAGGATGAGGGGCAATGGTTTTAAACTAGAGCAGGGTAGGTTTAGATTAGACAATAGGAACAAGTTCTTCACTATGAGGGTGGTAAAATAGTGGAACAGGTTGCCCAGAGAGGTGGTGGAGGCTCCATCCCTGGAGACATTAAAGGTCAGGCTTGATGAAGCTCTGAGCAACCTGACCTAGTTAAAGGTGTGTTGTGGCTTTGCCCGAGCAACATGCAACTGCTCTGTCTCGGGGCTGGGGGGGGGGAGGGGAAGGGGAAAAGAAAAGCCAAAGGCAAACCTCGTTGGTTTGCCCACAAGGCAAACCTCTCTGCTGTCCCAGTAAACTGTCCTTATCCCAACCCATGAGTTTTGCCTTTGTTTTTTTTCCCTTTTTTCCTTCCCCTTTTACACCCCCAGAGGGAGTGGCTGTGTGGTGCTCAGCTCCCGGCTGGGGGCAGAACCACAACAGTCCTTTTTGGTGCCCATTGTGGGTCTCAGAGGGTTGGGATAGCAGTAGATCTGACCCGATTGTATTAAATATAAGATTGCAATAAGTATTCATCATATTATGGAATCATTCGCTGGTCATAATGTCATTGTGTTTGATCACGTGGCTGTGTTATTTTCAGACCAGCATGTGGCTATTTCTAAGCCTTCTGCATGTGGTTGAGACAACAATTGCTTGAGAATATCACTCTGAGATTTTCCCAAGGCTGAACTGTCAGGGGTGGTGGTGGGTCCTGGCCAGTAGTATCTGGACACTATTTACCAAGCCCCAGCTACAATGGCCACCATGGCTACACAAAACACCGTGATAGTCAGTGAAGATGAGCCAAAAGACCAACCCATATCAGTACCAGTCGCCTCCATATAGAAGAAGAAATACACAAAGACATCAGTTCGCATAGTGAAGGCTGATGGTGATGAACCAGGACCATCTTGGGAACAGGAGGAAGAGGCAGAACTAGAGGTCATGACCCGATCCCTGACCCTGACCGAGATGCAAGAGGTGCGAAAAGGTTACAGCTGCCACCCAAGTGAGCACATTATCACCTGGCTGCTGGGTGATAACGGGGCCAATAGCCTGGAATTGGAAGGCAGGGAGGCCAAGCAGTTGGGATCCCTAGCTAGAGAAAGAGGCGATTGGGAAAAAGTCAGAAATGTCAGACACCCAAGTGGAACACCAGAGAGACAGCTGTCCAGTACTTGAGAGAATTAGATACACGGGAGATGGTTTATTATGATCTGGACAATGCGCGGTTACCCGCTGACCCTGATGAAGTCGGATGCACCCCAGCCAGCCACGTGGCGTAAGGTTGTACAAAGTGCACCATCAGGGTACGCCAATTCACTGGCAATGATGGACTGGGGTGATACAGATGCACCAACAGTATATGAACTGGCCAGCCGATGCTACACACTATCAAGACAATATTTCCTTTTCCCTTATCTCAGCAGTAGAGAAACTGTTCCAGCAACTCCAAGACAACGTGTCCAACTCCCAACCCATAGAGAGAAGTGTTGCAGCTATTGGGAGAAAGCGTCACTCTTCTTAAGAGTCAGAATATAGAGGATATACACCACGAGTCACGCTGTGATTTTACCTACGTGACCACAGAGAGGATATGAGGAAGTGGGATGGGCAGCCTAACTCAGCCCTCCGAGAACATATAAATGAGCTGCTGGAAAAAATGCTGCACCAGTTTCCACCGGGCAGTTCCAAGTGGAAGGCCTACTTATATGTCTGATATGTCTGATCCTCTTGAAGGGACCTCTAAGTCCTTTATGCAACCAGTGAACAGCAAATATGATCAGCAGCAATAGAGGGGCCCTGCCTCCAGCCAAGCCAGGTGGAGGAGAGGGACAACCGGGTTTATTGGACTGTGTGGATCTGATGGCCTGGCACGTCAGACCCACAAGAGTACAAGGCTCTGGTGGATACTGGTGCCCAGTGTACCAAAATGCCATCGAATCAGGAAGGGGCAGAACCCATCTGTATTTCTGGAGTGACAGGGGGATCCCAGCAGTTGACTGTGCTAGAGGCTGAAGTGAGTCTAACTGGGAAGGACTGGGAAAAGACTGTAGTTGGGGATATGCATTCACTGGAAACCCACAGTGCCTAGGAAAGCTTGTGTCTCCTTTTTGTTGGTTGGTGGAGACATCGCTGCTATTTTATGAATAACATCCATTGGGATCTGATGACGCCCATCTTGCCATTTTATTCCTCAAAACTGGATTTCCTGAGCATGTCCCTTGACCTTGCTTTGTTTGATGGCAAAACCGTCTTTTAGCAGAATTTGGATTATTTTCTTCCCTTTCTCAAAAACCTCCTCTGCTGTGTTGCCCCATACAATGATGTCATCAATATACTGCACGTGCTCTGGGGCTTCACCCTGTTCTAATGCAGACTGGATCAGTCCATGGCAGATGGTGGGGCTGTGTTTCCACCCCTGGGGCAGTCCATTCCAGGTGTACTGGATTCCCTTCCAAGTGAAAGCAAACTGTGGCCTGCACTCCGCTGCCAAAGGAATTGAGAAAAAAGCATTTGTGATGTTAATCGTGCCGTACCACTTGGCTGCTTTTGTGACTCCAGTTCATATTGGAGTTTTAGCATGTCCGGCACAGCAGCACTCATAGGTGTCATGACTTCATTCAGGCCACAATAGTCCACTGTCAGCCTCCACTCTCCACTGAACTTCTCTACTGGACAGATTGGACTGTTGAAGTGTGAGCAGGTTCTAGCAATCACTCCCTGACTCTCCAGTTGATGAATCGGTTTCTGAATGGGAATCAGGGAGTCTCTGTTGGGGCGGTATTGTCTTCTGTGCACCATCATGGTAGCAATTGGTACCCGCTGTTCTTCGATCTTTATGAACCCCAACACAGAAGGATCTTCTGATAGTCCAACAACTGAGACAGTTATTCAGTTTCCTCTGTCTCCAAGGCAGCTATTCCAAAAGACCACTGGTACCCTTTCAGGTCTTTGAAGTACCCTCTCCAGAGGAAGTCTAAGCCCAGGTTGCACAGAGCCTCTGGGCCAGTCACAATGGCGTGTTTTTCCCAGTCCTTCCCAGTTAGGCTCACTTCATCCTCTAGCAGAGACCTGTTGGGATCCCCCTGTCACTCCAGAAATATAGATGGGTTCTGACCCTTCATAGCTCAATGGTATTGGAGTACACTGGGCAGTGGTGTCTACTAAAGCTTGGTAATTTTGTGGATCTGATGTGCCAGGCCATTGGAGCCACACAGTCCAATAAATTCAATTGTCCCTTTCCTCCATCTGGCTGGAGGCAGGGCCCCTCTCATCTTGTGTCGCAGATGGACGCAGCCTCTCTCTCAAGAGAGAGGCAACAATATGTTCATTGATATAAAACAAAGGGTGTAACGGTGTTTGATAACAAATGCGACAGTGATTAAGGTTCAATGGTAAGGTGATCTTGATTAGTCAGTGCACAGAGAACAGGGTCAGATGAATCTGTCAGGGAGACCCTCCCGTTGAGTCACGAGGTTCAGAAAGGACCCCCTTGCTTTCTGAACTCCTTCTCAGAGAGGAGCCTAGGTGCAGCTGAATCCAGTCTTAGTCTCCGACTTGGTCAACGGTTTATGTCTAAAGGATTATATATACACAATCAATACTTTATATTTCTTAGCCAAGATCACAAAGTTTAGTGCACTTATTACCAATTCACTTACTGAGGATCTGTTGCGGCAAGGATTCTCTCGACCTCGAGGAGTAACCTTGAGAGGCATCCCTTTCAAGGGGAGATCCTGACGTGCAGCCCACTGTCATTTCAGGAGAGCTCAAAGGGCTCTTGGGCTGCTTACTATTTATGGAGTAAGATGATTGGCTCATAGTCATATTTACATACCACCCACAGGTGCCAGTGGACGCTGCCCAGCGCTCTGTCCAGGTGGGCACATTAGCATAGATAGCCCTTGGCTATTGTGGTGTCATCTGTCTTTCCAGAATCCCTGTGAGAGGGATGCAGACATCAGGACCATCACCAATGGTTATCGATTAATCCAGATTTACGGGAAAAAGTCAGGCAAAGGTGGAGGCAGCAGGGGAAGAATACCGTCACATCTTGTTAGTCATATTTGCTGTTTACTTCTTGCAAAAAGGACTTAGAGGTCCCTTCAAGAGTATCACAAGTAAAATCATGCAGTCTGGTGGGCTGCCTACTGGAAACTGGCCCAGCATTTTTCATGGAGGAATCACTTTTTATAACTGTTTTTCCTTGCAGCTCATTTACTAGTGCTCGGAAGGCTGAGGTATGTTTCCCATCCCGCTTCCTTGTGTCTTTGCCATGGTCTCACAGATTAAACCACAGGATGCCTCTTGGTGTTCATCTCTCTCTGGAACAGAGGAACGCTCGCTTCTAATAGCTTAAATAGTGGTCTGCACAGGTGGGCAGTAGGACATTTCCTCTTTGGGTTGCCTGACCTCTTGGGACAATTTCTCCACAGCTGGGATGAGAGCGGAAGAAAGATTTTCTTCGTATTGCCAGAATTGGCCAGCCACCTCATCCACTGTCAATGCTTCTTCATTTCTCCAGTGTATTATTGTCTTTGAGTTGGCATATGATGCTGGTGAACTCCTGTGGTTATTCAGCCCCAAACAGTGGCTGAGCACCACACGCTGCTCACTCACTCCCCAGAGGAGTGAGGGGAGGGGGCATTCCTGTGTTTACAGGAGACTGGGTGGAGAAAGGATCGAGAGCAGCCCTGAAGAGAAGGACTTGGGGGTGCTGATCGATGAGAAGCTCAACATGAGCTGGCAGTGTGTGCTAGCAGCTGAGAAGGCCAAACAGAACCAGGGCTGCATCAAAACCAGCGTGGCCAACAGGTCAGGGGAGGTGATTCTGCCCCTCTACTCGGCTCTCATGAGACCCCACCTGGGTCCCCTCTACACATCATGCCACTGATGCTACATGGAGCAAGTGGCTTGCATTGATTACAGAGTGGGCTCAAATAGGAAACCCCAATTGCTCAGGAATCCTGGAAGTGATCACAGACTGTCCTGGGTGCAAAGATTTTGGAGGTAACACGTGCTGAAGAAGACAAGAAAGTACCAGAGAATGAGAAGTGATATGCCCTGTTCACTGATGGGTCCTGTTGCACTATAGGAAAACATCAGAGATGGAAAGCTGCCATATGGATTCGCAGGAGCCACTCAAGGAGAAGGTGAATCAAGCCAGTTTGCTGAGGTGAAAGCCATACAGTTAGCTCCAGACATTGCTGAAAGACAAAAGTGGCCAACGCTCTACCTCATACTGGCTCATGGATGGTGGCCAATGCCCTGTGGGGCTGGCTGCAACAATGGAAATAGAACAACTGGCAGCGCAGAGGCAAACCCATCTGGGCTGCTTACTTATGGCAAGATATTGCTGCCCAGATGGAGAAGCTTGTTGTAAAGGTACGTCATGTAGACATCCATGTACCTAAGAGTTGAGCCGTGGAGGAAAATCAAAACAACCAGCAGGTGGATAAGGCTGCTAAGATTGAAGTGGCGCAGGTACATCAATACAGGCAACATAAGGGTGAATAATTCCATAGCTTGATGGGCCCATGAGACCTCAGGCCATCAAGGAAAAGATCACAGAATCATAGGGGTTGGAAGGGACCTTGACAGATCATCGGGTCCATAGAATCATAGAATGGCAAGGGTTGGAAGGGACCCCAAGGATCATAGAGCTCCAACCCCCCTGCCACAGGCAGGGCCACCAACCTCAGGCCTGGATCTACACAAGGTTGCCCAGGGCCCCATCCAACCTGGCCTTGAACACTTCCAGGGATGGGGCATCCACCACCTCTCTGGGCAGCCTGTTCCAGGACCTCACCACTCTTTCTGTAAAAAACTTCCCCCTAATATCCAATCTAAACCTTCCCTCCTTTAGCTTTAAACCATTCCCCCTTGTCCTTCCATTATCTGCCCTTTTAAAAAGCTGATTCCCGTCCTGTTTGTATGCTCCCTTCAGGTACTGGAAGGCTGCTGTATACTGCTGTATACTGTATTTCAGTTTGGATGCATTCACTTAGATGTAAATTAGTTCCGTAAATATTTGACTATAGTTGAATATCTTAAGCTTTCAAAACAAAGCATAAGTGTTTAAGACAGTGCATACACAAGTTTACATAAAAACCCACATGATGGCCCAATGTTGGGGGTGAAATTTACACACTAGCGCCATCAGGAGAAAGAGAAGGAAAGCAGATCGACAGACACTGTAGCTCCTCCAACCCCCACAACAGGCACTGTGGCTACTCAAACCACATAGACCAACACTGTAGGTGATGCAGAAAGCCAACCAGTACTGATATCAGTCGCCCCTATACCGAAGAAGAAAGACACAAAGAAATCAGTCCGCATTGTGAAAGACGATAAACCGTGATCATCACAAGAACCTGAAGAAGAGGCAAAACCTTGTCCTTGAGTGAGCTGAGAGATCAGAGAAAAGATTTCAGCCGCCTTCTGGGTGAACACATCATCACCAACGTGCTCACCAACGTGGGGGAGATCATTAAAGGTGTTAAGGTTGGAGACAGCCTGGGCTGCAGCGACCATGCCCTAGTTGAGTTTGCGATCTCAAGGGATGTGGGCCTGGCGAAGAGTGGGATCAGGACACTGAACTTTAAGAGAGCAAACTTTAGGCTGTTTAAGGACTTTTTAGCCGAGATCTCCTGAGAGGTGGTCCTTAGAGACAGAAATGTTGAGGACAGCTGGCTACTCTTTAAGGATCCCTTTCTGAGAGCTCAAGGGCTCTCTGTCCCTCTGAATAAGAAAGTGGGCAGGAGGGGCAAGAGGCCAGCATGGCTAAGCAAGGACCTGCTGGTCAAACTGAGGGAAAAGAAAGGTAAATACAAGCTCTGGAAGCAAGGGTGTGTAGCCTGGAAAGAATACAGGGATGCTGTTCGGACTTGCAGAGACGGAGTCAGGAAAGCCAAGGCACAGATGGAACTGAACTTGGCAAGGGATGTTAAAAACAACAAGAAGGTACATTGGCCAGAAGAGACAGGCCAAAGAGAACGTACCCCCCTTGGTAAATGAGAAAGAAGAATTGGCTGCAACTGATGAGGAGAGGGCTGAGGTACTGAATGAGTTCTTTGCCTCAGTCTTCTCTGGCAGCCAGGATTCTCATAATTCTCACATCGCAGAACCTTGCATCCCTGGACCTCTAGGTGGGAACTGGGGGAGTAAATCCCCCCCATCCCCCCCCCACTGTAAGAGCAGAGCAAGTCCGAGACCGCCTCGTGGGACTGAATGTCTACAAGTCTATGGGGCCGGATGACATGCATCCCAGGGTCCTGAAGGAGCTGGCTGATGTGGTTGCTGAGCCGCTCTCCATCATATTTGAAAAGTCGTGGCTGTCGGGAGAGGTCCCTGGGGACTGGAAAAAAGGTCACGTCACTCCCATTTATAAGAAAGGGAGCAAGGAAGACCCAGGGAATTACAGGCCGGTGAGCCTCACCTCTGTGCCTGGGAAGATCATGGAACAGATCCTCCTGGATGACATGTTGGAGCACATGAGGGAAGAGCATGTGATCCGGGACAGCCAGCACGGCTTCACCAAGGGAAGGTCGTGCCTCACCAATCTGGTGACTTTCTATGATGGAGTGACAGCATCAGTAGATAAAGGGAAGGCGACCGATGTCATCTACCTGGACTTGTGCAAGGCCTTTGACACAGTCCCCCACCACATCCTTATCTCTAAACTGGAGAGATGTGGATTTGATGGGTGGACCATCCAGTGGATAAGAAACTGGTTAACAGACCGTAGCCAAAGGGTGGTGGTCAATGGGTCTATGTCCAGGTGGAGGCCGGTGACAAGCGGAGTCCCCCAGGGGTCTGTCTTGGGACCGGTTCTCTTTAACATCTTTATCAATGACATCGATGATGGGATTGAGTGCACCCTCAGCAAGTTTGCAGATGACACCAAGCTGAGTGGTGTGGTCGACACCCTAGAAGGAAAGGAAGCCATCCAGAGGGATCTTGACAGGCTGGAAAGATGGGCCCGGGTGAACCTAATGAGGCTCAACACTGCCAAGTGTAGGGTCTTGCACTTGGGCCGGAAGAATCCCAGACATAGATACAGACTGGGAGAAGAGCTCCTTGAGAATAGCCCTGCTGAGAAGGACCTGGGTGTCACAGTGGATGAGAAACTTAACATGAGCCAGCAGTGTGCTCTTGCAGCTCGCAAGGCCAATGGTATCCTGGGCTCCATCAGAAGAGGGGTGGCCAGCAGGGACAGGGAGGTGATTGTCCCTCTCTACTCTGCCCTCGTGAGGCCCCACCTGGAGTACTGTGTCCAGATCTGGGGCCCCCCAATACAAGAAGGATGTAGAACTGTTGGAGAGGGTTCAGAGGAGGGCCACAAGGATGATTAGATGGCTGGAGCACCTGCCCTACAAGGAGAGGCTGAGGGAGCTGGGCATGTTCAGCCTGGAGAAGAGAAGGCTGTGGGGGGACCTCATTGCAGCCTTCCAGTACCTGAAGGGAGCATACAAACAGGACGGGAATCAGCTTTTTAAAAGGGCAGATAATGGAAGGACAAGGGGGAATGGTTTAAAGCTAAAGGAGGGAAGGTTTAGATTGGATATTAGGGGGAAGTTTTTTACAGAAAGAGTGGTGAGGTCCTGGAACAGGCTGCCCAGAGAGGTGGTGGATGCCCCATCCCTGGAAGTGTTCAAGGCCAGGTTGGATGGGGCCCTGGGCAACCTTGTGTAGATCCAGGCCTGAGGTTGGTGGCCCTGCCTGTGGCAGGGGGGTTGGAGCTCTATGATCCTTGGGGTCCCTTCCAACCCTTGCCATTCTATGATTCTATGGACCCGATGATCTGTCAAGGTCCCTTCCAACCCCTATGATTCTGTGATCTTTTCCTTGATGGCCTGAGGTCTCATGGGCCCATCAAGCTATGGAATTATTCACCCTTATGTTGCCTGTATTGATGTACCTGCGCCACTTCAATCTTAGCAGCCTTATCCACCTGCTGGTTGTTTTGATTTTCCTCCACGGCTCAACTCTTAGGTACATGGATGTCTACATGACGTACCTTTACAACAAGCTTCTCCATCTGGGCAGCAATATCTTGCCATAAGTAAGCAGCCCAGATGGGTTTGCCTCTGCGCTGCCAGTTGTTCTATTTCCATTGTTGCAGCCAGCCCCACAGGGCATTGGCCACCATCCATGAGCCAGTATGAGGTAGAGCGTTGGCCACTTTTGTCTTTCAGCAATGTCTGGAGCTAACTGTATGGCTTTCACCTCAGCAAACTGGCTTGATTCACCTTCTCCTTGAGTGGCTCCTGCGAATCCATATGGCAGCTTTCCATCTCTGATGTTTTCCTATAGTGCAACAGGACCCATCAGTGAACAGGGCATATCACTTCTCATTCTCTGGTACTTTCTTGTCTTCTTCAGCACGTGTTACCTCCAAAATCTTTGCACCCAGGACAGTCTGTGATCACTTCCAGGATTCCTGAGCAATTGGGGTTTCCTATTTGAGCCCACTCTGTAATCAATGCAAGCCACTTGCTCCATGTAGCATCAGTGGCATGATGTGTAGAGGGGACCCAGGTGGGGTCTCATGAGAGCCGAGTAGAGGGGCAGAATCACCTCCCCTGACCTGTTGGCCACGCTGGTTTTGATGCAGCCCTGGTTCTGTTTGGCCTTCTCAGCTGCTAGCACACACTGCCAGCTCATGTTGAGCTTCTCATCGATCAGCACCCCCAAGTCCTTCTCTTCAGGGCTGCTCTCGATCCTTTCTCCACCCAGTCTCCTGTAAACACAGGAATGCCCCCTCCCCTCACTCCTCTGGGGAGTGAGTGAGCAGCGTGTGGTGCTCAGCCACTGTTTGGGGCTGAATAACCACAGGAGTTCACCAGCATCATATGCCAACTCAAAGACAATAATACACTGGAGAAATGAAGAAGCATTGACAGTGGATGAGGTGGCTGGCCAATTCTGGCAATACGAAGAAAATCTTTCTTCCGCTCTCATCCCAGCTGTGGAGAAATTGTCCCAAGAGGTCAGGCAACCCAAAGAGGAAATGTCCTACTGCCCACCTGTGCAGACCACTATTTAAGCTATTAGAAGCGAGCGTTCCTCTGTTCCAGAGAGAGATGAACACCAAGAGGCATCCTGTGGTTTAATCTGTGAGACCATGGCAAAGACACAAGGAAGCGGGATGGGAAACATACCTCAGCCTTCCGAGCACTAGTAAATGAGCTGCAAGGAAAAACAGTTATAAAAAGTGATTCCTCCATGAAAAATGCTGGGCCAGTTTCCAGTAGGCAGCCCACCAGACTGCATGATTTTACTTGTGATACTCTTGAAGGGACCTCTAAGTCCTTTTTGCAAGAAGTAAACAGCAAATATGACTAACAAGATGTGACGGTATTCTTCCCCTGCTGCCTCCACCTTTGCCTGACTTTTTCCCGTAAATCTGGATTAATCGATAACCATTGGTGATGGTCCTGATGTCTGCATCCCTCTCACAGGGATTCTGGAAAGACAGATGACACCACAATAGCCAAGGGCTATCTATGCTAATGTGCCCACCTGGACAGAGCGCTGGGCAGCGTCCACTGGCACCTGTGGGTGGTATGTAAATATGACTATGAGCCAATCATCTTACTCCATAAATAGTAAGCAGCCCAAGAGCCCTTTGAGCTCTCCTGAAATGACAGTGGGCTGCACGTCAGGATCTCCCCTTGAAAGGGATGCCTCTCAAGGTTACTCCTCGAGGTCGAGAGAATCCTTGCCGCAACAGATCCTCAGTAAGTGAATTGGTAATAAGTGCACTAAACTTTGTGATCTTGGCTAAGAAATATAAAGTATTGATTGTGTATATATAATCCTTTAGACATAAACCGTTGACCAAGTCGGAGACTAAGACTGGATTCAGCTGCACCTAGGCTCCTCTCTGAGAAGGAGTTCAGAAAGCAAGGGGGTCCTTTCTGAACCTCGTGACTCAACGGGAGGGTCTCCCTGACAGATTCATCTGACCCTGTTCTCTGTGCACTGACTAATCAAGATCACCTTACCATTGAACCTTAATCACTGTCGCATTTGTTATCAAACACCGTTACACCCTTTGTTTTATATCAATGAACATATTGTTGCCTCTCTCTTGAGAGAGAGGCTGCGTCCATCTGCGACACAAGATGAGAGGGGCCCTGCCTCCAGCCAGATGGAGGAAAGGGACAATTGAATTTATTGGACTGTGTGGCTCCAATGGCCTGGCACATCAGATCCACAAAATTACCAAGCTTTAGTAGACACCACTGCCCAGTGTACTCCAATACCATTGAGCTATGAAGGGTCAGAACCCATCTATATTTCTGGAGTGACAGGGGGATCCCAACAGGTCTCTGCTAGAGGATGAAGTGAGCCTAACTGGGAAGGACTGGGAAAAACACGCCATTGTGACTGGCCCAGAGGCTCTGTGCAACCTGGGCTTAGACTTCCTCTGGAGAGGGTACTTCAAAGACCTGAAAGGGTACCAGTGGTCTTTTGGAATAGCTGCCTTGGAGACAGAGGAAACTGAATAACTGTCTCAGTTGTTGGACTATCAGAAGATCCTTCTGTGTTGGGGTTCATAAAGATCGAAGAACAGCGGGTACCAATTGCTACCATGATGGTGCACAGAAGACAATACCACCCCAACAGAGACTCCCTGATTCCCATTCAGAAACCGATTCATCAACTGGAGAGTCAGGGAGTGATTGCTAGAACCTGCTCACACTTCAACAGTCCAATCTGTCCAGTAGAGAAGTTCAGTGGAGAGTGGAGGCTGACAGTGGACTATTGTGGCCTGAATGAAGTCATGACACCTATGAGTGCTGCTGTGCCGGACATGCTAAAACTCCAATATGAACTGGAGTCACAAAAGCAGCCAAGTGGTACGGCACGATTAACATCACAAATGCTTTTTTCTCAATTCCTTTGGCAGCGGAGTGCAGGCCACAGTTTGCTTTCACTTGGAAGGGAATCCAGTACACCTGGAATGGACTGCCCCAGGGGTGGAAACACAGCCCCACCATCTGCCATGGACTGATCCAGTCTGCATTAGAACAGGGTGAAGCCCCAGAGCACGTGCAGTATATTGATGACATCATTGTATGGGGCAACACAGCAGAGGAGGTTTTTGAGAAAGGGAAGAAAATAATCCAAATTCTGCTAAAAGACGGTTTTGCCATCAAACAAAGCAAGGTCAAGGGACATGCTCAGGAAATCCAGTTTTGAGGAATAAAATGGCAAGATGGGCGTCATCAGATCCCAATGGATGTTATTCATAAAATAGCAGCGATGTCTCCACCAACCAACAAAAAGGAGACACAAGCTTTCCTAGGCACTGTGGGTTTCCAGTGAATGCATATCCCCAACTACAGTCTTTTCCCAGTCCTTCCCAGTTAGACTCACTTCAGCCTCTAGCACAGTCAACTGCTGGGATCCCCCTGTCACTCCAGAAATACAGATGGGTTCTGCCCCTTCCTGATTCGATGGCATTTTGGTACACTGGGCACCAGTATCCACCAGAGCCTTGTACTCTTGTGGGTCTGACGTGCCAGGCCATCAGATCCACACAGTCCAATAAACCCGGTTGTCCCTCTCCTCCACCTGGCTTGGCTGGAGGCAGGGCCCCTCTATTGCTGCTGATCATATTTGCTGTTCACTGGTTGCATAAAGGACTTAGAGGTCCCTTCAAGAGGATCAGACATATCAGACATATAAGTAGGCCTTCCACTTGGAACTGCCCGGTGGAAACTGGTGCAGCATTTTTTCCAGCAGCTCATTTATATGTTCTCGGAGGGCTGAGTTAGGCTGCCCATCCCACTTCCTCATATCCTCTCTGTGGTCACGTAGGTAAAATCACAGCGTGACTCGTGGTGTATATCCTCTATATTCTGACTCTTAAGAAGAGTGACGCTTTCTCCCAATAGCTGCAACACTTCTCTCTATGGGTTGGGAGTTGGACACGTTGTCTTGGAGTTGCTGGAACAGTTTCTCTACTGCTGAGATAAGGGAAAAGGAAATATTGTCTTGATAGTGTGTAGCATCGGCTGGCCAGTTCATATACTGTTGGTGCATCTGTATCACCCCAGTCCATCATTGCCAGTGAATTGGCGTACCCTGATGGTGCACTTTGTACAACCTTACGCCACGTGGCTGGCTGGGGTGCATCCGACTTCATCAGGGTCAGCGGGTAACCGCGCATTGTCCAGATCATAATAAACCATCTCCCGTGTATCTAATTCTCTCAAGTACTGGACAGCTGTCTCTCTGGTGTTCCACTTGGGTGTCTGACATTTCTGACTTTTTCCCAATCGCCTCTTTCTCTAGCTAGGGATCCCAACTGCTTGGCCTCCCTGCCTTCCAATTCCAGGCTATTGGCCCCGTTATCACCCAGCAGCCAGGTGATAATGTGCTCACTTGGGTGGCAGCTGTAACCTTTTCGCACCTCTTGCATCTCGGTCAGGGTCAGGGATCGGGTCATGACCTCTAGTTCTGCCTCTTCCTCCTGTTCCCAAGATGGTCCTGGTTCATCACCATCAGCCTTCACTATGCGAACTGATGTCTTTGTGTATTTCTTCTTCTATATGGAGGCGACTGGTACTGATATGGGTTGGTCTTTTGGCTCATCTTCACTGACTATCACGGTGTTTTGTGTAGCCATGGTGGCCATTGTAGCTGGGGCTTGGTAAATAGTGTCCAGATACTACTGGCCAGGACCCACCACCACCCCTGACAGTTCAGCCTTGGGAAAATCTCAGAGTGATATTCTCAAGCAATTGTTGTCTCAACCACATGCAGAAGGCTTAGAAATAGCCACATGCTGGTCTGAAAATAACACAGCCACGTGATCAAACACAATGACATTATGACCAGCGAATGATTCCATAATATGATGAATACTTATTGCAATCTTATATTTAATACAATCGGGTCAGATCTACTGCTATCCCAACCCTCTGAGACCCACAATGGGCACCAAAAAGGACTGTTGTGGTTCTGCCCCCAGCCGGGAGCTGAGCACCACACAGCCACTCCCTCTGGGGGTGTAAAAGGGGAAGGAAAAAAGGGAAAAAAAACAAAGGCAAAACTCATGGGTTGGGATAAGGACAGTTTACTGGGACAGCAGAGAGGTTTGCCTTGTGGGCAAACCAACGAGGTTTGCCTTTGGCTTTTCTTTTCCCCTTCCCCTCCCCCCCCCCCAGCCCCGAGACAGAGCAGTTGCATGTTGCTCGGGCAAAGCCACAACACACCTTTAACTAGGTCAGGTTGCTCAGAGCTTCATCAAGCCTGACCTTTAATGTCTCCAGGGATGGAGCCTCCACCACCTCTCTGGGCAACCTGTTCCACTATTTTACCACCCTCATAGTGAAGAACTTGTTCCTATTGTCTAATCTAAACCTACCCTGCTCTAGTTTAAAACCATTGCCCCTCATCCTATCACTACATGGCCTTACAAACAGACCCTCCCCAGCTTTCCTGTATGTCCCCTTCAGGTACTGAAAGGCTGTTATAAGGTCTCCCGTGAGCCTTCTCTTCTCCAGGCTGAACAAACACAACTCTCTTAGCCTGTCTTCGTAGGAGAGGTGCTCCAGCCCTCTGATCATCTTCGTGGCCCTCCTCTGGACCCACTCCAAGTGGTCCATGCCCTTTTTCTGCTGAGGGCTACAGAGTTGGTCGTCGTAATCCAGGTGGGGTCTCACCAGAACAGAGTAGAGGGGGGAATCATCTCTCCTATTTGCTGGCCACACTTATTTTGATGCGACTCGGGATTCGATTGCCCTTCTGGGCTGCGAGTGCACATTGTTGGCTCATGTCCAGCTTTTCATCCATCAGTACCCCCAAGTCCTTTTCTGCAGGGCTGCTCTCCATCACATCATCCCCCAGCCTGTATTGATAACAAGGATTGTCCCAACCCATGTGCAGGACAACCCATGTGAGGTTTTCATGGGCGCACCTCTCTAGCTGGTCCAGGTCCCTCTGGATGACATCTTGTCCTTCTGATGTGTCCATGACACCATTCAGCTTGGTGTCATCAGCAAACTTGCTGAGGGTGCACTCGATCCCACTGTCTATGTCATTGATGAACATATTAAACAACACTGGCCACAGTACAGATCCTTCAGGGACACCACTTGTCACCCCTCTCCATCTGGACATCGAGCCGTTGACCACTACCCTCTGGATCTGACCATCAAGCTTTTTCTATCTTAATGGGCCCACAAAACATCAGGACACAACACAGACTAAAGGAAAGAAAACTCTCTAATTGATGACACTGCCCTGCACCCCCAGTGACACCAGAGTCAGGTGATGAGAAGTGCAGCCAGATCTTAAAGCACTTCCCCGCAATCCTCCCTTCTTAGCAGACTGATCTTTAGTCAGGATTTCGCTCCCAGGTTTGCTGGGGGACTTGTGACTCTGTGGGGGACAAGGCTGGAGCAGTCTGGGCCTGAAGGTTGACACCCTGTGGAAGGGAGCCATGCTGGGGCAATTGGTGAGGAGCTGATGCCCTGACAGAAAGGAGTCATGGAGAAGTTTGTGGAGCACTGTCTCCAGTGGGTGGGACCCCACACTGCAGCAGGGGAAGGGTGTGAGGAATGACCCCACCCAACTAAGAAGGAAAACAACTTGTGAGGAACTGACTGAAACCTCCATTCCCCCAGTCCCTGTCCCTCCCCGTGCCACAATGGGGGGTAGGAAGGGAATGAAAACCTGACTAAAGTGAAGTCTGCTAAGAAGGGAGGGGTGGGGGGAGGTGCTTTAAGATCTGGCCGCACTTCTCATCACCCAACTCAGGTGTCACTGCAGGTGCAGGACAGTGTCATCAATTAGTTAATACAGCATTTGATTTATCTACTTGGGAAGCTATTGGAGCTCAAATCTTTGACGAAGCCTCAGATGGGGCAAAAAAAGCCAAGTCGTTAATGACTCAAAAAAAAAAAAAAAAGCAACAAAACCAACTTTAACTGAAATGAAGGCAGATCGCGTTGCTGCCACGTCAGCCTTTGCAGCTTTAATACCAGTTCCGGTTTCTACAGAACTGACTCAAAAAGGGAAAAAATCTACTACAGAGAATGTGTTTATGTTTCAGGGTGCCCTTTCACCCACCCCAGTTACTCTACTAAGTAATAATGCCGTATTATCAGAGCAAAGTGATAAACCCGTTGGAACTGATCGTGAAGGGGAGGGAGTAGTGCACATAAAACTGCCACCACGGTCTGCACACACCACACCCCCCAAACACACACTATTGTGCCTTTGGAAGAAAAAGATGTGAAAACAAATGCACAACCGACTGCCTTTAGTATCTATCTGCCTCTAACTTTTACTGAGCCTGAAACACCCCATGAAGCAGTCAACAATGTTAACCGAGATCAACAACTCCAGCTTGTCCTTGAAAAGCTGGAAAACATAAAAGCAGAGCAGACAACGGCATGCCCTGCTGTTAAAGAGTTTGAGCCTCTAGTCTCAGAACTGCCCACCCCCCCACCTGAAAACTATCCAAGCACAATCACAGAATCACAGAATCACAGAATCTTAGGGGTTGGAAGGGACTTCAAGAGATCTTCGGGTCCAACCCCCCTGCCAAAGCAGGCTCCCTATCTCATATTACATAGATAGGCGTCCAGACGAGACTTGAATATCTCCAGAGAAGGAGACTCCACCACCTCCCTGGGCAGCCTATTCCACTGCTCTGTCACCCTCACTGTGAAAAAGTTCTTCCGCATGTTGGTGCGGAACTTCCTGTGCTCCAGCTTACAGCCATTGCCCCTAGTCCTGTCCCCACTGACCACTGAAAAGGGGCTGGCCAATTCCCCCTGCCACCCATGTCTAAGATACTTGTAAACACTAATTAGGTCCCCCCTAAGTCTTCTTTTTTCCAGGCTGAACAGACCCAGCTCACTCAAACTTTCCTCATAGGGGAGATGTTCCAGACCCCTAATCATCTTTGTCGCCCTTCTCTGGACTCTCTCCAGAAGGTCCCTGTCTTTTCTATACCAGGGAGCCCAGAACTGGACACAGTATTCCAGGTGGGGCCTGACCAATGCAGAGTAGAGGGGGAGGATCACCTCCTTCGACCTGCTGGACACACTCTTCCTGATGCATCCCAGGATCCCATTGGCTCTCTTGGCCACCAGGGCACACTGCTGGCTCATAGCCAACCTGTCATCAACCAGGACCCCTAGGTCCTTCTCCATAGAGCTCTTCTCCAACAGGTCATCCCCCAGCCTGTACTGATACAGTCGGTTATTCCTCCCCAGGTGCAAGACTTTACACTTGCTTTTGTTGAATTTCATTAGATTTCTCCCTGCCCAGCTCTCCAGTCTGTCCAGGTCTCGCTGGATGGCAGCGCAGTGTTCCTGCGTGTCAGCCACTCCTCCCAGTTTTGTATCATCGGCATACTTGCTGAGGGTGGATGCTATTCCCTCATCAAGGTCGTCAATGAAGATATTAAACAGGACTGGACCCAACACTGAGCCCTGGGGAACACCGCTAGTCACAGGCCTCCATTCAGATTCTACTCCACTGATCACGACCCTCTGAGCCCGGTCTGACAGCCAGTTCTCAACCCACCTCACTGTCCACTCGTCTATCCCTTGTTTCCTCAGCTTCTCTATCAGGATGTTGTGGGAGACAGTATCGAAAGCCTTGCTAAAGTCGAGGTAGATGACATCCACTGCTCTCCCTCCATCCACCCAGTTGGTAATAACATCATAGAAGGCTATGAGATTGGTCGAGCACGATCTCCCCTTGGTGAATCCATGCTGACTATTCCTCATGACCTTCTTCTCTTCCAGTTGTTTGGAGATGGCATCCAAAACAAGCTGTTCCATCACCTTTCCAGGGACAGAGGTGAGGCTGACTGGCCTATAGTTACTGGGATCCTCCTTCTTGCCTTTTTTAAAGACTGGAGTGACATTGGCTATCCTCCAATCTTCAGGCACTTCTCCTGTAGTCCAGGATCTGTCAAAGATGATAGAGAGCGGCTCCGCAATGACCTCCGCCAGCTCTCTCAGCACACGTGGGTGTATCCCATCCGGGCCCATGGATTTGTGTGCATCCATTCCTTTGAGTCGCTCCTGGACCACCCCTACCTCTACTAGAGGGGAGCCATTCGTTCCCCAACCACTCGTTCCCCAACCACTCCTACTTACATCTGGGATATGTGAGTCCTGAGAAGCCTTCGGAGTAAAGACCGAGGCAAAGAAGGCATTAAGTATCTCCACCTTCTCATCATCTCCCGTCACCAAGACACCCGCCTCATTCAACAAGGGACCTACATTATCCCTGGTCATCCTTTTACTATTTACATACCTGAAAAAGCTCTTTTTGTTGTCCTTTATGTCCCTTGCCAGCTTAATTTCTAAGCAGGCCTTAGCCCTCCTAGTTGCATCCCTACAGGCCCTGGCCACATCCTTATATTCATCCCATGATCTCAGACCCTGTTTCCACAGTTTATAGGTTTTCTGCTTCCCTTTGAGTTTACTCATGAGTTCCCTGCTTATCCACGCAGGTCTTCTACCTCTCTTTCCCGATTTCTTACTCAAAGGGATGCACCTATTCTGCGCTTGGAAGAAGTGCTGTTTGAATGTTAGCCAGCACTCGCAGGCTCCCATTCCTTCAAACAGAGCAGCCCATGGGATAGCCCCTATTTGATTTCGGAGGAGATCAAAGTTAGCTCTTCCAAAATTCAGGGTAGCTATCCTACTTTTTGGCTTGCCTCTTCCACTCAGGATCTTAAACTCGACCATTTCATGGTCGCTTTGTCCTAAGCTGCCCCCGACCTTCACTTCACTGACGAGCCCGTCCTTGTTAGTAAAAACAAGGTCAAGTACCCGCCCTCCCCTAGTAGGTTCCTGCACCATCTGTATCAGGAAGTTGTCTTCCATATACTGCAGAAATTGTCTGGACTGCATACGACTGGCCGTATTGCTTGCCCAGCAAATATCTGGGTAGTTGAAGTCCCCCATAAGGACCAGCGCCTGCGATCTTGAGGCTACTTCCAATTGCTTATAAAATTCATTATCAACCCGCTCCTCTTGATCAGGGGGCCTGTAGTACACGCCCACGACTATGTCACCCAAACTGGCCTGCCTTTTAATTCTTACCCACAAGCTCTCGACAAACGGTTCATCCCTACCCAGGTGGAGCTCAAAACTATGGATACGAAGAACCTGTCAATGCTGCCCTCATGGACAAGAATTCTATGGAGACGGAGAAGAATCCACTTTGACAACTGTCGGATCAGGGATTCATTTTGTCTCTATACCCACCGCTCCCACCAACACCTCCCAATGAACTCAACGATACATCACTGTCTCCTGATGTCTGAGAGACTCTGGAAAGACTGCTCGACGTAGCCTGGGAACGTAAGGTGGTGTCATAACAGGAAGAATGGCTGAATCAGGGTATTTTCATTCAAACTGAAGGGAACTCTAGTCCTACTCAATCGCAGAAATTACTGGGGAAAATTTTATGTGGGGACAAGAGGGTGGTGGAAAAAGTTAATAGTGGGCCGGTGGAAGGCAGAGGAAACATGGAGGCTATGCGGTGCCGGGTCCTAGCGCTCGCCTGGGGCTCAGTCCTGGTGGCCAGCAGGGTCACGCTATGCTTCACGCTGGGGACGGGGGAAGAGCGAGCGGCGCTGCAGGAGACGGCCAAGACCCGCGAGAACATGGCACGGCGCTGGGTGCCTTGGCAGAAGTGCCGCAGAAGTGGGAGAACCGCCTCCCCCCCAATCCATTCGGAGTGGATGTGGCAACTCGCATTTTGCAGTGTCATTTGTCTGATGGGTCAGTTTGCAGTGTTCATTCGTATGTGATGCAGGTTCAGGGATGCGTTTAGCCAACTGAGAGCAAGGCTGGTTACTAAGCAAAAGGATTTTTGATAGCAAGCATTGAAAGTGGGCAACTCACTTTTAAAATTAACCTGGAAAACAGAAATCCCCATTTGGGTTGATCAATGTCTGCTTAAAAAAAAACCCAAAACTTGTCCACCTACAAGATTTAATACGGTAGTAACTAAGGGACATATGAAACCTTACACAAGTCCGTGGAACATGTCTATTTTTAAAAGATTAGTTTTTTACACCCTGATGATTATGAAAAATTTGCTTTTTCAGTCCCTACTATAAACAAAAATGAACCCATGAAAAGGTATCATTGGGTAGTGTTCCCACACGGCATAAAAAATTCATCAACTATGTGCCAGACTTATGCAGCCTGGGCGGTTGCTCCAGTATGAAAAGCGCATTCTGATCTAATCTTTTATCATTACATGGATGATATACTGATTGCGGGAAAAAACTTGGACATTGAAAGTTTGATTCATGAGTTAACAGTGCATTCGAAAAGCAAGGGGTTACAGATTGCTCCAGAGAAAATTCAAAAGAAGCCAGTGTGGAAATATCCGAGATGACAGATTGACAGATGTACCATAACATCTCAAAAAATTGAGATGAGAGCTGAGGTTAGCATGTTAAATAATGTTCAAAAGTTGCTTAGAGATATTAACTGGGTTAGATCATTGTGCGATATCACACATCAGTATAACTCATATTCGCAGCCACACTGGACTAACTCAAGGTTTAACAGAAGGAAATCAGAGAGCAGACAGGCTGGTAGCACCAGCATGGGCTGTTCCCTCAGCAGACCGCTTTGCAAAAGCTCGGAAGTCGCATGAATTCTTTCATCAATCTACTAAGGTACTTCAACGACAATACCACTTGTCAGTTTCCAAGGCTAAAGGGATTTTACAGTTGTGTCTGGACTGTCAGCAATTCACTACTGGCCTTATCCCTGGCTTGAATCCTCGTGGCACAGGCCCACTAGGAGTTTGGTGAAAAAAAACCCGAAAAAAACACATGTGTTTGTGGTAAATGAAAATTAGGGAAATACTGACTTCTGCACAGCCTAAGACCACGGACTACAATGCGTGCCTGCACGAAAACATGAGGCTGGTGTTATCTACATTCCTGAGACTCCTGACACTCCTGATTGGAAAAGCAAACAAATACAACAGCAAAGGTAGCTAAGGCACTTAGCTACGGATATGGATTCTATAAGACATGCCACCTTACAGAATCGTGCAGCACTTGATTTCCTACTACTGGCTCACGGACATGGGTATCAAGATTTTGATGGCATGTGCTGCATGAATCTATCTGACCACTCTCAGTTGATTCATGCGAGCATTCAGAAATTAATAGATCAAACACAAAAGATACAACAAGAAAATGGATTCTTTGGGCTGGACAACTGGTTTCATGAGTGGGGAATTTCAGGATGGATATTGTCAATGGTCAAATCTGGATTATTGGTTTTTGGTAATTATAGTACTTGTCTTACTCTTACTGCCATGTTTACTGAGCTTTCTGCAAAGGGCCCTTGCAGAGATCTCTACAAGCAGTTTTTGTAGCACAGATACTAAAAGGGGAAAAATTGTCGGGGAGGACAGTGGGGCCTGCCGGCAGCCTGACTCTCCTCACAGAAGACATAGTCCCTGACAATATCTTTGAATTTCCATGAGACAGGAAAGTCGCTCATGCTGAGAGGTATTGGGTAATCACATTCTCAAAACACGACGGCCTTGAAGACAGGAGTACAGACTGCCTTAAACCAAGAAGGAGTTGTGGGAAGGTATTTGGGAGTAAGTGAACATGTCATGAACCATCCATAATAAATGGTCAACACAGCAGGTGTGCAGATAGCTTTTAGACATCAAAGGTAAACTAGCAATGTTTAGCTATAAGATATGCTTTTCAGAACTCGTTATAATTACTAATCAATCAGTTTAGTGTGAACACTGTGTGTAGCCAATTAGCAGTTTTTAGCTTGCCACATTTTACAGTATGGCTTTCCGTTTATGGGATGGCTTTTAGATTTAGTTTGTTAGTTATTTTTGCCTTAGTGTTATTTTTCTGTGTACGTCACAGTGTTTTTCTTGCAGGATGGATAATGCTTTTATAAGGTCTGGCTGATCCATAAACAAGAAGGGGTAATTGTAGCAGTGTATCTTGAGAGGAGTGGGCTTGTAGCCCATTCAGACTTACTGCCACATGTCTCAGCTTGCCCTAATAAAATCAGGCCTGGGGGTCGAGCAAAGACATGTCAAGGTACCATCAGCATGCAGTAACAAAGCAGAAGCCTGTGAGAACAAGATAAGAAACTGCAGGACTGTTAACAACTGCCTTATAAGGAATAACGTGACTGTGTAGCTTTAACCAAATGTTAGCAATAGTGAGGTGCATGTAAGGTGCGTGAACAGAGCATCTAACCAATAGCAATGTAATGTAACTCATGTACTGATAAAGAAATATATATAAACTGTGTGTGTGTTTGAATAAACGAGCTCAACATTGATCACATTAATCCAAGTTGAGTCTGCAACTTCAGCTTCAGCAATCAGCTTTTGCATAGTACACACAATATCAAACTTACTTAGTATGCATTCACCTTGACAAAAAGCACAGAAGCAGACTAATCTTAATTGCAGCAGGATTATCAATGACAAAGTATATGCAGTATTCTGAAGGGGAAATTTAATTCAACTTTTGTCCACACTGCTCTCAGTTTTGATAAAAGCTTGTATGTGTTTTATTGCTTTGGGTTTCAATGATGAAAAAGTGTACTAGAGTTAAGTACTGTATCAAACTCTCTGGAAAACTCCAAGAAATTTGTGAAACCACAACTGAAACTTCTGTGGAGGGAATAATGTAACAGTTGCAAACAGAAGCATCCCATAACATTTGTCAATGTCTACACTGAGTTAAACAGTATTTAAATCTAAAGCTAGTTTAAAAAATGAAAAAACCCATGCAAAATCAAACACACACTCTCTCACAGAAAAATGTTTGGAAATTTAGCCCAGTACTCACATCAGAACTGCATCTCAACCATTTAGCACCTCAAGCTTGGGAACCCAGACTGTCAAAGTGAAATAATATCAATAGTCCAAATGCCAGCTATGAAACTCAAGAATAGCACTGCCAGCAACCCTGATATCATCTCACCCCTTAATGGAAAAGCCATTTCTTATTTTAATTAGTAAAAAAACTTAGTAAAAGTTAGTAAAACTACATTTTTCTTAGTATAATTTTAAACCTTGTATAATAGCTAAGATAATTTGAAGAGTTCTGTAGCTACCAGCTTACTCCTAAGGTAATCAAGACAAGTAAAACCTCAGTCCAGTGCTTTGTACAGCTGACTGGAAGATAGATGAGAATACACAACAGCCCTGCAAGAACTGCTGGTCACAACATGGAGGCTATACATAGTACAACAGAGCTTCGTATTCTGTTTTAAAGATTTACTGTCTACTTTAACACAAAAAGGTCACACAAGCAGGAGGAGATACTCAAATACAGATGACTAGTAAACTAGGAAAAAAAGATAAATCGGCATATTGTTTGTATCTTCTCATAACATCTTCAAAATTAAATTTAGACATCTATTCTTCTGAAGTAGCAATATTTACCCCTGCAGGAGAGCTCCAGTAAGTCTCTCCAAGAACTCTAAAAGTTGCATAAACATTTTACATCAAGTGAGTATATATGGCATATTTAGCTTCTGCCATATGAAACACCGTCCAATTAAGCATTTCAGTTTTGTCACAGTAAAGACTTCCTAAATACACAGTCATCTCATGTCAAGTCAAGAAATATATATCCCCACAGGTTCCAATCTTAGTCTACTGATATGCACTAAGACAAGAAAGCTTTATCAGATGACAGCTATAACACATTTGATATATGGAAATCATTACTGACACCAGTCAAATCTAGTTTGCACTATAATTAGTACAAAGTTTAAAAGTAGCTGAGATGAATATGCTAATACAGAAATTAAGGTCATAAACCAGATGCAGTTTCTCTCCCCTAAAAATTGTTTGAAGTGCCATGAGGCACCAGATCCTCTTAACTTTTTCAAAAACACACCTGTAATGTGATATGATACATTGCACATAATGAGCTTACACAGGCACTTTAGTGGGATCTCTGTACAACACAAATTGAGAGCAGACTGCATTATACTTATAAACATTACCCTTGCCTCTCACACAGCAGCTGCTATAAATAAAATTGAGAAAGTCAAACAGGTAGAATGCAAGTCATTCACCTAAATGTATATAACATAGCAGGAGCAGAAAATAAGATCTAGAAATACTCCAAGTTATCAAATAAAAGACACTTTTGTTAACCGATAACAATTTTAGTAAATAAACTGGTCTTCAGACAACCTGCCTCCAAGAATAAAATTTCCCATCAAAAGGGAGTATGGATGCAGCTTGTACAATTTAAATGAAACTACTAGATACAACTGAAAAAAACTAGTCTTTTTAAGTGGAAGTGTAGATTCAAGTATGCCACTACAATTATAGACAGGGTTATTAAATTAAAGCATAAGGCAGTGCTACAAACTAAGAGCTGTGCTAGGCACCACCAGAATACATAAAAGTTGGAATCTACATAGTAATGAAAACTGAAACATAAAGATATTATTGGAAAATGTGACTTTATAAAGTACATGATTCAGTTGTAAACAAGGGCTATATAAGAATATTTAAAAATATTTTAAAGAATTTTTAAAAAAACAAAAGTACCCAACTGATTTTTTAGTTATTTGTTCAAAGCACAGCCTAAACATCCATTTAGTCATTTCTTAAGTGGTTGTAACAATTTCAAACACAACAGCACTTACCTTGGTATTGTCACACATTTTGTATTGCAATTCTGAGTGGTAATTGCCTTCTCAAGCTCATCCAGCTGTCCTGTTTTCTTTAGTTTCTTGACCAAGCTTTTCACTGCTTTTTCACACCACTTTTCCTCCTGACCATTTTGTTCACCACCACCAGCCCCTACAGAGCCGCCAGTGCATTTTTTCCACCCCAGAAGTCTCTTCACAACTGGTGGAGTGAATGGCAATATGGATGACATGACTTTCACCAGACAGAACACTCAGCAAGCAATAAATCAGAGATTCCCGTCTGATCCCTAAAAACACAAACCAAAACAGAAACATTAGCACCAAGTTTTCACATGAAACAAATACCTTGCTTAGGATCTTTCATTACCAAATGCCATAAGACACTACAACCCAAAATAAGTCATAGTTTAGAAGTTGTCTGCATCATGGTTAGATACTTCAATAAAGTTAAAACACAAATCTGCTGCAGACTCTTCAACAGTTAGTGCAAGCTAAGGTTACTGTTGGATTAGACATTTAATTTTTCATCAAGTCTTTCCTGGCTAAAATCAACTCCAGAAAATACAGAGGTTAACTTGAGTCTAGCTTTGTACCTAGGCTGGCTGGTTTCAGTAATTTATCACAATTTTAAACCAAGTGATTGACAAATTACATACACATATATGCATGTTCTGCTCACTCCAAATTAATTTAGCAAGCAAAATGGGATTTGAAATGTCATTTAGTCATTACAGCTTGACAGAAGCCTTCCAACAACAAGCCATTTCACAAGCCTTCTCTCATTTTGTCATGTTTTAAATAACTATTTTTTTATTATTTAACTATTTAACTATTTAAAATAACTAAATTTTTTTCCCACTAAGGAGAACAATTTCAAATTAACTAATAAGACTGAAAGAAATAAGCTTATTGCCAATTTAGAACTTGATGGCCTACATATAAGGAACTGTGTTCTCAACTGGCAGTACTTAAAATTAAATCTAAGCAGCACAGGGGGAAGGGGAATGGGGACTGTAGTCAGTTCATCACAAGTTGTCTCTGCTACTCCTTCCTCCTCAGGGAGAGGACTTCTCACGTTCTTCCCATGCTCCTGCATGGGATCCCTCTCACAGGAGATGTTCCTCCAGGAACTTCTACAAGTGAGTCCATCCCATGGGCTTCAGCTCTTCACCAATTGCCCCAGTGCGGGTCTCTTCCATGGGGTGCAGACTTTCAGGACAGACTGCTCCAGCATGAGCCCACCATGGGGTTACAAGTCCTACCAGCAAACCTGCTCTAGCATGGGCTCCTCCCTCCATGGGTCCACAGCTCCTGACAGGATCTTGCTCCAGAACAGGCTACCCATGGGATCACATCTTCCTTTCATATGTCACCACTTGCTCCAGCATGGGGTCTTCCATAGTCTGCAGGTAGAATCTTGACTCCCTATCATCCCCCATGGGCCACAGGAGGACAGCCTGCTTCACCATGGTCTTTACCACAGGCTGCAGGGGAACCGCTACTCCAGCATCTGGAACACCTCGTGCCCCTCCTTCTTCCCTTACCTTGATATCAGTCTGCAAAGTTGTTCCTCACTCCTAAAAAACTGTACCTAGTTTTGTTCTGGTTTTTTGGTTAGTTTTATCATTTGGTTTTTTCCTTTCTTAAATGTTATCACAGAGGCTCTACCACTGTAACTGATTGGCTCAGCCCTGACCAGCAGCAGGTCCATACTGAAGCCAGCTGGCATGGGGTCTGTAAGACCTCGGGGAAGTTTCTAGCACCTTCTTTCAGAAGCCACCCCTGTGGACTCAAGGTTAACAATGGTAATTTCATACAAATGATTAAAGGTAAGCTATCCTAAATGAGAGAATCATAAAATGGTTTGGGCCAGAGACACCTTTAAAAAATATCTAGTCCAATCCCCCTGCCTTGGGCAGGGGCATCTTCCACTAGATCAGGTGGCTCAAAGTGCCATCCAACCTGACTTTCAACACTTTCAATGATGGTGTATCCACAACTTCTCTAGGCAACTGATTCCAGTGCCTCACCACCCACTCTGTAAAGAATTTCTTCCTAACATCTAAACTAAACCTACCCTCTTTCAGCTTGAAGACATGCCCTCTTGTCCTATCATTATACTCCCTGATGAACAGTCCATCTTACACTTTCCTGGAGAACCCTTTTAAGTATTGGTACACCACAACTAGGTCTCCCCAGGGCCTTCTCTTCTACAGGCAGAACAAGCCCAACTCTCTCACCTGTCTTCACAGAAGAGGTGCTCCAGCCCCTTGATCATCTTTGTGGCCCTCCTCTGGACTCACTCCAACAGCTCTATGTCTTTCATTTACTGGGGATGCAGAACTGGATGCAGTACTCCAGATGGGGTCTCACAAGAGCAGAGCAGGGGGGCAGAATCACATCCCTTGGCCTGTTGGCCACGCTGTTCTTGATGCAGCCCAGGATCCATTTGGCCTTCTGAGCTGCTAGCACACACTGCCAGCTCATGTTGAGCTTCTCATCAATCAGCACCCCCAAGTTCTTCTCCTCAGGGCTGCTCTCAATCCACTCTCTACCCAGCCTGTAATTGTGCTTGGTACTGTGCCGACCCACATGCAGGACCTTGCACTTGGCCTTGTTGAACTTCATGCAGGTCACATGGGCCCATCTCTCCAGCCTTTCAAGGTCCCTCTGGATGGCATCCCTTTCCTCCAGTGTGTCAGCCTCAACACACAGCTTGGTGTCATCAGCCAATTTGCTGAGGATGCACTCAATCCCACTGTCCATGTCATCAACAAAGACGTTGAACAGTGCCGGTCCCAGTACTGACCCCCGAGGAACACCACTCATCACGGACCTCCACATGGACATTGAGCCGTTGATCACAACCCTGGTCCATCTGTCAAACCCATGTCTCTCCAATGTAGAGACAGGGATGTCATGCTAAAAATCAGTCTGCTAAGAAGGGAAGGGTGGGGGGAGGTGCTTTAAGATCTAGCCGCACTTCTCATTACCTAACTCTGGTGTCACTGGGGGTGCAGGGCAGTGTCATCAATTAGAGAATTTCCTTTACTCTGCATCGAGTCTGTTCTGCCTGTGACGCTAATTGTGGAATGATCTCTCCCTGTCCTTATCTCCACTCCTGAGCCTCTCAATAGATATTTTCTCCCCTGTCCAACTGAAAAGGGGAGTGATAGAGTGCCTTTGGTGGGTCTCTAGCCTCCAGCCACTTTAAGCAAACCACCACACCTTAGTAAAGCCATGTTGGCTGTCACCAGTCACATTCTCCATGTGCCTGAACACAGTTTCCAGGAAGATCTGCTCCATGATCTTGCCAGGCACAGAGGTGAGACTGACCATCCTGTAGTTCCCCGGGTCATCCATTTTCCCCTTTTTAAAAATGGGGGGTTATGTTTCCCCTTTTCCAGTCAGTGGGGACTTCACCAGACTGCCAGGATCTCTCAAATATGATGAAGAGTGGCTTGGCCACTTCATCCACCAGTTCCCTCAGGACACGTGGATACACCTCATCAAGTCCCACAGACTTGTGCACCTTCAGGTGAGCAGACTTTGGCCTAACCTAGTCTTCTACAGCAGGCAGTTCCTCGTATTCCTGGTCCCTGCCTTTGCCTTCTATGACTTGAGTGGTGCAGCTGGAGCTCCTGCCAGTGAAGACTGATGTAAAAAAGTTATGGAGTACCTCAGTCTTTTCCATACCCCAGGTAACCATTCCAGAGAGGGCGCACATTTTCCCTCATCATCCTTTTCTCATTGATGTACCTGTGTCCTGGCTCTGTCCAGGCCAGAGTTAACTGCCCCAAGCAGCCAGCCCAGGTGAACTGATTTAGCCCGGGCTGTTTTCCACACTGCTTGACATCACTTCCCCATAAAAGCAGCTGGTTGGGGAAGGACACTCCTGGGTGCTTCCAAAGCAGTCTGAGCATGGCTGGGATGTTCCTTGTGTTGTTATTCCTGGGTCAGTAAGGTGCTCTGTGTTATCACCAGGTGAGTGAAATTTGCCAAAGGCTGTTATTGTTATCATTTGACAGTGATTTTGTCAGTTTCTCCTGTGGGAGTGAGGAAATAGTATGCAGTGCTTGGGGCTGAACCAGCACAACCTGTAAAACCTCTCTTGTTGCCCTTGACATCCCTGGCCAGATTTAGTTCTATCTGGGCTTTAGCTCTCCTAACCTGATCCCTGGCTGCTAAGAGCTTCCCTGTATTCATACCAGGATACCTGTCCTTCCTTCCACCCTTGATGGGTTTTCTTGTTGTTTCAGTCTGCCCAGGGGCTCCTTGTCCATCCATGCAGGCCTCTTGGTGGTTTTGCCTAATTTCCTCTCTGCTGGGATGCATCACCCCTGGGCTCAGAGGAGGTGACCCTTGAATACTAGCCAGCTGTCTTGGGCCCTTCTTCCCTCCAGGGCTTTGTCCCATTGTACTCTTCCAAGCAGTCCCCTAAAGAGGCTAAAATCTGCTCTCCTGAAGTCTGCTTGCTGCACACCCTCCTCAATGCCCTGAGGATCTGGACCTCCACCATTTTGTGGTCTCTGCATCGAAGACTGCCCTTGATCTTCACATCCTCTACCAGCCCCTCCTTGATGCTGATAACAAGGTCCAGCATGGCACCCCTCCTTGTTGGCTCCTCTGTCACCTGGAGGAGGAAGTTATCATCAACAAATTCCAGGTACCTCCTAGATTGCTTTTGCCCAGCTCTGTTGTCCCTCCAACAGATATCCATGTGATTGAAGTCCCCCATAAGGGCCAAGGATTGTGAAAGTGAGGCTGTTCTTATCTGTCTGTAGAGATCCTTGTCTACTTGGTCTCCCTGGTCAGGTGGCCTGTAGAAGACCCACACTATGATGTCCCCTATACTCCCTCTGATCCTAACCCATAGGCTCTTAGTCAGCTCCTCATCCATGCCCAGGTGGAGCTCTATGCACTCCAGCTGGTCATTGACATAGAGGGTAACACTCCCTCCTCACCTGCCCTGCCTATCCTTCCTAAAGAGCCTTTATCCTTCTATCCTGATTCTCCAGTCATAGAAGCCATCCCACCATATCTCCATAATACCATTAAGATCATTGCCCTGCAGGCAGGCGCACATCTCCAGCTCCTCCTGTTTGCTCCCCATGCTATGTGCGTTTGCATAGAGGCATTCCAGCTGGGCCCCCAATGAGGCTGACTTAGTAGCTGGAGTTCCTTTGGAGTATTTTCCCAGTGTTTCTCTGTTGGTTCTGACTGCCTCAGGAGCCCCTAGGTTGTCACCCTTAGACTTCCAATGTGCTGCAGTGTGTCCAGAATGTCCCTGAGGAACATGCCGAGGACCCTCTCCAGCACCCTCAACTTGGGCATGTCCAACAGCCTGCCACAGGCAAGGCTGATGCTATCCCCCTAGCCCTTCAAGCCTAGTTTCAAGGTGACACACAGAATCACAAGGTTGGAAAAGACCTTTGTGATCGAGTCCAACCATTCCTGTCCTCTACTAAACCATACCCCTGACCACCTCATCTACCCATCTTTTAAATACATCCAGGGTCAGTGACTCAACCCCCTCCCTGGGCAGCCTGTTCCAGTGCCTGGTAACCATTTCTGTGACAAATTTTTTCCTACGTCTAATCAGAACCTGCTCTGGCACAGCTTGAGGCCATTCCCCCTCATCCTATCACCTGTCACCTGGTCAAAGAGACCAACCCCCACCTCTCTACAACCTACATTCAGGTGATAGGGTTCCCCCCTCAGCCTCCTCTTCTCCAGGCTAAACAACCCCAGTTCCCTCAGCTGCTCCTTGTAAGGTTTGCTCTCCAGCCCCTTCCCCAGCCTGGTTGCCCTTCTCTGGACATGCTCCAGGACCTCAATGTCTTTCTTGTAGTGAGTGGCCCAAAACTGAACACAGTACTTAAGGTGCAGCTTCACTAATGCCAAGTACAGGGACACAATCGCTTCCCAGGACTTGCTGGCCACGTTGTTTCTGATACATGCCAAGATGCCATTAGCCTTCTTGGCCAACTGAGCACACTGCTGGCTCATATTCAGTCAGCATTCAACCAGCCCCCCCAGGTCCTTCTCTGACAGGCAGCTTTTTCACCACTCTTCCCCAAGCCTGTAGCGCTGCACAGGTACAGTGGTTTAGCCCTGGCTGGAGGCCAGACACACAAAGTCAGTCTATCACTCCCCTTTTCAGTTGGATAGGGGAGAAAATATCTATTAAGAGGCTCAGGAACCTGGGCTGTTTTCCACACTACCTGACATCACTTCCCCATAAAAGCAGCTGGTTGGAGAGGGGCAGGGGCTTGGTGCCTCCAGGACAGTCTGAGTGCAGCCAGGGCATTGGGTTGGTCCTTGTGTCAGGCAGCACTCTGTAGTTGTCAGGTCAGTAAGGTGTTGACTCTGTTCTGTCCATGATGGTGATCGCAAAATGATCTCTCCCTGTCATTATCTCAACTCCTGAGCCTCTCAATATCTATTTTCTCCCCAGTCCAGCTGAAAAGGGGAGTGATAGAGCAGCTTTGGTGGGCCTCTGGCCTCCAGCCAGGGTCAAACCACATCTTCCCTGCTCCCCCTTCTTTAATATGTTATCAAAGAGGCATTACCACTGTCACTGAATGGCTTGGCCTTGGCAAGCAGCAGGTCCATACCTAAGCCAGCTGGCGTTGAGTCTGATCCAGGGGAAGGTTCAGACCTAGTGGAAGCTTCTAGCAGCTTCTCTCAGAAGCCTCCCCCCAACCTTACAATGCAAACCCAAAACAATTACAAATTTCATTTCATCACCTATAACTTCTGCCTTTAAATTAATGCAGTCGTATAAGGAGTTCTGATCTTCAATCCTAAAGAATCACCCTTTTATGTACTGTCACTGCTGACACTAGTCTCTCACTAAAAACATTCCTCTAGGTTCTTTTTTTCATTTTCACTTTCTTCATTCACAAAAAGTATGGAATGCCCCTCCAATGCACCACAAAATAGTCTTTGGTAACACCGCAAAAAATGTTTCCACATTGCTAAAATGGCCAAAGATTAAATATATGCTCAATACATAACAAACCTTCTTCCTTTTGATGGAGTTTTTGTGACTTCCTTGTAGCCTAGAGTCAACCATCTCCAAAAAATAAGTACTCATTTACAGCCTTTGCTTTTAAGTACCTTAGATGTTCTTTGCCACTGCTTATTTTCTGCACCATCTACCCTTTGTTCACACTCTTCTACTGAGGCTCAAATCTGATCTTTTAACTTCCTGTGTACTATGTCCACTATAACACACCAACATATTAGGACTCTGAGTAATCACAGAGAGATTTTCAAGATCCCTTTCTGAACTCAACTACAGTTGCAATATCAATATCAAAGTAGCAGTGTGATACAGAGCAAAAAGCTTCCACTATTTTATCACTTTCCACATTATCTGAATTGTGCCTTAAAACTGTAGCTTTGAATACTCAAGTAGTACTAACTCTGCTGCCTGGAAAGGTATGAGTGTTTTATATTGCTGGAACATAGGGAGCACATGCTGTTATTCCTAACAGATTAATACTGAAAAATTTACAAATTACCTAACTCTAGTGGTGTTTGTTTCATCTCTGCTGCCATACAGTATCTCTACTTCCCAATAAACATTCCTTTAGTTGGTCAGTGTCATAGCTGGCAACTTTTAATGTCACAGTCATGTCTCCTATTATTTCATTTTACCGTGTCCTCTGGAATGAGTATTAAATATTAAGCCCATGATCCCATCAATAACTAAGCATAAAAATGAAAAACTTAAAGGCAGCATGCCAGCAGACAAAAATCTTCAAGGGACACTTTCCTGAGTGTCTGGAACATACACTGGTACTATCAAAACCAGAGTGATTTCTAGCTAACTTACTCTAAAGCTTTATGCAACATATTTCATATCAGTCTGCTTAATCATTTTAGACCTCTATTTCAAGTTTGATTTCATGGTTTTACTAGAAGTATTCTGGCTTAGATGAATTCCATTTGAGAGCACTATTCTCAAATAAACAGAAGTTAAGCTCCTGAGGAAAGATGACTGAGGAAAATAATTTGTAGCATTTCAGAGAGTCTATAAGTTCCTTTCCAACTTATTTTAGCCCATTTGTTGAGATATTTTTAAAAAGAAATGTTCATGGTTGTTTTATTTATTAATCCTAGAATTTGGACAAGATTCTTTAATCAATTTCACCAAGTAAACATCTCAGTTCTTTTAGAACAGGATTCTCTCTCTCACATCACCTCCCAGACTGTATCAATAATGAGGATTGTCCTGACCCAAGTGCATGACTTTGTACTTGGCCTTGTTAAACTTCATGAGGTTCACATGGGCCCACTTCTCCAGGTTCCTCTGGATGACATCCCATGCTTCTGGCACATCAACTGCACCACTCAGCTTGCTGTCATCTGCAAGCCTGCTGAAGGTGCACTCAACTTCACCATCAATGTCATAGATGAAAATATTAAATAGAATCAGTTCCAGTACAGACCTATGAGGGACACCACTTGTCACAGATCTCCATCTGGACATTGCCACTGACTACCACCCTCTGGACACAGCCATCCAGACAATCTCATATCTACCAGACAGTCCACCCATCAAATCCCTATTTCTTCAACCTAGACAGAAGGATGCTGTGACAGACCATATCAAAGGCCTTGCAGAAGTCCAGATAGATGGCATCTATCGCCCTTCCATTGTCCACTGATACAGTCACCCCATCATAGAAAGCCACTAAGTCAGTCAAGCAGGACTTGCCCTTGGGGAAGCCATGCTGGGTGTTTCAAATCATCTTGTTGTCCTCCATGTGCCTCAGCATAGCTTCTAGAAGAACCTGTTCCGTGATCTTCCCAGGCACAGGGGTGAGGCAGACAGGTAGTTAGTTCCCTAGGTCCTCCTTCCTACCCCTTTAAAAAGTGGGTATAATTTTTTCATTCTTCCAATCACTTGTTGGGGAAGACAGCAGACCTGCCGGCGGCCTAGCTCTCTTCTCCCAAGATTTAGGCCCTGACAATATTCTTCTGTTCCCATGAGAAAGGAAAAGTTATTCATGCTCTGAGGATCCTAATAATCACATTCTCAAAACACAGCGCCTTGTTGATAGGGGTACAGGCTACCCTAAACCAAGAAGCAGTTATGGGAAGGGATTTGGGAGTAACGGAACATGTTAGGAACCAGCCATAAGAAGAGGGTCAAAACAGCAGGTGTGCAGATACTTTTAGGTATTAAAGGTAAACCAATGATATTTAACTATAAGATAGGTTTATCAGAATTCATTATAATTGTTAACCAATTGATACGGTGTGAACAGTGTGTGTAACCAATTAGCAGTTTTTTAGCTTGCCATGTTTGCAGTAATAAAGGTATATAATCTGTGTGATTTCACCTCATAAATGGCTTCACCTAAAATTCATATCGAATTGCGTGTTGATCTCTGCCGGTCGCCTCAAATGGTGACCCCAACTTGACGAGATTGAGGCCAACTCAACCTGAAACTATGACCGACGAGCTCCTGAAACCACAACCAAGGGAGTCAGTGAAACTCTGGAGAAAAAGCAGCTGGAAACAATCACTTCGGCAGCCAGACAGTGCATCAAGGACAGCAGAAAAAAAAAAGAGAAAACAACACCTTGCAGCAATACGCCTGAGAAGGTGAGCTGCTGTTACAGCTATGGGGAATAAGTTATCTAGCGAGGAAAAGGCCACAGTCAGGATTCTAGCAAAAATCTTTTCAAAGAGAGGCATAAAATATGATGAGTCAATGCTGAAGCGTCTGCTGCAGTGGTGTCGTGATCATGGATTTTTAGTCGAACCGCACTTAGTGTTTAACATAAATGCCTGGCAAGGGGCGGGGGATAAATTTTGGGATGCAGTCTGTAGGGGAGACAAGGAAGTAAAGAGACTTGCTGCTGCTTGGAAACATGATTTCTACTCTGGAGGACATAAAAGAGGAGCAGACAGCTGCCACAGGGGCTGTTAAAGCTCTCGAGGCAATGGCATGTCCTGCTGTTAAAGTGTTTGAGCCTATAGTCCCGGGACCGCTCACCCCCCCACCCGAAGACTACGAATACAAAGATACACAGACTAATACACCGGTCAGTGTTGTCCCCACGGCAGCTCTTGAGCCTATGGACACAGACAAACATCCTACAGAGACAGTCCACAATCCGCCTTGCCTGCCATTGGATCAGGGACCCACTTTGTCTCTACACCCACACCTCCTGACGAACTCAACCATAAATCACTGTCTCCTGACAACCCAGAGACTCCAGAGAGACTGCTCGTCGGAGCCTGGGCATGTAAGGTGGCGTCAGTACGGGTAAAACAGATAAATCTCAGTATTTTTATGCAAACCGCAGAAATTGTCGGGGAAAAGTTTACGTGGGAATGACCAGGTCATGGAGAAAGTTGATAGCGGGCCGGTGGGAGGTGGGAGCACAGAGATGGCGTGGCGCCCCATCCTAACACTCCCCCAGCTCTTAGCGCTTGGATGGGGCTCAGCCCCAGTGGTCAGCAGGATCCTGCTCTGCTTCGCGGTAGGGGCGGGAGAAAAGCGGCACTGCAAGAATCAACCAAGAACTGCAAAAGCGTGGCGCGGCACTGGGTGAGGTGGGAAAAGTGACGTGGAAGTCGGACAACTGCCCCCCCCCCCCCCCCATGGAGTGGATGTGGCAACTCGCATCTTGCACTGTCGTTTATCTGATGAATCGGTTTGCAGTGCATGTGCTATAGGGTCAGAGATGTGCTTATCCACTGAGAGCAAGGCTGGTTACAGAGCAAAAGGATTTTTGATAGCAACCACTGAAAGTGGGCAGCTTACTTTAAAAATTTAACCTGGAAAATAGAAATTCCTGTTTGGGTTAATCAATGTCTGCTTACTCACAAAACCACTTGCCAACCTAAAAGATTTAATACAGAAGCAACTGACAGAAGTCATATCAAGCCTTCTACAAGTCTGTGGAACATGCCCAAATATTTAAAATATTGGGGGGTTGGGTTTTTTTCACTATTCCTTCACCATCTACAAACATGATACCTAAAATTTGGAACATTTTAATAATTGATTTAAAAGATTGCCTGCAAAGCCTAAGATCACGGATAATAATGACTGCCTGCAAGATACAAGAGGCTGATGTTACCTACACCCGAATACTCCTGACACTCCTGATTCTGGCAGCAACTGCAGGGAATGGCACCTCCTTTTACCATCCTTACCGTCTGACACCATGGAACAGCACGAACACATGGGTGACTCTGGCTAGAGCACTAAACCAGATAACCTTCTGTGCATCACTGGTGATGCCAGAACAGCCATTGCAGACATGTCTGGTGGGACTTCCACATAACACACAGAGTTATGCAAATGCTAGTGGTGTTGGGAAATGGTATCACTCAACCAACAATCTATCACGTCTTCTTGACGACTACACCTGCTGTTTTTTACCATCTTGTTATGGTTGGTTCTTAATGTGACCCATTACTCCCAAATACCTTCCCATAACTGCTTCTTGGTTTAGGGTAGCCTGTACCCCTATCAACAAGGCCGCTGTGTTTTGAGAATGTGATTATTAGGATCGCGTCCTGGTGTATGCAGGCTTGCTTTCTTCTGGATCCACGGCTTTATCCACTTCGCTGGTACCCACTTGGTTCCCGTATCTGTAATGACACAGGCATATCCCCTTCCCCAAGTTAATAGTTTAACTGGTCCTTCCCATGTACCTGTAACACCTGACATTGACTTTCTTTGATCCCTTCCAAACCTCCTTTCAACCCTACTCCATGTTTCACCCTTGGAGGTACCAAACTGTCCTGTGGTAGACTTAAATAGTTCAAAACATAAAGAACTTTGTTTAGTCGATCAGCTGGAGAGATGTCCTTTTCTCCCCCTTTTTGCTTGTGAAACAAATGCTTGAGAGTTTGATTCATACATTGCACCATGGCTTGGCCTGTGGGCAAATGTCATGCCCCTGTGACATGGGTAATGCCCCATATAACTGGAAGAAGGTTTGTGTTGCCTGTGCTATATATCCTGGGCTATCGTCGGGTTTGATTTCACGGAGTACCCCAAGTGCTGCTATGGCAGAGCGCATGTGGCGTTGGACATGTTTACTAGATTTCCCCATTTGTGCAGTGGCCCACACTGCCAGAGAAAAAGTATCTATACAAACATGGACATACTTTTGCCCACCAAGTTCTGGGGCATGTGTAACATCCATTTGCCAGACTTCTAGTGGGCCTGTGCCACGAGGATTGACGCCAGGGGCAAGGCCACTAGCAAATTGCTGACAGTCTGGGCATGACTGTACAATCCCTTTGGCCTCGGTAACCGACAAGTGGTATTGTCCTTGAAGTACCTTGGCACATTGATGAAAGAATTCATGCGATCTTCAAGCTTGTGCAAAATGGTCTACTGAGGGAGCAGCCCATGCTCGTGCTACCAGCCTGTCTGCTCTCTGATTTCCTTCTGCTAGACCTTGAGTTAGTCCAGTGTGGCTGCGAATATGGGCAATGAAATACCGATGCTGTCGGTTAGACAGTAGGAGCCATAATTCTTTCAACAACCTATACAATCTTTCATCTGAAATTCCTTTTAATAGTGCCCGTTCCATTCGGGTAACTATTCCCACCACATATTATGAATCACAGACTATATTAACCGGTTCGGCTTTCCACTTCTCAAACACTTTTACAACTGCCTGCAACTCTGACTGCTGAGTTGAGGCTTGAGCTCCTTTTAATATCAAATCCTGCCATTTTCCATTCCCTTCCCATGTAATTGCAGCCTTCTGAGTTCTACCTCCTGCATCAGTAAATACTGTAATACCCCGAACCGGATGCCCAGACAACAAGGGCTTTTCTTCTATTTGACAGTTATGTACTACTGTAAAGATTCTATGTGGTGGGTAATGCACTTTCACTTCCCCTGCATAGTCTAATAAAGCTATTTGCAGGGCAGTACTGTTCCTCAAGGCCCACGCTAAATACTCTGCTACTGATGAAACAACAATAAATGCGGGTTCTGTTCCTGCAATTTCCACTACGCGATTGTGGCCTTTTATAATGACCCGGGCTATCGCCTCCAAACGCGTGGTTACGGTTTGCTTTGATGCATTGGCAAGAATACCCATTTGAAAAACCTTAAGGGATCTTTGTCATTAATCCACTGCATTATAATAGCAATCACATGCTCTGTTTGATTGATGACTGCGACTCCTATGTCTCAGTCAGGATCCCATCAATGGGTATATGTATTTTTGATTTTGTTACTAATAACTTCCAGGGCCTTTTTAGCTGCTTCTGACAGGATTCTCGGTGCTCCTGCACCACCTCCTCCCTTTAGCAATGCCACTAAAGGTTCCAATTCCCTATTTGTAATGCCACACAATGGTCTAACCCAGTTAATATCTCCGAGCAGCTTTTGAACATCATTTAATGTGCTGACCTCAGCTCAGATCTCAATCTTTTGAGGTGTTATGGTGCTTTTATCAATCTGCCACCCCAGATATTTCCACACTGACTTCTTTTGAATTTTCTCTGGAGCAATCTGTAACCCCTTGCTTTTCAAATGCACTCTTAACTCATAAATCAAACTTTCAATGTCCCAAGTTTTTTCCCACAATCAGTATATCATCCATGTAATAAGAGATTAGATCAGGATGCGCTTTTCGTACTGGAGAGTGCGCCCAGGCCACAGAAGTCTGGCACATAGTTGGTGAATTTTTCATGCCTTGTGGAAGCACTACCCAATGATACCTTTTCATAGGTTCATTTTTGTTTATAGTAGGGACTGAAAAGGCAAATTTTTCATGAGCATCAGGGTGTAAAGGAATAGTGAAAAAACAATCTTTTAAATCAATTATTAAAATGTCCCAATTTTTAGGTATCATGTTTGTAGATGGCAGACCAGGTTGCAAGGCTCCCATATCTTCCATTACTTGACTTTTCTTAAATCGTGCAAGAAGCGCCATCTACCGTCCTTTTTATGACTGGTGAAAATAGGCATGTTCCACAGACTTGTGGAAGGCTGGATATACCCTTTGGTCAACTGCTCCTATATTAAATCTTGTAAGTGGGCAAGTTTTTCTTTAGTAAGCGGCCATTGATCAACCCAAATGGGGGCTTCTGTTTTCCAGGTTAATTTTAAAGGCGGTGGCCCACATTCAATGGCCGTCATCAAAAATCCTTTTGCTTAGTAACCAACCTTGCTCCCAGTTGGCTAAGCGCATCCCTCCCCAACAATGAAATAGGAACCTGCATCACATACAGACAGACGCTGCAAACCGACCCATCAGACAAATGACACTGCAAAACACAAGCACTGATTTTTGTAGCCCGCATTCTCCCCACCCCCACGACGGTTGCTTCTGGCCTTTCCAGGGGCCAGTGCGAGGGCCATAGGTCCTGACTAATGATTATTACATCCACACCTGTATCAATCAACATGTTAAGAGTACATTCCTCTTATTCAGGGGTAGTGAAAGTTACTTTTTCTATGGGCTTTGCTTTGTTTATCTCCATGACTAAGTCAATATTTAGTTGACCCGTAGACTCAAACCCCTCTTTTCCCCTGCAACCGTTCAGAGCAGTAGGCACCGCTGCATGAAACAGGACTGACTGCCCAATTTTTGTCCCTTCTGATATATATACTGGCGGGTTAGGAGTCCATACCAGGATTTGAATGCAGCCCGTGAAATCAGCGTCAATGACTCTGGGTAGCACAAAAAGTCCTCTTTTTGTAATAGAGGATGTTCCAAGTAATAGGGCACTAAGATTATGACCGAGGGGTCCGTGCATGTTAGTGGGGATACAGGTTACTTGAGAGTCGACCAAAGTTACTGCTGCTGTTGTTGCCAGGTCCACTCCAGCACTCCCTCTGGTGTTTGCGGCAACGCTGTCCAAGCAGCCAGAGACCCTCTTTGTGTCATCACACGGGGTCTCATTGCACTCGATCTCCCACTTCCCAGCACTGCACCGTGTTTCAGGGGTGGGGATCGGCATTCCGCAGCTCTGTGCCTTAACTTACATTCCCAGGCTTTGTTGACCAGTGTCTCCAGAATCTCTCAGTCTCCGGGCGGCGGAGGTACATCGTTAAGTTCACCAGGCAGCATGGGCAGGAGCGGTGGGTATTGAGATGGAGCAGGCTCCTGATCCGACAGTAGGCAAGGCGGATTCTGGACCGTCATAGTAGGGCTTTTGTCCGTGTCCGTAGGTTCTGGAGGTGCCATGGGGACAGCACTGACCAGTGTATTAGTCTGTGTCTCTTCATATTTGTAGTCTTCGGGGCAGGCAGTCCTGGGACTAAGGGCTCAAATACTTTAACTGCAGGACATGCCATTGCCGCGGGAGCTTTAGCAGCCCCTGTGGCAGCTGTCTGCTCCTCTTTTATGCTTTCCAGAGTGGACATAAGTTTCCAAGCAGTAGCAAGTCTCTTTACTTCCTTGTCTCCCCTACAGACTGCATCCCAAAATTTATCCCCCGCCCCTTGCCAGGCATTTATGTTAAACACTAAGTGCGGTTCGACTAAAAATCCATGATCACGACACCACTGCAGCAGACGCTTCAGCATTGACTCATCATGTTTTATGCCTCTCTTTGAAAGGATTTTTGCTAGAATCCTGACTGTGGCCTTTTCCTCGCTATATAACTTATTCCCCATAGCTGTAACAGTGGCTCACCTTCTCAGGCGTATTGCTGCAAGGTGTTGTTTTCTCTTTTTTTTTTTCTGCTGTCCTTGATGCACTGTCTGGCTGCCGAAGTGATTGTTTCCAGCTGCTTTTTCTCCAGAGTTTCACTGACTCTGTTGAGGTTTCAAGAGCTCGTCGGTCGTAGTTTCAGGTCGAGTCAGTCTCGATCTTGGGATCACGTCACGGGGTCAACATTTGAGGTGACCAGCAGAGAGCAACATGCAATTTGATATGAATTCTAGGTGAAGCCATTTATTAGGTGAAATCACACAGATTATATACCTTTATTACTGCAAACATGGCAAGCTAAAAAACTGCTAATTGGTTACACACACTGTTCACACCGTATCAATTGGTTAACAATTATAATGAATTCTGATAAACCTATCTTATAGTTAAATATCATTGGTTTACCTTTAATACCTAAAAGTATCTGCACACCTGCTGTTTTGACCCTCTTCTTATGGTTGGTTCCTAACATGTTCCGTTACTCCCAAATCCCTTCCCATAACTGCTTCTTGGTTTAAGGTAGCCTGTACCCCTATCAACAAGGCCGCTGTGTTTTGAGAATGTGATTATTAGGATCCTCAGAGCATGAGTAACTTTTCCAGTCTCATGGGACTAGAAGAATATTGTCAGGGTTTAAATCTTGGGAGAAGAGAGCTAGGCCGCTAGCAGGTCTGCTGTCTTCCCCAACACCCTTGTGCCCCCATCTTTCTGTCCACTGACCCAGGAGGGGTGAGGAGAGCTGTTGCTAGTGAAGACTGAGGCAAAGAAGCTGTTGAGTATACCTCAGCCTTCTCCTCATCGGTTGATAGGAGGTCACTATTTTCATTCATCAGGGCAGGTATTTTTCCTTTCATCTTCCTCTTCTGTTTGGCATGTATATTAAAAGACACCTGGTTTTGTCATACTGGAAGAGCTCAAACCTGCTCCCACATACATACTTTTCTGAAGAGGACCACCACAAGAAAGTGAGATGGTGCCCATCGCTTTCTCCTCATAGTCAGGACAGAATAGGACAGACTTGAGTATTCCCTCTGGTGAAGGGGAGGGGTGGAGAGCTAAGGGAAGGGGAATCCCCGCACACACACCCCACCACAGCTTTTCAGGCAATTAGGCCAGCAGTGGTGAGTGACTCTAAAAGAGCTCCTTTCCATCTGGAGCTTTGGCATGCGAGCAGGCCAAGAGGTAAAGCTTTAACACAAGTCAATGAACTTCAAGCCTGGCTGCTTGTGATCTGGGAGGACAGGATTAAAGAACATTCCTCTTCTAGGTCAGCTTTAGAATGAGGATTTGAAACATGCCTATATATACACACATTAATCTTCAATTTTATTGCGCTCTAGTATTGCAAGGCATCTTGAAATTCTTCATAACTATCTTATCTTCATATAGCTCATTGAAAACAGAATTTACTCTTCTCATTTGAAGCTTGATTATGAATCAAATTAAAAAACTCATTCTAGCTCTGTGTATGAGAAGCATTTGATCAAAATTTATGAATGCTTCAGAAACTGGATTTTTCTTCAATTACTAAGAACTACTGCAAATTGCAAATGTAAAAATGAAAACCTATACCACAGAATCACAGAGTTGTATGGGTTGGAAGGGACCTCGAGAGATCATCGGGTCCAACCCCCCTGCCAAAGCAGGCTCCCTAGCTCATACTACACAGATAGCCTTCTATGATCTCGTCTGGATGCCTATGAGATTGGTCGAGCACGATCTTCCCTTGGTGAACCCATGCTGACTACTCCTCATGACCTTCTTCTCTTCCAGTTGCTTGGTGATGGCATCCAGAACAAGCTGGATTTAGTATCTCCACCCTCTCATCATCCCCCGTTACCAGGACACCCACCTCATTCAGCAAGGGACCTACATTATCCCTGACCATCCTCTTACTATTCACATACCTGAAAAAACTCTTTTTATTGCCCTTTATGTCCCTTGCCAGTTTCTTTTCCAGGTTGGCTTTAGCCTTCCTAGTCACATCCCTACAGGCCCTGACAACATCCCTATATTCTTCCCAGGTGCTCAGACGCTGTTTCCACAGTTCATAAACCTTTTGCTTCCCTTTGAGTTTACTCATGAGCTCCCGGCTCATCCACGCAGGTCTTCTGCCTCTTTCCTGATTTCTTACTCAAATGGATGCACCTGTCCTGCGCTTGAAAGAAGTGCTGTTTAAATGTTACCCAGCTCTCACAGGCCCCCTTTCCTTCTAACAGCATAGCCCACGGGATAGCCCCTATTAAGTTGCGGAGGAGCTCAAAGTTAGCTCTTCCAAAATTCAGGGTAGCTATCCTGCTTTTTGGCTTGCTTCTTCCACCCAGGATTTTGAACTCTATCATCTCATGGTCACTCTGTCCTAAGCTGCCCCCGACCTTCACCTCCCTAACAAGCCCATCCTTGTTAGTAAAAACAAGGTCCAGCACCTGCCCTCCCCTCGTAGGTTCCTGCACCATCTGTAGCAGGAAGTTGTCTTCTACGCATTGCAGAAATTGTCTAGACTGCATGCGACTGGCTGTATTGCTTGCCCAGCAAATATCTGGGTAATTGAAGTCCCCCATAAGGACAAGCGCCTGGGATCTCTTGGCTACTTCTAGTTGCTTATAGAAAGCGCTATCAGCCCGCTCCTCTTGATCAGGGGGCCTATAGTACACACCCACCACAGTGTCACTCATACTAGCATGACTCTTGATTCTTACCCACAAGCACTCGACTGATGGTTCATCTTTCCCCAGATGGAGCTCAATACATTCCAGCTGCTTTCTGACATAAAGAGTAACTCCTCCGCCTCACCTCCCTAGCCTGTCTTTCCTGAAAAGCACATAGCCATCCATGACAGCGTGCCAGTCATCTAAGCTGTCCCACCACGTCTCCGTGATTGCAATGAGATCGTGGCCGTGCAACTACACGAAGATCTCTAATTCTTCCTGCTTGTTTCCCCTGCTACGTGCATTTGTATAAAGGCATTTTAATGGGGCAGCAGATGCAGGTATCTTCAACAGATCGCAGCGGGATTTCCAACAGGGGAAGGGTAATACTGGCTCCATTGAGGAGTCCTCAGGGCAATCCACAGAATTTTCCCTACTGTCACATAGAACAACATCCCCAAGTCTGTCACTGTACCGCTGGCATTTACCTTCTTCCACCACCAACTCGCATTGTGTCTCCCAAAGCACTTGCCTGACCCTAGCAGCCTTCCTAATGCCCCCTTCCTAACTAGTTTAAAGCCCGATCAATAAGCCCTGCCATCTCCTGGGCAAGGATTTGCTTTCCCCTTTGGGTCAGGTGAGCTCCATCAGCAGTAATCATGCCAGGAGCAGAGTACACCTTCCCTTGGTCAAAAAGCCCAAGTTTTTATGCTGACACCAGTCTTTCAGCCACTCATTCAGCACATGGGCTCTCCTAACCTGCTCTGAACCCCTCTTCCCACTAGTAGGGATAGATGAGAATATTATTTGAGCTCCCCCCCCAACAGAGCACCCTAGTTCACAAAATTCCCTTTTGATAGCACTCAGGCTACACTTCATGATTGTATCCCTGCCTGCTTGAACAATCAATAGTGGATAGTAATCAGAGGGTCTTATCAGCCCTGGGAGCCTTCTGGTAATATCACCGATCCAGGCTGTTAGAAAATTAGCACACTATACACATGCATTCATAGCATACTAACATTGCATGCAACTGGAGACAAAAAAGAAGAAATGTTAATTTTACTGACCTTTGATTAAGCCAACAGGACCAAAGGACTTTAGCAGATCTTGTAAAATTACAAGAGAGGAAGGTTACCACAACTGCAGTCGGTCAATCCACCTGTCTCTGCAAAGCAGCAAACTTCTTCCACTTAGTATTATTAAAAGATTAAAAAAAAAAAATCACAGTATTGCTCCTTAAAAGGCCTTAATAGCCCTACAAAAGCACCAAATAAGCACTCCACAGTGGTTTAAGCTCTTCTTACCTCATTTGTTTTGACTAATTTTTTTCTACCTGTAACAGGCAAGTGTCAGTTTCATTATTTTAAAAGATAAATACTCCTTGCCTAACTTTGACAGAAATATTCATAGAAGCAGTTTCTCCTCTTTGTTAAACCATAAACAACTGCATCTAACAATTAGTCAATGCAAGTTCATTCTCAAAACAGGCCTAACAGGTGTTTTTCAAACAGGTCAGTAACACACACACCCAGCACAGTTCACTTTGCACCAGAGCATCTTCTGTTAAACTCATGTTGCTCCTATCCATTTAGTCTTGATCCCCAGATAAGAGAGACAGGAAATGCTCTCTTGCAACCTCTTCATGGTCTTACTTCACACTATGGCTGTCAAACACACAACTGTAATGAAGCATCACCTGGAAAGAAGCTTTACTCTGTTACAAAGAGTCTCTCTACTGGAGATAGAGAGCAATGTTTAGGAAGGTTTTCTGCAGTAGCAAATTTCTTCTAGCCTATTGAACTCAGGGCTACCTGTACTCTCCATTTTATTACAAAAAAAAAAGTCCCATTGCACAGCCTGCAGCAATTCAATTGTACAAATCAACAACTACAAACATTTTGGCAAAGTAAGCTTAGATATTGTTTGCCTCTCAGCACAGTTCACAACCAGTTTGTGGCTTTATGATAAAAGTCATTAAATCCAACCTGAAAAGCAGAATTTGCAACTCACTTAGCAAGTCAGGCCAATAAATACATACTTCCAATTTAAAGGGTATTTACATGCACAACCATTAAGGCAGCTCTGAAGCATTTGAAAACTCTAGAATGCTTTTTATAATAATTAAAACTTTGATACTGCTCTTGATATAAACAGAATTTGGGAATTCTTTTCATTCTCAAGCGGAGTTCAGATTCATTGTTATCCAGGACCTAAGACAAAGCTTGTTTTCCCAGTATTTTTGTGGGAAAGGGATTAGAGAGATGAAAACAAGTCTAGGTTTTTAAAGTTGCTCTCAGTAGCAGAGAATTTTTTTGGTTTTTATAAGCTCCAATAAGCCCAATTATATCAACTCACATTCAACACTTCTGAAAGATCAAGTGTAACAGGAAGTTGGAAGAGGATCCAGGAGGGATTCAACTAGGATAGATTTAAATTCACGAAACTAGCTTATGGGTGGAGGAAAATAAGAGCTCAATTAAGAGGCCATTTTTTAAACCTTGTTTTTTCAATTGTGTTCTCCTTTATATCATCAAACAGAACATCAGAAAAATTGATAAACTCTTCTCCAACATTATATTACACACATCTAGCTTCTTCCATAAAGAGAACTGGATATTCAAGTGCTTCTGTTTATTCCATGTCAGTGTAGTCCAAGTCTAGCCCACACAACTGCACAAAAACAAATTAACTGCTGGTTAATCTATTAAACATCCCAAAACGTTGCTAAATATGTGCTTAGATTCATCTTCGAGTTAAATTTAAACCATCTTAAATGGTGTCCTGCCCTTCCTCTTTTTAAAGGCATGCTAATCTTTCATCATGATAGTGTGAATTAAGTAAATGGGGGGGAAGGACTTGAAAAGCCGCCCTTTTACTTACATTCTCACTCCCCTCTAATTCACTACAGTTTGTAAGTGCTCACACTCAGAACACACACACAAAAAAAAAATCCCTTCACACACCACGTAAGCTCCAACACTGCTATAAAGCATAGGAAAGTAAACAGCAACCTTGCTCTGTTAAGAGAAATCTTTCACTTTAACAAGAAAGGTTAGCTTGTGGGTTTTTCCCCGTCTGGAGAACAGAGCAAAGAATAATCAGTCTCTCACTACAAACCCCAGCCCCCACAGAAACAATATCATGAATCAGTCTGAAAGTACAGCTCTCCAGGCTAAAAGAACACTTAAGAACAAACCTGCTGTTATGTGCAGTCTCCTAATACACTTTAATTATAAATGTCTTGCTACAGATAGAATCTGACTCATTTACAACCATGAACTGTGATAACATGAGCTCTACACCTAGTACACAGGTTGCAGCATACACTAACAGCATTTTCAGGAATGTTTGGGAAACTGAATAAGCAACTTTTTATTAATGCTATCAATTTCTTTGTAGATTATTTAAACAGAGGACAACACTCATTTTTAGTTGAAAATTGACAAACAACCAAAAGACATGAAACTAGACTGCAGTCTGAACCCCAGCTGATCAATTCAGCAGCTCTTCAAGACTATCACAAGGGCTCTTCACCCACACCCTTTTCCCTTTCTTTTATTTCTCAAATTGAAGACTAAAAGACCATACTGCATCACACTTTTTCTCTTCCCCTCCACATAAAAAACCCCTAAAGAACTCTATAACGCCACTATAACACCAATTATTTGCATTTACAACTTCTCCAATGTGCTTCTCTAGATAGATAAGACGCTTAACAGATTGCATTTGTTTATATCTTAAAACACATAGATAGCTACAACATTAAAACTAGTGCCATAAAGAAAACCACTATCCCAATTCACATCTTGTGTAGACAGTGTGTATTTCACATCCATAGCGCTAAGCTAGGAGAGAAACAGAAAAAAGAGCACTAGCTGAAGCAGTCCTGCAATCCTAAACACTTCCATGCAACATGCTCCTAACCTCCACCACCCTGGCATGAAGTTATGCACACCCAATCTCTGCAAGAAAAGAGACAGAGCAGGGATGGAGAGGAAAGAGAACATTTTTTTCCTTCCTCCCACACACAGACACAAACCGGCCCTTCCCTACCCTTCACCACCCTGTATCAAGTACTACTCCTGCGCGTGGGCAGCAGGGGGTGACAGTCCGCTCTCCCCCCTCCCCCCCTTCCCCTCACGCGGACCCAGCGAGTAAACAGCAAGAATGGCTACATACCTATACCCACACCCACCCACCCACCCCACACACACACTCACCGCTCCCTTACGCCGAGAAAGGCGGCCCCCAAAGCCCCGAACCGCCACCGAGGCCCACCACAGCCACCTGCCGACCTCAGTGCCAGCCACATCCCACAACAAAGAAGGAGGAGAAAAGCGTGAGGAAGCGCCCCCATCCCTTGGCGAAGCAAAGCAAAACGAAACCCAACCCAGCCACAACCAAGACATCCTTTCCCAAAAAGCAACCAAACTAACAACCACAACAAACCTCTTCCAGAGAAGCTGTACAAGCACCCTCTTTTTCCCAGCGCTACCTTCTCGCGCACGCGCACACCCTGCTCAAACCCATTGGTTCCCACCATTCCCCACCCCCAACAATGGGTGGAGAGGCAGCACATTGCCCACGCCGGCTGTCACTTGAGAAACAGCAGACAAAGATTGGGCAACGGGCGCGGTGCCTGAGCTGCCCATTGGCAGATTGAGCCACCAATCAAGTGCCCACAGCGGAAAAAAAAAACCCACGAAGCTAGGGAGCCAGAAGGGAGGGGTTGTGTGCTCTACGCGGGGGAAGGCGCGTGGGTGCCGCGGGTGAGTGGGTGCCGCTGGATTGGCCGTGCTATCTGTAATTCGGCCCGCCCGCTAGGGAGGTTGATCGGGAAAGAAGTGGGGCGGAGGTTTGAGTGACCCGTAGGTGCGCAGTTGTATTCTTTGCGTAGGGGTGCAATACTGCCAGGCCCAGAAACATTCACACCGGGTACAGGTGGGAGTTGAGAAAAAGTAGCACATTCTTTCCTGCCAGAAATTACTTCAGGGACTGTGGCGGCACAGGGATATTTGCCTCCTGCCTTCAACCAGCCAATAAAGCTGTAACTAAATTGAAGTTTAAATGATCCTTGGACAAGGAAAAGCAAAGCTTCTTCCCTCAGAGGTTCTTCCTGCTCATGTGGAGTGGGAGCTATGGTTGCACCTCAGGGTGCCCTGTCCCCACAGTCATTGCCTGAGGGCTGTGTGGCCCCACTCTCCTGGCTCCATTTCCTTGATTTCACCCCAAAATAGATGTGAACTGCCTGAGGCTTTGTCTCCTGTTACCAGACTAGGACAGGCTGCCATAGAATCACAGAATGGTCTGGGTTGGAAGGGACCCCAAGGATCGTAGAGTTCCAACCCCCTTGCCAAAGGCAGGGCCGCTAACCTCCAGGCTTGGATCTACATGTCCTGATGGCCCCTATGATAAGACTGCCCTGAAGCCTCCCCAGCCTCCCTCTGCCTGTTGTTGCCTGCACCAACCTGGGGGCAGACCCTATCAACTCACAGCATGGGGGCTGCCCTGCTCCCATTCCGTGGCTCTCAAAACAGTGGTTTCTTCCTTATGTTGGGCTGTGGGGTTTTTTAGCAACTTCATTCAGTAGACTCCTCACAGCTTTAACCACCTGTGGTGTGATAATGATGTAATATAACCAAATTCCTGCACCTAAGTCAGTGCTTGGGCTCACCACAAGTAAATTAGAGGCTATTGTCTGCAACTGCACAGCTGGGGATCTATCAGCCTGCAAAGCCTGTTGCTGTGGAGGTCAGGTCCTTGCAGGTTCTCTGATGCATGAGTGGGAAACCAGAAGATGAGAATTTAATGGGGTTTCTTTGGGATTTCTTTGTGTGCAAAGGCCTGCTCCTGCTTTGATCTAAATCTGTTGGTGATGCTGTTTTCCTGTTTCCACTTTATGATACTTTTCTTGATTCTCCGCTCCGTATAATCTCTCAATCTCAGGCCGCTTCTCTTGAGGTCTCATCTCAGCAGCATAAGAGCTTGCTTTCCAGAGAGACTCTCCTATTCCAGACTGAAACAGTTTCTGCACTCAGTGACATAGGTGTTATATTATTCAGTGTCTTGACATGTATCCCATCTCAACAGTCTTGGTATTCTCAGGAGCCAGGTAAGGCACCTCTCCTATCATTTAGCCCTTCTGACAGAATAATACACATGGATTTGATTCAGTGATACATAATAATGCTGAATAGGTTGATACAGATGTAGCTTAAGAGACAATTAATTAGTATAGATCTAATACAAGAAGAATTTGCATGTTTTGAGAATAGACAGTATTTGCGGGTTTTGGATTTTAGTAGAATATGGCTGTAACTGTGTGAGCTGTTTTGGGAGAGCAGCTACAAAATTTAACCATAACAGTGGAACAGCCTTGAAGATAAAGAAGTGAAGATAGGGGAGTAAAAAATAATGAGACCAATGACCAATTAAGAAAAAGAGTATATCTTGTTTTCAGCTAAAAGGGTTACTAACTAGTTTGGGCAGGAATGTGTTTTTGAGACTATGGAGAAAACCATAAAGAGCATGTGCTGAGAGAGAGAAAGACATCCAGCCTTGGTTGGCAGTTGAACTACTTCTAATAAGTGAAGTATTTCTCCTGCATGCTTAATGCTTCCCTTGACTTGTTAAAAGTCCATGCTGTTCCCAAATTGCTCCATGGACATGCACAACTCCAAAAGCATACTTAGAATTTGTCCATATAGTTATCCTTTTTCCAGCTGCAAGTTCTGATGCTTTGGTTAAGGCAATAATAAATTCTGCCTTTTGGGTTGAAGTTCCAATAAGTAAAGGATTTGATTGTATTACCTGGTCAGTAGTGGTCACTCACTCCCTATCCAGGCTCATAGATGCCTTGCCGGACGAAACTACTATCGTCTGCAAACCAGGAATCTCGAGCACCTTCCAAAGGTTCTTCTTTTGAACCAGGTCTCCTAGAATACACAGCTTCCATTGTCTCCAAGCTATCATGCGTTAGTGATTCGATTGTAGTTTCACTGAGGAAGGAAGCTAGATTCACAATGTTAGTTACTTCAATCACAATATCATCAGGCTCCACAAAAATACCTTGATATTCCAGAAATCTGAATAGGAAAAGCTAATGATTTCTCTTTAGTTCCAGAACACAGTATGAGAGATCATTCCTGTCATCTTCTGTCCCAAAGTGAATTTTCGGGCTTCTTCAATGTTAAGTATTATGGCAGCTCCTGCTTCTAAACACCCTCTGCTCACTGTCATCCTTCAGCTGTTTAGAGAAGTATGCCACTGCTCTTTTATAGGGTCCTAAATGTTGAGCCAGGACTCCCAGGTTTACTCCTGCTTTTTCATGTAAAAAGAGCAAGTCTAGAGCTCTCATTAGTTCCATTTTAAGTGTATTAAAAGCTTTCTAGGCCTCTTTTGCCCAGTTGAGCAGGGTTAATTTTCAAGAGTTCTTAAAGAGGCTTCGCTATTATTCCACAACTGACACCAGTTCACAATTCTGAAAAATGTTCTGAGTTCTCTTACCATCTGAGGAAGAGGGTCTTACAGATGCTTCTTTTGCTCGATATCCAATTCTCCTTGTCCTTCAGAAATTTCACATCCCAGATAGGTTACTTGTTATACCATTTCAGCTTTCTGTTGAGAGACTCAATATCCATTTAGCCCCAAAATTCAACAAACTCGTTCCTTGAATTCAGTCAGGTTTTGTTTCAGTGACTATTAATAGTCCATTCACATACTGCAGAAAGATTTCATCTCTGGAGGGAGGGTCTTATGCTTCAAGTTCTCCTGCAAACCGATTCCCAAAGATTGATGTATTTATTTTTAAAACCTTGGGGTAACACTGTCAGGTAAACTTGGTTGTCCTACCAGTGGTAGGATATAAAATGCAAATAACTTTTCATTTTCTTTGGCTAATGGCAGGCAGACGAAAGCATCTTTTAAGTCTAAGACTGTAAGGTTTGTTAGCAGTGTTGTTGCAGTTATGTGTAGCTGTGCTTTTAAGATGGCTTTTGCAAGCAGCAGAGCTACAGCTTGCTGCAAGCCCTAGACATTAAACACCAGCCAACCCAAGGCCAAAGTTGCAGCTGACCAAGGCCGCACAAGCATATAGGGATTAGTTACCACCGGGTGCAAATCTTCAACAAGATTATTTATTGCCGTGAGGTATTGTGCTATTCGATATGTTTCATTGGCTTTTTATTGGTAAAATAGGAGCATTATATTCTGATTCATATTCCCTGTAGAAGAAAAGGAAGGGGATCTTAATTCATCCGGTTTTGGTATTTAATCCCCCCTTTTCATGTACCACACTCCCCTATTTTACAAGCAGAGCAGCATCTCTTCAGTTGTTTCTCTTTCTGTTTTTATCTTTTCCTAAATCCTAAGGGATCCAGTGGTATCGTAAGTCCACACTCCTTCTGCCATTCTGAATCATCTCGGAGGGTGGAAAAAAACCGAATGTATCAGCATAGCCAATTTTATCCTATTTTCCTTTTCTCTTAAAAAGCATTAATTGCAATACCTCAGCAAATTCTTTTTACTCACACTCCTACCAAGTTCCCCTCCGATATCTTTCCAGTGCAAAATCACACAACCCAGAGGGCTTTCCTTAGGGATTTCACGACTTTGTTTCCCTCCCATCCTTAGTTAGAGTTACCTCTCAACTCCCCTTCTTTAACAAGAACAATACATTCCACACCGATCACATCAGAAATAAAAACAAATTGTAAATTTCAAGCGGATAATTTTTTCTCTCTCACAGACACACTGTAACTCAGGCACTCACTCCACTCACTCAAGAGTTAACTCCTTTCACTCACACCAACCATGTCAAATCCAAATCGTCTTTGCAAAAGTCAGTTCCTTGTAACAATATCCAAAGCCACGAGCAATAAATCAGTACCACCAGAGCACCATTGGGAGTCTCCCGTGTGACAGGCTGGAGCTCTCTCGCTGACCGCAGAGCAGCACGCTGTTACAAAAGTTTGCAGCAGGACTCCACACTCACTTTGTCACACCTGCACAAGATCTTTATACAACAAATACTCACTCGATACAAGTATCAAGTTGATTAGGGGTCTGGAACATCTCCCCTATGAGGATAGGCTGAGTGAACTGGGTCTGTTCAGCCTGGAAAAAAGAAGACTTAGGGGGGACCTAATTAGTGTTTATAAATATCTTAGACATGGGTGGCAGGGGGAATTGGCCAGCCCCTTTTCAGTGGTCTGTGGGGACAGGACTAGGGGCAATGGCTGTAAGCTGGAGCATAGGAAGTTCCGCACCAACATGCGGAAGAACTTTTTCACAGTGCGGGTGACGGAGCAGTGGAATAGGCTGCACAGGGAGGTGGTGGAGTCTCCTTCTCTGGAGATATTCAAGTCTCGTCTGGACGCCTATATGAGCTAGGGAGCCTGCTTTGGCAGGGGGGTTGGACCCGATGATCTCTTGAGGTCCCTTCCAACCCCTAAGATTCAGATTGTTAGCAGCATTTGCATGCTACTAACCAGACATATACAATCAGATGTATACTAACCAGATGTATACAATCAGGCACTAGTAACCTGGTATACGATACTCGCGTGGGACGTCTCCCAACGGCTTACAGTATCCCCGAACGACCGGTCTCCAGAAACCAAATACCAAGATACCCTAGTATACCAGATACAGCCGGGTATCCCCCAGACCAAGAGCTCAAATAAATTTAAAGGAATACCTTAAAAATCAGAGGATGGTCCTTGTCTGCTCCCGCAGTGAGCCGAGCAGGGCGAGGAGTCCCTCTGGGAAATCCCGGGGCGCACCTAGGGAGTCCTGTTCCTTACCGGATCCTGCAGCCGAGCAGAGAGGGTCCCATCTGGGTCGCCAAACTGATGCCTTGGAAAGCCAGAATCAAAACTCAATAGCCTTGGTGACTATTAAGCATGTATCCGTTATTGCAGTGCTGGGCACACAGGGGATCGCTCCTCCAAATGTGTGCGCGCCTTAAAGACAAATTTCTCATATTTATACATATTAACTATACATATTCATTATAATCTCTAAGAAAAGGCAGGGTTATGCAAGTTATTTCCAGGAAGCTGTTTACATTAACTCGACCCAGATAGAGCATGCTCAGTGACACTCAGGGGGTCTTCTGGTGGTCTTCAGGGATGAAGGCTGGTCATCTTCCTCGCTCTCAGTGCATGCTCTTTACGGTTTTCTCCATGCTTATCTGGGCTCCCAACACCTTCACCGACTAGTTAGCTTTACACTGAAAACAAGATATACTCTGTCTTTTAATTGGTCGTTAGTCTCATTATTTATGACTCCTCTATCTCTTACTTCCTCTAGTTTCAAGGCTGTTGCACTATTATGGCTAAGTTTTGCAGCCGCTTTCATGAAACAGCTTATGTGATTACAGCCAAATTCTGCTAAAATTCAAAACTAATCTATTCCTAAAAACACACAGATTCTTACTTCTTTATCTTCAAAGCTGTGACTGTTGCACTGTTATGGCTCAGTTTTGCATCTGCTCTCACAAGCAGCTTACACAGTTACAGCTTGCTCTTAAAACTACGAAAATTCTTCTATTAAGGTTATATTAATTGTCTCTTAAGCTACACCTATATCAATCAATCAGCATGATTACTTTTCACTGAATCATTCTTCATCCCTGAAGACCACCGGAAGACCCCCTGAGTGTCACTGAGCATGCTGTATCTGGTAGGAGTTAATGTAAATTACTTCCTGGAAATAATTTGCATAACCCTGCCTTTTCTTAGAAATTATAATGAACATGTATAGTTAATCTGTATAAATATGAGAAATTTGGATTTAAATGGCGCACACAGTGGGAGGAGCGATCCCCTGTGTGCCCAGCACTGCAATAAAGAATACCTGCTTAATAGTCACCTAGGCTCGTGAGTTTTTATTCTAGCTTTTCGAGGCTTCTGACTCACAGAAATCTCCCAATTCCCTTGTCTGTCCTTGAATTTTCACAGCTTGAAGTAGATGTACAGCTTATTTGGGGACATTTTTGGTTGTATTTTTGCCCCCAATTCCATCAGTTTGAGATTCAAGCTGGTCATGAAATAAAAAAAAAAAGTAAAATGGAGAAGGAACCCTCTGCAGACAATGCAGAACTACTAACAGATTACCATCATGTTTCTGAAAGAAAAAATTTTCCAGGCATGTTGTACCTGGAAACATACAGGATATTCAGCCAGCACAGCACTTGCCTTGTGCTGGTTTCACTGCATTCAGAGAGAATTTTTTTTTCTATGAACATCAAGTTAATTAAGCTCAGTTTTTCTATAGATTTCTGTCAGACATTCCCTTCTCCTCTCCACTGAAATAAATCCATGGCCCCCTCTTCTCCTATATCCCAGAGGCTAACTTTTGATATATCCAAAGCTCCCTTCTGTGTCCCCAACCTACATTTATTGGCTTGCTGTCTGGCATGGAGCAGCACATGCTATGGCTGGTTCAGGGCTGTGTGTGTGCCTGCCCCTTCACTCCCCCTTGTAAGGAAGCCATAGACCACGATGTTGTCTCCTCATAGTCTCCTTTTCTCCTGGGTGAACAAACCAAGGGACTTCAGCCTCTCCTCATAAGACTTCCCCTCCAGACCTTTCACCATCCTCATTGCCCTCCTCTGGACACTCTCTGGCGTTGTTGTAAAAGGAAATCAAGCTGGATAGACAGGACCTTCCTCTCCTGAACCCGTGTTGGCTGTCACCAATGACTGTGTTGTCCTTTAGGTGTTTTTCAGTAACTCCCAGCATGATTTTCTCCATAATTTTACCAGGCACTGAGGTGAGACTGACAAGCCTGTAATTACCAGGGTCTTTCTTACCCTTCTTGAAAATTGGGACAATATTTGCCAGCTCCCAGTCAACTGGGACCTTTCCAGATTCTCAATACCGTTGAAAAATAATTTAGAGAGGTCTCACAATGACATCAGCCAGCTCCCTGAGCACCCTAGGATGAATCCCATTGGGGCCCATGGACTTATATGGAGCCATCTGGGGCAGCAAATCACCCACAAGTTTGGTATTCATTAGAAATTTATCATTACCTCAGTCATAGTCCTCCAACTTGAGGCATGTGGAATCCCAGAGCCCATCAACTGTGCTGAAGACAGAGGCAAAGGCGGTGTTAAATGTCTCTGCTTTGTCTATGTCTCTGTTAGTAAGGTGACCATTTTACCCTTGTCAAAGTGGACTTACATAACTATTATTCAAAATAATGCACTAAAAGCAAAAATATGCCTTTCTGACCCATCATAGTACAAACTGTTTGGTGTTTACGTTACAAAGTACATTACATTTATGAGATGGAATGGAGTTAGAGAGCAATCCTTTGAAGCGACATTTCCTGTAAGAAATTCATAACACAAAGAGAAGATCTGTCTATCTGCTCACATTCCTCATTTATACTGTACAATTCTGATGAGTAAATTAAGTACCTTCACTTATTTCTAGTGCCCACTTTTGCATAGTCAGACAAACATTTGAATTTTGAATTCTTTTGAGGCTGTGTTAACTTGTGTGACTTTATGCTGAAATGGATCAGGAGTTTTTGTACAGCCAAGCAGTAAGATCTTGCTACAGGAAAATCTCAAAGGCCTGGATCTATCTAGGGAGCTTGGTAGGTCAGATGCAATCACATATATTATACATAAGATTGTTAAACTCAATCTTGTACTGATCTCCTGGCTTCAAAGCCTCAGTTTTACACCTAGCTGTAGGTGTGGTCAGCCACCACCAGAAAAACAATAAAGTCATACATTGCTTGAACTCAAAACACTTTTTATTTATGCTTGGGTGGCAGTGGAGGTTGCAGTTAAGCAGACTACAGAGCCTTTAAGATGGTTTTGCAGGATTGAGATAAGGAGGGGTGGGAGCTCCCCATGTGAGCTCATACACTCTCCACTCACTGCTAGCTAGGGGATGTCTACTCTCAGTTGTCAGTAGTCACTGAAACTGGCTCTTTGTACCCGTTTTCCTGATTTTTAGAGATTAGAATAATTTCGTGTTGTCAGCATTTCTGTTTTTTCTTGGCTTATCCCTCTGTCCTTTCTTATTATTCCAAATACTGCACCATTCATCTGCCTACATCCTTTATTTTGTATTAGTTGAAGATGATTAGAAACATTCCTTATTCCTTATTCCATCTTTCTGTTTGCTTTTTTCCAGCAAGCTGAAATTAATTTGTTACAGTGAAATCTGCAAAATGAAAAAAAAAAGTTGCTGCCTCCCTAGGAAGCATAAAAATAAACCAATTTATGCTGTGATCAGTTCATAGAATCATAGAATGAATCATACATTGGTTTGGGTTGGAAGGGACCTTAAAGATCATCAAGTTCTAACCCCCTGCCATTGGCAGGGACACCCCTCACTAGACCAGGCTGCTCAAGGCCCCAGTTACTGCAATACAGTCTGTTTCTGTTTTACACTGTGTAAGACACACTATGTTAATTAAGCATATGTTTGTATAGATTAGCCTCAATGAGATTTACCCCAGTTTTCTACTCCATCTGTTCAAGATTGGAAGCAAAGTTGGAAGTGATCTCTGTGTATATTCTCTATATTAGTTGATGAACTGTTTAGAGTCCTTTGAGGTGAAAGTTATCTTTATGTTATTGTTTTTTCAAAGCTTTAGTTACAGGTATTGAACATTCTCTTTGTGCTTTCAAAAACCAGTGATTTACAACTATATAATTTTAAAAGTTGTTTTTACAGACAAAATAGATCAAGCAAGAATTCAAAGAACCTAAAAACGTTTTTTCTTCATTATTTAGAGATATAAAGCATATATTACTGCTATGCAGGTGAAGATATCACCAAATAAAAATGTTGCCATAACAAAAAAAATAAGCCTTAAAAACATACTGGGACCTTATTACAAAACTGTCATGTTTATTTTAACTCTTGGCATATCATGATGAATGACTGAAGCAAAAAAAACTCAGCCCTTCTTACACTGCCTTTTCTGTGTAACCCACAGGGAAGTATGTGTTAGGGCCTCTATCTCAGTCACTCTGCATCACCAGGGAGGCAGATTGATTCCTTCAACTGGTGTGACAAAAGAAGCTCTTTGGAGAGGCCTGATGTGACACTTTGACAGCCATCATATTTCCAGAAGATGTTGGGGAGAACTCAATGAGTTACCTCTGTTTCTGCCATTTAATGTAAGAGTCAGCTGTTATTTTACCTATCCCAGCTTGGGATCAGGCTGGTGCTGGGCTGGTGCTGTGTCCTCTCTCAGCACAGCAAAATCTACTTTTTTCAAAAGTAAGTTTTGTCCTGTTGTACTTAGGAAGTGTTTTTCTGGCAATGCAGTCCAGCTTCTCAAAAATATGTGGGAGGATATTGTTCTGATGCCATGATCTGACTGCAGGATTTAAGGTACTGAGAGCTTAAAAATAAAGATTTTGCTAGGTTCTTTGAATTTATGACTAAGATGGACCATTGCAACCATCTACCTTAAGCTATACATTTCAAAGGTCAAATAATTTCCTCCACAGAATCCTTTTTCAAGACCATAACCTTTGCAGCTCTGAGCTATTGTATATGAGCCATGGGAAAGGCAGCTCAACTCTAACTACAAAACTGTGGTTGGAGGGATCCAAAAACTAGCTGGTAAGTTGGTGTGGTAAAAACGAGTGCCTATTTTATCTATAAGGAATCTGTTTAGCTTCAGCTTCATGTCTTTAGATCTCATTATTAAAGTTGTCTGTGGAGACCGGACAAGGGGAAATGGCTTCAAGTTGGAACACAGGAAGTTCCACACCAATATGAGGAAGAACTTTTTCACGGTGAGGGTGACAGACCACTGGGACAGGCTGCCCAGGGGAGTTGTGGAGTCTCCATCTCTGGTAATATTCAAGACCTGTCTCGATGCCTATTTGTGCGATCTGTCCTAAGGAACCTTGTTGCAGGGAGTCCGCAGGAGACCACCGGAGTAAACGACAGAGTCCTTTAAAGTGCTAGAAGCATTGCTCGTTTATTGCTGCAGCCACACACATTTATACACTGTACCGGGTTTACTCAAAATAGCAAGCTAACTAATTGGTTACATTGTGAAGTACACGAGCTCCCCTTTCAGGATTATTGACTAGCCAAGGGTCAGCATGCGATGTCCAGGCTCTTGCAGGAATGCTGTCTTATCTGTTTTCTTAGCAGCTTCTCTTGTTTGCATTCTTCTTTATCTTCTTGCAGTCCTGGGATGAAAACAGGGTGCAGAGTAACTGCTGCATCAATAATGGGAGAAAAGCTATCTACACTGTACCAGGTTTGTGTCACCACACTGCCTCAATGACCAGCAGGAAGCAAAGCCTTCCCGTGGCTGCTTTGCAAGCAGCAGCGAGAGGTAACTGTTGCCTGGATCGGCTAGCCAGGCACCCACAGCTCCCTCTTTTATTTTTTGTGCAAGCAAAACAGCTGAAGTAAGGGCCTTGCTAATCATTTTTTTAAGCAATTGAACCAAACAGGGCACTATAATGAGCATAGATAATGTTATCAGTAGGATGACAAGTCCAGCCTTAATAACATCTCTGAATCAGCCAGCAATTCCCCAGGTGTTAAACCATCCATCCAGCCAACTATCCTCATATTTTAACTTCATCATTTGTTGTTTCCACATTGCTATGCTATGATCAATTCCGAGTGATCTGATAAGTTCATACAACACAAACCTTCAAAATCTTTACATCTGTGACCATATGCCAAAAGTAAGAAGTCAATAGCAGCTCTGTTTTGCAAAGTAGCATGTCTCACACTATCTACATCAGTAAGCAGTTCACTAGGAGCAAGAGATGTAGCATTGGTTTGTTTACTCAGCCAACATCCCAAATTTGTTAATTTTTTCAGAGCAGCTACAGCAGTCACCCCTGAGGCTAGTGCTGATTTGCCGGAGCCCAATTTTGTGGACTCAACTCGGATAAATGTGCTCAAGTTCTGAACTCCTTCAGTGAAACACACACAGAGTTTATATAGGTTTCTATATCAGTACACGAGTTACATTGCATTTCTATCGGTTAGATGCTCTGTTCACCTGCCTTACATGTGTCTCACAATTGCTAATAATTGGTTAAGACTACACAGTCACTTTGTTCCTTTTTAAGGCAGTTGTTAACATTCTTGCAGTTTGTTATCTCATTCTCAGACTTCTGCTCTTCCCCTACTGCATTCCAATTGTGCCTTAACATATCTTTGCTCAACCCCTAGGCCTGATTTATGGGAGTCGAGTTGTGTGGCAATAAATCTGGGTGGGCCAAAAACCCACATTCCTCTCAAAACGCACTGCTACAATTCCCCCTTTCTGTTTATGGACCAGCCAGATTTTTGTGAAAAGCATAATCCATCCTGCAAGAGAGACACTGTGACATACAGGGCAAAAAGAGCACTAAGGCAAAAATAACTAACAAGAAACATAAGTCCTTATTTAACTAAATCTAAAAGCCATTCCATAAACGAGAAGCTAATTTGCTACACACACTGTTCACACCTTAGTGATTAATTAGTAATTATAACAAGTTTTGAAAAGCATATCTTATAGCTAAACATTGTCAGTTTACCTTTGATGTCGAGAAGTTATCTGTACACCTGCTGTGTTTTGGCCATCTCATTATGGCTGGTTCATGATCACTTATTTCCAAATACCTTCTCACAACTCCTTCTTGGTTTAAGGCAGTCTGAACACCTGCCTTCAAGGCTGCTATGTTTTGAAAATGTGATTACCAAATACTTCTCAGCATGAGTAATTTTTCTGTTTCATGGGAACTTCAAGGATACTGTCAGGGCCTGTGTCTTTGCGAGGAGAGCCAGGTTGCCGGCAGGCCCGCTGTCCTCCTTGACAATTTTTCCTTTTAGTATCTGCGTCACAAAACTGCTTTTAGAGGTCTCTGCAAGGGCCCTTTGCAGAAAGCTCAAAAAGCATGGCAGTAAATGTAAGACAAGTACCGAATTGCCAAATCCAATAATTCAAATTTGACCATTGACAATATCCATCCTGAAATTCCCCACTCATTAAACCAATTGTCCAGCCCAAAGAATCCATTTTCTTGTTGTATCTTTTGTGTTTGATCTCTTAATTTCTGAATGCTCACATAAATCGACTGAGAGTGGTCAGCCAGATTCCTGCAGCACATACCTTCCAAAATTTTCACAATCATGTCAGTGAGCCAGCAACACAAATCAGCTGCTTTGCCAATCAGGAGTGTCAGAAGTGCAGGTAACATCAGCCTCATGTTTTCGTGCAGGCACCGACTGCAGCCTGTGACCTTAGGCTGTGCAGAAATCACCATTTCTCTAATTTTTATTTACCACAAAACACATGCATATTTCAAAGACTATTAGATAGTTCAAAATGTCCTGCAGAAAAACTCATAGTCCATTGTGGCTGCACTTGGAACACTTGATTCGTTACTGTGATCAGGATCCCGTCCTGGTTCATGCAAGCTTAATTTCTTCTGGATCCACGGCTTTATCCACTTGGTTCCCGTATCTGTAATTACACAGGCAGATCTCCTTCCCCAAGTTAGTACCTGTAACTTAGTGCTTTCATTTCTTACTAACACCCAATATTAATATCTCTCTTCTCTTTTTTTTTCCCAAACCTCCTTTTAAACCTACTGCAAGTTTCACTATTGGAGGTACCAAACTGTTCTGTGGCAGACTTAAACAGTTCAAAACATACAGAGCCTTGTTTAATCGATCAGCTGGAGAGATATCCTTCTCTCCCCCTTTTTGTTTGTGAAACAAACGCTTGAGAGTTTGATTCATACGTTCCACCATGGCCTTGCACTGTACAAACCCTTTGGTCTCAGAAACCAAGAAGTGGTATTATCATTAAAGCACCTTAGCAGACTGGTAAACAAAATTTCATGCAACTTCTGAGTTTGTGCAAAGCTGTCTGCTGAGGGAGCAGCCCAGGCCGGTGCAACCAGCCTGTCTGCTCTCTGATTTCTCCCTGCTAGACCTTGAGGTAGTCAGTTAGCTCAGTGTGTCTGCGAATCTGAGTAATAAAATACTGATACATAATACCACAAAATGATCTAATTCAGTTAATATTTCTAAGCAACTTTGAACATCCTTTAACGTGCTAACCCCAGCTTTGATTGCAATCCTCTGAGGTGTTACAGTACTTTCATCAATCTGTCATCTCGGATATTTCCACACTGGCTTCTTTTGAATTTTCTCTGGAGCGATTTGTAACCCCTTGCTTTTCAAATGCACTGTTAACTCATGAATCAAACTTTCAACATCCAAGTTTTTTCCCACAATCAATATAGCAACCATATAATGATAAAAGATTAGATCAGGATGTGTTTCTCGTACTGGAGCAAACGCCCAGGCTACATAAGCCTGGCACATAGTTGGTGAATTTTTTCTGCCTTGTGGGAGCGTAACCCAGTGACACCTTTTGAAAAGAAAAAGCCCAATCTTTTAAAATTTTTTGCATGTTCCACAAACTTGTGGAAGGCTTCATATGATCCTTAGTCAGTTGCTCCCATATTAAATCGTGTAAGTGGGCAATTTTTTCTCAAGTAAGCAGCTATTGATCATTGTTTTCCAGGTTAACATTTAAAGTAAGCTGCCCATTTTTCAATGCTCACTATCAAAAAATCATTTTGCTAAGTAACCAGCCTTGCTCTCAGTGGACAAATGCAGCCCTGAACCTATAGCACATATGAACAAACGAATGCTGCACACCAATTAATCAGACAAATGACATTGCAAGACACATGTTGTTACATCCAGTCCATATGAGGGGGGGGCAGGTGTGTGTGTGTGTGTGTGGTTCTCCCACTACTACGGCAATCCTGCCAAGGCATCCGGCTGCACGGCACGTTTTTGCAGTTCTCGGCCACTGCCCGCAGCACTGTTCTCCCCCCACTGTGAACCACAGCGTGACCCCGTTGTTCACCGTGACTGAGCCCTGGGTGAGTGCTAGGACCCTGTTCCTTCCACCTCCCACTGGGCCGCTACTAACTCTCTCTGCCACCCGCTTTTTCTCACATAAACTTTTCCCTGGTAACTTCCGCGATTGAGTTGGAATCAAAATACCCTGATTTAACCCTGATTTAGCTGTTTTTCCCATTCTGATGCCACCTTACGTGCCCAGGCTCCGCCGAGCAGTCTGTGCAGAGTCTCTCAGGTGTCAGGAGACAGTGATATATTGATGAGTGTGTCCCTGATCCGATGGTTGTTGAAGCTGATACTAGTCCATCTCCGTAGGATTCTCTGTCCTTAGATTTCTTGTCCGTGCTCCTAGGTTCCTTGTCTGTGGGGGCAACACTGCTCTGTGCCTTAATCAGTGATTCTCCATCTCTGTAGTTTTCTAGTGGGGGCTCAAACCCTTTTACAACAGGGCATGCCGTTCCCTGCTCTGCTTTATGTTTTCCAGCTTTTCAAGGACAAGCCGGAGTTGTTGGTCTCGGTTAACATTTTCGACTGCGTCATGGGGTGATTTAGGCTCAGTAAAAGTTAGAGGCAGATATTAAAGGCATTCGGTTGTACGTTTGTTTCCACCTTTTTTCCTTCCAAAGGTACCGTAGTGGGGAGGGGGTGGTGGTGCAGACTGTAGTGGCAGACTGACATGCACCACTTGCTCCCCTTTAGTTCCTACAGATTTATCACTTTGCTCTGATAACACGGCACTTTTACTTAGCGTAGTAACTGGAGGGGGAGGGGTGTGAAAAAGCACCCAGAAACAAAAACACATCCTCTGTAGTAGATTCTTCCTTTTTTTTTTTTTTCTTTTGAGTTGGTTCTGTAGAACCCGCAACTGGTGTTAAAGCTATAAAGGCTGAAGCAGCAGCAACGCATTCTGCCTCCATTTTTGTTAAAGTCCTTTTACTTAATTTCCTGAGAGTTATCAACAACCTAGTGTCCCCTGTCCCAGCTGAGGGTTCGACAGGGTCTTAAACTCCAATAGCTTCCTAAGTAGGAAAATCAAATGCTGTATTTACATTTGCTATAAGATTCCTTTCTTTGCTCCACAAAGGGAGCTGTCTTGGAGACTTGCCATATCAAGCACCTTTTCAGCAACACACTCCCCGCGTTTTCCAAGAATGCCAATTATCAACTGCTTTGCCGCATCAAGTTCAGTTTCAATGTGGAAAGCGTGTAGCAGGAGGGGGGGAAGGTTTGCCCCTTCTTGCCTGCGTCTGCCGTCCTGGAGCATTCTCCAATTCCAACGTACAGCACACCTGCAACTTCAGTGAAATTCCTAGACACAGCTCGCCTGTGACTATGGTAAAGCCAACATATAGGGCCTATGGCTGCAGTAAGATTCCTATGCATAGCACGCTTGCAACTGCGATAAAATTCCTGCATACCACACACCTGTGACTACAGCAATGTTCCAACGTAGAGCACAGCTGCAAGTGCAACGAAGTTCCTAGTTCCGACGTCCCTGCTGTTCCCCCTGTTGACAAGTTGCAGCAAGTATAACTCCATCCTTTTTACAAGGCTGTTTTCCAGGCCTAAGCTGGGTCCACGGCAATTGTAAAGCCATCCTGTCTGCGAATCCACTTTTCAGACTCGAGCTGGGTCCGTAGCGATTAAGAATCAGTCCTGCCTGTGAGTCCGCTTTCCAGGTGTTGTGGTTTCACCGGAGCGGGGGACCACGCGTTCAGATTTCCCCTGGAGCGAGGGGGGGGGGGGGGGGGGGGGGGGGAACCAAAACACCAGAACCCCGCAGGTTGGGATAAGGGTATTTCTTTACTGGAAATAACAGGGGAAGAACAGATAACAATGAACGATACAACCTTTTTCCGAGATGAGCAGTTCAGATCGCGCACTCCCCGTAACGGACACCGCGCCGCAGCCCGCGCAAACCCCAGCCGCGACACAAAAGAACCCGAGCTCGAGCCCCGAGTAAAACAAAGCCCGGAACCGAAAGCACGCTCCCTCCGGATCCCCGCTGTTCGCGCGCAAACACTGCAACACCCCCTGCTTTTTATACTCGGCATGATGTAACTGGCATGGAATGATCCTATTGGCCAATCTGAGTCATTTGTCCCGAGCCCAGCAGGTTAACCCCTTCCTGGCTGAAGCCACTGGCTGAAACCAGGACACCAGGCTAAAGCCAGGTCCACCGGGATCATAAATCTTGTTCGGGCACCAGATGTTGCAGGGAGTCCGCGGGAGACCGCTGGAGTAAACGACAGAGTCCATTAAAGTGCTAGAAGCATTGCTCGTTTATTGCTGCAGCCACACACATTTATACACTGTACCGGGTTTACTCAAAATAGCAAGCTAACTAATTGGTTACATTGTGAAGTACACGAGCTCCCCTTTCAGGATTATTGACTAGCCAAGGGTCAGCATGCGATGTCCAGGCTCTTGCAGGAATGCTGTCTTATCTGTTTTCTTAGCAGCTTCTCTTGTTTGCATTCTTCTTTATCTTCTTGCAGTCCTGGGATGAAAACAGGGTGCCTGAAATAGCTGCAGAGTAACTGCTGCATCAATAATACATCTCCACAGAACCTGCTTTGGCAGGGGGGTTTGACCCAATGATCTCCTGAGGTCCCTTCCAACCCCTATGATTCTGTGATTCTGTATGATTATACCTTTTTATTGGTTTTGTTTTCATAACTCATGTCTTTACATAGAAATATTTCACCATCACCTTGACATGCAAACTATGGCCACACTGCTAGAAGTTCTTCTGCACTTGATCCTGCTTTCATCATATATTAAGAGCAGGTTTATGAATACTGCTCAAGAGGTTTCCCAAAGGCAGGATAACCACGAGGGGCAGAACATAGGCCATTACCTAAGTACTTTCTTACCCCCGATGACTTGGAGCTTCACTCCTGAGCAGCTGCATGACTCTAATAAAATGGCTGCATTTCTGAAAAAAAGTTGTTGTAGGTTTCCCAGGGATGTGAAAAGCACTGCACTGTGCTGGGCTCTGGCCACTTGGGCTCAAACACTGCTTGATAGCAGACAGCGCTGTCAGCATTGTCAGTACAGTCAGGGGGGAGGGGAAGAAAACAGATTGTCAGATACTGTGGCAACCCCTGTAATTGGCACTGCAGCTGCGGCAACCCCTGTAATTGGCACTGCAGCTGCGGCAACCCCCGTAATTGGCACTGCAGCTACTGCAACCCCTGTAACTGGCACTGCAGCTACTGCAATCCCCACAGCAGACACCACTGATGATCAAAAGAAACAACCCCCACCAGTGTCTGTCGCCCCGGTACAAAAGAGGAAATACACAAAAAAATCAGTTCGTACAACAGCTGATGATGATGATCAGCCGGGGCCATCAGGGGGATATCAAGATGAGGCAGAACCAGAGGTTGTCACCCGATCCCTGTCCCTGAGTGAGCTTCGTGATGTTAGAAGGGATTTTAGCCGCCAACCTAGTGAGCCCATTGTCACCTGGTTGCTTCGGTGCTGGGATCATGGGGCTAATAGCTTGGAGTTAGATGGCAGGGAGGCCAAGCAGTTGGGATCCCTTGCCAGAGAAGGAGGCATTGATAAAGCCATTGGAAAAAGGTCAGGAATCCTCAGCCTCTGGAAACGGTTACTGTTAAGTGTGAAGGAAAGGTACCCCATAAAAGAATACATTACATGCCATATGCCCAAGTGCAACAATATGGAAAGAGCTGTTCAGTACCTTAGAGAATTAGCTGTACGGGAGATAATCAGTTATGATTTGAACAATTCACAACTCCCTGCCGATCCTGATGAAGTCCCGTGCACCCCAGGCATGTGGCGAAAGGTTGTACAAAGTGTACCAGCAGGGCACGTCAATTCACTGGCAGCAATAGACTGGAGTGATACGGATCTACCAACTGTAGCCGATGTGTCTTATAGGCTCCGCAAATACCAAGACAATGTTTCCCTCTCTGTCATCGCAGCGGTAGAGAAACTGGTCCAGCGCCTTGACAACAATGTGTACAGCTCCCGACCCTTGCAGAGCAGTGTGGCAGCTTTTGGAAGAAGGCGTCCATCATCCCGAGAGGGAGAAAACCGAGGGTACTCACCACGAGGTAGACTGTGGTTTTACCTGGTTGACCAAGGGGAGGACATGAGGAAGTGGGATATGCAGCCCACTTCAGCCCTTCGAGCACGAGTAAACGAGCTGCAAGGTAAAACAATCGCACGTCGAGATTTCACCAGGAAGAACGCTGCACCAGTTACCACCGAACAGAACCCTCGACCAAGCAGAAGGCCTATCTACACTCCTGATATGTCTGATCCTCTTGAGGGAACCTCCAAGTCCTTCATGCACTCAATGAACGGCAAGTATGATCAGCAGCAATAGAGGGGCCCTGCCTTCAGCCAGGTGGAGGAGAGGGATAACAGAGTTTACTGGACGGTGTGGATTCGATGGCCTGGCACGTCAGACCCACAAGAGTACAAGGCTCTAGTGGATACTGGTGCCCAGTGTACTTTAATGCCGTCAAATTATAAAGGCACAGAACCTGTTTGCATTTCTGGAGTCACAGGGGGATCCCAACAATTGACTGTATTAGAGGCTGAGGTAAGCCTGACTGGAAAGGACTGGGAGAGACACCCCATTGTGACTGGCCCAGAAGCTCCATGCATTCTAGGTATAGACTATCTCCGTAGAGGGTATTTCAAAGACCCAAAAGGGTACCGGTGGGCTTTTGGAATAGCTGCTGTGGAGACAGAGGAAATTGAACAATTGTGTAACTTGCCTGGACTCTCAGAGGATCCTTCTGTTGTGGGGTTGTTGAAAGTTGAAGAACAGCAAGTGCCAATTGCTACAACAACAGTACACAGACGACAGTACCGAACCAACCGAGATTTTCTGCTCCCCATCCACAACCTGATTCGTCAACTGGAGAGTCAAGGAGTGATCAGCCGGACTCGCTCACCCTTTAACAGTCCCATATGGCCAGTGCGGAAGTCCAATGGAGAGTGGAGGCTGACAGTAGATTATCGTGGCCTAAATGAAGTCACTCCAGGTATGAGTGCTGCTGTGCCAGACATGCTGGAACTCCAATATGAATTGGAATCGAAAGCAGCTAAGTGGTATGCCACGATTGACATTGCCAATGCCTTCTTCTCAATCCCACTGGCGCCAGAGTGCAGGCCACAATTCGCTTTCACCTGGAGAGGTACACAATATACGTGGAATCGTCTGCCCCAGGGGTGGAAACACAGTCCCACCATCTGCCATGGACTAGTCCAGACCACTTTGGAAAAGGGTGAAGCACCAGAGCATTTACAGTACATTGACGACATCATTGTATGGGGCGACACAGCAGAAGAAGTGTTTAAGAAAGGAGAAAAGATAATTCAAATCCTCTTAAAGGCTGGCCTTGCCATAAAACAAAGTAAAGTCAAGGGTCCTGCACAAGAGATCCAGTTTTTAGGAATAAAATGGCAGGATGGACGTCGTCAGATCCCCATGGACATTATCAATAAAATAGCAGCCATGTCTCCACCAAACAATAAAAAGGAAACACAGGCTTTCTTGGGCGTTATAGGTTTTTGGCGAATGCATGTGCCAAACTACAGTTTTATTGTGAGCCCACTCTACCATGTGACTCGAAAGAAGAATGACTTCCAATGGGGCCCTGAGCAGCAGCAAGCCTTTGAGCAGATTAAACGTGAGATAGTCCACGCAGTAGCCCTTGGACCTGTCCGGACAGGGACAGATATTAAAAACGTGCTCTACACTGCAGCGGGGGAGAATGGCCCTACTTGGAGTCTCTGGCAGAAAGCACAAGGGGAGACTCGGGGTCGACCGCTGGGTTTTTGGAGTCGGGGCTACAAAGGATCAGAGGCCAATTACACTCCAACAGAAAAAGAAATATTGGCCGCCTATGAAGGAGTTCGAGCTGCTTCAGAGGTGATCGGAACTGAAGCCCAGCTCCTCCTGGCACCCCGATTGCCAGTGCTGGGCTGGATTTACAAAGGGAAGGTCCTTTCTACGCATCACGCCACTGATGCTACATGGAGCAAGTGGGTTGCATTAATTACACAGCGAGCTCGAATAGGAAATCCCAATCACCCCGGAATCGTGGAAGTAATCACAGACTGGCCAGAAGGCAAAGATTTTGGAATGTCACCAGAGGATGAGGAGGTAACACGTGCTGAAGAAGCCCCACCTTACAACACACTGCCAGAAAATGAGAAGCAATATGCTCTCTTCACCGATGGTTCCTGTTGCCTTGTGGGAAAGAATCGCATGTGGAAAGCTGCTGTATGGAGTCCAACAAGACGAGTAGCAGAAGCTACTGAAGGAAAAGGTGAATCAAGCCAGTTCGCTGAGGTTAAGGCTATTCAGTTAGCCCTGGACATTGCTGAAAGAGAGAAGTGGCCAATGCTCTATCTCTACACCGATTCATGGATGGTGGCCAATGCCCTGTGGGGGTGGCTGCAGCAATGGAAGAAGAACAACTGGCAGCGGAGAGGCAAACCCATATGGGCTGCTGATCTATGGCAAGACATTGCTGCTCGGGTAGAGAAGCTTGTCGTAAAGGTACGTCATGTTGATGCCCATGTACCTAAGAGTCGGGCCACAGAAGAACATCAAAACAACCATCAGGTGGATAAGGCTGCTAGGATTGGAGCAGCTCAGGTAGATCTAGACTGGCAACGTAAGGGTGAGCTATTCATAGCTCGATGGGCTCATGATACTTCAGGTCATCAGGGGAGAGATGTGACATATAGATGGGCACGCGATCGAGGGGTGGATTTGACCATGGATGCTATTGCACAAGTCATCCATGAATGTGAGACATGTGCTGTAATTAAACAAGCCAAGCGGTTAAAGCCCCTTTGGTATGGAGGACGGTGGATGAAATATAAATATGGGGAGGCCTGGCAGATTGATTACATCACTCTCCCACAAACCCGCCAGGGAAAGCATTATGTACTTACAATGGTGGAGGCAACAACTGGCTGGCTAGAGACATACCCTGTGCCCCATGCTACTGCCCGGAATACAATCCTGGGCCTTGAAAGGCAAATCCTGTGGCGACATGGTACCCCTGAAAGAATTGAATCTGACAACGGGACTCACTTCCGGAACACCCTAATAGACACCTGGGCCAAAGAGCATGGCATTGAGTGGGTGTACCATATTCCGTACCATGCACCAGCTTCTGGGAAAATTGAGCGATATAACGGACTTTTAAAAGCTACATTGAAAGCAATGGGGGGTGGAACATTCAAGCATTGGGACACACACCTAGCCGAAGCCACCTGGTTAGTCAACTCCAGAGGATCTACCAATCGGGATGGCCCTGTCCAAACAAAGTTTCCACATACTGTAGAAGGAAATAGAGTCCCAGTAGTGCATCTGAAGAGCATACTGGGAAAGACAGTTTGGGTCATCCCTGCTTCGGGCAAAGGCAAACCCATATCTGGAGTTGTTTTTGCACAAGGACCTGGTTGTACCTGGTGGGTAATGCAGAGAGATGGAGAAGTGCGATGTGTACCTCAACGGGATTTGATTTTGGGGGAGAATAACCAATATAATTACTAAGTAGAAATTGTAGTATAATGACTGTAAAATAACTTGTTGTTGTATATTCATTACTGCCATAATTATAATTGTTATATGTTGTATAAAAGATTTTGTTGGTTTTGGTTATGACGTAAATGGCATGGAATGAGGGGTGGATGATGTCCTGGTTTCAGCCAGGGGCTTCAGCCAGGAAGGGGTTAACCTGCTGGGCTCGGGACAAGTAACTCAAATTGACCAATAGGATCATTCCATGCCAGTTACATCATGCCGAGTATAAAAAGCAGGGGGTGTTGCAGTGTTGGCGCGCGAACAGCAGGGACCGGGAGGGAGCGTGCTCTCGGCTCCGGGCTTTGTTTTACTCGGGGCTCGAGCTCGGGTCCTTTGTGTCGCAGCTGGGGTTTGCGCGGGCTGCGGCGCGGTGTCCGTTACGGGGAGTGCGCGATCTGAACTGCTCATCTCAGCAAAAGGTTGTATTGTTCATTGTTATCTGTTCTTCCCCTGTTATTTCCAGTAAAAAATACCCTTATCCCAACCTGCGGGGCTCTGCTGTTTTGGTTTCCCCTCCCCCCCCCCCCGCTCCGGGGGAAATCTGAACGCGTGGTCCCCGGCTCCGGCGGAACCACAACATCACCCTTCAGTATCCTCTTCTCCAATCTAAAGAGGCCCATCTCCCTCAGCCTCTCATAAGGAAGGTATTCTGTGGCAACCAGCAGAGAGCAACACGCAATTTGATATGAATTTTAGGTGAAGTCATTTTATTAGGTGAAATCACACAGATTATATACCTCTATTACTGCAAACGTGGCAAGCTAAAAAACTGCTAATTGGTTACACACACTGTTCACACCGTATCAATTGGTTAATAATTATAATGAATTCTGATAAACCGATCTTATAGTTAAATATCATTGGTTTACCTTTAATGCTTAAAAGTTTCCGCACACCTCCTGTTTTGACCTTCTTGTTATGGTTGGTTCCTAACATGTTCCGTTACTCCCAAATCCCTTCCCATAACTGCTTCTTGGTTTAGGGTAGCCTGTACCCCTATCAACAAGGCTGCTGTGTTTTGAGAATGTGATTATTAGGATAATCACATTCACATTAGCATGAGTAACTGTCCTGGGTTCAGCCCAGCAGCAGGCTATGTTAGCCCTGAGAGTATTCCATACCAATTGCATCATGATCAGACAGGCTGCCCCCCCCACCTTTGCAGGGGCAACTTCGGACCCAGGCACAGGAAGTCCCGGTCTGGGCAGGCGCAGTGCCAGTTCCGGGGGAGACTCCGGACCTATCAGAACCTGCTCCGGGCACGGGAAGTCCCGGTCTGAGCAGGCGTGTGGGAGTTCCTGTTTGCTCTCTCTCTCTCTCTTTCGGGATCGGCGTGGCAGGTGGTGGTGAGGGGGGTGCTCGGGGGTGCTGGGCTCGGGGAGTGCTGCGTTCGGGAATCTGAATCGGTTCGGGCACGGCTCAAATGACATAGTGTGGTGAGAGGTTTGCACTGTATATAATAGCACTGTAGTTAGTTGTTTTCATACTTTTCCCTGTTGTTTAGTAAACTATCCTTATCTCAACCTTGCAGGCCTTGGGTTTTTTTTCCCTCTGGCTCTGCAGCTCCTTTCTTAGCTCTGTTCGCCCATCCTCCACCTCTTAAAGTGGTAGGGGGGCTTCTTTTTTTTGACCTTTGTGGCCCCAGCTTTCCGCTAAGGTGTAAACCACAACAGTAACTTTTCCTGTCTCATGAGAACAGAAGAATATTTTCAGGGCCTAAATCTTGGGAGAAGAGAGCAAGGCTGCTAGCAGGCCTGCTGTCTTCCCCAACAGTGTTCCACTCAAGCATCTTGCTGGCCCTTCGCTGGACTCTATGTCCTATGAACTGAGGAGTTCATAGAACTAAGTTCTATGTCCTTGAACTGAGGAGCCCAGAACTGGACACAATATTCCAGGTGCAGTCTCACCAGGGCAGAGTAGAGGGGGAGAAGGACCTTTCTTGACCTACTAACCACAACACTTCTAATACATTTGCTTTCCTCCAGTCCTCAGGCACCTCTCCCGTTTCCCAGGTCTTAGCAAAGATGATGGATAGTGGCCTAGCAATGACTTCCGCCAGCTCCCTCAGCATCCTCGAGTGCATCCCATCAGGACCTATGGATTTATGGATATCCAGATGGCTTAATTCATCCCTGAGCCAGTCCTCATCAACTGAGGCAGACTCATCATTTATCCTGACTTCCTCCAGGGCTTCAGCCATCTGGGGCTCCTGCAAACAGTCTCAAAACAGAGGCAAAGGCGGCATTCAGTAACTGCCTTCTTTCTATTTTCAGTCACCAGGGCACCCACCTCATTCAACAGAGGACCTACATTGCCTCTAGCATTAGTTTTGTCTGCAATGTGTTTGAAGAAGCCCTTTCTGTTGTCCTTGGCCTTCCTTGCAAGGTTGAACTCCAAAGAGGCCTTAGCTTTCCTAGTGTCCACCCTACATGCCCTAACAACAGTCTTCTATTCCTCCCAAGTGGCCATCCCCTCCTTCCATGACCTGTAGACTCTCTTCTTCCTCTTGAGTTTGCCCAGCAGTCCCCTGTTTATTCACGCAGATCTTCTGCCTCCCTTTCTTGATTTCTTTCCCATTGGGATGCTCTGTTCTTGAGCTTGGAAGAAGTGGTCCTTGAATATGGACTGATTATCTCGGGCCACTTTTCCTTCCAGTACCTTGTCCCATGGGATTTCTCCCCGTAATTGCTTGAAGAGACCAAAGTTGGCCCTGCTGAAGTCCAGGGTTGCAGTCCTACTTGCTATTCTCTTCTGACCGCATAAGATCTTGAACTCCACCATCCCATGGTTGCTGCAGCCCAGTCTACCCTCAACCTTCACCTCTTCAACCAGTCCCTTCTTGTTAGTGAGTACAAGATCCCGCAGCTCTCCTCTCCTAGTAGGCTCATCCACCATTTGCATTAGGAAGTTATTGTCAATGCACTGGAGGTACCCCCTTGGACTGTGACTGCCTGGCTGTGCAGGCCTTCCAGAAAATATCTGGGTAGTTAAAATTCCCCATAAGAACCAGAGCCTGCAATTGTGAGGCTACTATCAGCTGCCTGTAGAAGGCCTCATCAACTTCCTCCTCTTCATCAGGCAGCCTGTAATACACACCCACAACAGTATCCCCCATGCTTGCCTGTCCTTTAATTCTCACCCACACATCTCAACTCCTTCCTCATCCGCCCCTGGACAAAACTCAATACATTCTAGTTGCTCTTTCACATAAAGAGCAACTCCACCTCCTTTCCTTGTTGGCCTGTCTTTCCTAAAATGAACACAGCCATCCATGGCCACATTCCAGTCATGCAAGTTGTCCCATCATGTCTCTGTAATTGCAACTAGGTCATAGCTCCTTGAGAGCACACAGATTTCCAACTTGTCCTGTTTATTCCCCGTGCTGCGTGCATTGGTGTAGAGGCATTTCAGGGAGCAAGCCGAGCACAACATTTTTGCCTTAAGGTGGTGTGTGGTCTTCTGGTTCTCATTAATACCAGAGCACTGCCCCACTGGTGGGAACCCAGGAACAACCCCATCCTCCTTCTAATCTTCTGAAAACATGAATAGACCTTTAATATATTTACAGTGTTATAACACTTCATGGTGGTTCAGCCCCAGGCAGCAGCTGAGCAGGAGGAGAAACTGACAAAGCCCCACAGGTTGGGATAAGGACAGTTACTGACACAGCACAGTGAGAGGGGAACAACAGACCCAGTGACAGAATACATAAAGGTGATACAGAGCACTTCACTGATGTGACAACTGACCAAGGGACTGGACACCCAACCACACTCAGATTGTCCCAGAGCCGGGAGGACCCGCCCCTCCCCAACCAGCCCCTTTATGGTGAGCATGATGTCATGTGGTGTGGAAAATAACCTTGGCCAACTCTGCTCATCAGTGCTGGCTCCTTGGAAAAGTTAACTGTCCTAGCTGGAACCAGGACACAGTTCTCTGCCTTTATACAATTACCTTCTGCTTATGGATTCAAAGGCCCCATTTCCTCTGCTATGTAAAACTGTGAATACATGCTCACAGTGTTTTCAACAGTGACACGTAAATCCTTTTTAAAATCACTGCTTTCCAAAATGCATTACCCACTCTTAAATTTCAGATGTGCAGCCTTTATTCCTTGAGATAGCTGTCTTAAAATCACCAGTCCAAGTGACTACATTTACTGCACTGTGCGGAATGCTCTATAAAAGTAATTAATCAATATTTATGAAACATGGCAGTAGGAAAAGATTCCCAGCTTACAGCAAAAGGCAAGGATAGCTTCTGATTTTTCAGATCATACAATTTACAGGTGAAGAAAAGTCAGACAATGAGATCTAAAAGCTTTAGAGTAGTATTGCTGGTGAAAACGGATATGTCTCCTGATAGATGCGACCAAACAAAATCTGAAACCGCAGTCTAGCTAAGTTAGCTTCTTTATGAACTTTTGATGCAACTGCAGGTAAACATGTTACAGATCATAGAGTTTTAAGCACTAGAGATATGGAAAGCAGAGCACACGGGCTGCAAAAGTCAGATTCAGAATTTAATCAGCCTGTTGATATATGTCACAGCAAGGAACTGGGCAAGCAGAAGCTACAGAAAATGAAAGCCTTAGAAAACATGGAAGATACATGCCATGCTGTTGTGGGTTTCTGTGGCAAGGTTCTGGTGGATGAGGAGGGACTGCAGGGGTGGCTTCTGCAAGAAGTTGCTAGAAGCTTCCCTAGGTCAGACAGAGTAAATACCAACCAGCTCAAGGACGGACCCACTGCAGACCAAGCCAATCAGCGAAGGTCATAGCGCCTCTCTGATAACATATTTAAAAGAAAAAAACCCACAAGTGGCCACTTTTTGCCACCAGAGAAGGGAGTGAGAAGATGTAAGAAACTTTGCAGACACCAAGGTCAATGAAGAAGCAGGGGGGAGGAGGAGAGATCCCACCTGCAGCTCATGGAGGACCCTACACTGAAGCAGATGGAGACATATGGAAGACGCTATATCCTGCATTAGAGGAAGCTCCTGGCAGGACCTGCAGCCCATGGAGAGATCAACCCACGCCGGAGCTGGCTTGTTGGGGGAAACTGTGACTCTGTGGGGGACCAGGCTTGATCAGTCTGGGCCTGAGGGACTGCACCTCATAGAAGGGATCCACACTGGGGCAGTTGGTAAAGACCTGAAGCCCCATGGGAAAGGACTCACATTGGAGAAGTTCATGGAGGACTGTCTCCGTGGGTGGGACTTCCCCACACTGGAGCAGGGGAAGAGTGTGAGGAATCCCCCGCCCCCCCATGTTCATGAGGAACTGACTGAAACACCCCTGCACCATCTCCCCCTGTGACAGACACCTTGCGGGGTGGGTAAGGAAGGGAGAGATATCATGAATAAAGTTGAATCCATGAAGAAGGGAAGGGTGGGGGGGAAGGTGTTTTAAGATTTGATTTTACTTCTCATTATCCAACTGTTTTCATTGTGTGTGTGTGTGTAATAAATTAGAATTTTTTTCTTTATTCCATGTTGAGTCTGTTCTGCCCATGACACTGATTGCAGAATGATCTCTCCCTGTCCTTCTCTCAACTCCTGAGCCTCTCAATAGATATTTTCTCCCCTGTCCATCTGAAAAGGGGAGTGATAGAGTGACTTTGGTGGGCATCTGGCCTCCAGCCAGGGCTAGACCATCACATATGTACAAATAAACAGAAGCAGCAACTGAAATAAAAGCAGTGGTCTGCAAAGGGCAATAAACAAATGAAAGAGCCTAATTTCTAAGTCTACACAAACAGTAACATCCCTCAGAAGCAATGTCTTGCTCCTCATTCACTTACTTGAAGATTAAAGAAAAATAGTAATTTGCACCTCAAGCACTGACAAGACATGATATTAGAGATGTTCCAAGGATGTTGTGCAAAGGACCCAGCTGCCCTTTGTGTGTAGTTTTGACCTTAACTATGTTGAGTGTAACCATAGGTTTCTCCTTATCAAACAGAGGTGATAGATGTTTGTGCATGTGCAGAATGGAGACTGACAATTATAGCCCAATGAAGCCCCAAGAGGGCCTGATGGATGATTTTATCACAATGCACAGCCTTGAGGGACCTTGAATTGGGTTCAATTATTGCTCTTCAATTTTGTGTATGAAGCTCAGCTTGCCTCTGGACCACCAATGAGAAAAAAGCCCAGATGAAGTTAAAGAAAACAGAAGAACCATCTGGAAAGCCTTTTCCAAGATGTGTCTATAATTTAATCAGAATTGAAAACCTCTTGATAGAGCTCAATAGCTCAGGGTTTGCCAGTGCTGTAAACAGAGCGATGCAGAGTTCAGGGCTGCCTGCTTACCCAGGTCCTGGGTAGATTTTGCAATGTACCAAACTTGGCATTACAGGTGATGACTACAGTCTAGGGAGAGAGTCAGGGATTGTCAGACTGGTTCTGGCCAGGCCAGAGCCAACCTCCCCAAGCAATCTTCACAGGTGAGCTGAGTTAGCTTGGGCTGTTTTCCACACCACCTGACATCACTTCCCTATAAAAGGAGCTGGTTGGGGAGGGGCATGGGTTTGCTGCTTCCAGGGCAGTCTGAGTGTAGCTGAGGTATTGGATGTTATCAATACAATAGCAGTGATGTCTCCACCAACCAACAAAAAGGCGACACAAGCTTTCATAGGCACTGTGGGTTTCTGGTAAATGCATATCCCCAAATACACTCACATTGTGAGCTCTCTCTACCGTGTAACCTGGAAGAAGAATGATTTCCAATGGGGCTCTGAGCAGCGTTAAGCCTTCAAACACACCCCTTGGATCTGTCTGGATAGGCTCGTATGTAAAGAATGTGCTCTACACTGCAGCCAGGGAGAATGGCCCTGCCTGGAGTCTCTGGCAGAAAACACCAGAGGAGACTCAAGGCTAACTGCTGGGGTTTTGGAGTTGGGGCTACGGAGGATCTGAGGCCTGTTACACTCCAACAGAAAAGGAAATACTGGCCACATATGAAGGGGTTTGAGCTGCTTCAGAAGTGATTGGAACCGAAACCCAGCTCCTCCTGGCACCCTGACTGCTGATGCTGGGGTGGATGTTCAAAGGGAAGGCCCCTTCTATGCACCATGTCACCGATGCTACGTGGAGCAAGTGGGTTGCAGTTATCACATAGTGGGCTCAAATTGTCCAGGAATCCTGGAAGTGATAATAGACTGGCCAGAAGGCAAAGATTTTGGAATATCACCTGAGGAAGACTTGATGCGTGCTGAAGAGGCCCCACTGTATAGTGAACTCCCAGAAAATGAGAAGCAATATGCCCTGTTCACTGATGGGTCCTGTCACATTGTTGATTCCACACAACCAGTTGCAGAAGCTGCCAAAGGAGAGGGTGAATCCAGCCAGTTTGCAGAGGTAAAAGCCATCCAGCTTTTTTTGCACAGAGGCAAACCCATCTGGGCTGTTCCACCGTGGCAAGACATCTCTGCCCAGTTAGAGAACCTAACTGTAAAAGTACATCATGTAGATGCCCACATACACAAGAGTTGAGCCACTGAAGAACATCAAAACAACTGCAGGTTGATCAGGCTGCTAGGATTGAAACGGCTCAAGTAGACCTTGATTGGCAATGTAAGGGTGAATTATTTATAGCTCGCTGGGTCCATGACATCTCAGGCCATCAAGGAAGAGATGCCACATATAGATGGGCTCGTGATCGAGGGGTGGATTTGACCATGGACACTATTTCACAGGTCATCCATGAATGTGAAACATGTGCCTCAATCAAGCAAGCCAAGTGGTTAAAGTCTCTGTGGTATGGAGGATGTTGACTGAAATACAAATATGGAGAGGTCTGGCAGATCGACTACATAGCTCTTCCACAGACACGCCAAGGCAAGCAGTATGTGCTCATAATGGTAGTAGCAACCATTGACTGGCTAGAAACATATCCTGTGCCCCATGCCACTGCCCAGAACACCATCCTGGGTCCAGAATGAATATAGTCAGACAATGGAGCTCATTTCCAGAATAATCTCATAGACACCTAGACACCTAGCTAATTAGCATGTGAAGCGAGAGTAGGCGGGGTTAGGTAATTCATATGTATAGGCATTAATTGAATATTCATTGTTTGATTGTATAGGTATGAGATAGTTTCGCTGCTCCGGGGAGCACGTTTGTGGTGAAGCGATCCTGCACGCAATAAACATACCTACTTTATAACTTTCGAGTTATAGAGTCTATTTCCGTACGTCAGTCCCCCCGCAGCCTTCTCTTCTCCAGGCTGAACAAGCCCAGCTCCCTCAGCCTCTCTTTGTAGGGGAGGTGCTCCAGCCCTCTAATCATCCTTGTGGCCCTCCTCTGAACCCTCTCCAACAGTTCTACATCTTTCTTGTATTGGGGGGCCCCAGATCTGGACACAGTACTCTAGGTGGGGCCTCATGAGGGCAGAGTAGAGAGGGACAATCACCTCCCTGTCCCTGCTGGCCACCCCTCTTCTGATGGAGCCCAGGATACCATTGGCCTTAAGAGCTGCAAGAGCACACTGCTGGCTCATGTTAAGTTTCTCATCCACTATGACACCCAGGTCCTTCTCAGCAGGGCTACTCTCAAGAAGCTCTTCTCCCAGTCTGTATCTATGTCTGGGATTCTTCCGGCCCAAGTGCAAGACCTTACACTTGGCAGTGTTGAGCCTCATTAGGTTCACCTGGGCCCATCTTTCCAGCCTGTCAAGATTCCTCTGGATGGCTTCCTTTCCTTCTAGGGTGTGGACCACACCACTCAGCTTGGTGTCATCACTCTCTAGCTTTCATGTAGGTCACCTTCAGGCACTGGAAGGCTGTTACAAGGTCTCCCGTGAGCCTTCTCTTCTCCAGGCTGAACAAGCCCAACTATCTTAGCCTGTCTTCATAGGAGAGGTGCTCCAGTCCCCTGATCATCTTAGTGGCTTTCCTCTGGACCTGCTCCAAGAGGTCTATGTGCTTCTTATGTTGAGGGCTCCAGAACTGGATGCAGTATTCAAGGTGGTGTCTCACCAGAGCAGAGTAGAGGGGGAGAATCACCCACATGGCCACGCTTCTTTTGTTGCAACTCAGGATTCAGCTGGCCTTCTGTGCTCTGAGTGCACATTGTTGGCTCATGTCCAGCTTTTCATCTATCATCACCCCCAAGTCCTTTTCTGCAGGGCTGCTCTCTCTCACATCACCTCCCAGCCTGTATTGATAACAAGGATTATCCTGATCCAAGTGAAGGACTTTGTACTTGGCCTTGTTGAACTTCATGAGGTTCACATAGGCCCACTTCTCCAACTTCTACAGGTCTCTCTGGATGACATCCCATCCTTCTGGCGTGACAACTGCACCACTCAGCTTGGTATCATCTGTAAACCTGCTGAGGGTGCACTCAATCCCACTGTCTATGTCATTGACGAAGATCTTAAACAACACTTGTCCCAGTACGGATCCTTGAGGGACACCACTTATCACAGATCTCCATCTGGACATTGAGCCATTGACTACTACCCTCCGGATGCAGCCATCCAGACAATCTCTTATCCACCACACAGTCCACCCATCAAATCCTTATTTCTTCAACTTAGAGAGAAGGATGATGTGATAGACCATATCAAAGGCTTTGCAGAAGTCCAGATAGATTACATCTATTATCCTTCCATTGTCCACTGATGCAGTCACCCCATCATAGAAAGCCACTAAGTCAGTCAGGCAGGACTTGCCCTTGGGGAAGCCATGCTGGGTGTCTCAAATCATCTTGTTGTCCTCCATGTGCCTCAGCAGAGTGTTGCAGTTTTGTGTAGCTGTGCTGCTTCGGTGGCTTTTGTAAGCCACAGTTACAGCTTTCTGCAAGCCCCATATTTTGAAAACATGGTCAATTCAAGGCCAAATGTGAGACTGGGCCTATCAGAGCTGGTCATAGTGCCTCTGTGAATCACACATAGGAAGAAAAAAACTGCTGGCAATCACACTTTGCCACCGGAGCGGGAGAGAGATGTAACAAGCTGCACCGCTACCAAGGCCAGGCCTGCAGGAGGGGGGGGTGAAGAATGCGAAAAAGAGAGTTTCCCCTGCAGCTCGTGGTGAAGACCATGGTGAAACGGGTGTCCCCCCAAAGCCTATGGATGAGGATGGGGAGCAGAGACATCTATGCCCTGTGAAGATTGATCCACACCTCAGCAGGTTTGCTGGGGGACTTGTGACTTTGCAGGGGACCAGGCTAGAGGGGTCTGGGCCCGAATGTCAGCACCCTATGGAGGGGAGACCTGCTGAGAGGCCTGTGGTGAGGACTCACACTGCAGAAGTTCGTGGACACGACTCTCACGTGGGTGGGGCCCCACGGTGCCGCAGGGGAAGTATGTGTGTGTGTGTAATGCCCCCCCCCCCAAGCTGAGATGGAAGACAACTCGGGAGGAACGGACTGAAAACCCCCATTCCCCATTCCCTGCCCCTCCCTGTCCTGCAATGGGAGGAATGAAGGGAGCAAATTTATGATTAAAGTCAAGAGTGCGAAGAGGCGAGGGGTGTGGGGGGGAAGTAGAAGTGTTAAGATCTGGAGGAAATCAGCTTATGAGGAACTGACTGAACCCCACTCCCCATTCCTGCCCCTCCCTGTGCCATGTTGCAGGGGGAAGAAGGGAGTAAAATCGTGATGAATTTTAAGTTTGCTAAGAAGGGAGGGGTGGGGGGAAGGTGCTTTAAGACCTGTCTGCTTCTTATCTTGTTCTGGTTCACTGGGTGTATTAGTTGTAGTAGTAATAAATCACTTTATTCTGGGCTGAGCCTGTTTTGCCCATTGCACTAAGTGGAGAGTGATTACTCTGTCCTTATCTTAAGTCCTAAGCCTCCCAATATATATTCTCTCCCCTTTTCATCTGAAAGGGGGAGTGAGTGAGTGGCTTGCTGGGCATTTGGCCTCTAGACAGGGCCAAACCCACCACAGTTACTAAGGTGAACAAGCAGGTGTTGCAGGTATCTGCAAAACAAAGGGGGAGATGTGGAAACTGGAGAAGCAGATGGTGTCAGCCTACCACCCCTGCCAAGACCTTGGCCTCTAGCCAGGGCCAAAACCACCACACAGAGCTACTAGGAGGATCTGTTCCATGATCTTCCCAGGCACAGCGGTGAGGCTGACAGGTCAGTAGTTCCCTGGGTCCTCCTTCCTACCCTTTTTAAAAGTGGGTATAATTTTTTCCTTCTTCCAGTCACTAGGGACTACACCTGACCACCATGACTTTTCAAATATCATGGAGAGTGGCTTGGCAACTACATCAGCCAATTCCTGCAGGACTATGGGATGTATCTCATCATGTCCCACAAACTTGTGTATGTTCAGATTCCTCAGGTGGTCATAAACCTGATCTTCCTCTACAGTGTGAGGGGCTTTACCCCCTTGTGCCCCATCTTGCTGTCCACTGACCCAGGAGGGGTGAGGAGAGCTGTTGCTAGTGAAGACTGAGGCAAAGAAGCTGTTGAGTACCTCAGCCTTCTCCTCATTGGTTGATAGGAGGTCACCATTTTCATTCATCAGGGCGGGTATGCTTTCTTTACGTTCCTTTTCTGGTTGGCATATCTGTAGATGGCCTTCTTGTTATTCTTTGCATCCTTTGCCTATTTCAGCTCCAGCTGTGCCTTGGACATCCTGACCCCATCCATACACAACTGGGCAACATACCTATATTCACAGATTCACAGAATTGTAGGGGTTGGAAGGGACCTCCAGAGATCATCAGGTCCAACCCCCCTGCCAAAGCAGGTTCCCTAGGACAGATCACACAGGTCAGCGTCCAGATGGGTCTGGAATATCTCCAGAGAAGGAGACTCCACAACCCTCCCTAGCCTGTCTCAGTGCTCTGTCACCCTCACTGTGGAAAAAGTTCTTCCGCATATTGGTGCAGAACTTCCTGTGCTTCAACTTGAGGCCATTGCCCCTTGTCCTGTCTCCACAGACCACTGAGAAGAGGCTGGCCATTTCCCCCTGTGTCCCACATAATATAAATATTGATCAGATCCCCTCTCAGTCTTCTCAAGGTTGAACAGCTCCAGTTCATTCAGCCTTTCTTTGTAGGGGAGATGCTGCAGGCCCTTAGTCATCTTTGTAGCCCTAATTCTTCCCAGATTACCTGCCCCTGCTTGCACTGCCAGTGCAGTTGCCTCTTGCCCTTTAGTTTCACCAGCAGGTCTCGACTCAACCATGCTGGTCTCTTATCTTCCGTGCCTGATTTCCTAAATCTGGCAACTAAGAGCTCTTGTGTTCTATGGAGAGCATCCTTAAAGATCTGCTAGCTCTGTTCCGCTTCCTCATCCCTAAGGACTGTTTCCCAAGGGGTCCTACTGATTAACTCCCTGAAGAGCTGGAAGTTTGCTTTCCAAAAACTGAGTGTCCTAACTACACTCCTCCCCTGTCCCATATCCCTCCAGACCTCAAACTCTACTAATGTGTGATCACTGCAGCCCAGGTTGCCTCCAATCTTGATGTCACTGACAAGGTCACATGCATTGGTGACCATCAGGTCTAGTATTGCATCCCCTCAGGTGGGGGTGTCTATTACCTGGGATAAGAAGTTATCTTCGATGCACTCTAAGAGTTTTCTGAATTTCCTACAGCTTGCATGCTACTTTTCCAACAGATGTCAGGGTGATTGTAGTCCTCCAGTAGGAAAAGAGCTTTTCAGTGTGAAGCCTCCTGTAGTTGGAGTAAAAAGGCTTCATCAATAGGCTCCCCTTGATCAGGCAGCCTTTAGTAGACCCCAACTACAAGGCTCCCTTTGTTGTCATGATCCCTAATTCTTACCCATAAGCTTTCAACCTGCTCACAAGTATTTGTTAGGGACATCTCCTCATAGTCTATCCATTTCTTAACATACAGGACAATGCCTCCACCCTCCTTCCTTGTCTGCTCCTTCTGAACAGCTTGTAGCCATCAATAGCCACACTCCAGTCATGGGATTCATCCCACCAAGTTTCCCATGCAGCATGGGAAACACAGGCTTTGTGGGATGGGAGTGCACTATCAGGCTGGAGGGAGCAAATCAGAGGAAAATAATATGCACAGTAGGCAAAGCTGAGCTACTAATAATGGCTGGACACTTGGGGTGCTCCCACATTCACCCTGTCTTTTCTTCTCCTGTCCCTGTGATAATTTTCAATTGGAATTTATGCAGATGATAAGGATTTGACCTAAAAATAAATTTCCATGCTCCGTTCCATTAAAGTAACAGACATTGTATTATCATCTAGTGACAGGAAGGAAAGCTGAAGGAAAGAGGAAAACCCACATAGAATCATAGAATGGTTGGGGTTGGAAGGGACTATCTAGAAAACTATCTAATTTATTACACTACGCTACAAAAACAGTGAAACCAGAGTCAGGAGTGTGACCAGATCTTAAAACACTTCTTCCCCACCACTCCTTCCTTAGCAGACTCTAGTCAGGGTTTTTGCTCCCTTCTTCCCTCCTGTTGGGGGGGGGGGGGGGGGGGAGGGGGGCAGGGACTGGGAAAAATTGGGTTCTCAGTCACTTCCTTATGAGCTGTTTTCCTTTTCCAGATCTTAAGACTGGGAAAATGGGTGCTTCAGTCAGTTCCTTGCAAGTTGGTTTCCTTCTCGGCCGGGGGAGGGGGGGAGGGGCATTCATTCCACACCCTCCCCCTGCTGCACCATGGGGTCCAACCCACAGGAGGCAGTCCTCCACAAACTTCTCCAACATGAGTCCTTTCCCACGGGGCTTTATCTCTTCATCAGGTGCCCCTTCTGCGGATCACAGCTATGTCAGGCAGTCATAAATCACAATATCTCTCCAGCCTCCCCCCAGCAAACCTGTTCCAGTGCAAATCTCTCTCTCACTCATCTCTGTGTCTCTGTTTCTCTTCATGGGCTGCAAGTGCTGGCAGGGGCTTGCTCCAACGTGGGTCACAGCATCTTCTCTATGTCTCTACCTGCTCCATCCAGTGTGGAGCCTCTCCACGGGCTACAGGTGGGGTCTTGGACTTTTCCATGGGCTGCGGGGGGGAATATCCGCTCCACCATGGGTTTATTCAAAGGCTGCAGGGGCATTTTTCTCTCTGGCACCTGGGGGACCTCATCCCTCGCCCTCCCCGGCCTTGGTGTCTGCACAGCTCGTTACATCTCCTCACTCCTTTCTCCAGTGGCAAAATGCAGCTGCTTCCATTTTTTTTCTCCCTATATGTGATTCACAGAGGCCCTGTGACTAACGCCAATAGGCTCGGCCCTGGTCACTGGCAACTTTGGCCTTAAATTTGCTGATGTTTATAGTCTGGAGCCTGAATAGCATTCCAGCAGCTCCTCACAACAGCCATTTTCTGCAGCCCCCATTCTCTCCCAGCACCCAGCTATGCAAAACTGTGACAACCTCTCACTAGACCAGGATTCTCAAGGCCCCTTCCAACCTGGCCTTGAACACCTCCAGGGAGGGGGCATCCACCACCTCACTGGGCAACCTGTTCCAGTGCCTCACCACCCTCACAGTGAAGAATTTCTTCCTGATATCCAATCTAAATCTACCTCCTTCCAATTTAAACCCATTCCCCCAAATCCTACATGCCCTTCTAAAAAGTCCCTCCCCAGCTTTTTTGTAGGCCCCATTCAGGTACTGGAAGGCTGCTGTAAGATCTCCCCGGAGCCTTCTCCTCTCCAGGCTGAACAATCCCAACTCTCTCAGCCTGTCTTCATAGGAGAGGTGCTCCAGCCTTCTAATTATGTTTGTGACCCCGTTGTTTGACTCCATTCTTTCTTGGGTACCATGTTGTCGGAGGACTTGCTTTTCAAGGCCAAGGATCATGTTCTGAGTAGTGGCATGACGCACGAGATACATATCTGTGGAGAGCATTATTGATGCAGCAGTTACTCTGCAGCTACTTTAGGCACCCTGTTTCCATCCCAGGACTACAAGGAGATAGATAAAGTAAAAATGCAAACAAGAGAAGCGGCGGAAAACCAGATAAGACAGCATTCCTGCAAGAGCCTGGACATCGCATGCTGACCCTTGGCTAGTCAATAATCCTGAAAGGGGAGCTCGTGTACTTCACAATGTAACCAATTAATTAGCTTGCTATTTTTGGGTAAATCTGGTACAGTGGTATAAATGTGTGTGGCTGCAGCAATAAACGAGCAATGCTTCTAGCACTTTAAAGGACTCTGTCGTTTACTCCGGCGGTCTCCCACGGACTCCCTGCAACACATATCCAGCCAGCCAGTGGTTGCTTCATCTGTGCACCATGTAGTAGCAATTGACACCTCTTGTTCTTCAGCAACCCCACAACAGAAGGGTCCTCCGAGAGTCCAGGCAAGGCACACAATTGTTCAATTTCTTCTGTCTCCAAAGCAGCTATTCCAAAAGCCCACTGGTACCCTTTTGGGTCTTTAAAATACCCTCTATGGAAATAATCTATACTCAAGATGCACAGAGCTTCTGGGCCAGCCACAATGGGGTGTTTCTCCCAGTCATTCCCAGTTAGACTCTGCTAAAGGCTGAAGTGAGACAACTGGTAGGATCTCCCTGTCACTCCAGAAATACAGATGGGTTCTGCCCCTTCATGATTCGTTGGCATTAGGGTACACTGGGCACCAATATCCACCAGAGCCTTGTACTTTTGTGGGTCTGACGTGCCAGGCCATCAGATCCACACAGTCCAATAAACCCAGTTGTCCCTCTCCTCCACCTGGCTGTAGGCAGGGCCCCTCTAATCTCACTCATCATATTTGCTGTTCACTGGTGTCATAAAGGACTTAGAGGTACCTTCAAGAGGATCAGATATATGAGTAGGCTTTCCACTGGGTCTAGGGAACTGCCCGGTGGAAACTGGTGCATTTTCATGGAAGAATCTTGTTGTGTGATTGTTTTATCTTGCAGCTCATTTACTTGTGTTTGGAGTGTCGAGGTAGGCTTTCCATTGTCATTTCCTTATGTCCTCTCCATGGTCATACAGGTAAAACCACAGCATTCCTCGTGGTGTGTACCCTATATATTCTCTCCTGAGAAGATGGACGCTTTTTCCCAATATCTGTAACAGTGCTCCATATGGGTTGGGAGTTGGACACATTGTCTTTATGTTGATGAACCAGTTTCTCTACCGCTGAGATGAGGGAAAAGGAAATATTGTCTTGATATTGCCGTATCTCTTCTCCCCATCATCATCATCCATGGGCTGCAGGGGGACAAGCTGCTTCACCATGGTCTTCATGGCCTGCAGGGGAATCTGTCTCTCTGGAGCCTGGAATGCCTCCTTCACCCACTTCTTCACTGACCTTGCTGTTTGCAAAGTTTCTTACATCTTCTCACTCCCTTCTCTGGCAGCAAAAAGCAGCAGCTTGCTTTTTTTTTTTTTGATTTCTTAAATATGATTCATAGAGGCACTACCACCATCAGTGACTGGCTTGGCCTTGGACTTTTTCCTAATTGCCTGGCCAATGCCTCCTTCCCTAGCCAGGGATCCCAATTGCTTGGCCTCCCTCCCTTCTAATTCCAGGCTATTGGCCCCGTTATCCTAGTAATTTCGACTGCCCTGCGCAGTCGAAATTTCCACGCACTGTAGAAGGAGATAGAGTCCCAGTAGTGCGTATGAAGAGTATGTTGGGGAAGACAGTTTGGGTTATCCCTGCTTCAGGCAAAGGTAAACGCATGTCTGGGATTGGTTTCGCTCAAGGACCGGGCTGTACTTGGTGGGTGATGCAGAAGAATGGAGAAGTTTGATGTGTACCTTATGGGGATCTGATTTTGGGTGAGAATAGTCAATATAATTGATAAAGTAGGAATTGTATTATATTAATTGCTAAATAGCTTTATTACTGTATATTTATCATTGCTATAATTGCTGTATGTTGTACCAATGACATTACAGTAGGAAGCTCACAAATTAATGAAGGACAAGTGCCACCATGATGGGACTAAACCTGGCCTCAGTAACTATTTATGGAGTAAGATGATTGGCTCATAGTCATATTTACATACCACCCATATATGCCAGTGGACACCGACCAGTGTCAGGGTGGGCACATTAGCATAGATAACCCTTGGCTATTGTGTTGTTATCTGTCTTCCTGCATTCACTGTGAGACGGATGCAGAAATCACAATCAACACCAATGGTTATCAATCAATCTATATGAACAGGAAAAAGTAAGGAAAACATGGGGGCAACGGGGGAAGCATACCGTCACAGACACAGCCAGGACAGATGACCCAAACTGGCCTAAGAGGGAATTCCATGCCAATTACATCATGCTCAGCATAAAGGGGGGCTGGCGAGTGGAGGATCAGGCAGCTCCAGGACGCGCAGTTTTGGGGATGGTCTGGTTTTCAGGATGGCTCTGAGCTGTATGGCCTGAGTTGTACGGTTCGGTGAGAAACTGCACTGTATAGCACCAGTTTCACATATTTTGCTATAAAGTCCTGTTAGTGTTATTTCTCTCTTTCTCTGCTGTCCCAGTAAACTATCCTTATCCCAACCCATGAGGGTTTTTTGGGGTTTTCCCTCCCTTTCCCCAACCCCAATTCCCCTCCACACACACTTCCTCTTAAATAGGTAGCGGCTGTGTGGTGCCCAACTCTTGGCTGGAGCAAAACCACAACAATCTTCTAGACCCTGCATCTCCAGGGGCAATATGCTCCTCACCCTTTGAGCTCTGCCGAGGCCCTGACATTTCCCATACATGCCACCTTGGTAGGAAGCAAGCACCACCCACGTTTAGCTAGAAAACTACCTTGTAAAAAAAGACCTGGTGGTCCTGGTGGCCAATAAAATACTGAGGAGGCAGCAGCATGTTCTTGCAGTGAAGATGGCCAGACACACACTACATTGCATTAGGGGCCTGGAGCATCTCCCCTATGAGGATAGGCTGAGTAAGTTGGGACTCTTCAGCCTTGAGAAGAGAAGACTAAGGAGGGACCTAATTAATGTCTATAATTATCTGAAGCAGGGGATGCAGGGGGAATCAGCCAGCCCCTTTTCAGTGGTCTGTGGGGATAGGACAAGGGGCAATGGCTGCAAGTTGGAGCATAGGAAGTTCCGCGCCAACAGGCGGAAGAATTTTTTCACAGTGAGGGTGACAGAGCACTGGAATAGGCTGCCCAGGGAGGTGGTGGAGTCTCCTTCTCTGGAGATATTCAAGACCCGTCTGGACGCCTATCTGAGTGATATGTCCTAGGGAGCCTGCTTTGGCAGGGGGGTTGGACCGGATGATCTCTCGAGGTCCCTTCCAACCCCTACAATTCTATGATTCTATGATTCTATGATTAGCAAAAGTTCTGTCCAGAGGTCAAGGGAAGTGATCCTTCCTCTCTGTTCATCAGTTGTGAGACAAATGCTGAAGCACTGTGTCCAGTTTTGGACAGGCAGACATTGTCATTGTGGACATACACCAAATTGGTTAGGGAGCTGGAGCATACAAGGTAAGACCAGAGGCTTGTTCAGCCTGGAGAAGAAGGGGTTAAGGGGGACACTAATTTTTTTCACCTACCTACCTAATGCATAACTATAGAGAAGATGGAGTCAAACTCTTCTCAAAGCACAAGAAGCTATGGACAAAAATTGCAGCAAAGGAAGTTTAGGTCAGATGTAAGAAAAAAACTAAGAGGCTGGTCAAGCCTTGAACCATGAAGCCAGACAGACATTGGATTTTGTATCCTGGGAGATACTCAAAACACACCTAGACAAAGGCATGAGTCTGACCTAGAGTGGGAAGTTGAATTGGAAGCCTCTAAAGGTCCCTGCCACCAAAACCAATCTCTGACTCCATGTAAGGTACTAGAGATATGCCTTAACAATCGCCGACAGAACTGTACCCCCCACTCTTTTTCCTCTTTCCTCTCTCTCAGTCACCATAAAACCTCATCCCTACGACACCCATGCAACAAAGTGAATTCCACCTGTCAGGAATGGATATACATTTTGTTTATTTTAATGTGGCTTATCTTGAAGCATGTAAGGTGTGGCTATGCCAAGGATGACTACAAAAGAGAGCATTCCACCATCAAAAAAAGGGAAGACATCAGGGTACAGAAGATGACATAAAGACATGGAGATCAAGGGAACGTTCCCCCGTCGGACCTGAAGACATTGAAGAATGCTCTGCCATCGGACCTGAGGTCATCAGACTGATGGGATGCTGTAGCTCCGTGGTGGTAGATATCGCAATCTCTCTCTCTTTCCTCTCCCTCTTTTCTCTTTCTTCCCCCCTTCTCTTGCACATTTGTTATGGGCCAAATAAAGTGACCTGAACCTTGACTCCGTTTTGAGTCTTAGTTGCAAAGACCTGGTCATGATAAAACACCTAATTGGACATCACTCAGGAGTTAAGCCCAGCCGCCCCCAGCCATCCAGAGCAATCTGAGGTCGGTTGGAACACAAGGGGGTTTAAACCTCTGCCAAATTAGTCTATCTGGTTGTGGATTGTGACACTCCATGCTCCAGTTTTTACAGATAGGGACAAAGGAGATTAAATAGTAGAACCACAGGCATGAAGGGGACCTGCATATGAGGTCACATCTCCAGAGAGCAACCTAAGGCCCTCCCCTCATTACTTTTGGGTAAATTAAACACATCACCATAGTAATATGTGCACGTGCTAGGCTTTCTGGGGTTACCTGCTCTTCTTGCTTCCCTGGTAGAAGGTAGCATTTCTCTAGCTGCAAAATTCGTCAGATAGTAGTAGTATTCTTTTTTTTTTTCTTCTCCATCTCCGGGGACAATTCAGAAACTTATCTTTCTGCTAAGACTGTCAGCAAAAGCATCAACTCTTTGGCTGGTTTCTGTGATGTGAAATCACGCCCACCAAGACTTAGACCAAGAATATGCAGCCCCTTCCTGCATGTCTTCTGGCTTTGGGCCATTTTTCTCCAACCCTATGAACAACCACAATCTAAATCTTGCCCTTCTTTCACTAGTCTTTGACATGACAACACAATCACTTGGATCCCCGTGCCACGCTCTCATTGGGTGTTTGTCAGAGATGCATCAGTGGAAAAATGAACTCTATACACTGGCAAGAAAGGAGAGCAGTTCTTCACAAAACCAACAACTGCTGCCCTTTTTCAGCTTACACATATGCTACAGGAGGAATTCAAGTCCTCGTGAAATCACTATGAATGTGTACCTGCACCAGAGCAAATATCCTCCCATAAGAGATAAAACCTTTCCCAGATACATGCAGGGCAAGAGTTTCCCTTCCCCTCTAATACCAGCACTCTCATGCCTAAATATCTCAATGAAAAATTACCGTGTGTGTGTACATATCCTAAATTTACTCTTTAGAAAGAAGACTGCTCGTACCATTAAAATAACAATGAAGGAAGAAATGGTTTATTATGAGGGCGGTGAAACACCAGCACAAAGCTCAAAGAGGGAGTAGATGCTCCATCCCTGGAAACATTCAGGGTCAGGCTGGATGGGGCTCTGAGCAACCTAATCCAGTTGAAGATGTCCCTGCTCATTGCAGTGAACTAGAATCACAGAATCACAAGGTTGGAAAACACCTTTAAGATCATCAAGTCCAACCGTTCCCATCCTATGCTAAACCATATCCCCAAGTACCTCATCTACCCTTTTTTTAAACACAACCAGGGAAGGTGACTCAACCCCCTCCCTGGTCAGCCTGTTCCAGGCCCCGAAAACTCTTTCAGTAAAATTTTTTTCTAATGTCTAATCTAAACTTGCCCTGGTGCAACTTTGTGACATTTCCCCTTGTCCTATCTCCTGTTATTCGGCTGAAGAGACGATCACCCACCTCTCTACAACCTCCTTTCAGGTAGTTGTAGATAGTGATAAGGTCTCCCCTCAGCCTCCACTTCTCCAGGCTAAACATCCACAGCTCTCTCAGTCCCTCCTCATAGGATTGGCCCTCCAGCCCCTTCACCAGCCTGGTTGCCCTTCTCTGGACTCACTCAAGGACCTTCTTATGGGGAGAAGCCCAGAACTGGACACAGTACTTGAGGTCCAGCCTCACCAATACCGAGTACAGGGCCACAATCACCTCCCTAGGCCTACTGGCTACACTATTCTTAATACAGGCCAGGATGTCATTGGCCTTCTTGGCCACACTGCTGACTCATGTTCAGCCATCTGTCAACCAACACACCCTGGTCCTTCTCTGCCAGGCAGATTTCCAGCCACTCTTCCCCAAGCCTGTAGCACTCCTTGCAGTTATTGTGACCGAAATGCAAGACCTGGCACTTAGGTTGAATCTCATGCCATTGGCCTCTGCCTATCGATCCAGCCTGCTCAGATCCCTCTGTAGGGCCTTCCTACCCTCAAGCAGATCAACACTCCTGCCTAACTTGGTGTCATCTGCGACCTTACTGAGGGTGCACAGGCTGCCCAGAGAGGTGATGGATGCCCCATCCCTGGAGATGTTCAAGGCAAGGTTGGATGGGGCACTGGGCAACCTTGTCTAAATCATGCCTGGAGGTTGGTGGCCCTGCCTGTGGCAGGGGGTTGGAACTCTATGATCCTTGGGGTCCCTTCCAACCCAGACCATTCTATGGTTCTATGATCCCCTCATCCAAGTCATTAATTGAGATATTAAAGAGAACTGGCCCCAGCACAGAGCCCTGAGGAACACCACTGGTGACTGGCCATCAACTGGATTTTACTCCATTCACCACCACTCTCCAGGCTCAGCCATCCAGCCATTTTTTTACCCAGCTAAGAGTATACCTGTCCAAGCCAAGAGCAGCCATTTTCTCTAGGAGAATGCTGTGGGAAACAATGTGAAAAGCTTTGCTAAAATCCAGATAGACAACATCCATAGCTTGACTCTCATCCACTAAGCAGGTCATTTTATCATAGAAGGAGCCCATAGCTGGGCTCTGACTCACCACCTTTTTTGAGGAGCCCTTCCTCAATCCTCTGGGAGGAATCTGAAGTTCTCCCCCACTGTTTTCTAGAGGGACATTAGAAGGTTCTGGAAGGGGGGTCAACAATACTACCTCCTCTGAGGAGTCCCCAGAGGTTCCTATGGGACACTTCAGAGGTATTTCCCTACAATCTTGTAGAATTTCAGCATTCCTGAGCCCTTCTCTATCTCATTGCATTTTACCCTCTTCCCCCTTCAAAATCACCATTCCATGATTCTATAACAGATTTCAAAACCTGACTGCCCTCCCCAACATGATAATTGCATAAATGGGGTGTGGGTTCATATATCAGAGCCAGGTGATAAAACAAAACATCATAGTTGCCATCACCTCTTTGAACCGCATGATTAACATTTATCTTAGCTTTATAACACAATTGGGTCAGATCTACCATTATCCCAAACTTTCAAGCCACACATTGGGCACTAAAATGGACTGTGGTTGTTTAGCCCCAGCCAGTGGCTGAGCATCACACACCGCTCACTCTCTCCAGAGAAGAAAGAGACAGAACCTCCATGGGATGGGACAAAGACAGTTTACTGACAAGAGCACCATAAAAGGAGGACAATAACAGACAACTACAGTCACACCCAGTGAGAACACAGACAGAGTGCTATACAATAGAAGGCCTGGCCCAACACCCCACTCAAACGTCATGGAGACACTCAAGCAGTGCCACTCCTCAACTAGCCACTTTTATGGGGAAGTGATGACAGGTGGTGTGGAAAACAGCCCAGGCTAACTCAGCTCACCTGAGCTGGCTGCTTGGGGAGGTTAACTCTGGCCTGGCTGGAACCAGGACACCACTCACCCCTCCCTCCTTCCCACTAAGAAGGGAAACAACTCATGTGGAATTGACCATCTCCCCCCCCCCCCCCGCTTTTCCACCTGGGCAGGTAGGAAGAGAGAGAATAAAGCTGAGTCCGTGAAGAAGGGAGAGGTGGGGGGAGGTGTTTTAAGATTTCTCATTACCCTACTCTGGTTTCAGTGTGTGTGTAGTGTAGTGTAGTGTATTAAGTTAAATGGGTTTTAATAATTCCATGTTGAGTCTGCTTTGCCTGTGACGCTGATCACAGAATGAGAGAATCACAGAATCGTAGGGGTTGGAAGGGACCTCAAGAGATCATCAGGTCCAGCCCCCTGCCAAAGCAGGTTCTCTAGGACAGATCACACAGGTCAGCGTCCAGATGGGCATTGAATATCTCCAGAGGAGACTCCACAACCCACCAGGAAGCCTGTCCCAGTGCTCTGTCACCCTTACTGTGGAAAAATTTCTTCCGCATATTGGTGCTGAACTTCCTGTGCTCAAACTTGAGGCCATTGCCCCTTTTCCTGTCTCTTGTCTTGTCTTGTTTCACTTGTCTTGTCATCTTGCTCCATCCAGCATGGAGCCTCTCCATGGGCTACAAGTGGGGTCTCGGCCTTTTCCATGGGCTGCGGGGGGACACCTGCTCTGCCATGGGCTGCAGGGGTGTTTTTCTCTCTGGCACCTGAGGCATCTCCTCCCTGGCCCTCCCCAGCCTTGGTGCCTGCACAGCTCGTTACATCTCCTCACTCCCTTCCCCAATGGCAAAATGCAACTGCCTGCGTTTTTTTTTTCTCCTATATGTGATTCACAGAGGCGCTGTGACCATCTCCGATTGGCTCAGCCCTGGACAGCAGCAACTTTGGCCTTAAATTTGCTGATGTTTATAGTCTGGAGCCTAAATAGCATTCCAGCAGCTCCTCACAACTGCCATTTTCTGCAGCCCTTGTTCTCTCCCAGTACCCAGCTACGCAAAACTGCAACACTTGTTAAAAGTCCACGCTCTTTACAAATTGCTCCGTGGGCATGCACAACTCCAAAAGCGTTCTTAGAATCTGTCCATAGATTTATAATATTCCTGCTGCAAGTTCTAATGCTCTGGGTAAGGCAATAATTTCTGCCTTTTGGGCTGAAGTTCCAATAGGAAAAGGATTTGATTCTATTACCTGTTCGGTAGAGGTCACTGCATATCTAGCCTTATGGATACCTTGCCAGATGAAACTGCTACAGTCTGCAAACCAGTAATCTTGAGCATCTTCCAAAGGTTCTTCTTTTGAATCAGGTCTGCTAGAATACACAGCTTCCATTGTCTCCAAGCAACCATGTGTCAGTGGTTTGGTGTCGGAGAAGGGAGACTCAGACTACCATATGGTTCATCAGCAAGTCCTGATTTTTATTCAAGCAAGCCTTGGTTAAATACACTGCTTAATTAGCTCATGCATATTGCAGAAATCAAGCTCACTATTGGTCAAGCAGATAAATGCCGACCCGTCCCCTCTTTGTTCTGTTTCCACATTCCTGAAGTTTAAACATCCTTTTATCGCATCCTGCAGGTGTTCGAGCGCCAGCAATATCCAGTTACAGCTAGCTACTGGGACAGGCTGACCTAGAGCTAACACTTACCCTACTTATGCCATCTCAAGCAGATCCAGGCTGCTGTGTCCCTTCTCTGATAGCCAGCACTGAACCAGGCTCTCCACATTTCCCCCGTTTTTGTTTTGGGCTAACAATGTCTGATTGAAGGTTGTCGATACCATTTTTTGCATCATGTTTTGTAGACACATACAGAGACATGGTAAGAGTAGGGTAAGAGTTAGTAATACTACTCCTATCATCATGGCTGCTTTTAGAATAGAGAGCAGCAGGGGTCCCAGTCCCAGTAATCGCAACCATCCGCCTAGACCTAAACCAGAGTCCATTTGTAAGTTATCAGTTTTCGTAATTCATCAATTTGGGAGTGTATGGATCGCGAATGATCAGAGAGCTTCATACGACACATACCTTCAAACTCTTCACACCCATGGCCTTGGGCAAACAAAAGAAAATCAATTGCAGTTCTATTTTGCAGCGTAGCATGGCAGACAGAATCAACATCAAGCAAAGGACTGAAAAGTGCAAGGGAAGTAGCATTTGTTTGTTTTGCTAGCCAACACCCCAACTTGTTTAGGTGATTGTGTGCAGCTGCTGCTGACACTCCTGGAGAGAGAAGAGATGCAGATATGGTGTCCTCCGGTGACCAGAATGTCACCTGATCGTTGCTTTCTTTGTTGAAAGTGTGTGTCTGCCTCCTGGTTCGGTGATGGTGACGGCTCATGTTAAATATCATAGGGGTGTTAGGCGTAAGCAAAGATAAACGGCCAAGCATGCATGGCCCCCCTCTTAGACGTGACGGGATACCTGGCCAGGCACGGTCTCCGCATATCAGAAAATTACCAGGCGGTAGCCGTAAGGGATGGTTAGTAGATATTGAAATGTTAGGCGAAGTATAATTGCACCAGCTTGTAGCGTTGTGATAAATAGCCATGCTAGAATTTACATTGGTGGGTGAGTTCTGGTCCCCACTTGTGTGGTTAAAATACAAGCGTGCATCAGCCCTTACTGAACCCAGAAGCTCCAACTCCTGCGGTTCCTGAGGTGATACAGGAAGGTAACCAGCCCAACCATCCCATAAACGAAAAGCCATACTATAAAATGTGGCAATCTAAAACTTCTAATTGGTTACACATACTGTTCACACCAAAGTGATTAATCAGTAATTATAACGAGTTTTGGTAAGCATACCTTATAGCCAAACATTGTCAGTTTATCTTTAATGTCTAAAAGTTATCTGCACACCTGCTGTGCTTTGGCCATCTCATTATGGCTGGTTCATGACATGTTCACTTACTTCCAAATACTTTCTCACAGCTCCTTGATTTAAGGGAGTCTGTACACCTGCTTTCAAGGCCGCTATGTTTTGAAAAAGTGATTACCAAAACTTCTCAGAATGAGTAATTTTGTTGTTTCATGGGAATTTCAAGGATACTGTCAGAGTCTGTGTTTCTGCGAGGAGAGCCAGGCTACTAGCAGGCCTGCTGGCCTCCTTGACAATTTTTTTTCCTTTTTGTATCTGCGCCACAAAACTGCTTTTAGAGGTCTCTGCAAGGGCTCTTTGCAGAAAGCTCAACAAGCACGGCAGTAAATGTAAGACAAGTACCGAATTGCCAAATCCAATAATCCAAATTTGACCATTGACAATATCCATCCTGAAATTTCCCACTCATTAAACCAATATGTTGTTGTTATATCTTTTTTGTTCGATTTCTTAATTTCTGAATGCTCACATGAATCGACTGAGAGTGGCCAGTCAGATTCCTGCAGCACATACCTTCCAGAATTTTCACAATTATGTCTGTGAGCCAGCAGCACAAATCAGCTGCTGCATGTCTCATAGAATCCGCATCTGTAGCTAAGTGCCTTGATACCTTTGCTGTTGTATCTGTTTGCTTTGCCAATCAAGAGTGTCAGAAGTGCAGATAACTTCAGCTTCACGTTTCCGTGCAGGCACCGATTGCAGCCTGTGACCTTAGGCTGTGCAGAAATCACTGTTTCTCTTATTTTTATTTACTACTAACACACTCATATTTAAAAGAGTATTCAAAATGTCCCGCAGCAAAACTCTGACTCCATTGTGGCTGCACTTGGAACACTTGACTTCAGTTACTGTGATCAGGATCCCGTCCTGGTTCATGCAAGCTTGATTTCTTCTGGATCCACAGCTTTATCTGCTTGGTTCCCATATCTGTAATGACATAGGCAGATCTCCTTTCCCAAGTTAGTACCTGTAACTTCATTTCACTAACATCTAACATGAACTTTTCCGTTCAAAACATACAGAGCCTCGTTTAATCAGTCAGCTGGAGAGATATCCTTCTCTCCCCCTTATTGTTTGTGAAGCAAATGCTTGAGAGTTTGATTCATATGTTTTGCCATGGCTTTGCACTGTACAAGCCCTTTAGTCTCAGCAACCAACAAGTGTTATTGTCGTTAAAGCACTTTAGTAGATTGGTAAACAAAATTTCATGCAACTTCTGGGCTTGTGCAAAGTTGTCTGCTGAGGGAGCAGCCCCGGCCGGTGCAACCAGCCTATTTGCTCTCTGATTTCTCCCTGCTAGATCTTGAGGTAGTCAGTTAGCTCAGTGTGTCTGCGAATCTGAGTAATAAAATACTGATCCATAATACCACACAATGATCTAATCCAGTTAACATTTCTAAGTAACTTCTGAACATCATTTAACATGCTAACCCGTTTTGATTGCAATCCACTGAGTCGTTATAGTACTTTATCAATCTGTCAGTCCGAATATTTTCACACTGGCTTATTTTGAATTTTTCTATGGAGTAGCCTGTAACCCCTTGCTTTTCAAATGCACTGTTAACTCATGAATCAAACTTTCAACATCCAAGTTTTTTCCCACAATCAGTATAGCAACCATATAATGATAAAAGATTAGATCAGGATGTGTTTCTCGTACTGGAGTAAATGCCCAGGCTACATAAGCCTGGCACATAGTTGGTGAATTTTTTCTGCCTTGTGGGAGCGTAACCCAGTGACACCTTTTGAAAAGAAAAAACCCAATCTTTTTTTTAAAAAATTTTTTGCATGTTCCACAAACTTGTATAAGGCTTCACATGACCCTTAGTCAGTTGCTCCCGTATTAAATCGTGTAAGTGGGTGTGTGTGTGTGTGTGTGTGGTGTGTGTCGGGAGTGGTTCTTGGCCACTGCCCACAGTGTTGTTCTCCCCCCGCCATAAACCACAGTGTGATCCCATTGTTCACCATGACTGAGCCCTGGGTTAGTGCTAGGACCCCGTTCCTACCACCTCCCACTGGCCCGCTACTAACTCTCTCTGCCACCCGCTTTTTCCCACATAAACTTTTCCCTGGTGATTTCCGCGATTGAGTAGGAATCAAAATACCTTGATTTAGCTGTTTTTCCTGTTCTGATGCCACCTTACGTGCCCAGGCTCCGCCGAGCAGTCTGTGCAGAGTCTCTCGGGTGTCAGGAGACAGCGATATATTGATGAGTGTCCCTGATCCGATGGTTGTTGAAGCTGATACTTGTCCATCTCCATAGGATTCTCTGTCCTTAGGTTTCTTGTCTGTGCTCATAGGTTCCTTGTCCATGGGGGCAACACTGTTCTGTGCCTGAATCGGTGATTCTCCGTCTTTGTAGTTTTCGGGTGGGGGCTCAAACCCTTTTACAACAGGGCATGCCGTTGCCTAGTCCGTTTTATGTTTTCCAGCTTTTCAAGGACAGGTCTAAGTTGTTGATGCTGGCTAACATTTTTGACTGTGCCCATGGGGTGTTTTAGGCTCAGTAGAAGTCAGAGGCAGATAGATATTAAAAGCAGTCAGTTGTACGTTTGTTTTCACATTTTTTCTTTCCAAAGGCATCATAGTGGAGGGAGTGCAGACCGTGGTGGCAGATTTACATGCACTACTCGCTCCCTTTCAGTTCCGACAGATTTATCACTTTGCTCTGATAACACGGCATTTTTACTTAGCCTAGTAACTGGGATTGGTGAAAGAGCACCCAGAAACAAAAACACAGTCTCCGTAGTAGATTTTCTTTTTCTTTTTGAATCAGTTCTGTAGAACCCATAATCGGTGTTAAAGCTGCAAAGGCTGAAGCGGCAGCAACGAGTTCCACCTCCATTTCAGTTAAAGTTCTTTTACTTAATTTCCTGACAGTTGTTAATGACTTAGCTTCTTTCACCCCAACTGAGGGTTTGTCAAGGATTTAAATTCCTATAGTTTCCTAAGTAGGCAAATCAATGCTTTTCAGCAACACTGCGTTCAACTGTAAAAAATTTGCCTTTCCGTCTCTCACCACAATGGCTTCTTCACCAAACCACAGTGCGCACCGAGGGAGGCAAAAGACAGTCTTCATCTGAATTGCTGCTGCCGCGCTGAGAAACAGCCAGGTTTCCAGCTGATGACCCCAGCCGTTCAGCTGCTACAGTGGCCGCTTTTTGTTCAGCCTCGTCTTGCACTAGAGCATTAATTACCTGAACTTTTCGCTTTTCTAAAAAGCATTTAAGTAAATCATACGTCGCTTGAACCGTATGCGTGTTCTGAAACCAACCTTTGTCATACCCATAAGCTAACAACCCCAGTAATTCCTTCTTTAAATCTATACCCTTAACATCCCTTTTTCGTAACGTATTTGTAAATAAATCATATGCCACTTGCCTATCCATTTGCAGACGTCCGCTGTTGCAGCTTTTCCAGGCTCCGGTGGCACGTATGGCCCAAAATCACTGATGTGATCTTTGGGGGCGCACTCCTCTATTTCAATTGCTCTGGGCACAGTCCTGGCTGCAAACAGGACCCAACTCCTACTTCTCCAACCGTGGTCGTAGTCGCCTGCTATCAGGTCCGGACTCGCCCTCTTGCAGGGGGCCCTGTGTGGGGTCGGTTGTCGGCATCATGTCGGGGTCACCATTTGTTGGAGAAGGGAGTCTCGGACTACCATATGGTCCATCAGCAAGTCCCAATTTTTATTCAAGCAAGCCTTGGTTAAATACACTGCTTAATTAGCTCATGCATATTGCAGAAGTCAAGCTCACTATTGGTCAAGCAGATAAATGCCGACCCATCCCCTCTTTGTTCTGTTTCCACATTCCTGAAGTTTAAACATCCTTTTATTGCATCCTGCAGGTGTTCGAGCGCCAGCAATATCCAGTTACAGCTAGCTACTGGGTCAAGCTGACCTAGAGCTAACACTTACCCTACTTATGCCATCTCAAGCAGATCCAGGCTGCTGTGTCCCTTCTCTGATAGCCAGCACTGAACCAGGCTCTCCACAGTTCGGTTGTAGTTTCACTGAGGAAGGAAGCTGGATTCACGATGTTAGTTATTTCAATCACAACATCATCAGACTCCACAAGAATACCTTGATATTTCAGAAATCTGGACAGGGAAAGCAAATGATTTCCCTTTAGTTCCAGAATGGCAGACACAGTATGAGAGATCATTCCTGTCATCTTCTGGCCTAAAGTGAATTTCTGGGATTCTTCAGTGTTAAGTATTACAGCAACTCCTGCTCGTAAACACTCTGGCCATCCCCTGCTCCCTTCATCCAGCTGTTTAGAGAAGTATGCCACTGCTCTTTCATAAGGTCCTAAATGTGGAGCCAGGACTCCCAGGGCTACTCCTGGTTTTTCATGTGAAAAGAGCAAGAAGGGTTTAGTCACATCCAACAGCCCCAAGGCTGGAACTCTCAAAAGTTCATTTTTAAGCGTATTAAAAGCTTTCTGGGCCTCTTTTGCCCACACCAGTTGGGCAGGATTAATTTTCAAGAGTTCATAAAGAGGTTTTGCTGTTATTCCATAATGGTAAATCCACAACCGACACCAGCTCGACATTCCCAAAAAGATTCTGAGTTCTCTTACCGTCTGAGGGGTCTTACAGATGGCTTCTTTTCACTCAGTATCCAACTCCCATTGTCCTCCGGAAATTTCATATCCCAAATAGGTTACTAGTTGTTGTATCATTTGAGCTTTATGTTGAGAGACTTGATATCCAATTAGTCCAAGAAAATTCAATAAGCTTACAGTCCACTGGATACATTCCAATTTTGTTTCAGTTGCTACCCGCAGATCATCTCCATATTGCAGAAGAGTTCCTTCTCTCGAAGGAGGCTCCCGTGTTTCCAGTTCTCATGCTGGCTGATTTACAAAAATTGTAGGACTATTTTGAAACCCTTGGGGTAACACTGTCCAGGTATGTGGGGGACTACGGCAGGCCCATAGACTCCTTGATTGAGAATATAGAGCTAGGCCTTGAAGATATCAAAGTGTATCCATGAGAAAGTGTAATATTAAAGTGTACCCGTGAGAAGGTATAAAGTGTACCCATGAGAAAGAGAAAGGGTAGAACATCTGGAGAAGTAAAACAATTTTAAGGAATTTGCTGACTACAGATAAAGGAACCTGGAAAGAGATAAGCCTTGTTAGTGGAGTTAAAATTGTCAATCTATTGTATGTTAGCATATACCCGAGAAACCAATAGCAAAAGGACACACGTGTAGTAGAAATGTATAAAAATGAGGATACAGAAATAAATCGGGTTCGTTCTTTTTGCTTGTGCACCAGACCTCTTGTACATGTCGTTTGTCCATCTCGACAGCGACATCTGGTGCCCCCGACGCGCATTGAACAGGACGGCTGGCCGAAGCCGTGGGGACAGAGCCCAGAAGAGCTGAGAACTGCTACAGTTGATCCAGATCGTGGAAAAAGACACCCGGGAGAGGTGAGCTGATGGGAACGTGGGAGGGAATACTACCAAGGAAGAGAGTGCGGTACTCTCTATGTGGCAACTGATCTTGAAGGAGCGAGGAATTAAATTGATAGAATCACTCTTACGAAGAATGTTGCTAGGGGCGAGAAGCAATGTTTTGAAGCTAATGCGATACCATCGTTTACTGTGTCAAACTGGAAGGAGTTAGGAGACAAATTGTTCGACAGCACCTCTCGGGGAGATGACTTGGCGTTTGCTCGTAGAGACTCTTGTGGGAAATATTGGAAATGTTGCGTTTGCAAACCAAAATGGGTTGTTGTAATTTTTGTACTGACTTGTAAAATGGAGAACTAAAAGGGAGTATTAAGTTTTGCTCTTATGGACAAAAACCATTCTCTCCCATAAAAGGTAGCTGGGGGAGACAAAGCTCAACCATCAGGTTTATCTTCCCTCAGCCCTAGGCCATGTCAGTTGCCGGGAAGAGTTAAGAGAAGAACAAATGTTTGCCAGTAAGCAGTTGTCCCAGACAAAGAGACTCATGCATTTTAATTCTCTTCACCTATCACCTATGGGAATAGGGAATCTGCCAGACCCCTGATGACCACCATGGGATGCAGATGCGATTAGGAGGAGTTTATGGAAATAATTTCCTAGAACTCATCTTTATACGAAGCGGGACAAGTAAAGAATAATGTACAAGAACATGGTATAAAAAGGTTGCAGGCTCTGACCAAAAGTGTGCCTACTTTTTGGGTCACCCGATCTTGCAAGACCGTATAATAAATTACTGCTTCAGTAATGTTTCTACCTGGAGTCCTTGGTTTAGGACCTTTTGGCATTTCTAACACTCTTAAAGCTATTAAAGAGCAAAGTGAACAATTAGAGGGCTTGGAAGGCACAGGTCACACGACACAAAGTGTGACTGCCAGGGCTGAGGGTATCGTGCTTGAGCCTGTAGTACAACCCAAAGGGCTGAGAGAATCTGAACCTGTCATATGATCTATGAGCCAGCAGTGTGCTCTTGCAGCTCGCAAGGCCAATGATATCCTGGGCTCCATCAGAAGAGGGGTGGCCAGTAGGGACAGGGAGGTGATTGTCCCTCTCTACTCTGCCCTCATGAGGCCCCACCTGGAGTACTGTGTCCAGATCTGGGGCCCCCAATACAAGAAAGATGGAGAACTGTTGGAGAGGGTTCAGAGGAGGGCCACAAAGATGATTAGAGGGCTGGAGCACCTCCCCTACAAAGAGAGGCTGAGGGAGCTGGGCTTGTTCAGCCTGGAGAAGAGAAGGCTGTGGGGGGACCTCATTGCAGCCTTCCAGTACCTGAAGGGAGATTATAAACAGGAGGGGAATCAACTTTTTAAAAGGGCAGATAAAGGCAGGACAAGGGGGAATGGTTTAAAGCTAAAGGAGGGAAGGTTTAGATTGGATATTAGTTTTTTACAGAAAGAGTGGTGAGGTCCTGGAACAGGCTGCCCAGATAAGTAGTGGATGCCTCGTCCCTGGAAGTGTTCAAGGCCAGGTTGGATGGGGCCCTGGGCAACCTTGTGTAGGCCTGAGGTTGGTGGCCCTGCCTGTGGCAGGGGGGTTGGAGCTTTATGATCCTTGGGGTCCCTTCCAACCCTTGCCATTCTATGATTCTATGATTCTATGATTCTATGATTCTATGATTCTATGATTCTATGATTCTATGATCTAAGCAGCGCAGAAAAAGAAGTCAATGTTCTCTGGTGACTACTGATGATGAAGGTGTATGCGTCAGGTGTGTCATGTGTCCCCACCCCCTCCACCCCCCCACCCCCCCCTTGTGGAAGAGCCAGAGGACCGAAAAGAACATATGTGTTGCCAAGAGACCAAATAGTATCTGTGAATGAGTTACCTGGAAAGACAGCAAATAAGCTTTGCTTGTGGCCCCAGGATGGCCCCCCTAGACTCGTGCCCGGGCAAACCACCACTTTATCTCCGCCCATTGAGCCCTCTGATCCCCCACTGCCCACCTTGGAACCAGAAGGAGTGCGGACACAGACTATTCTCTTTTTCTATCCCCCTTTGCCATCTAACAGTCTTTGAAATATGCCTCTGTGGTAAAGGAAAATTAGGGAAATAGTGAGTTCTGCACAGCTTAAGATCACGGAAAATAATGGGTGCCTGCACAAGACGAGAAGCCGGTGTTACCTACACCCGAACACTCCTGACACTCCTGATTCTGGCAGCAACTGCGGGGAGTGGCGCCTCCTTTTACCATCCTCACCATCTGATGCCAAGGAACGGCACGAACATATGGGTGACTCTGGCTAGAGCACTGAGCCAGACAACCTTCTGTGCATCACTGGTGATGCCAGAACAGCCATTTCAGACATGTCTGGTGGGGCTTCCACTTCCACATAACACACGGATTTATGCAAATGCTAGTGGTGTTGGGAAATGGTATCACGCTCTCAACAATCTATCGTGGCTTCTTGATGACTACACCTGCTGTTTTTGACCATCTTGTTATGGTTGTCTCTTAACATGTTCTGTTACTCCGAAATACCTTCCCATAACTGCTTCTTGGTTTAGGGTAGCCTGTACCCCTATCAACAAGGCCGCTGTGTTTTGAGAATGTGATTATTATGATCCTCAGAGCATGAGTAACTTTTCCTCTCTCATGGGAACAGAAGAATATTGGCAGGGCCTAAATCTTGGGAGAAGAGAGCTAGGCCGCCAGAAGGCCCCGCTGCCTTCCCCGACAATTCCGCCTTTTTGTATTTGTGTTACAAAAACTGTCTGTAGAGATTTCTGCAGGGCCCTTTGCAGAAAGCTCAACAAACATGGCAGTAAGAGCAAGACAACTACTACGATTGCTAAAATCAGCAATCCGGTTTTGGCCATTGACAATATCTATCCTGAAATTCCCCGCTCACTAAACCAATTGTCCAATCCAAAGAATCCATCTTCTTGTTGTATCTTTTGTGTTTGATCTATTAATTTCTGAATGCTCGCTTGAATCGCCTGAGAGTGGTCAGATAGATTCATGTAGCACATGCCATCAAAATCTTGACACCCATATCTGTGAGCCAGTAAAAGGAAATCAATTGCTGTACGATTCTGTAAGGTGGCATGTCTCACAGAATCCATATCTGTAGCTAAGTGCCTTAGCTACCTTTGCTGTTGCATTAGTTTGCTTTGCTAATCAGGAGTGTCACAAGTGTTTGGGTGTAAGTAACAGCAGCTTCTCTTCTGGTACAGGCACCCATTGTAGTCCATGGCCTTAGGCTGTGCGGAAGTCAGTATTTCACTAATTTACAGGCGCATTTCAAAGACTGTTAAATAGTTCAATATGTCCCATAGCAAAACTCAAATCCACCGTGGCTGCACTTGGAACACTTGACTTCAATTACTAGGATCAGGATCTCGTCCTGATGTCTGCAGGCTTGCTTTCTTCTGGATCCATGGCTTTATCCACTTCGCTGGTACCCACTTGGTTCCTGTTATAAACGGTCGTGACAAATTTACAAATTTTCCAAAGAGAATTTATTTGAGCAAGCTATCAAGCAGGCAAAACAGCGCTGGGCGGCCTGGGAGACCCTTGCTCCCTCCAAAGGCGCGCACTTCTCCCCGCCAAAGTACCCGTTTTTATAGTCCAGTTGCTCCGGGTATGCATAGCACATCCTGATAAGCTCCTGCGGCTGCGCATGCTGTTACTGGGGGGGGTCGTCCTGGTCCTGTGGTCCTAAAGGTCGTGGTCTTCCTCTGCATTGTGGGTCAGTCTCCTTCCTCACTGGGTCATGTTGACCCAGTGTAAAAGAGTAAGGAGTTCTTGTTGATTCGGCAGGATGTCGCCACTCTGAGATTAGGTATCTTGCCACCTTATCAGGAGGTAGTCTCCTGGGGTTTTGCCCATTAGCAACTCTAACAAAGACACAAGGAGCAAGAGGGGGATTTCCCCCCCTTCCCCATCTGCTGGTTTGGAAACAAATTCCTTATATTTTTATTATAGTTCCCGTATCTGTAATGACACAGGCATATCCCCTTCCCCAAGTTAATAGTTTAACTGGTCCTTCCCATGTACCTGTAACTTCATTTCTAACTAACACCTGACATTGTGTCCTGGGTTCAGCCCAGCAACAGGCTATGTTAGCCCTGAGAGTATTCCATGCCAATTGTGTCATGATCAGGCGGTTCGCCCCCCCACCCTCCCCTGCAGGGGCGACTCCGGACCCATCAGAAACTTCCCCGGAACCGGGCACGGAAAGTTCCGGTCCGGGCAGGCGCAGTCCGAGTTCCGGGTTCTTTCTCTTTTGGGATCGGCGCGGCAGGCGGCGGGGGGGGGGGGGTGGTGTTTGCCGCGCCGGTCGGGAGTAACGCGTTTGGGGCTCCGAATCGGATGCGGTTCGGGCACGGCTCAAATTACATAGTGGGGTGAGAGGTTTGCACTGTATATAATAGCACTGTAGTAAGTTTTTTTTCATATCTTTTCCTGTTGTTTAGTAAACTATCCTTATCCCAACCAGCGGGGCTTTGGGTTTTTTTTCCTTCCTCAGCTCCCTCTGTTCGCCCATCCCCCACCTCTTAAAGAGACAGGGGACTTTTTCTAACTTTTGTGGGACCTAGCTTTCAGCTAAGGTTTTAAACCACAACATGAATGAGTATTAAATATTAAGCCCATGATCCCATCAATAACTAAGCATAAAAATGAAAAACTTAAAGGCAGCATGCCAGCAGACAAAAATCTTCAAGGGACACTTTCCTGAGTGTCTGGAACATACACTGGTACTATCAAAACCAGAGTGATTTCTAGCTAACTTACTCTAAAGCTTTATGCAACATATTTCATATCAGTCTGCTTAATCATTTTAGACCTCTATTTCAAGTTTGATTTCATGGTTTTACTAGAAGTATTCTGGCTTAGATGAATTCCATTTGAGAGCACTATTCTCAAATAAACAGAAGTTAAGCTCCTGAGGAAAGATGACTGAGGAAAATAATTTGTAGCATTTCAGAGAGTCTATAAGTTCCTTTCCAACTTATTTTAGCCCATTTGTTGAGATATTTTTAAAAAGAAATGTTCATGGTTGTTTTATTTATTAATCCTAGAATTTGGACAAGATTCTTTAATCAATTTCACCAAGTAAACATCTCAGTTCTTTTAGAACAGGATTCTCTCTCTCACATCACCTCCCAGACTGTATCAATAATGAGGATTGTCCTGACCCAAGTGCATGACTTTGTACTTGGCCTTGTTAAACTTCATGAGGTTCACATGGGCCCACTTCTCCAGGTTCCTCTGGATGACATCCCATGCTTCTGGCACATCAACTGCACCACTCAGCTTGCTGTCATCTGCAAGCCTGCTGAAGGTGCACTCAACTTCACCATCAATGTCATAGATGAAAATATTAAATAGAATCAGTTCCAGTACAGACCTATGAGGGACACCACTTGTCACAGATCTCCATCTGGACATTGCCACTGACTACCACCCTCTGGACACAGCCATCCAGACAATCTCATATCTACCAGACAGTCCACCCATCAAATCCCTATTTCTTCAACCTAGACAGAAGGATGCTGTGACAGACCATATCAAAGGCCTTGCAGAAGTCCAGATAGATGGCATCTATCGCCCTTCCATTGTCCACTGATACAGTCACCCCATCATAGAAAGCCACTAAGTCAGTCAAGCAGGACTTGCCCTTGGGGAAGCCATGCTGGGTGTTTCAAATCATCTTGTTGTCCTCCATGTGCCTCAGCATAGCTTCTAGAAGAACCTGTTCCGTGATCTTCCCAGGCACAGGGGTGAGGCAGACAGGTAGTTAGTTCCCTAGGTCCTCCTTCCTACCCCTTTAAAAAGTGGGTATAATTTTTTCATTCTTCCAATCACTTGTTGGGGAAGACAGCAGACCTGCCGGCGGCCTAGCTCTCTTCTCCCAAGATTTAGGCCCTGACAATATTCTTCTGTTCCCATGAGAAAGGAAAAGTTATTCATGCTCTGAGGATCCTAATAATCACATTCTCAAAACACAGCGCCTTGTTGATAGGGGTACAGGCTACCCTAAACCAAGAAGCAGTTATGGGAAGGGATTTGGGAGTAACGGAACATGTTAGGAACCAGCCATAAGAAGAGGGTCAAAACAGCAGGTGTGCAGATACTTTTAGGTATTAAAGGTAAACCAATGATATTTAACTATAAGATAGGTTTATCAGAATTCATTATAATTGTTAACCAATTGATACGGTGTGAACAGTGTGTGTAACCAATTAGCAGTTTTTTAGCTTGCCATGTTTGCAGTAATAAAGGTATATAATCTGTGTGATTTCACCTCATAAATGGCTTCACCTAAAATTCATATCGAATTGCGTGTTGATCTCTGCCGGTCGCCTCAAATGGTGACCCCAACTTGACGAGATTGAGGCCAACTCAACCTGAAACTATGACCGACGAGCTCCTGAAACCACAACCAAGGGAGTCAGTGAAACTCTGGAGAAAAAGCAGCTGGAAACAATCACTTCGGCAGCCAGACAGTGCATCAAGGACAGCAGAAAAAAAAAAGAGAAAACAACACCTTGCAGCAATACGCCTGAGAAGGTGAGCTGCTGTTACAGCTATGGGGAATAAGTTATCTAGCGAGGAAAAGGCCACAGTCAGGATTCTAGCAAAAATCTTTTCAAAGAGAGGCATAAAATATGATGAGTCAATGCTGAAGCGTCTGCTGCAGTGGTGTCGTGATCATGGATTTTTAGTCGAACCGCACTTAGTGTTTAACATAAATGCCTGGCAAGGGGCGGGGGATAAATTTTGGGATGCAGTCTGTAGGGGAGACAAGGAAGTAAAGAGACTTGCTGCTGCTTGGAAACATGATTTCTACTCTGGAGGACATAAAAGAGGAGCAGACAGCTGCCTCCAGGGCTGTTAAAGCTCTCGAGGCAATGGCATGTCCTGCTGTTAAAGTGTTTGAGCCTATAGTCCCGGGACCGCTCACCCCCCCACCCGAAGACTACGAATACAAAGATACACAGACTAATACACCGGTCAGTGTTGTCCCCACGGCAGCTCTTGAGCCTATGGACACAGACAAACATCCTACAGAGACAGTCCACAATCCGCCTTGCCTGCCATTGGATCAGGGACCCACTTTGTCTCTACACCCACACCTCCTGACGAACTCAACCATAAATCACTGTCTCCTGACAACCCAGAGACTCCAGAGAGACTGCTCGTCGGAGCCTGGGCATGTAAGGTGGCGTCAGTACGGGTAAAACAGATAAATCTCAGTATTTTTATGCAAACCGCAGAAATTGTCGGGGAAAAGTTTACGTGGGAATGACCAGGTCATGGAGAAAGTTGATAGCGGGCCGGTGGGAGGTGGGAGCACAGAGATGGCGTGGCGCCCCATCCTAACACTCCCCCAGCTCTTAGCGCTTGGATGGGGCTCAGCCCCAGTGGTCAGCAGGATCCTGCTCTGCTTCGCGGTAGGGGCGGGAGAAAAGCGGCACTGCAAGAATCAACCAAGAACTGCAAAAGCGTGGCGCGGCACTGGGTGAGGTGGGAAAAGTGACGTGGAAGTCGGACAACTGCCCCCCCCCCCCCCCATGGAGTGGATGTGGCAACTCGCATCTTGCACTGTCGTTTATCTGATGAATCGGTTTGCAGTGCATGTGCTATAGGGTCAGAGATGTGCTTATCCACTGAGAGCAAGGCTGGTTACAGAGCAAAAGGATTTTTGATAGCAACCACTGAAAGTGGGCAGCTTACTTTAAAAATTTAACCTGGAAAATAGAAATTCCTGTTTGGGTTAATCAATGTCTGCTTACTCACAAAACCACTTGCCAACCTAAAAGATTTAATACAGAAGCAACTGACAGAAGTCATATCAAGCCTTCTACAAGTCTGTGGAACATGCCCAAATATTTAAAATATTGGGGGGTTGGGTTTTTTTCACTATTCCTTCACCATCTACAAACATGATACCTAAAATTTGGAACATTTTAATAATTGATTTAAAAGATTGCCTGCAAAGCCTAAGATCACGGATAATAATGACTGCCTGCAAGATACAAGAGGCTGATGTTACCTACACCCGAATACTCCTGACACTCCTGATTCTGGCAGCAACTGCAGGGAATGGCACCTCCTTTTACCATCCTTACCGTCTGACACCATGGAACAGCACGAACACATGGGTGACTCTGGCTAGAGCACTAAACCAGATAACCTTCTGTGCATCACTGGTGATGCCAGAACAGCCATTGCAGACATGTCTGGTGGGACTTCCACATAACACACAGAGTTATGCAAATGCTAGTGGTGTTGGGAAATGGTATCACTCAACCAACAATCTATCACGTCTTCTTGACGACTACACCTGCTGTTTTTTACCATCTTGTTATGGTTGGTTCTTAATGTGACCCATTACTCCCAAATACCTTCCCATAACTGCTTCTTGGTTTAGGGTAGCCTGTACCCCTATCAACAAGGCCGCTGTGTTTTGAGAATGTGATTATTAGGATCGCGTCCTGGTGTATGCAGGCTTGCTTTCTTCTGGATCCACGGCTTTATCCACTTCGCTGGTACCCACTTGGTTCCCGTATCTGTAATGACACAGGCATATCCCCTTCCCCAAGTTAATAGTTTAACTGGTCCTTCCCATGTACCTGTAACACCTGACATTGACTTTCTTTGATCCCTTCCAAACCTCCTTTCAACCCTACTCCATGTTTCACCCTTGGAGGTACCAAACTGTCCTGTGGTAGACTTAAATAGTTCAAAACATAAAGAACTTTGTTTAGTCGATCAGCTGGAGAGATGTCCTTTTCTCCCCCTTTTTGCTTGTGAAACAAATGCTTGAGAGTTTGATTCATACATTGCACCATGGCTTGGCCTGTGGGCAAATGTCATGCCCCTGTGACATGGGTAATGCCCCATATAACTGGAAGAAGGTTTGTGTTGCCTGTGCTATATATCCTGGGCTATCGTCGGGTTTGATTTCACGGAGTACCCCAAGTGCTGCTATGGCAGAGCGCATGTGGCGTTGGACATGTTTACTAGATTTCCCCATTTGTGCAGTGGCCCACACTGCCAGAGAAAAAGTATCTATACAAACATGGACATACTTTTGCCCACCAAGTTCTGGGGCATGTGTAACATCCATTTGCCAGACTTCTAGTGGGCCTGTGCCACGAGGATTGACGCCAGGGGCAAGGCCACTAGCAAATTGCTGACAGTCTGGGCATGACTGTACAATCCCTTTGGCCTCGGTAACCGACAAGTGGTATTGTCCTTGAAGTACCTTGGCACATTGATGAAAGAATTCATGCGATCTTCAAGCTTGTGCAAAATGGTCTACTGAGGGAGCAGCCCATGCTCGTGCTACCAGCCTGTCTGCTCTCTGATTTCCTTCTGCTAGACCTTGAGTTAGTCCAGTGTGGCTGCGAATATGGGCAATGAAATACCGATGCTGTCGGTTAGACAGTAGGAGCCATAATTCTTTCAACAACCTATACAATCTTTCATCTGAAATTCCTTTTAATAGTGCCCGTTCCATTCGGGTAACTATTCCCACCACATATTATGAATCACAGACTATATTAACCGGTTCGGCTTTCCACTTCTCAAACACTTTTACAACTGCCTGCAACTCTGACTGCTGAGTTGAGGCTTGAGCTCCTTTTAATATCAAATCCTGCCATTTTCCATTCCCTTCCCATGTAATTGCAGCCTTCTGAGTTCTACCTCCTGCATCAGTAAATACTGTAATACCCCGAACCGGATGCCCAGACAACAAGGGCTTTTCTTCTATTTGACAGTTATGTACTACTGTAAAGATTCTATGTGGTGGGTAATGCACTTTCACTTCCCCTGCATAGTCTAATAAAGCTATTTGCAGGGCAGTACTGTTCCTCAAGGCCCACGCTAAATACTCTGCTACTGATGAAACAACAATAAATGCGGGTTCTGTTCCTGCAATTTCCACTACGCGATTGTGGCCTTTTATAATGACCCGGGCTATCGCCTCCAAACGCGTGGTTACGGTTTGCTTTGATGCATTGGCAAGAATACCCATTTGAAAAACCTTAAGGGATCTTTGTCATTAATCCACTGCATTATAATAGCAATCACATGCTCTGTTTGATTGATGACTGCGACTCCTATGTCTCAGTCAGGATCCCATCAATGGGTATATGTATTTTTGATTTTGTTACTAATAACTTCCAGGGCCTTTTTAGCTGCTTCTGACAGGATTCTCGGTGCTCCTGCACCACCTCCTCCCTTTAGCAATGCCACTAAAGGTTCCAATTCCCTATTTGTAATGCCACACAATGGTCTAACCCAGTTAATATCTCCGAGCAGCTTTTGAACATCATTTAATGTGCTGACCTCAGCTCAGATCTCAATCTTTTGAGGTGTTATGGTGCTTTTATCAATCTGCCACCCCAGATATTTCCACACTGACTTCTTTTGAATTTTCTCTGGAGCAATCTGTAACCCCTTGCTTTTCAAATGCACTCTTAACTCATAAATCAAACTTTCAATGTCCCAAGTTTTTTCCCACAATCAGTATATCATCCATGTAATAAGAGATTAGATCAGGATGCGCTTTTCGTACTGGAGAGTGCGCCCAGGCCACAGAAGTCTGGCACATAGTTGGTGAATTTTTCATGCCTTGTGGAAGCACTACCCAATGATACCTTTTCATAGGTTCATTTTTGTTTATAGTAGGGACTGAAAAGGCAAATTTTTCATGAGCATCAGGGTGTAAAGGAATAGTGAAAAAACAATCTTTTAAATCAATTATTAAAATGTCCCAATTTTTAGGTATCATGTTTGTAGATGGCAGACCAGGTTGCAAGGCTCCCATATCTTCCATTACTTGACTTTTCTTAAATCGTGCAAGAAGCGCCATCTACCGTCCTTTTTATGACTGGTGAAAATAGGCATGTTCCACAGACTTGTGGAAGGCTGGATATACCCTTTGGTCAACTGCTCCTATATTAAATCTTGTAAGTGGGCAAGTTTTTCTTTAGTAAGCGGCCATTGATCAACCCAAATGGGGGCTTCTGTTTTCCAGGTAAATTTTTAAAGGCGGTGGCCCACATTCAATGGCCGTCATCAAAAATCCTTTTGCTTAGTAACCAACCTTGCTCCCAGTTGGCTAAGCGCATCCCTCCCCAACAATGAAATAGGAACCTGCATCACATACAGACAGACGCTGCAAACCGACCCATCAGACAAATGACACTGCAAAACACAAGCACTGATTTTTGTAGCCCGCATTCTCCCCACCCCCACGACGGTTGCTTCTGGCCTTTCCAGGGGCCAGTGCGAGGGCCATAGGTCCTGACTAATGATTATTACATCCACACCTGTATCAATCAACATGTTAAGAGTACATTCCTCTTATTCAGGGGTAGTGAAAGTTACTTTTTCTATGGGCTTTGCTTTGTTTATCTCCATGACTAAGTCAATATTTAGTTGACCCGTAGACTCAAACCCCTCTTTTCCCCTGCAACCGTTCAGAGCAGTAGGCACCGCTGCATGAAACAGGACTGACTGCCCAATTTTTGTCCCTTCTGATATATATACTGGCGGGTTAGGAGTCCATACCAGGATTTGAATGCAGCCCGTGAAATCAGCGTCAATGACTCTGGGTAGCACAAAAAGTCCTCTTTTTGTAATAGAGGATGTTCCAAGTAATAGGGCACTAAGATTATGACCGAGGGGTCCGTGCATGTTAGTGGGGATACAGGTTACTTGAGAGTCGACCAAAGTTACTGCTGCTGTTGTTGCCAGGTCCACTCCAGCACTCCCTCTGGTGTTTGCGGCAACGCTGTCCAAGCAGCCAGAGACCCTCTTTGTGTCATCACACGGGGTCTCATTGCACTCGATCTCCCACTTCCCAGCACTGCACCGTGTTTCAGGGGTGGGGATCGGCGTTCCGCAGCTCTGTGCCTTAACTTACATTCCCAGGCTTTGTTGACCAGTGTCTCCAGAATCTCTCAGTCTCCGGGCGGCGGAGGTACATCGTTAAGTTCACCAGGCAGCATGGGCAGGAGCGGTGGGTATTGAGATGGAGCAGGCTCCTGATCCGACAGTAGGCAAGGCGGATTCTGGACCGTCATAGTAGGGCTTTTGTCCGTGTCCGTAGGTTCTGGAGGTGCCATGGGGACAGCACTGACCAGTGTATTAGTCTGTGTCTCTTCATATTTGTAGTCTTCGGGGCAGGCAGTCCTGGGACTAAGGGCTCAAATACTTTAACTGCAGGACATGCCATTGCCGCGGGAGCTTTAGCAGCCCCTGTGGCAGCTGTCTGCTCCTCTTTTATGCTTTCCAGAGTGGACATAAGTTTCCAAGCAGTAGCAAGTCTCTTTACTTCCTTGTCTCCCCTACAGACTGCATCCCAAAATTTATCCCCCGCCCCTTGCCAGGCATTTATGTTAAACACTAAGTGCGGTTCGACTAAAAATCCATGATCACGACACCACTGCAGCAGACGCTTCAGCATTGACTCATCATGTTTTATGCCTCTCTTTGAAAGGATTTTTGCTAGAATCCTGACTGTGGCCTTTTCCTCGCTATATAACTTATTCCCCATAGCTGTAACAGTGGCTCACCTTCTCAGGCGTATTGCTGCAAGGTGTTGTTTTCTCTTTTTTTTTTTCTGCTGTCCTTGATGCACTGTCTGGCTGCCGAAGTGATTGTTTCCAGCTGCTTTTTCTCCAGAGTTTCACTGACTCTGTTGAGGTTTCAAGAGCTCGTCGGTCGTAGTTTCAGGTCGAGTCAGTCTCGATCTTGGGATCACGTCACGGGGTCAACATTTGAGGTGACCAGCAGAGAGCAACATGCAATTTGATATGAATTCTAGGTGAAGCCATTTATTAGGTGAAATCACACAGATTATATACCTTTATTACTGCAAACATGGCAAGCTAAAAAACTGCTAATTGGTTACACACACTGTTCACACCGTATCAATTGGTTAACAATTATAATGAATTCTGATAAACCTATCTTATAGTTAAATATCATTGGTTTACCTTTAATACCTAAAAGTATCTGCACACCTGCTGTTTTGACCCTCTTCTTATGGTTGGTTCCTAACATGTTCCGTTACTCCCAAATCCCTTCCCATAACTGCTTCTTGGTTTAAGGTAGCCTGTACCCCTATCAACAAGGCCGCTGTGTTTTGAGAATGTGATTATTAGGATCCTCAGAGCATGAGTAACTTTTCCAGTCTCATGGGACTAGAAGAATATTGTCAGGGTTTAAATCTTGGGAGAAGAGAGCTAGGCCGCTAGCAGGTCTGCTGTCTTCCCCAACACCCTTGTGCCCCCATCTTTCTGTCCACTGACCCAGGAGGGGTGAGGAGAGCTGTTGCTAGTGAAGACTGAGGCAAAGAAGCTGTTGAGTATACCTCAGCCTTCTCCTCATCGGTTGATAGGAGGTCACTATTTTCATTCATCAGGGCAGGTATTTTTCCTTTCATCTTCCTCTTCTGTTTGGCATGTATATTAAAAGACACCTGGTTTTGTCATACTGGAAGAGCTCAAACCTGCTCCCACATACATACTTTTCTGAAGAGGACCACCACAAGAAAGTGAGATGGTGCCCATCGCTTTCTCCTCATAGTCAGGACAGAATAGGACAGACTTGAGTATTCCCTCTGGTGAAGGGGAGGGGTGGAGAGCTAAGGGAAGGGGAATCCCCGCACACACACCCCACCACAGCTTTTCAGGCAATTAGGCCAGCAGTGGTGAGTGACTCTAAAAGAGCTCCTTTCCATCTGGAGCTTTGGCATGCGAGCAGGCCAAGAGGTAAAGCTTTAACACAAGTCAATGAACTTCAAGCCTGGCTGCTTGTGATCTGGGAGGACAGGATTAAAGAACATTCCTCTTCTAGGTCAGCTTTAGAATGAGGATTTGAAACATGCCTATATATACACACATTAATCTTCAATTTTATTGCGCTCTAGTATTGCAAGGCATCTTGAAATTCTTCATAACTATCTTATCTTCATATAGCTCATTGAAAACAGAATTTACTCTTCTCATTTGAAGCTTGATTATGAATCAAATTAAAAAACTCATTCTAGCTCTGTGTATGAGAAGCATTTGATCAAAATTTATGAATGCTTCAGAAACTGGATTTTTCTTCAATTACTAAGAACTACTGCAAATTGCAAATGTAAAAATGAAAACCTATACCACAGAATCACAGAGTTGTATGGGTTGGAAGGGACCTCGAGAGATCATCGGGTCCAACCCCCCTGCCAAAGCAGGCTCCCTAGCTCATACTACACAGATAGGCATCCAGACGAGATCAGAGAAGGCTGTGAGATTGGTCGAGCACGATCTTCCCTTGGTGAATCCATGCTGACTACTCCTCATGACCTTCTTCTCTTCCAGTTGCTTGGTGATGGCATCGAGAACAAGCTGTTCCGTAACTTTTCCAGGGACAGAAGTGAGGCTGACTGGCCTATAGTTGCTAGGATCCTCCTTCTTGCCCTTTTTAAAGACTGGAGTGATATTGGCTATCCTCCAATCCTCAGGCACTTCTCCTGTTCGCCAAGACCTGTCGAAGATGATAGAGAGCGGCTCCGCAATCACTTCCACCAGCCCCCTCAGCACACGTGGATTCATCTCATCAGGGCCCAAGGATTTGTGTGCACTAATCCCTTTGAGCCGCTCCTGGACCTCCCCTACCTCAACTAGAGGGAAGCTCTTTGTTCCCTAAACACTCCTATTTTCATCCAGGATCCCTATTTTCATCCAAAGGTCCCGAGGGGCCTTTGGAGTGAAGACCGACATAAAGGCGGCATTTAGTATCTCCACCTTCTCATCATCCCCCGTTACCAGGACACCCACCTCATTCAGCAAGGGACCTACCATTATCCCTGGTCATCCTCTTACTATTCACATACCTGAAAAAACTCTTTTTATTGCCCTTTATGTCCCTTGCCAGTTTCTTTTCCAGGTTGGCTTTAGCCTTCCTAGTCACATCCCTACAGGCCCTGACAACATCCCTATATTCTTCCCAGGTGCTCAGACGCTGTTTCCACAGTTCATAAACCTTTTGCTTCCCTTTGAGTTTACTCATGAGCTCCCTGCTCATCCACGCAGGTCTTCTGCCACTTTCCCGATTTCTTACTCAAATGGATGCACCTGTCCTGCGCTTGAAAGAAGTGCTGTTTAAATGTTACCCAGCTCTCACAGGCCCCCTTTCCTTCTAACAGCATAGCCCACGGGATAGCCCCTATTAAGTTGCGGAGGAGCTCAAAGTTAGCTCTTCCAAAATTCAGGGTAGCTATCCTGCTTTTTGGCTTGCTTCTTCCACCCAGGATTTTGAACTCTATCATCTCATGGTCACTCTGTCCTAAGCTGCCCCCGACCTTCACCTCCCTAACAAGCCCATCCTTGTTAGTAAAAACAAGGTCCAGCACCTGCCCTCCCCTCGTAGGTTCCTGCACCATCTGTAGCAGGAAGTTGTCTTCTACGCATTGCAGAAATTGTCTAGACTGCATGCGACTGGCTGTATTGCTTGCCCAGCAAATATCTGGGTAATTGAAGTCCCCCATAAGGACAAGCGCCTGGGATCTCTTGGCTACTTCTAGTTGCTTATAGAAAGCGCTATCAGCCCGCTCCTCTTGATCAGGGGGCCTATAGTACACACCCATCACAGTGTCACTCATACTAGCATGACTCTTGATTCTTACCCACAAGCACTCGACTGATGGTTCATCTTTCCCCAGATGGAGCTCAATACATTCCAGCTGCTTTCTGACATAAAGAGTAACTCCTCCGCCTCACCTCCCTAGCCTGTCTTTCCTGAAAAGCACAGACCAAGACAGACCTCGTTATGGCAATTGTGCTGATGTTTTGATGGGTATGATACAATAGAATAACCCTCAACATCAGGCTCAATGGCCTTCTTTGGTATTAGAACAAGTGAAGGCAGTAGAACTTGAAGCCTTGATCCATATGGCAGAATTAGTGGAGCCAAAAGCAAAATATACCATGATTAAACAGGGGCCCCAGGAAGCGTTTCTTCCCTTTGTAGAAAAATTGCAAATGGCAATCAAGTGACAAATATTTGATGTGCACCTTTGTGAGATGCTGGTAAAACAGTTAGTCAACAGACCATTTTGCAAGGCAGTGCCGATCCAAATTTCACCTCAACGGACAGCCACTGCAACAGGGAAACGGCAAGAAGAGTGCAACAGGGCACGTGTAGACACAAATGCCTGACAGCCCAGGCAACCCATTTCAGGGGTCAGCATAACTCCAGACCCACAACCCACAACCCTTTGTGACAAATTATCAGGGAAAACAAGCAGAGCAGCCAGGATAAATGTATCCACCGCCCACACAGTAACTATAATGACTCAGGGTATCCACAAGGTGCCTCTGGATGCAAGGGGACCAATTGATAGGGGACTGAGTGCCTTTCTGATCGGGAGATCAAGCAGTACCCTACAAAGGCTGATTGTAGGTGTGGGAGTCATTGATGCTGATTATACGGGGCAAATCTGTGCCATGGTATCTACTGTAACCCCACCTGTCACTATAGAGAAAGGTACTCAAATTGCTCAATTTGTACCATTTATGAATTGTGTCCCTAGGACTGAGCAGGTCATGCAGGGTGACAGTGAATTTGGATCAACGGGAAGACCTCTTATATTTTAGTCTCAAATATTATCGAGTAAGAGACCACAAATGGTTTGTACACTCATGATGGACAACGCCATCCCGATGCAGATGAAGTTATCAGGGCTGCTTGATACGGTCGCTGATGTAACTATTATTTCACAAGGTGAGTGGCCCCAGTCTCAAATACCGTGGGGGGTGGTGGGTCTTGGAGGAGTTGCAAATAGCCTGATGGCTGCAAAACCTGTGCTCATTGTTAACCCTGAGCAACAGAAGGCTACTGTGAGGCCCTATGTGACCACAGCTCCTTTAAATTTATGGGGAAGAGACTGTCTAGGACAGTGGGGGGTGCCCGTATTACAATGGATTTTCAGTAGGGGTCACTGTATTGCAGGGCGTGTGGCGACCCACACTGGCTCTGAAATGGTTAACCATGAAACCAGTGTGGGTGGATCAGTGGCGCCTCAATCAGGAAAAGCGCACTGCCCTGCAGTCTCTGGTTGAAGAACAATTGTCCACTGGCACATAGAGCCCTCTCATAGCCCATGGAACATGCCAGTGTTTGTTATCAAAAAGAAATCTGGGAAGTGGCGATTGTTACATGACTTACAAAAAAACAGTGAGGTAATGGACAAGATGGGAGCCTTACAGCCAGGATTGCCTTCCCCAATTATGATTCCAATGCAATGGGAAAATGTTGTAATGGATTTGAAAGATTGTTTCTTTATGATTCCCTTAACAGAGCAGGACATGGAAAAGTTTGCCTTTACAGTGCCCCCAGTGAACAATGGGGAGCCTGCCAAAAGGTATCGCTGGAAAGTACTATCGCAGGGTATGAAAAACTCACCAACCGTTTGACAGTGGTTTGTGGCGAAAGCCCTGAGCCCAATATGTGCTTTGTTTCCATTAGGGTATTGTTATCATTTTATGGATGACATCAGGAGGGATCTCCCCAAATTGTGGAACTTAGAACAATGGCAATGGTCTTTCAACAGTTCCATTGCCCAGTGAACATTGTTACAGATTCGGCCTGTGTTGCTGGACTAGTGCAACGATTAGACAAGACAGTCCTGGGACATGTGTCAAATGAGAAATTGTTCGGAGTATTGAAACTTTTGTGGACTGAAATACAGAAACCCCATCATGTGTACTATGTGATGCATGTCAAAAGCCATACGACCTTACCTGGATTTATTGTGGAAGGAAAAGCAAGAGCAGATGCCCTGGTCTCAGCTGTTGCAATGGGACCCATTCCGAATGTAAAACAACAAGCAATTGCCTCCCATCAGTTTTATCACCAGAGTTATTGTTCCCTGAAATGTCAACTCCACCTATCCAGTGTGAAGGCTCGTGCCATTGTTGCTACTTGCTCTGATTGTCAGGGGCAGCATGTTCCTCACTATTATGGTACCAATCCTAGTGGCCTTCGAGCTTTACAAATCTGGCAAACTGATGTAACCCATGTAACTGACTTTGGCAAACTGAAGTATGTACGTGTATCAATTGATCCCTTTTCATCAGTAATCATTGCTACTGCTCACAATGGAGAATCTGCTTGAGACATTATTAGGCATTGGCAATATGCTTTTTCCATTGCTGGCGTTCCCCAGCAAGTTAAAACTGATAATGGGCCAGCGTATGTGTCAGCCAAAGTAATTTCTTTTTTACAACTTTGGGGAGTGACTCGTGTCACTGGTGTCCTGCACTCTCCCACGAGTTAAGGTATTGTGGAACATGTGCATGGAATGCTCAAGCTCTCCCTGACCCTCCTTTTGTCATTATCATATTTATAGAATTTCTTCCTGTTATCTTTTACAGCAATGACCAGCTTGAGCTCTATTTGGGCTTTGGCCCTGTGGTGGTTTTGGCCCTAGCTAGAGGCCAAATACCCACCAAGCTGCTCACTCACTCCCCCCTTCAGCCGAAAAGGGAAGAAAATAGATATTAGGAGGCTTAGGAACTGAGATAAGGACAGAGGCATCACTTTCCAATTAGTGCAATGGGCAAAACAGACTCAACACGGAATAAAAGAAAGAAAAGTGATTTATTACTACTACAACTAATACACCCAGTGAACCGTATTGAGATAAGAAGCAGACAGGTCTTAAAGCACATTCCCCCCACCCCTCCCTTCTTAGCACACTTAAAGCTCATCATGATTTTACTCCCTTCTTTCCCCCCCAACATGGCATGGGGAGAGGCGGGGAATGGGCAGTGGGGTTACGGTGATTCCTCACAAGCTGCTTTCCTTCTCGAGATCTTATCGTTTCTACTTCCCCCACCCCTCGCCTCTTCGCACTCTTGACTTTAATCATAGATCTGCTCACTTCATCCCTCCCATCTCAGCACGGGGAGGGGCAGGGAATGGGGAATGAGGGTTTTCAGTCCATTCCTCCCGAGTTGTCTTCCATCTCAGCTTGGGGGAGGGGGGGGCAATCCACATACACACCTACTTCCCCTGCGGCACCGTGGGGTCCCACCCACGCGAGAGTAGTGTCCATGAACTTCTACAGCATGAGTCCTCTCTATCGGGGAGCCATCTCCTCACCACAGGCCTCTCTTCAGGACTCCCCTCTCATAGGGTGCTGACATCTGGGTCCAGACCCCCCGGCCTGGTCCCCCGCAAAGTCACAAGTCCCCCGGCAAACCTGCTGAGGTGTGGATCAATCTTCACAGGGCATAGATGTCTCTGCTCCCCGTCCTCATCCATGGGCTTCGGGGGAACACCCGTTTCACCATGGTCTTCACCATGAGCTGCAGGGGAAACTCTCTTTTTGCATTCTTCACCCCCCCCTCCTGCAGGCCTGGCCTTGGTAGTGGTGCAGCTTGTTAAATCTCTCTCCTGCTCCGGTGGCAAAGTGCGCCTGCCAGCAGGTTTTTTTCCTCCTATGTGTGTTTCACAGAGGCACTATGACCAGCTCTGATAGTCCCAGTCTCGCATTTGGCCTTGAATTGACCATGTTTTCAAAATATGGGGCTTGCAGAAAGCTGTAACTGTGGCTTACAAAAGCCACCAAAGCAGCACAGCTAAACAAAACTGCAACATCTACAAAACCAAAAAGGGCGAATGGCGAGCAAACCTCCAGAAGCATGACTGACCAAGGCCATGTACATATTAAACTTTTTGCAGGTAGCTGAGGATATGCAGAAACCTCCAATCCTTCACCATTTTGGCTCATTGTTAACCTATAATGGGGTGGCTCCGGAGGTGAGGGACCTGCAGATGGGTCAGTGGTCAAGTCCCTATGATCTATTAACCTGGGGAAGAGGGTACACTTGTGTCTCTACAGATTGTGGACCACAATGATTGCCAGCATGAAATGTGAGGCCTGTGCTGTCCTTGTCATGATATGGACTGGGGTTAGCACATTTTGGATACCAGCACAGCAGAAGACTAACGTGTGCCCTGGCCAATATTACGGGTCGGGATTCCATTTTGTCTGGCAATAGCATTACTGGAGAACCTGTTTTCAACCGGTCTCATTGATCTGCCTGTGGACACATGGCCAAAACCAATCAAAGAGCCCAACCTGTGTGCAACCCCCAGTCCTGCATGGACTGCATGAACATCTGGAGAAGTAAAACAATTTTAAGGAATTTGCTGACCGCAGATAAAGGAACCTGGAAAGAGATAAGCCTTGTTAGCAGAGTTAAAAATGTCAACCTATTGTATGTTAGCATATACCTGATAGGCCAATAGCAAAAGGACACATGTGTAGTACAAGTGTATATAAATGAGGATACAGAAATAATTCGGGATCGTTCATTCTTCTTTTTGCTTATGCACCAGACCTCTTGTACATGTCGTCTGTCCTTCTCAAGAGTGACACAGGTAAGCTGGGTTTTTCTTCCAGAGGTGGGACTCTCCCATTCAAATGCAAATAACTTTTCATTTTCTTTGGCTAATGGCAGGCAGAAGAAAGCATCTTTTAAGTCTAGGACTGTAAACCAAATATATGTATCCTTAAGCTTTTGTCATCAATGTGTAGGGATTAGCTACCACTGGGTGCAAATCTTTATTATTTATTGCCCTGAGGTCTTGCACTACTTGATATGTTCCATCAGGGTTTTTAATTGGTAAAACAGGAGCATTATATTCTGATTCACATTCCACTAACAAGCCATATTGTATAAAGTTTCCATTTACCTGTGCCTGCACATGAGGCCGGGCAGCTTGCAATATTAACTGCTTTTCAGTCCATATAATTTCAATTCACATTAAATCGATATCCTTCCAGTCTGGATACAAATTCTTAACAATCGATTCAAATCTTTTTGTCCCCTTAGAGGGGTCATCACAGGATCACAAGGTTGAAAAAGACCTTTGAAGATCATCAAGTCCAACCAATCCCATCCTAAGCTAAACCATATCCCTAAGTACCTCATCTACCCTTTTTTTGAACACATCCAGGGAAGGTGACTCAACCACCTCCCTGGGCAGCCTGTTCCAGGCCCTGACAACTCTTTCAGTAAAAAATTTTTTTCTAATGTCTAATCTAAACCTGCCCTGGCACAGCTTCTTGCCATTTCCCCTTGTCCTATCTCTTGTCACCTTGCTGAAGAGACCATCACCCACCTCTCCACAACATCCATTCAGGCAGTTGTAGGTGTCATCCTCCTCTTCTACAAGCTAAACATCCCCAGCTCCCTGAGCCATTCCTCATAGGACTTGCCCTCCAGCCACTTCACCAGCCTGGTTGCCCTTCTCTGGACTTGTTCAAGGACTGCAGTGTCCTTCGTATGGTGAGGAGCCCAGAACTGGACACAGTACTCGAGGTGTGGCCTCACCAATGCCAAGTACAGGGGCAATATTACTTCCCTAGACCTACTGGCCACACTGTTTTTGATACAAGCGAGGATGCCATTGACCTTCTTGGCCACCTGGGCACACTGCAGGCTCATATTCAGCCTGCAGTCAACCAATGCCCCCAGGTCCTTCTCTGCCTGACAGCTCTCCAGCCAGTATCCCCCAAGTGTAGTGCTGCATGAGGTTGCTATGTCCCATGTGCAGAACTCTACACTTGGCATTGTTAAACCACATACCATTGGTCTCAGCCCATCAGTCCCATCTGGTCAGGTCCCTTTGAAGAGCCTCCCTGCCCTCAAGCAGATCAACACTTCCTCACAGCTTAGTGTCATCTGCAAACTTACTGAGGGAACATTCAATTCCTTCATCCAGGTCATTGATAAAGATGTTGAACAAAACTAGACACAGGACTGAGCCCTGGGGGACACCACTCATGACCAGCCTCCAGCTGGATTTAGTTCCATTTACCACCACCCTTTGGGCCTGGCCATCCAGCCGATTTTTACCCAGCAGAGGGTCCACCTGTCAAGGCCAGTGTCCACCAGTTAAGCAGAATGCTGTGAGAAATAGTGTCAAAGGCTTTACTGAAGTGCAAGTACACTACATCCACAGCCTTCCCCTCGTCCATTAAGCGGGTCACCTTGTCATAGAAGGCAATCAGGTTAGTTTGACAAGATTACCTTTTGTAAACCCATGTTGACTAGGCCTGATCCCCTGGCCATCAGGCATGCGCTGCCTGATAGCTCCCAAGATGACCCTCTCCATGATCTTTCCCGTGACTGAGGTCAGACTGACAGGCCTGTAGTTCCCTGGATCCTCCCTCTGACCCTTCTTGTAAATGGGTGTAACATCTGCCAGCCTCCAGTCGACTGGAACTTCCCCAGTCTGCCAGGATTGTTGAGAGATGATGGAAAAGGGCTTGGCAAGCACATCTGACATCTCTCTCAGCACCCTTGGGTGAATCCCATCTGGCCCCATCGACTTGTGGATATCTAACTGGCCAAGTAGGTCACTGATCATTTCCTCATGAACCATAGGAACTTTGTTATTCATCCCCTCCCTGTTAGCTAGTTCCTGAGGATGAGTACTCAGGGAATATCCATCTTTACTATTAAAGACTGAGGTATAGAAGGAATTAAGGACCTCAGCCTTGTCCTTATCCCTTGTCCTCATCCCTTTCCACATCCTATGTTATCCCCATATCCTTTAGCTATTTCCTTCCAATTGTCCAAATCACTGATCGTAAAGGGGGTTTTTACATGTTTCCGCTGCTGGTCTCACAGTTTTTCATAAAAGGGGCTAATAATTGTGGGCCTTTATTAGTTTTACTTCTCCAACATGATCAGAGCTTGAGTGGTCGAATGTTTCTTCATCTGATTAACTTTCCCTCTCACCAGAAAAAGGCAGGGGATCCTAATTCATCTGATTCTGGTATTTCATCCCCCCTCTTCTTCTAGAAGCCCCTTTCTGTGTACCATGCTCCCCTATTTTTCAAGCAAAGCAGCATCTCTTCAGTCATTTCTCTTTCTCTGCTTTTATCTTTTTTTCTAGACCCAATACTAAGGGATCCTGTGGTATCGTAAGCCCACACTCCCTCTGCCATTCCGTATGATCTCGGAACGTGAAAAACATATCAGCATAGCCAATTTCATCCCTTTTCCTTTATCTTAAAAAAAATCATTAACTTAATAAAATTCTTAATTTGCACTTAATTGGGTTTGGCCCCTGTTGGGCTTGACCTACATCTGTTGTTTCAGCTATTGAAGGGGGATCCTGATCTCGCATCCCCTTGCTGAGTTAATGACACAGCAAAGGAAGCATCAGCTCAAGTATCACAAGCCTTGAATGAGTGACAAAGCCATAAAGTACATGAGGATTTGCCTGTTACCTTGTACATTATACATTCATACTTCCAACCCTTTGGACTGTTAGGGCATTGGGACACTAGAGCCAAAGATCTTCGAATAGATTTTTATTCTGTGTCAATTTACAAAAACAGTCGTAGCAAGACACAAATTAATATCAATGCTGATACAGAGGAGGCGTTCTTGCTTGGTATCCCTGATGGGGTGTGATCCACACTCAATCATCCTGCCTGTGGCATGGGGCTTGAAAGACAAAGCCCCGAGCACTGCCTGGTTAATAGACCCAGATGTGCTGGAACTTGTAGGCCATAAACCATGGGATGTGGCAACATTGAGATAAGCAAAGTTCCAGGCCCCCTGCCGAGAGAGGCGCCATAAGAGGCCTTAAGAATCATGTCCTCAAGATAAGGTATGTCTGCTGTCTGGAGAGAACTTAAGAGTTGTGTCCTCAAGATAAGATTTGGTTGCTAGCGTGACAATAGACCGCTGACCAATCAGATGCAGCCTCATGAGCAGTGTATGTACGAAAGGACCAATCTGTTTAAAGCACACAGTCTTCTGAGCATATTTAAAGGAATGATTGTACACAATAAACTGACTTTTGCTTGCATCAAGCTCTGTCCCGTCTCTCTGTTGCAGCACCTATCAATGACAAAACATCAAGTAGACTGGCTTTTATAGTTAGGTCAATCTTTTCAAATCACGCTGGCTGGTTTCAGCAGCTGCATTTTAGTAGACCTTCCACATCATCAATTATTTGTGACTTTAGGCTCTACTGGATTGATGAAGGATTCCAACCTCAGTTTGACACTTGTTCTCAATGCCCTCACCCTGTTTACAGAGCTCCGGAAAAAAGGAGAATTCAGTTTTAGAATGGAGGAACTCAGTAGGGGATTGGGAAAATGACATTGAGAAGGTGTCCAGGTACCCACAAATTGTAGAGCTTGTAGCCATGGTCCAGTGCTTTCGTAGATTGTTTCTGACTAAGCATATGTTATCCGCTTAGAGGGCTCTTACATAGGAAACCCCTCTCTTTATGCTCTGCTTAGATCATTCCAAAATCTATTGAACCAGCAATGTCACCCCTATTTTATAATGCACATTAGATCACACACAGCCCTGCCTGGACCCATGGTGCAGGGAAATTGATTGATGCTTGGTTGCATACCCTGATGTGTTTCAGCAAGCATGTTTGTCGCACACCAATTTGGCAAATGGATGTCACACACATTAGTGAATTTGTCCATTTAAGATATGCCCACATTGATATGTTTTCTGCATGTCTTTTTGCATCAGCACTGTGGCACTGACTCAGCACCACACACTGCTCGCTCACTCCCAGAGGAGAAACAGACAGAGCCTCCTTGGGTTGGGATAAGGACAGTTTACTGACACTACTGTGAATGTAGAACAATAACAGCCAACCTTACTGACAGAGCGCTGCACAGCAGGAAGACCAACCCACCACCCCAGCCACACTCAAACTGCCCTAGAGGGACCCAGCCCATATCCCTCCCCAACCAGCCCCTTTTATGGGGAAGTGATGTCAGGTGGTGTGGAAAACAGCCCAGGCTAACTCAGCTCACCTATGATGACTGCTTGGGGAGGTTGACTCTGGCTTGGCCAGAACCAGGACAAGTACATACAGGAGAAAAAGCACAGGATATCCAATGTCACCTGTCAGCTGCATTTGCAGCATTAGGAGTCCCTGCACAGATAAAAACTGATAATGAGCCAGCATATGTTTTGTGCACCATTGCTGCCTTTCTGCAGCAGTGTGGTGCTGTGATTAAGAGATGGGATACAGCTTGATGCAAGTTAATTGTCAGTGGGGAGTGAAGCACTGCACAGGTATCCCTCATTCTCCCACAGGTCAGGTCATAATGGAACATGATCACGGCACCCTGAAAACAATGCTTGCAAAACAAAAAAGGGGGAGTGAGGGATACTTCCCCCAGGAGCGATTACAGAAAGCTCTTTATGTTCTTAACTTTTTTAATTGAGAATTCAATGATATGCCTACAGTAGTAAGACATTTTGGTCAGCAATCATGGGGCAACCTAGGCAAGGCCTTGGTAGAGGTCCATGACCTGGGAACTCGTCAGTGGGGTCAGGCTGTCCCTTTAATAACATGGGGATGAGGGTATGCTTGTGTCTCCACAGATGAAGGCCTGCAGTGGATCCTGGCAAAATGGGTCTGTCCAATGCACTTTGGCATCCTGATGAGCATCTTCATCATGGGCGGCCTGACAATGCCATGGATCCCTTCACAACCAAAGCAAAATATCTGGGTAATGCTTGTCAATGTAACAGGGCAAGATACATTATGCTTATCCACTAGTTCACCCACGAATCCGTTTAGCACCTGTCTGGTGGGTGTTCCACTGGAAAAGTGGGTGATACTGTTGACATTGCCATTCCTCAATGCTACTGTTGACAACTGGGATGGGTGGGTGTCAGGGAAGACAGCAGGCCTGCCGGCGGCCTAGCTCTCTTCTTCCACAGGAGAAGCAAACAGGACAGCTCATGAGAGGCCTGGGAAAGTACAAAGGGGAGTTGCGGAAATCCCCAAAGGGACTGGAGGGAGGAAACTTGTGTGTGTGTATATATATATATATATGCAGAATGTAATAAAGCTGTCTCAACATCCATCCTGCTCTGATTCCATGCCTCAAGACACTGCAAACCTCAGTGCTTCAAGACTGAGTGAACAAGCTGCAAGGCAAAGCAGTTACAAAGAGAGATGCCTCCAGGAAGAATGCTGGGCCAGTTTCCAGTAGACAGCCCACCAGACTGTGCGATTGTACCTGTGATCCTCTTGAAGGGACCTCCAAGCCTTTTTTGCAAGAAGTAAACAGCAAATACAATGAGCAAGATGAGAGGGGCCCTGCCTCCAGCCAGGTGGAGGAAAGGGATAACCAGATCTATTGGACTGGCTGGCTCTGATGGCCTGGCACATCAGATCCACAGAAGTACCAAGTGTTAGTAGACACTGGTGCCCAACAATGAAGGGTCAGAGCCCATCTACATTTCCAGAGTGACAGGGGGATTCCAGCACTTGATTCTTCTAGAAGCTGAAGTGAGTCTAACTAGGAATGACTGGGAAAAGCACGCCATTGTGACTGGTCCAGAGGCTCCGTGCATCCTGGACATAGACTTCCTCCAGAGAGGGTACTTCAAAGACCCAAAAGGGTGCTGGTGGGCTTTTGGAATAGCTGCCTGAGAGACAGAAGAAACTGAAAAACTCTCTCTTCTGCCTGTCAGAAGACCCTTCTGTTGTGGGGCTGCTAAAGGTTGAAGAACAGTGGGTACCAATTGCTACCATGAGGGTGCACAGAAGACAATTCCGCCCCAACAGAGACTGCCTGATTCCCATTCAGAGCCTAATTCATCAATTGGAGAGTCAGAGAGTGATTGGTAGACCCTGCTCACCCTTCAACAGTCCAATCTGGCCAGTGAAGAAGTCCAATGGAGAGTGGAAGTTGACAGTAGATTATCGTGGGCTGAATGAAGTCACGCGGCCTACAAGTGCTGCTGTGTCAGGCATGCTAGAGCTCCAGTATGAACTGGAGTCAAAAGCAGACAAGTAGTACATCACAATCGACATTGCGAATGCTTTCTTCTCAATTCCTTTGTTGGCAGAGTGCAGGCCACAGTTTGCCTTCACTTGGAGAGGCATCCAATACATGTGGAATCGACTGCCTCAGGGGTGGAAACACAGCCCCACCATCTGCCATGGACTGATCCAGTCTACATCAGAACAGGGTGAAGCCCCAGAGCACCTGCAGTGTATTGATGACAGCATTGTGTGGGGCGACAGAGCAGAGGAGGTTTTTGAGACAGGGAAGAAAATAATCCAAATTCTGCTAAAAGCTGGTTTTGCCATCAAAAAAAGGCCAAGGGACCTGCTCAGGAAATCCCGTTTTTGGGAATAAAATGGCAGGATGGATGTCATCAGATCCCAATGGATGTTATTAATAAAATAGCAGCGATTTCTCCACCAAGCAACAAAAAGGAGACACGAGCTTTCCTAGGGTACTGTGGGTTTCTGGCGAATGCATATCCCCAACTACAGTCTCATTGGGCCCATCCGGACAGGGCCAGATAATAAAAATGTCCTCTACACCACAGCCGGGGAGAATGGCCCTGCCTGGAGTCTCTGGCAGAAAGCACAAGGGGAGATTGAAGGCCGACCGCTTGGGCTTGGAGTTGGGGCTACAGAGGATCTGAGGCCCGTTACACTCCAACAGAAAAGAAATACTGGCCACATATGTAGGGGTTCAAGCCACTTCAGAAGTGATTAGAACTGAAGCCCAGCTCCTACTGGCACCCCGACTGCCAATGCTGGGGTGAACGTTCAAAGAGAAGGCCCCTTCTACACACCATGCCACCAATGCTACATGGAGCAAGTGGGTTGCACTTATCATGCAGCGGGCTCAAATAGGAAACCCCAATCGTCCAGAAATCCTGGAAGTGATCAGACAGGCCAGAAGGCAAAGATTTTGGGATGTCACCTGTGGAGGAGGTAACGCACTGAAGAGGCCCCACCATACAACAAACTACTGGAGAATGAGAAGCAATATGCCCTATTCACCGATGGGTCCTGTCGCATTCTGATTGAGAAACTGGCTGCCACTGGCCTTGACAGGTGGACCCTCTGCTGGGTTAAAAACTGGCTGGATGGCCAGGCCCAAAGAATGGTGGTAAATGGAATAAAATCCATCAGATAAAGACCTGGGAGTGTTGGTGTACTGCTAACTGAATATGAGCCAGCAGTGTGCCCAGGTGGCCAAGAAGGCCAACAGCATCCTGGCTTATATAAAAAACAGTGTGGTCAGTAGGTCTAGGGAGGTGACTGTGCCCCTGTACTCGGCATTGGTGAGGCCGCACCTCAAGTACTGTGTCCAGTTCTGGGCTCCTCACCATGAGAAGGACATTGAGGTCCTCGAGTGAGTCCAGAGAAGGGCAACCAGACTGGTGAAGGGGTTGGAGGGCAAATCATATGAGGAACGTCTGAGGTAGCTAGGGATGTTCAGCCTTGAGAAGAGGAGGCTGAGGGGAGACCTTATCATAGCCTACAATTGCCTGAAAGGAGGTTGTAGAGAGGTAGGCAATGGTCTCCTCAGCCAGATGACAGGAGATAGGACAAGGGGAAATGGCCTCAAGCTGCTTCAGGGCAGGTTCAGATCAGATGTTAGGAAAAAAATGTTCACTGAAAGAGTTGTGGGGATGTGGAACAGGCTGCCCAGGGAGGGGGTGGAGTCACCATCCCTGGATGTGTTTAACAGACAGGTAGATGAGTTACTTAGGAATATGGTTTAGTGTAGGACAGGAACGGTTGTACTTGATGATCTTAAAGGTCGTTTCCAACCTTGTGATTCTGTGATTCTGTCATTAACACAAGAGGTTAAGGTACTGTCAGGAGTTCTGTGATTTGTGGCTGTGTACTTAACTTATAAAAACACCCCATCTCTGCTTCTCACGAGCCCTCCGTGTTTATCCAGTTGTTACAGCTGTTCTCCCCTATACTGAACTCCTTCAGCTGACTCTGCTCTTCCTTGCCTTATGCAACAAATCTGCTCAAATAAGCATTTGTATGGCTACACACTCACTGCAGCAGCAACTGAGCATCCTAAATGCTCATTAAAATGTGTGTAGTACAGGAAATGCTTTCTTCCTCTTAAGCTTTCAGGGAAAGGAAGCAGAGAGGAAGATGAGAGAAGCCCAAGGAGCATCCAGCAAGTTCTTTCAGCAAAGAAAAAGAACTTGCATCTGCCAGGATGCAGGATGTGCATGAAACAGCGCATGTGAGTCTACTGAATCCTGCAGCATCTTTCAACTGCATGAAACACGCATTTTTTGTAATGCAGACTTTAAAAACAGCTTCATCCTCAAAGAAAACCTCTTCTTTTATGGAACCTGATGAGAGAGATTTTAACTCCTCAGGGAAGACCAATAAACATGTTCTGGTCATCCTCAGGCTTCCCTGAAGATCTGTATTTGAGGCTGAGGATTTCCTCAAAAGCACGGGTTGCTCCTTATGACTTGCTCTAAGCTCTATGTGTCCTTTTACCTGCACATACTTACTACTTGCTGATAGCACAATGGGAAAATGTTACTCCAGAGACAGAACTTGGGTAAACCACATTTAGCATTATTATTGGGTAAACCACATTTAGCATTATTATTTCCTTATTCCTGGATTGTTGAAGGGTTGAGTTGCATTTACAATGGACTACTGTAGGGGATCCTAATACTCATCATCTTGCTCTGTGCTGAAAATGGTTGGTGAGACTCCCAGAAGACCATAACTCTGATGTTGTAAGCAACATTGCATGCTTGACTGTTACAGCTTGCAGGATATAAAGGGTCTGCAGAGTCCAGGATGCTGGACCACGTTCCTGAAAGGGCAGTTTTTTGGGCTGCGGCAGTAGGATAGTGCTGTCTGTGATGGGTTTGGTGCCTAGCAGAGGGATGGATGGCTGCAGGCAGACAGTCTCTGCGAACCCTGAGTGGCTACCTGCAAAAAATTCTTCACCATGAGGGTGGTGAGACACTGGAAGAGGTTACCTAGAGAAGTTGTGGGTGCCCCTTCCCTGGAAGTGTTCAAGGCCAGGTTGGATGGGGCTTTGGGCAACCTGGTCTGGTGGACAGTGTCCCTGCCCATGGCAGGGGGGGTTGGAACTAGATGGTCTTTGAGGTCACTTCCAACACAAACCATTGTTTGATTCTATAATCACAGCTGGGGGCGGGGGGGGGGGGGGGGGGGGGGGGCACATGGACCCCACAGCCTTCCCTGGGGAGCAGCTCCCTGGGAAGCATTTCAGAAGGGTCTAGAGGGGAGATTAAATCCTGTTTGTCAAGCCAGCAAGTCCCTGAAAAGGATCATTGTTCAAAATTGCATAGAATGCTCACTTCTTAAGTTGATGTTGTGGTTCCGCCGGAGCCGGGGACCACGCGTTCAGATTTCCCCGGAGCGGGGGGGGGGAAAAACCAAAACAGCCCGCAGGTTGGGATAAGGGTATTTTTACTGGAAATAACAGGGGAAGAACAGATAACAATGAACAATACAACCTTTTGCCGAGATGAGCAGTTCAGATCGCGCACTCCCCGTAACGGACGCCGCGCCGCAGCCCGCGCAAACCCCAGCCGCAACACACAGGACCCGAGCTCCCGCCGCGAGTAAACAAAGCCCCGAGCACACTTCCGCCCGGTCCCTGCTGTTCGCGCCGCAACACTGCAACACCCCCTGCTTTTTATACTCGGCATGATGTAACTGGCATGGAATGATCCTATTGGTCAATTTGAGTTACTTGTCCCGAGCCCAGCAGGTTAGCCCCTTCCTGGCTGAAGCCCCTGGCTGAAACCAGGACAGTTGATCTTTGCAATTATTTGCTTTCTATTGCTTCACTTTATCTATATTCTTAGTCTATAAAAATCTATAACTATGCTGATTGTTTTAAATACAAAGAGGGGAGGGTAAGGATTAGCATATTTATGTTATTTCCTGGAAATAGTTATTATATGCAAATGTCCCCAATTAATGCACAATTATGTTGAGCAGGGGGTTGTCCTGGTTTCGGCTACGATAGAGTTAATTCCCTTTCTAGCAGTGTGTGCCATGTTTGGAGGTTAGGCTGAGAGCAGTGCTGATAACACCCTGATGTTTCTACTTGTTGACAAGCAATCAAGGACTTTTCAGTTGTTCATATTTCCCTGCTAATGAGAAGGGAGGGGACACAGCCAGGACAGGTGACCCAAACTGGCCAAAGAGGGTATTCCATGCCAATTCATGCTCAGTGTAAAGGGGGGCTGGTGGGGGGGAGGAGCAGGCAACTCCAGGATGCGCAATTTTGGGGATGGTCTGGTTTCAGGACAACTCTGAGCAGGTACAGCCTGAGTTGTGTGGTTTGGTGAGAAACTGCACTGTGTAGCACCAGTTTCCTATATATTGCTATAAAGTCCTGTTATTATTATTATATATCTCTCTCTGCTATCCCAGTAAACTCTCCTTATCCCACCCGTGAGGTTTTGGTTCCTTGGGTTTTCTTCTCCTTCCCTTTCCCCCTCCCTCAATTTCCCCCCCCTCCCTCAATTCCCCCTTCTCCCTTTTAAAGAACAAGCGACTGTGTGGTGCTTGGCTCTCGGCTGGGGCAAAACCAGGACAGGGGTCCTCTGGTGAATGTCAATAGTCTTCCTCACTGTGTCCATGAATGAACCCCATCCTTGCACATGCTCATTTCATCTTTGGCTGATCTTCCAAAACCACAATCAGTTTCTTCTTGTACCTATTGATTTGATACAAGGTCCATAACCAGTACCCATTCTTTTAATTCAGAGTCCATAGTGATTTTCCATAGAGATTGAGGTACACACCATCCTAGTTACCTATTGCTAAGGGCCTAACTGTGCTTTATATCCTCAGAGCTGCTGTAACTCCTTTAAAATCAAAATCATATTCTAAACTAAAACCAAAATAACCTAGTATTTAGTAAGGTGATTATAACACTCCCACTCCCCGTTATCAATGGAACGTGACATTGTATGATATGGAATATCTCTTTGGCCAGTTTGGGTCACCTCTCCTGTCTGTGTTCCCTCCTAGTTTCTTGGGTGCCCCCCCGCCCCATCTTCTCATTAGCAGGGCAGCATGAAAAACTGAAGTGTCCTTGACTATTTGGCAAAAACTAAAATCATCAGTGTGTTATTGTCCTGGGTTCAGCCCAGCAGCAGGCTATGTTAGCCCTGAGAGTATTCCATACCAATTGCATCATGATCAGGCAGGCTGCCCCCCCCTTGCAGGGGCGACTCCGGACCCAGGCACGGGAGGTTCCGGTCCGGGCAGGCACAGTGCCAGTTCTGGGGGCGACTCCGGACCCATCAGAACCTGCTCCGGGCACGGGAAGTCCCAGTCTGAGCAGGCGTGTGGGAGTTCCGGCTTCTCTCTCTCTCTCTTTTGGGATTGGCGTGGCAGGCGGTGGTGAGGGGGGTGCTCGGGGGTGCTGGGCTCGGGGAGTGCTGCGTTCGGGGCTCTGAATCTGAATCGGTTTGGGCATGGCTCAAATGACATAGTGGGGTGAGAGGTTTGCACTGTATGTAATAGCACTGTAGTTAGTTGTTTTCATACCTTTCCCTGTTGTTTAGCAAACTATCCTTATCCCAACCCTGCAGGCCTGTGGGTTTTTTTCCCTCTGGCTCTGCAGCTCCCTCCGTTCGCCCATCCTCCACCTCTTAAAGTGGTAGGGGGCTTCTGTTTTCTGACCTTGGTGGCCCCAGCTTTACGCTGAGGTTAAACCACAACAGTTATCAACATGATTCTCATCCTAACTCTCAAACACAGCACTACACCAGCTGCCAGAAAGAAAATTAACTCTATTCTAGCTGAAAACAGGACATAATCTCAAGAAAGGTGGATTTTCCCCAACCTCATTTGCTACCCCTCTTTGTACCTCTTGGGAGAGGTGGGGAAGCATTCAGATGAGTTAGTGAAGCCTTGAAAAGCCGTAATCAAAACTCACTAGTCTTGGTGACAAGCAGGTGTCCATTATTGTAGCGCTGGGCACACAGGGGATCCCTCCTCCCTCTGTGTGCGCCATTTAAAGCCAAATTTCTCAGGGTTATGCTAATTATTTCCAGGAAGTCATTTACATTAACTCCTCCTAGATATAGCATGCTCAGTGACACTTAGGGGGTCTTGTGGTGGTCTTCAGGGATGAAGGCTGGACGTCTTCCTCTCTCTCAGCGCATGTTCTTTATGGTTTTCTCCATAGTCTCAAAAACCCATTCCTGCCCAAACTAGTTAGGATCCCCTTTTAGCTGAAAATAAGATATACTCTGTCTCTTAATTGGTCATTGGTCTCGTTATTTATGACTCCCCTTGTCACGATCCACAACCTAGACAAGACTTTGGTTTGGCAGAGGCTAAACCCCTTTGCGTTCCAGCCGAACCTCAGATCGCTCTGGGTGGCTGGGGGCGGCTGGGCTTAACCCCTGAGTGATGTCCAATCACTAGGTGTTTTATCGTGATAAGTTCTTAATTAAATTCTCGGAGAACAGAATTGAGACTCGAAACGGAGTCAAGGTGAAGGTTGTTTTATTTAGAAAGAAGCGTGCAGGGAAAGGGGGGAAGAAAGAAAACGGGGGTGAAAAAGAGAGATAGAAAGAGAGAGAGAGAGTGGAAAAAGGGAAGAGGGGTGAGGGGAGGCTATATCTACCACCACGAGGCTACGGCATTCCGTCCGATGGCAGAGTATTCTCTGGGTCCGATGGGATGGGAGAGCGCTCCCTTCGTTGTCCCTCCATGACGAAGTATGAAGATAAAGAGCGTGGAGGATCACCGTTGCCTCTCGTTGCACCCCTTTTTATCGGGGTATAGCTCCTTTGTCTCCCTACAAGCTTCCACCTGGCCTGTAGGAATGCTCCAGGGTGGATGATGGAATGTCCGATATGCAAATGGCTCTCCTGAGGTGTGAATGGCCCCCGATGTGTATTCCTGGCAGTGGAACAATGGCTCCTGATGTATGCTAAGAGTTTCTCGGAAGCCTGGGCCTTGACCGGTGGTGATGTAGTGTTACAGGAATGAAGTTTGGTAAGGTGAGAGGAGAAGAGAGGGGGGTCGGTTCTGTTGGCAATTGGTAAGGCATAATTCCGGTACCTTACACCACCCCGTGACTTAACATTGTCAACAGAAAAAGAAGATAGAAAGAGTACAAACGTGCAGGGAAAGTGGGGGAAGAAAGAGAAACTGGGGGTGAAAAGGAGAGATAGAGATAGAGAGAGCAGAAAGTTTACTATGAAGCTAAAACATTACAACAATACAAACTCTAAGCAAGGCCAATGCCTGGCAATTATTTTCTCGGTACACATTAAGAAGGTAAAACATCTTATACAATTTCTACGGTGGATGATACAGATTGATGTACAGCTCGAATTTGTTTAACTCCACCAGGTGACACGGTGGTTACAAATTGCATATTGGCAACAACACATTGAATTAATTGAATAAAACATGGGATAACACATGGTAGAAACAGGGTAGCTAAACCACACAGCAAGTGAAATATGTTTCACCCGGTGACTTCCTGGAAGCCAGGAAAACATATCGACATTCCAACATTCCCAAATTAGCACTGGCAAATTTTTGTATTTCAGCAGTAATTTGTTCAACTATCTTGCCATTGTCAGCAATTTTAAGCAACAATCGGGAACATTCAGTTTTGCAAAGATCCCGCCCTTTGGCTAGTAGGTGGTAGAGAACCATGCAATGTTGATAAATTGCATTCCTCATTTGAGTTGCTTGATCTGCCAATAGGTCAAGGGCCTCAGCTGTTTGATTAGTAACAATCTCCAATATGGCTTGCAATCGGATAATGCGATTGAGGTTATCGATAGGTTCTCTAGCACCACTAACCCACTTGTTAGGATTCCAGGTTGCAGGTCCATAATGTTGTATGATACGTTGGGGGGTCCATCTGTCCTTACCCCAGGTTGGGCTACTCCCGTCAGCAGGGAGTTGTCAATGACAGATTTTTTTCTCGTTTCAAATCATATATTTGAATACCTAAATGATCTTCACCAGTTTCAGGGAGTAAGAAAAACAAAGGACGGATCACCCCAAAGTAACACACTCCTGACCAATTTGCTGGCAGTGATTTATATGCATAATTACCACATATCCAATAGTGTCCTTTTCAGGCCACTGATACATTAGCAAAGGGTCCTCTCCAACATCCCACACGAGGAGAAGGGTCAAAATAAGGAGTGGATTCTAACCCTAATGGGTCACTTTCAACGCAACAATACAGGGATTCTGTTGTAGTATTTTCACAGCAGGATATGTCTGAACATAGGTCTTCCCATATTTTGCCTTTTGTCTCACTATATTCACTAGCCATTTTGGTAGCAAGGGTGTAGCTGCCCATGGCCAACTTGATAGACCAAATGGTTCTCCACATACCCAGCATTTTGTGAGGTTGTAAACATTTGCTATTTGTTCAGCCAGCTGTACAACAGAATTTTTTTATATCACTGTCTTCATTCCTATAGTCTTGTAGTGGAAAGATGATTGCTCTAGAGGTTGTAGTCTATATAAGACACCAAAATAACATAGTTGCTATTTTGATCTGCAAATCCATACCAAGCTAACAGAGATTACAAAATCATTACAAAAAATACAAATTATTAAAATTATGCGTTGGTTCTCCTGTCTTCGGTCCTGTTCCCACGGGGATCTCCTCTGAAATGAAATGAAAATCGACGGGCCCCTCTTGGGTTCCGCCTACACAGTTAAAGTGAGGGAACAATCCAGCACGTTAATTTTGTATTATTTTCCTTGGGCGTCTTTAGCTTTCCAAGGAAAAACAGCCTGGCACTTCCAGTTTGCTCTCTAGTTTAGCAGAGGCATCTGTAAACCACAGATTTCACAGCTCCTCTGAAAACTTTGGGCAATCTTAACAAAAGGCAGGGGTGTGGGGGAGGGAATTTGGTTTGTTAACACCTTTAGGGGTGCCTTTGTCCTCAGTATCTCTGAGACATCCTGTCAGGGGGAGGGGTCCCCACCAGGTTGTTGGCATACTGCTTGCCCCTTTAAGGTCTCAGTTCACTACAAACCACCTTTTTCCCTGGGTGTCATGCCACTGTCCCACTTTCAGCAGTTTGATTGTTTGTTTGTTTGTTTGTTGGTTTGTTATCGGTGCATCTCAAGAAGGTCGTATAACTTATCTATTCCTCTGGCCAAGGAAGGGACATTTCCTTGGACATTGGATGCCTTAGGGGCAGCCATTCTATACAACTCAAAAAGGGGTAATATTGTCCACACCTTGGTATCAAAATTTCCACAATCCACTTTACTCACAGGGTTTATTACACAGTAATTGCAAAAAATGGGAATACATCCTGAGAGGACCACACTTTCAAGTGTCCAGCTCCCCCCTCTCAGAAGCTCAAATGGGGAATACATCCTAAGAGGGCCACACTTTTAAGTGTCTATAGAGTTCCCCGCCCACTTAGAAGCTCAAAGGGGAATACATCCTGAGAGGACCACACTTTAAGTGTCCAGCTCCCCCCTCTCAGAAGCTCAAATGGGGAATACATCCTAAGAGGGCCACACTTTAAGTGTCTATAGAGTTCCCCGCCCACTTAGAAGCTCAAAGGGGAATACATCCTGAGAGGACCACACTTTAAGTGTCCAGCTCCCCCCTCTCAGAAGCTCAAATGGGGAATACATCCTAAGAGGGCCACACTTTTAAGTGTCTATAGAGTTCCCCGCCCACTTAGAAGCTCAAAGGGGAATACATCCTGAGAGGACCACACTTTAAGTGTCCAGCTCCCCCCTCTCAGAAGCTCAAATGGGGAATACATCCTAAGAGGGCCACACTTTTAAGTGTCTATAGAGTTCCCCGCCCACTTAGAAGCTCAAAGGGGAATACATCCTGAGAGGACCACACTTTAAGTGTCCAGCTCCCCACTCTCAGAAGCTCAAATGGGGAATACATTCTAAGAGGGCCACACTTTTAAGTGTCTATAGAGTTCCCCGCCCACTTAGAAGCTCAAAGGGGCAATACATCCTGAGAGGACCACAGTTAGTATCCAAATTTCCCCTATTCACTCTCAGGAGGACAAACCGTAATCACGCAGCAACCACACAGCACACACAGAACCACGCAGCCTGCGTACAGAATTGACAGGGGCAATACATCCTGAGAGGGCCAAAAGCTTAGTACTTAAGTTTCCCCTATTCACTCTCAGGAGGACAAACCGTAATCACGCAGCAACCACACAGCACACACACAGAACCACGCAGCCTGCGTACAGAATTGACAGGGGCAATACATCCTGAGAGGGCCACAGCTTGGTATCCAGATTTCCCCTATTCACTCTCAGGAGGACACAACGTAGTTACACACCTTTCTATTCTCCGAGAATCCTGCCGACTACGCCATTTTAATGTCACGATCCACAACCTAGACAAGACTTTGGTTTGGCAGAGGCTAAACCCCCTTGCGTTCCAGTCGAACCTCAGATCGCTCTGGGTGGCTGGGGGCGGCTGGGCTTAACCCCTGAGTGATGTCCAATCACTAGGTGTTTTATCGTGATAAGTTCTTAATTAAATTCTCGGAGAACAGAATTGAGACTCGAAACGGAGTCAAGGTGAAGGTTGTTTTATTTAGAAAGAAGCGTGCAGGGAAAGGGGGGAAGAAAGAAAACGGGGGTGAAAAAGAGAGATAGAAAGAGAGAGAGAGAGTGGAAAAAGGGAAGAGGGGTGAGGGGAGGCTATATCTACCACCACGAGGCTACGGCATTCCGTCCGATGGCAGAGTATTCTCTGGGTCCGATGGGATGGGAGAGCGCTCCCTTCGTTGTCCCTCCATGACGAAGTATGAAGATAAAGAGCGTGGAGGATCACCGTTGCCTCTCGTTGCACCCCTTTTTATCGGGGTATAGCTCCTTTGTCTCCCTACAAGCTTCCACCTGGCCTGTAGGACTGCTCCAGGGTGGATGATGGAATGTCCGATATGCAAATGGCTCTCCTGAGGTGTGAATGGCCCCCGATGTGTATTCCTGGCAGTGGAACAATGGCTCCTGATGTATGCTAAGAGTTTCTCGGAAGCCTGGGCCTTGACCGGTGGTGATGTAGTGTTACAGGAATGAAGTTTGGTAAGGTGAGAGGAGAAGAGAGGGGGGTCGGTTCTGTTGGCAATTGGTAAGGCATAATTCCGGTACCTTACACCCCTATCTTCACTTCTTTATCTTCAAGGCTGATCCACTGTTGTGGTGAAATTTTGTAGCTGCTCTCATGAAACAGCTCACATGGCTACAGCCATTTTCTGCTAAAATCCAAACCCCGCAAATACTGTCTATTCTCAAGCCATGAAAATTCTCCTTATATTAGAGCTATATTAATTAATTGTCTCTCAAGCTACATCTATATCAATCTACTCAGCATTATTACATATAATTGAATCATTAGTTAGACACACCTTGCAAAGTTGCCCGGGTTGGAAGCAGGACCGAGATTTCTTGCCTCTGGAGAAGTGCTGACCATAACTGGGCGCAGGGCTAGCCCTTGCAAACATTGGTCCCTCCTGGGCCGTGTGCAGGAACATGGTGGGTCTGTGGCATGTCTGTCTGTGACATGTGTGGGAAGCAGGTTCCTGCGTGTGCATGGGGGTTCCCTGGAGCAGGCATCCTCAGGCAGGTGATAGGCAGAAGCAAAAAAGCCTGGAAGGGCTCTTCTCCAAATGATGGAGAGTATAGATAAGAGCCCTTGGAGTCACTAGTCTTAGAGTGGGATACAAATACATTTGGAGAAAAAGATGTCAGTGGGCTCAGTGTCACTTCATTGTCACCAAATGCTATTCTCCATGTGGCTCCGTGGCCATTGAGAGAGCATCTGGGCCAAGCAGAGCAGCCTGTGCACCAGCATGCAGCAGACCACCAGTTAGAGCCAAGCAAGCTTCATCTGTAACAGGCAGAGATAAGGTCCTGATCTTAAAATCAAAGTTCCTCATGCTTTTGGGTTGGTGAGTGGATGCGGGAATCCAGGAGAGATCTCCTGGACCAAATTCTTCCCAGTACAGAGCTGCATTGCTGGGATACAGTCAGCTGCTCTGGCAGGTAGCATAGACACAGCCCTGGACTTTCTCCTGTGCAAGGAAGAGTTTCCTAGTGTCCCACCAGACATTCATGCATGAGTCCAGTTCTTGCTGGCAGAGTCCTGTACTTTAAAATCGTCATTATTTGAAATAAACTTCAGCCCAAATTACCTTTTGTAGCACCTTTTCCAGTGCAAATGACATGCAGGGAAGTGGAACATGTCTCAAGCTGTGCCCGTGAAGACCAAGAGCTGAAAAGTTACAGTCACACATGGAGGTGCAGATGGCCTCTAGAGAACAAAATATTCATTAGTTCCAGGGAAAGAACAAGACAGCATCCAAAGGAGGCCAAGGAGCAAGTTAAAATAAACTTAAAATTATCTTCTTTAAAAGTTACAGTTATGGGACTTGCTGCTGCAGGTTGTCTATACCTTTTCATCTCCAGCCCTGTCTTCAGGAAGGCCCTGAGTTGTGTTCCCAGAGGAAGGGGTGGCAGAAGAAATTGAGTTGGGAGCCACATCCAATTCAGACCTTGAATTCCAGGTTGCTTTTGGACTATGTGGATCCTATGGCCTGGCACATAAGATCCATGAGAGTAGACTTGGAGTGCTCTCATAAGGATGTTTTCAGCCTCAGGATACCTTTGGGCAGGAGAAACATGACCTAGGTGGGAGCACTCAGCTAGGGACCCTGCCTGGGTGCTGAAATCTCAGTAGTGAACATATCTGCAGTGATAGAGATACCTGATAAAGCTCTGAGCAAGAAATTTTAAAATCTTCATCACGTATGAACTCTGCCAGGATGGTCTGACACTGAGGTGGGAAGGGGACCTGCTTGCTTGTCACAGCCATGGGGCCCTACAGTGGATTACCGGGGGAAAGGACAACCTCGGGATAACTGGGAACATGCCATTCCCCCTCTTTGGCTCCAAGGTGCAAGGGAAAAAAATGTCATCTTGTGCAAGACCTTAGGTGGGGAGGGATGAGTGACCTGAAGGACGGGCTGCAAGAGCAGAGGATTTCATGCATCTGGTTTGAGAGCAGGATAGATGCTGAGCCCAAGGGACTACAGGCAGCCGAGGAATGTAGTGGATAATGAAATGCAATGAGACAACTTGTCTGAGATGGTCCCTCATGGCAGTTCATGGAGTGGTTGCTGGCCTTCAATTTCCAAGATGGCTGGGATTGAAAGCACAGCACAATGCCTCCCATCCTCCTCCTGAAATGTGGCTGTTTGCCCTCCCTCGGTGCTCTGCAGGGTGCAGGAGCTGTGTGGGGGTGCGGTGGTTTAGCCCCAGCCAAGGGCTGAGCCCCACACAGTTGCTTGTTCCTTTAGCAAAAAGAAGGGGCGGGGGGGGGGGAGTTGGAGTGGGAAAAGGGAAGGGAAATGTAAAGAGGGAAAAAAAACCCCAAACCAAATCCTCGCGGGTTGGGATAAAGATAGTTTACTAAACTAGCAGAAAAAGATAAAAACCATACAACAATGATAACACGACTTTAGAGCACAAAATACAAGAAACTGGTGATACACAATGCAGTCTCTCACCGAACCACACAACTTAGGCCGTACAACCCGGAGCCGTCCCGGAACCCGACCGTCCCAAAGAAACCGCACATCCTGGAGGTTTTTTTCCTTCTTCTCCCAGTCTCCCCTTTAAACTGAGCATGACGTAATTGGCATGGAATATCCTCTTTGGACAGTTTCGGGTCACCTGTCCTGGCTGTGCCCCCTCCTCTCTCAGTAGTAGGGAAATATGAAGACCTGAAAAAGTCCTTGATTGCTTGGCAACAAGTCAAAACATCAGGGTGCTATCAGCACTGCTCTTGTCCTAACACCCAAACACAGTATTCCATCCACTGCTAAAACGTAAATTAACTCCATCTTAGCTGAAACCAGGACAGGGGGGGACGACCTGTGAGGGCATACATGCACCTTAGCATCTCATGGACATGATCTTTCCCTGCAGACCCACCTGCTGAGGTCACATCCCCACCACACTCAGCCTCCCTCCTACTCTCATCCCTTTCCATGGGATGCTCCCTAATTTTGCAGGGCCCCTCTGCATCATCCCCCATAGTGTTGTTGAAGACAGTTTTGGGAGATGCCCCACATGGGTTGAGGTGTGAAGGACCCCTCCATGTCCTCTCACTGCAAGTGTGAGCTCTGTGTGCACAGGCAAGGTGGCAGGCAAGGCCTGGCCCAGGCCCCCCTGTGTAAAGCCTGGCTAGGAGGAGAAGTTGATGGGGCAAGCAGGGGGTGAGGCGATGGGGGTCAGGTGGGTGCAATCAGGGGATTCAGTGGGGGTGCAGGGAGAGGCACTGCCCACAGTCCACACTCACCGGCACCAGGGAGCACTACAGTGTCACAGCCCCACTGCCGAAAGGGAATGGGAACATGGAATAACTAGCCAGTGCAGGGCACAAAATTAGTCTTTGTGGTGTGTGGTATGGTATTGAAGACACAGTGATGACTATGAGGTGAGTAACTGCAGGTGTATGCTGTGAAGTGCCCAAAGGCTCTGCTCAGATAGTAGCAAATACCATATATGTGATGTAACAGTGGCTTCTCTTCTCTTTTTTGGATCCTGTTTATAGAAAATGCTGGGAAATGTTGCTTTTGCAAACAGAAATGGGTTGTCGCATTTTTTATGCTGACTTGTGAAGGACTAAGAGGGAGTACTGTTAATATGGTTTTGCTGTTGTGTTATGGAATAATCCCTCCCAAACAAGGGTTAAAATGTGACTGAAGGAAACAAAGCTCAACCAACAGGCTTCCACAGTGCTGATTCATACTGTGGTACAAATTGCCACATTAAGGCAAACAGGCAAGACAATGTGAGGTTTTGATACTATCAGAGGCTACAAAATTAACATGCCCAATCTGAAACCTGTATGGAGCTTTGACTTCCTTCAGCCCTAGGCCCATGTCAGTTGCCAGGAAAAGTTAAGATAAGGACAAGTACCTGCCAGTAAGCAGTTGTCCTAGACAAAGAGACTCATACATTTTAATTCTCTTCACCTATGGGAAAAGGGAATCTGCCAGACGTGCAATGTGTATTGCATTGTGTACTATTGTGAATAAGGCGCCTTGGTTGAGCCTGTAAAATCCACCGCCATGGGACAACGCGCAGACTCGATTGGGAGGAGTTTATGGAAATCATTTCCTATAACTCATCTTAATACGAAGCGGGACAAGTAATGAATATGTACAAGAATATGGTATAAAAAGGCTGCAGGCTCTGACCAAAAGTGTGCCTACTTTTTGGGTCTTGCAAGAACGTATAATAAATTACTGCTTCACTAACGTATCTACCTTGAGTCCTTTTTTAGGACCTTTTGTCATTTCTAACATGTTGTTCCACATGCTGCAGCTGGACCTGTTGTTCATGAACAGAGAAGGACATGTGGGTGAGGTGACAGTTGGAGGCTGCCTTGGGCACAGAGATTACGAGGTGATAGAGTTCTCAATTCCTGGGGAAGGAAGAAGGAAGGTTGACAGAACCACCACCTTCAGGAGGGCAGACTTTGGCCTCTTGAGGAGCCTGGTGGATAGAGTTCCCTGGGAGCAAGTCCTGGAAGACAAAGGTGCTAAGGAAGGCTGGACCCTCCTCAAGAATGAGGTCCTGAAGGTGCAGGAGCAAGCCATTCCCCTGTGCCGAAAGTTGATCCAGACGGGAAAACGACCTGCCTAGCTGAACAGAGAGCTTTGGCTGGAGCTCAGGAAGAAAAGGAGAGTTTATGAAGAAGGGGCAGGTAACCCAGGAGGAGTATAGGGCTGAGGTGAGGCTATGCAGGGAGAGGCCTGTCGCAGTTTTCTTAGTGGTCACAATTGTGAAGAACTTATCCACGCAGAACAGATAAGCAGGCATTTCTTTTATTCCAACACTGGGGAACACGGGGGATAGCTCCTCCAAAGACGTGTTCACCCAAAGGTACAAAGCAGATCATATTTATACAATTTTTAGCAAAGATCATTGCGCAAAAATGCTTGCTTCTTAACTTGAACTTTACAATGATTGGCTTTTGATTGCTTCACTTTATCTATATTCTTATTCAATAAAAATAATTGGTTAACTATGCTGATTGTTTTAAATACAAAGAGGGGAGGGTAACGATTAACATCTTTATGTTATTTACTGGAAGTCATTATCATATGTAAATGTCCTCCCTGCATGCGTAGTTAAGTTAACCTATAAGTTAAGCTATTTTATTAGAGTGACTGTAACAGTTTTGCGTAGGTGTGCTGCCAAGATAGCTTCTGCAAGCAGCAGCTAGAAGCTTTCTGCAAGCCGCAGACTGTAAACATTGCCCAATTCAAGGCCAAAGTTGCTGCTGACCAGGGCCAAGCCAATCGGAGATGGTCACAGCACCTCTGTGAATCACATATAGTGACGTGCGGAAAACAGTCTCCACAATCTGTAAGATTGTAAATGAGGTATGTTTATTCAGCGCCGGGCTGCACAGGGTGGTTAACCCCACCAAAGTCATGTGCGCCAGGTAGCAACTCACCGTCTCAACTTATACTATAAAGTGTTACACATTTATGTGATTTCACCAAACTCCTATACATATGCATGACCTATCCCCGCTTCATATTAAAATTAGTTCCAAGAACTCATTTCCATAAGTTCCTCTTGATTGTGCTTGCGCATTGCCTCCTTCTGGTGGTCGTTGGTAGTCATCAGGATGAAGGCTGATGGCTCCTCTTTGTCACCGCTAGTAACCTTTTGTTCCTGCGCAGGCTCATTTGTATCTTGGTTCTTATCCAAACTGAAGGGTCAGTTCTTGCTGGCTTGCAAAGCAACTTCCAAGAGCTAACCTTTATCAAGACAATGCAAGACCCTATGCTTCAGTTAGTTTAAGCAATAAACAATGCAGGACCCTATGCTTCGTTTAATTTATATAATGGTTGCTAAAACATCACAGCAACTATTAAGCAGCACTATTTCTATCACAGCTCCCTTTTAACCACTTCATTCAATAGGAGAAAAAAAACCTGCAGGCAGGCGCATTTTGCCACCGGAGAAGGGAGTGAGAAGATGTAACAAGCTGCGTAGACACCAAGGCCAGGCCCAAAGGAGGGGGGGAGGGGAAGAATGAGGCTCTGTGGGTGTTGGAAAGAGAGATTCCCCTGCAGCTCATGGAGAAGACCATGGTGGAGCGGGTGTCCCCTTGCAGCCCATGGATAAGGACGGGGAGCAGAGACATCTACGGCCTGTGAAGAGATTGATCCATGCCTCAGCAGGTTTGCCGGGGGACTTGTGACTTTGCGGGGAACCAAGCCGAGGGAGTTTGGGCCCAAACGTCAGCACCCTATGGAAGGGATTCCTGCTGAGAGGCCTGTGGTGAGGAGATGAGTCCCCGGTGGGGAGGACTCATGCTGAAGAAGGTCGTGGATATGAATGTCTCCCGTGGGTGGGACACCACGGTGCCGCAGGGGAAGTGTGTGTGCGTGTGGAATGCCTCCCCCAGATAAGACGGAAGACAGCTCGGGAGGAACGGACTGAAACCCCTTCATTCCCCATTCCCTGCCCCTCCCCACGCCGCGATGGGGGGGAAGAAGGGAGTAAAATTGTGATGAAGTTTAAGTTTGCTAAGAAGGAAGGGGGGGGGGGGGAAGGTGCTTTAAGACCTGGCCACGCTTCTCATTGCCTGTCTCAGGTTCACTGGGTGCGTAGTTGTAGTAATAATAAATCACTTTTCTTTCTTTTATTCCATGTTGAGTCTGTTTTGCCCATTGCACTAATTGGAAAGCGATGCCTCTGTCCTTCTTGAATCCTAAGCCTCCCGATATATATTTTCTCCCTTTCGTGGTTGAAAAGGGGAGTGAGCGAGCAGCTTTGGTGGGCATTTGGCCTCTAGCCAGGGCCAAACCACCACAGGGTCAAAGCCCAGACAGAGCTCAAGCTGGTCACTGCTGTAATAGATAACAGGAAAAAAATTCTATAAATATGTTAATGACAAAAGGAGGGCCAGGGAGAATCTCCCACCTTTACTGGATGCAGGGGGAAACATTGTGACGGAGGACGAAGAAAACGCTGAGGCACTTAATGCCTTTTTGCCTCAGTCTTTAGTAGTAAGACCAGTTGGTCTCCTGATACCCAGACCCCTGAGTGGAAAGATGGGGATGGGAAGAGGACTGAAGCTCCTATAGTCCCAGGGGAATTTGTTAGTGCCCTGCTCAGCTGCTCACAAGTCGATGGGTCCATATGGGATTCACCCGAGGGTACTGAGGGAGCTTGCACAAGTGCGCACCAAGCCACTTTCCCTTATTTACCAGAAGTCCTAGCTGACCAGGGTGCTTCAGCTGGACTGGAAGCTGGCACATGTGACACCCATCTACAAGAAGGCCAGAAGGAGGACCTGAGGAACTACAGGCCTGTCAGCCTGACCTCGGTGCTGGGGAAGGCAATGGAACAAATCATCTTGAGTACCATCATGCAACACATGCAGGACAACTACACAATCAGGCCAAGTCAGCATGGGTTTATGAAAGAGAGATTGTGCTTAACCAACCTAATCTCCTTCTATGACAAGGTGACCTGCTCCGTGGATGTCCTGGTTTCAGCCAGTGGCTTCAGCCAGGAAGGGGTTAACCTGCTGGGCTCGGGACAAGTGACTCAAACTGGCCAACAGGATCATTCCATACCAGTTACATCATGCTGAGTATAAAAGCAGGGGGTGTTGCAGTGTTTGCGCGCGAACAGCAGGGACCGGGAGGGAGCGTGCTCTCCGCTCGGGGCTTTGTTTACTCGCGGCTCGAGCTCGGGTCCTTTGTGTCGCGGCTGGGGTTTGCGCGGGCTGCGGCGCGGTGTCCGTTACGGGGAGTGCACGATCTGAACTGCTCATCTCGGAAAAAAGTTGTATTGTTTATTGCTATCTGTTCTTCCCCTGTTATTTCCAGTAAAAATTACCCTTATCCCAACCTGCGGAGTTCTGGTATTTTGGTTCCCCCTCCCGCCCCCCGCTCCGGGGGAAATCTGAACGCGTGGTCCCCGGCTCCGGTGAAACCACAACAGTGGATGAGGGGAAGGCTGTGGATGTTTTCTACCTGGACTTCAGTAAAGCCTTTGACACTGTCTCCCACAGCATCCTCCTGAAGAAACTAGCTGCCCATGGAATAGATGGGTATACTCTTTGCTGGGTGAAAAACTTGCTGGACAGCCAGGCCCAGAGAGTTGTGGTGAAATCCAGCTGGCGGCAGGTCACAAGTGATGTTCCCCAGGGCTCAGTGCTGCAGCCAGTCCTCTTTAACATCTTCATTAATGATCTGGATGAGGGGATCAAGTGCACCCTCAGTATGTTTGCAAGCAACATCAAATTGTGTGGGAGTATTGATCTGCTGGAAGGCAGGATGGCTCTGCAGAGGGACCTGGACAGGCTAGATTGATGGGCAGAGGCAAACTTGATGGGGTTCAACAAGGCCAAGTGCCGGGTCCTGCACTTTGGTCACAATAACCCCAGGCACCACTACAGGTTTGGGGCAGAGTGGATGGAGAGCTCCCTGGAGGAGAAGGACCCGGGGATGTTAGTTGACAGCCTGCTGAACATGAGCTGGCAGTGTGCCCAGGTGGCCAAGAAGGCCAACTGCATCCTGGCCTGTATCAGGAATAGTGTAACCAGCAGGAGTAGGGAAGTGATAGTTCCATTATACTCAGCTCTGGTGAGGCCGCACCTGGAGTACTGTTTCCAGTTTTGGGCCCCTCACTACAGGAAGGTTGTTGAGATGCTGGAGCATGTCCAGAGGGCAAAGAAGATGGTGAAGGGTCTGGAGCACAAGTCCTATGAGAAATGGCTGAGGAATCTGGGGCTTTTTAGTCTTGAGAAAAGGAAGCTGAGGGGAGACCTTATAGCACTCTATAACTACCTGCAAGGCAGATGCAGAGATGTCAGGGTTAGTCTCTTCTCTTTGGTGACAAGCGATAGGATGAGAGGAAATGGCTTCAAATTGCACCAGGGGAGATTTAGGTTAGATATCAGGAAGAATTTCTGTACTGAAAGGGTTGTCAGGCATCGGAATAGGCCACCCAGGGAGGTGGTGGAGTCACCATCCCTGGAGGTATTTAAAAGGCATGTAGATGCTGTGCTTGGGGACATGGTCTAGAGGTAGACTAGGCAGGATTAGGCTGTGGCTGGACTCAGTGATCTTAACGGTCTCTTCCAACCTAAGTGATTCTGTGATTCTATGCCCACCCATGCCCAGAGCACACGTGGTGGTTCAACCCCAACCAGTGGCTGAGCACCACACACCACTCGCTCACTCCCAGAAGAGAAACAGACCGAGCCTCTGTGGATTGGGATAAAGACAGTTTACTAACAAAAGCACTGTGAAAGTGGAACAATAACAGCCCACAGGAAATTTCACTTTCACCCTGTGATAACACAGAGCACTGCACAACACAAGGACCAACCTGACACCCCAGCTGCACTCAGACTTCCCTGAAGGCACCCAGGAGCACCCCTCCCCAACCAGCCCCCTTTATCGGGGATTGATATCAGGTGATGTGGAAAAGAGCCCAGGTTGACTCAGCTCACCTGTGCTAACTCAGCTCACCTGGACTGGCTGCTTGGGGAGGTTGACTTTGGCCTGGCCAGAACCAGGACAGAATGTGTCTTGGAAGACCTGGAGGATGAAGGATATCCTGGCTGGGGCATGACCATGACTGTTAGCAGCTCTGAAGCAGGATGATGGGCATTGTGGCATGAAGGAGCTGTCAGACCTCACTTCATCTCTGAATGTCACCTTAAACCAGCCTGAGCTGGTAGCTAGAAGCCAGATTCTTGCCAAGTGGTGACTTCCTCATACACAGGCATGAGCAGCAGTTTATGGCCAGGGTGAACACAGTGCTTGAGAAGAATTCCTGCTGTAACTGTGGTTTAAGAGTCTCCAAGGGAGGATATTACATATTAAATAACATAGCTGAAATTAAATAACTTGATTATGTGCTCCTCATGGGCTTGCTGTGCTGAAGTGTTACAATCACCCTAATAAAACAGCTTAACTTTTGGTGATTTTGGTTTTAGTTTAGTATATGATTTTGATTTTAAAGGAGTTATAGCAGCTATGAAAATATACAGCATGTTAAGGCTTTTAGGCACAAGATGGTGTGTGCCTTTATCACTATGGAAAATCGCTATGGACTCTGAATTAAAACAATGGGTACTGGTTATGGTCCTTGAGTTAAAACAATGAGTATATGAAGAAACTGGCTATGATTACGAAAGAGCAGTCAAAGACGGAGTGAGCTTGCACAAGGATGGGATTCACTCGTGGACACAGTGAGGAATACCACTAGAGGACCCCCGCTAACAGGAGCTCCTTTTGTTAGTGGTCACAGCCGCAAAGAATTTATCTACACAAAGCAGATAAGCAGGCACTTCTTTATTCCAGCACTGGGGAACACGAGGGATAGCTCCACCAAAGATGTGTTCCCCCACAGGTACAAAGCACAACATATTTATACAATTCTTTAGCAAAATCATTGTGCAAAAATGATTGCTTCTTAGTTTGAACTTTGCAATGATTGGCTTTTGATTGCTTCACTTTATCAATATTCTTAGTCTATAAAAATAATTGGTTAACTATGCTGATTGTTTTAAATACAAAGAGGGGAGGGTAACGATTAACATCTTTATGTTATTTACTGGAAGTCATTATCATCTGTAAATGTCCTACGCGCATGCGTAGTTATGTTGAGCGGGGGTCCTCTGGTGGTCATCAATAGTCTTCCTCATTGTCTCTGTGAGTGAACCCCATTCTTGCACATGCTCATCTCATCTTCAGCTGATCTTTCGTAACCACAACCAGTTTCTTCTTGTACCTATTATTTTGATGCAAGGTTCATAACCAGTACCCATTGTTTTAGTTCAGAGTCCATAGCAATTTCCATAGTGATAAAGGCACACAGCGTCACATCCATAAAAGCCTTAACATATTTTATGTTCTCAGAGCTGCTATAACTCCTTTAAAATCAAAATCATATCCTAAACTAAAACCAAAATCATCTAGAAGTTAAGCTATTTTATTAGGGTGACTGTAATATTTCCCCCCTTTAAAAGTATTGATAATTATACTCAATACTTTCACATATTCAAATTGTGGTTCGTTGAATGTCAAATTGTCATATGATGGTGGATCTTTCTATGACTTTTCTTGTTTTGCTTCTGTTTGTATAATCATTTGATTAAATTTTGGTTTTCTAGTTAATTTATGTCTCAAAAAATGTATATCAGACCAAGCACTATGAAAAACAATGTCAGGGGTCGATTCCATACCACTACACTCTGGAATCTAGCTAGAGGTTTGGTTTTTTTCAAGATAAATCAAATAATTATGCACATCTTGTTTTTCCATTATATGCATATTTGGATTAGGAGTTTCACATGGCTTTCCATACATTATCTCATAAGGACTCACTGGCATTCCACTTCAGGGCTTTACTCTTATTTGCAACAATGCTAGCGGAAGTGCTAGAGACCACTGCAATTTGGCTTCTTGACAGATTTGCTAATTTGTCTTTTCAAAGTTTGATTCATCTTTTTCACTTTTCCACTAGATTGTGGTCTTCAGGAGGCATGCAAATCCCAGAACATTCCTAGGATTTTGCACATGTTCTGCACCACTGTGGCCACAAAAACATGGTCCTCTATCAGATGATATCCCAAAGGTACTCCAAATCTAGGAATAATCTCCTGTAGGAGCCATTTAACTGTTTCCTTAGCTTGATTTGTATGGCAGAGAAAGGTTCCTGGCCATCCAGAAAAAGTATCAACCCCAACCAAAACATACTTATAGCCATTAAATTTAGGTAACTCTGTAAAATCAATTTGTCAATAATCTCCCAGATTCACCCCTGTTTTTAACTTACCCATTTGAATTTTCTTTTGTACTACTGGATTCTTTTAAACACACCTCACACTTTGCTGTTACTGATTTGGCCTTTCTAACATTAGTACTGACACTATGCATTATTAGAACGGTATTAGAACTTTTTGGCTTGTTTCTTCCACTCAGGATCTTGAACTCTAACATTTCATGGTCTCTTTGTCCCAAGTTGCCCCTGACCTTCACTTCCCTAAAGAGCCCATCCTTGTTGGTTAAAACAAGGTCCAGTACCCGCCCTCCCCTTGTAGGTTCCTACAACATCTGTAGTAGGAAATTGCCTTCTACACATTGCAGAAATTGTCTGGACTGCATACAACTGGCCTTGTTGCTTACCCAACAAATATCTGGGTAATTTAAGTCCCCCATAAGGACCAGCGCCTGGGATCTTGAGGCTACTTCCAGCTGCTTGTAGAATGTATTATCAACTCTCTCCCCCTGATCAGGGGGCCTGTAGTACACACCCACCACAGTGTCACTCACAGTAGCCTGCCCCTTGATTCTTACCCACAAGCTCTCCACTGATGGATCACCCTCCCCCAGGTGGAGTTTGATACATTCTAGCTGCTCCCTCACATAAAGAGCAACTCCTCCACCTCGCCGCCCTAGCCTATCTTTCCTAAAAAGCACATAGCCATCCGTGACACCATGCCAGTCATCCAGGCTGTCCCATCACGTCTCTGTGATCGCAATGAGATCGTGGCCCTGCAACCGCACAAAGATCTCTAACTCTTCCTGTTTATTAACCATGCTATGTGCATTCACATATAGGCACTTTAGGAGGGCAGCAGATGCAGATATCCTCAACAGGTCACAGGGAGATTTCCGACAGGGGATGGGCAATGATGGCTCCACTGAGGAGTCCTCAAGGCAGTCCACGGTATTTTCCCTACTATCACCTGGAACAACATCCCCATGTCCGTCACTGTGCTGTTGGCCTTTACCTTCTTCCCCTATCAACTCTAGCCTTGTCTCCTGAAGCACTTTCCTGACCTCAGCAGTCTTCATGATATCCCCTTCCCCCTTCTTAACTAGTTTAAAGCTCGCTTGATGTGTCCTGCCATCTCCTGGGCAAGGATCCGCTTTCCCCTTGGAGACAGGTGAGCCCCATCAACAGTCATCATGCCAGGAGCTGAGTACACCACCCCTTGGTCAAAAAACGCAAAGTTCCTATGCCGGCACCTGCCTTTCAGCCACTTGTTCAACTCCTGGGTTCTCCTAGTCTGCTCCGAACCCCTCATCACACTATGCTTAGGGGAACCTGGAGGTGCAGGGTAGGCAGGCCAGGGAAGTGCCTATGACGGCGATCTGGGACTGTTTTCCAGCTCCCCTCAGGGTTCAGGTCACTCTCTTCTGCCTGATCAGGACAGGGCAGGGGGACCATCACCAGTTGCGGGGTGTCTTCCTGGCATGCTTCCCTCTGGGATGCCAGGTAGTTACTCCACCAGTCAATCTCCCACTCATCGTCCCTGATAGCCTTCAGTCTTTCCACCTCCTCTTTTAGTTGAGCCCCCATGGTGAGCAGATCATCCACCTGGTCGCACCTCACACAGATGAAGTTGAAGTTTCCCACCGGCTCTTCCTTAAAGTCTATCAGGGTGGAGCCTCAAGGTCTAATCTGAGTGTAGCATTTCTCCCTGACCATTTTTGCACTACTTTTTCTAATTTTTGGGTCGGGACTCCATCCATGAGGTTTTGGGGAATGCGTTTCTGAAAGCCTAAATGCCATAACCCCTGTTGATCTAGGGGTTTTTCCCTCCTAAGATTATTATTCAGGAGCAACCTCAAATTCCAGCCCTTCCCCTCTGGTGACTGCCTATTTTTTATTTGTTTTGCAGCCCATATGATTCTGGTTTCAGTTCTTTAGAATGATCCATTCACAGGGCCATATTTCCTCCCAAAATTAATTAATTCCTGCACTACTTCCCCCCACATCCATATTTTATTACCCAGACACCAACAGTTAGGGGTTACCATCCCCTCTAAAGTGGCCATAGTTCTTTCTCCTTCTGGATTGTTTTGAATTTTCCCTTGCAATTTAATTCAAATAGATTTTAGGGAGTCAGGAAGTCCCTGGATTAGGGGGATCATCCTTTCTGGGTCTACAGGCATCATCATCCAGAAGCTCTGATGGGGCTCAATCGTACATCATTTGGAGACAAGCTGCTTTCTGCACACTTTCCACTAACTGATCCACCATGCCAGTTATGGCAAGGGGATCTCCCCTCTCCAGGGGATTCAGCCCTCCAGACCAATACGCAGCCCTCTGAGTTAATGACCATGGGGCTTGACGATTGCCTGTAGTTAGAGACACACACAGACCCAAATCATGTCCTCCTGACAGGGACACTCTCCACACATACTCTGTTTCTGACTCCTGTTTACATATTTACACAAACAGTTTAAATTTGCTATATGCTTTGTCCATCTCTGGCCGGTCTCCTCGTGGAGACACGGAACTGTGGATCAGGACTCCGCACTCACTTCACAGTCAGACTGCGTCTCATTCACTCAAACACTCAAATCATTCAAACAACACATGGTACTAGGCACAAAAATTTCTTGTATATGCAAAGCGTAACAACGGTTATGAAAATCCCAATTATAATCCCAATGATGTAAATTTCAATTCCCATGGGCTGCAGGATGTTATGTACACCAAAAATAAAAACAAACCATACAGTTTCTCTGATACATTAAATTTCGAGCAGGTAGTTTTCTCTCTCTCTCGCAGATGCGCTGCAACTCAGTCACTCGCCACTCACACCAGAGTTAACTCATTTCACTCACATAAACAGCTTATCAAATTTAAATAACTTTTCAAAACTCAGTTCCTTGTAGCAATATCCAAAGCCAATACCAATAAATCAATGTCACCAGAAAAGTGACTCACTGTTCGGGAATGGAACCCCCGTCTCCTGTGTGACAGACAGGAGTTCTCCCACTCAAACTAGTTTTTCTCACGCTCACCACACCAAAAAAAATTTCCAAATTGTACAACAACCTCCTTTAGAATGGATTTTTGGTTTCTCACCTTCTTCAGCAACTGTTTGTTTACTTCTAATTGCTCCTGCAGCAACTTTATCTTCATCTGCAGGGGGTCAATTGTGGCATTGGTGTGACAAAGCCTCTGTTTCTTATCTTGCACTGCTGTTGCCAAACTGGCTCCTAGTACTGCACAAATTATAGCTTTTCCTTTTACTCTAGCTTCTTTTTGCAGTGCCTTTATCATGTCGACGTATGGAAATAGACTCTATAACTCGGAAGTTATAAAGTAGGTATGTTTATTGCATGCAGATGCACGGGGAATCACCATCTAGTGTTCCTTTGGTGCTCAGGGCACTTGATCTTCCAGTGTCCTGTTTTCTTACAGATTGCACACTGGTTTCTACTCAGAGATGTTAGCCCCTGAGTTGATTTAACTTTAAACTTTCGATTTTCATTATCTCTCACTACTGCTAATATTCTCTTCTGGTCTCTCCTGTAACTTTCTTCTCTGTTGATAAATGATCTCCATGTTTCCTCTAGTAACTTTTCTATGTATCTATTTTTAGGAGGTCTTAATTTTTGCAGTTTGCGCCTAATATCCACTTGTGATTTTCCCAAAAAGAGGGATATCAGTTGCTGTGTGCCTACCTCCAAATTCGGATCTAGAGATGTGTGCTGGCACATCGCATCCCTTGTTCTATCTAGGAATTCGGAGGGCATTTCAGCAGGACCCTGTTTGATCGCATATAGCATTGTCCAGTTTATTGTCCTGGGAATTGCCTTTTCCATCCCTCTGAATACCCATTCCTGATATGCCTGTAACTTTTCCGCATTAGAGGAATGGTTTGGATCCCATGTCGGATCTGACAAGGGAAACCATTCTCTATAATTATCTCCCTTTATATAATGGTGTTCCTTTGCGAGTTCTCCCACTGTCTTTAAAATTAGCTGTTTCTCAGTTTCAGTTAAGCAATCCAATAATAATTGTATGTCACTCCAGTCAGGATTGTGTTGTTTTAATATAAATTTTAAATTTTGTGCCGTATTTATCAGATCATTACGGTATTCTCAGACGACCTCTTTCCACTCTTTCAGGTCGGAGCCTGTGAATGGGATTTTTATTTTCATTGTTCCTCCGTCCAGATTTACGGCTTCTCAGAGGGGTGCTTGTACGATAGTCTACTGTCTAGTGTGAGCAGACACTGGGCTACTCGGAGCCATAATGGGGACTCTTGTTTTTCCTTGTGTGGAGGCAGGTTTTTGGCCTTCTTTAGAAATAGTTTGTTCATCCAGAGGTGGACTGGGAGCCCCATCCGAGCCCTGTCTCTCCATCCCATAAGGAGGGTTGTATAAGTCATCTAACTCAGGCTCTTGTTCTTTGTCTAGTTTAATACATCTTTGCCCAATACTGCATGATGAAAAGCACCTTTTCAATTTTCCTTTATGTTCTTTACTATCTTCTCTTTCTAAGGCTAGTACCATAGGATCCCGGGGGAGGGGGGTACTAATCCACAATCCTTTTGCCATTCAGGTTTGTCCCAGAGGACAAAACCCATGTCTGCATATGATACTTCATCTCATTTTCCTTCCCTTCTTAGAAACTGTCCTGGTTTCAGCCAGTGGCTTCAGCCAGGAAGGGGTTAACCTGCTGGGCTCGGGACAAATGACTCAGATTGGCCAATAGGATCATTCCATGCCAGTTACATCATGCCGAGTATAAAAAGCAGGGGGGTGTTGCAGTGTTTGCGCGCGAACAGCAGGGACCGGGAGGGAGTGTGCTCTCGGCTCCGGGCTTTGTTTACTCGCGGCGCGAGCTCGGGTCCTTTGTGTCGCGGCTGGGGTTTGCGCGGGCTGCGGCGCGGTGTCCGTTACGGGGAGTGCGCGATCTGAACTGCTCATCTCGGAAAAAGGTTGTATTGTTTATTGTCATCTGTTCTTCCCCTGTTATTTCCAGTAAAAAATACCCTTATCCCAACCTGTGGGGTTCTGGTGTTTTGGTTTCCCCCCCTCCCCCCGCTCCGGGGGAAATCTGAATGCGTGGTCCCCGGCTCCGGTGAAACCACAACATATTTTGGCACCCGAACTGGGACAAGAAAGGTTGGGATAACGGTAGATCTGACTCTGACCCGGTTGCAATTACGGTAAAAGTTGTAAGGATGCTGTTTAAGATGCTGTGGGTATTATTTACAAAGGTGTGGTCCTGGCTGTGGAAAAAAAACCTCAGCAGGCTGTTTGCAGTCCTGGCAGGATGTTGTATCATCTCGGGGCTGCAGCTTCCCTGCCTGTTCCCATACTTTGCTCTAGTGTGCTTTATGACAATGGTTTATGATACAGTTATATTAGTGACCATGAGTTTAATCTGGAAAGTGTATGAGGTTTTGCTGTCCTGTCTAGTCCCTGGGCAGAGAGGGGCTGGTGGTGGTGGCCATTTTGGTAAGAGCACAGAGGGAGAGAACTACACTGGTTTTTTTCCCTTCTGGGCTAAACATAACAGCTCTTATGAGAGTTTTTGAAAACTTTCACCATCACCTTGACATGCAAACTATCGCCACAGTGCTAGAAGTTTTTCTGCACTTGATCCTGCTTTCATCATATATTAAAAGCAGGTTTATGAATACTGCTCAAGAGGTTTCCCAAAGGCAGGATAACCACAAGGGGCAGGATAACCACGAGGGGCAGGACATGGGCCAGTACCTAAGTACTTTCTCACCCCCGATGACTTGGAGCTTCACTCCTGAGCAGCTGCATGACTCTAATAAAATGGCCGCATTTCTGAAAAAAAGTTGTTGTAGGCTTCCCAAGGAGGTGCAAAGCACTGCACTGTGCTGGGCTCTGGCCACTTGGGCTCAAACACTGCTTGATATGCTTGATAGCAGATAGCGCTGTCAGGGGGGAGGGGAAGAAAACAGATTGTCAGATACTGTGGCAACCCCTGTAATTGGCACTGCAGCTGCGGCAACCCCTGTAATTGGCACTGCAGCTGCGGCAACCCCTGTAATTGGCACTGCAGCTACTGCAACCCCTGTAACTGGCACTGCAGCTACTGCAATCCCCACAGCAGACACCACAGATGATCAAAAGAAACAACCCACACCAGTGTCTGTCGCCCCGGTACAAAAGAGAAAATACACAAAAAAATCAGTTCGTACAACAGCTGATGATGATGATCAACCGGGGCCATCAGGGGGATATCAAGATGAAGCAGAACCAGAGATTGTAACCCGATCCCTGTCCCTGAGTGAGCTTCGTGATGTTAGAAGGGATTTTAGCCGCCAACCTAGTGAGCCCATTGTCACCTGGTTGCTTCGGTGCTGGGATCATGGGGCTAATAGCTTGGAGTTAGATGGCAGGGAGGCCAAGCAGTTGGGATCCCTTGCCAGAGAAGGAGGCATTGATAAAGCCATTGGAAAAAGGCCAGGAATCCTCAGCCTCTGGAAACGGTTACTGTCAAGTGTGAAGGAAAGGTACCCCATAAAAGAATACATAACATGCCAGATGCCCAAGTGCAACAGTATGGAAAGAGCTGTCCAGTACCTTAGAGAATTAGCTGTACGGGAGATAATTAGTTATGATTTGAACAATTCACAACTCCCTGCCGATCCTGATGAAGTCCCGTGCACCCCAGGCATGTGGCGAAAGGTTGTACAAAGTGTACCATCAGGGCACGTCAATTCACTGGCAGCAATAGACTGGAGTGATACGGATCTACCAACTGTAGCCGATGTGTCTTGTAGGCTCCGTGCCGGCGAGGGAAGAAGCAGGCCTACTCAATATGAGTGATACAAGCAACTTCGTTTATTAGCTCTAAGTTAGCTCCTTTTATACATTGTAGTTAATATATGCCTATTAGTCAATCTATCATTGGTTATTTGTTACAGATCACATCATCATAAGCCTGCCTCTTGTTTTCATTCTTACAGTTCCTTCAACCAGTTTTTCCTGGATTCAGTTGCTTCTTCTGAGGGCTATCTTCGTTTAAGGTCATCTTGACCCTGACGCCGATTGGTCATGCCGCGCTTCTTCTGCTCTGCTTTACTCTGCACTCCGTGCCTACGTGCACGTACACAGTTCCTCACGTACGCGTATGCAGCTCAGCTATATCTCCATGACCATTGTCTGTCAGCCATTCTCCAACAATTCCCCCTTTTTTCTTCTGAACAACAAGAGCGGTACCTTTGCCTTGCAGGGTATAAGCTAATAAAATACGTACTACTATAATAGCAACTATAATAATTAATAGTCATCGTATACCTTCCTTAACTAAGTCACTAAGCCAACCTGTTGTTCCCCAAGAGCTTAACCAACCATCTAACCTCCCATTAAACACTGTAACCTTCTTTACATGATCTTTCAACCATTTTAGTTGTTCTTGGATTGATTGTCCATGATCTGACAAATTAAAACAACACATTCCTTCAACGCATTCACATCCATGGCCTTGGGCAAGTAAAGGAAAATTAATTGTAGCTCTATTTTGCAGCGTAGCATGGCGGACAGAATCAACATCAAGCAAAGGACTGAAAAGTGCAAGGGAAGTAGCATTTGTTTGTTTTGCTAGCCAACACCTCAACTTGTTTAGGTGATTGTGTACAGCTGCTGCTGACACCCCTGGAGCGAGAAGAGATGCAGATATAATCTCTTCCAGTGACCAGAATGTTACCTGGCCGCTGCATTCTTTGTTTAAAGCATGTATCTGCCTCCTGGTTTGGCGATGGTGACGGCTCATGTTAAATATCATAGGGGTGTTAGGCGTTAGCAGAGATAAGCGGCCAAGCGTGCATGGTCCCCCTCTTAGACGCGACGGGATACCTGACCAGGCACAGTCTCTGCATCTCAGTAAATTAACAGGCGGTAGCTGCAAGGGATTGTTGGTAGATATCGAAATGTTAGGCGAAGTATAATTGCACCAGCTTGTAGCGTTGCGATAAACAGCCATGCTAGAATTTACATTGGTGGGCAAGCTTTGGTTCCTACGTGTATGGTTAAAATACAAGCATGCATCAGCCTTTACTGAACCCAGAAGCTCCAACTCCTGCGGTTCCTGAGGTGATACAGGAAGGTAACCAGCCCATCCATCCCATAAACGAAAAGCCATACTATAAAATGTGGCAATCTAAAAACTGCTAATTGGTTACACATGCTGTTCACACCAAAGTGATTAATCAGTAATTATGAGTTTTGATAAGCATACCTTATAGCAAAACATTGTTAGTTTACCTTTAATGTCTAAAAGTTATCTGCACGCCTGCTGTGCTTTGGCCATCTCATTATGGCTGGTTCATGACATGTTCACTTACTTCCAAATACTTTCTCACAGCTCCTTGATTTAAGGGAGTCTGTACACCTGCTTTCAAGGCCGCTACGCTTTGAAAAAGTGATTACCAAAACTTCTCAGCATGAGTAATTTTGTTGTTTCATGGGAATTTCAAGGATACTGTCAGAGTCTGTGTTTTTGCGAGGAGAGCCAGGTTGCCGGCAGGCCTGCTGTCCCCCTTGACAAATTTTTCTCTTTTTGTATCTGCGCCACAAAACTGCTTTTAGAGGTTCCTGCAAGGGCCCTTTGCAGAAAGCTCAACAAGCATGGCAGTAAATGTAAGACAAGTACCGAATTGTCAAATCCAATAATCCAAATTTGACCATTAACAATATACATCCTGAAATTTCCCACTCATGAAACCAATTCTGTTCGATCTCTTAATTTCTGAATGCTCACATGAATTGACTGAGAGTGGTCAGCCAGATTCCTGCAGCACATACCTTCCAAAACTTTTCACAATTATGTCTGTGAGCCAGCAGCACAAATCAGCTGCTGCATGCTTCACAGAATACACATCTGTAGCTAAGTGCCTTGATACCTTTGCTGTTGTATCTGTTTGCTTTGCCAGTCAAGAGTGTCAGAAGTGCAGATAACTTCAGCCTCACGTTTCCGTGCAGGCACCAATTGCAGCCTGTGACCTTAGGCTGTGCAGAAATCACTGTTTCTCTAATTTTTATTTACCACTAACACACTCATATTTAAAAGAGTATTCAAAATGTCCCGCAGCAAAACTCATAGGCCATTGTGGCTTCACTTGGAACACTTGACTTCAGTTACTGTGATCAGGATCGCGTCCTGGTTCATGCAAGCTTGATTTCTTCTGGATCCACAGCTTTATCTGCTTGGTTCCCATATCTGTAGTGACATAGGCAGATCTCCTTTCCCAAGTTAGTACCTGTAACTTCATTTCACTAACATCTAACATGAACTTTTCCGTTCCAAACATACAGAGCCTCGCTTAATCAACCAGCTGGAGAGCTATCCTTCTCTCCCCCTTATTGTTTGTGAAGCAAACGCTTGAGAGTTTGATTCATATGTTCTGTCATGGCTTTGCACTGTACAAGCCCTTTAGTCTCAGCAACCAACAAGTGCTATTGTCATTAAAGCACTTTAGCAGATTGGTAAACAAAATTTCATGTAATTTCTGAGCTTGTGCAAAGCTGTCTGCTGAGGGAGCAGCCCCGGCTGGTGCAACCAGCCCTTCTGCTCTCTGATTTCTCCCTGCTAGACCTAGATGTAGTCAGTTAGCTCAGTGTGGCTGTGAATCTGGGTAACAGAGTACTGATGCATAATAACATTTCTAAGTAATTTTTGAACATCATTTAACATGCCAACCCCAGTTTTTGATTGCGATCCTCTGAGGTGTTACCGTACTTTTTTATCAATTTGTCAGTCCGAATATTTTCACACTGGCTTATTTTGAATTTTTCTATGGAGTAATCTGTAACCCCTTGCTTTTCAAATGCACTGTTAACTCATGAATCAAACTTTCAACGTCCAAGTTTTTTCCCACAATCAATATAGTAACCATATCAGGATGTGTTTTTCATACTGGAGCAAACACCCAGGCTACATAGGCCTGGCACATAGTTGGTGAATTTTTTTTTTTTTTTCCTTGTGGGAGCGTACCCAGTGACACCTTTTGAAAAGAAAAAACCCAATCTTTCTTTTTTTTTTTTTTTTTTTGCTTGTTCCACAAACTTGTGGAAGGCTTTACAAGACCTTTAGTCAGTTGCTCCCGTATTAAATCATGTAAGTGGCCAATTTTTTTTTTTCTCAAGTAAGCAGCTATTGCTGCCCTTTTTCAATGCTCGCTATAAAAAAATTCATTTTTGCTAAGTAACCAGCCTTGCTCTCAGTGGACAAACACAGCCCTGAACTTATAGCACATACGAACAAACGAATGCTGCAAACCAATTAATCAGACAAACGACATTGAGAGACCGTCCAGTTCATATGGGTGGGAGGGTTGGGGTGTGGGGGGGGGTGGAGGGGGGGTGGGGTGGTTCTCGGCCACTGCCTGCAGTGCTGTTCTCCCCCTGCCATAAAACACAGTGTGATCCCGTTGTTCACCATGACTGAGCCCCGGGTGAGTGCTAGGACCCCGTTCCTTCCACCTCCCACTGGCCCACTACTAACTCTCTCTGCCACCCGCTTTTTCCCACACAAACTTTTCCCTGGTGATTCCCGCGATTGAGTAGGAATCAAAATACCCTGATTTAGCTGTTTTTCCCGTTCTCACGCCACCTTACGTGACCAAGCTCCTCCGAGCAGTCTGTGCAGAGTCTCTCGGGTGTCAGGAGGCAGGGATATATTGATGAATGTCCCTGATCTGATGGTTGTTGAAGCTGATACTTGTCCATCTCCATAGGATTCTCTGTCCTTAGGTTTCTTGTCTGTGCTTATATGTTCCTTGTCCATGGGCGCAACACTGTTCTGTGCCTGAATCGGTGATTCTCCGTCTTCGTAGTTTTCGGGTGGGGGCTCAAATCCTTTTACAACAGGGCATGCCATTGTCTGCTCTGCTTTATGTTTTCCAGCTTTTCAAGGACAGGTCTAAGTTGTTGATGCTGGTTAACATTTTCGACTGCGCCATAGGGTGTTTTAGGCTCAGTAAAGGTCAGAGGCAGATAGATATTAAAGGCAGTCGGTTGTACGTTTGTTTTCACATTTTTTCTTTCCAAAGGCATCACAGTGGAGGGAGTGCAGACCGTGGTGGCAGATTTACGTGCACTACTCGCTCCCCTTCAGTTCCGACAGATTTATAACTTTGCTCTGATAACACGGCATTTTTACTTAGCTTAGTAACTGGGATAGGTGAAAAAGCACCCAGAAACAAAAACACATTCTCCGTAGTAGATTTTCTTTTTCTTTTTGAATCAGCTCTGTAGAACCCGTAATTGGTGTTAAAGCTGCAAAGGCTGAAGCGGCAGCAACGAGTTCTGCCTCTATTTCAGTTAAAGTTCTTTTACTTAATTTCCTGAGAGTTTTTAACGACTTAGCTTCTTTCACCCCAACTGAGAGTTTGTCAAGGATTTAAATTCCGTCGTAGTTGCCTGCTATCGGGTCCTATACCGGACCTACACTCTGCTTTTATAAAAAGCTTTGTAATAATTTGAGAACTACCTCTGTTTCCATGACGTCTTCTATTTATGGTGCGGCCGATCCCTGGGTAGTCTCAGTGCTGCGGACGAGAGCGTGTCCCTGGGCCGATCCCCGTACTTTGCCGCTGGATCTTTTTATCCCTCCACGCGTCCCCGGGCCGATCCCCGGACTTTGCCACCGGGGAATTCCCCGCCTATCGCCGCTGATGGGTCCGTCCCAGCCGCGCCGGCCCCGGTCGATTTCGGATCCCTGGAGCGTGGTCGCAGGGCCCTTCCCGTACGGACTCCTGGTACGTTAGTCCCAGCGTCCCTGGTGCGGGCGCCAATTGCCGGCGAGGGAAGAAGCAGGCCTACTCAATATGAGTGATACAAGCAACTTCGTTTATTAGCTCTAAGTTAGCTCCTTTTATACATTGTAGTTAATATATGCCTATTAGTCAATCTATCATTGGTTATTTGTTACAGATCACATCATCATAAGCCTGCCTCTTGTTTTCATTCTTACAGTTCCTTCAACCAGTTTTTCCCGGATTCAGTTGCTTCTTCTGAGGGCTATCTTCGTTTAAGGTCATCTTGACCCTGACGCCGATTGGTCATGCCGCGCTTCTTCTGCTCTGCTTTACTCTGCACTCCGTGCCTACGTGCACGTACACAGTTCCTCACGTACGCATATGCAGCTCAGCTATATCTCCATGACCATTGTCTGTCAGCCATTCTCCAACAGCTCCGCAAATACCAAGACAATGTTTCCCTCTCTGTCATCGCAGCGGTAGAGAAACTGGTCCAACGCCTTGACAACAACGTGTGCAGCTCCCGACCCTTGCAGAGCAGTGTGGCAGCTTTTGGAAGAAGGCGTCCATCATCCCGAGAGGGAGAAAACCGAGGGTACTCACCACGAGGTAAACTGTGGTTTTACCTGGTTGACCAAGGGGAGGACATGAGGAAGTGGGATATGCAGCCCACTTCAGCCCTTCGAGCACGAGTAAACGAGCTGCAAGGTAAAACAATCACACGTCGAGATTTCACCAGGAAGAACGCTGCACCAGTTACCACCGAACAGAACCCTCGACTAAGCAGAAGGCCTATCTACACTCCTGATATGTCTGATCCTCTTGAGGGAACCTCCAAGTCCTTCATGCACTCAATGAACGGCAAGTATGATCAGCAGCAATAGAGGGGCCCTGGCTTCAGCCAGGTGGAGGAGAGGGATAACAGAGTTTACTGGACGGTGTGGATTCGATGGCCTGGCACGTCAGACCCACAAGAGTACAAGGCTCTAGTGGATACTGGTGCCCAGTGTACTTTAATGCCGTCAAATTATAAAGGCACAGAACCTGTTTGCATTTCTGGAGTCACAGGGGGGTCCCAACAATTGACTGTACTAGAGGCTGAGGTAAGCCTGACTGGAAAGGACTGGGAGAAACACCCCATTGTGACTGGCCCAGAAGCTCCATGCATTCTAGGTATAGACTATCTCCGTAGAGGGTATTTCAAAGACCCAAAAGGGTACCGGTGGGCTTTTGGAATATCTGCTGTGGAGACAGAGGAAATTGAACAATTGTGTAACTTGCCTGGACTCTCAGAGGATCCTTCTGTTGTGGGGTTGTTGAAAGTTGAAGAACAGCAAGTGCCAATTGCTACAACAACAGTACACAGACGACAGTACCGAACCAACCGAGATTCTCTGATCCCCATCCACAACCTGATTCGTCAACTGGAGAGTCAAGGAGTGATCAGCCGGACTCACACACCCTTTAACAGTCCCATATGGCCAGTGCGGAAGTCCAATGGAGAGTGGAGGCTGACAGTAGATTATCGTGGCCTAAATGAAGTCACTCCAGGTATGAGTGCTGCTGTGCCGCACATGCTGGAACTCCAATATGAATTGGAATCGAAAGCAGCCAAGTGGTACGCCACGATTGACATTGCCAATGCCTTCTTCTCAATCCCACTGGCGCCAGAGTGCAGGCCACAATTCGCTTTCACCTGGAGAGGTACACAATATACGTGGAATCGTCTGCCCCAGGGGTGGAAACACAGTCCCACCATCTGCCATGGACTAGTCCAGACCACTTTGGAAAAGGGTGAAGCACCAGAGCATTTACAGTACATTGACGACATCATTGTATGGGGCGATACAGCAGAAGAAGTGTTTAAGAAAGGAGAAAAGATAATTCAAATCCTCTTAAAGGCTGGCCTTGCCATAAAACAAAGTAAAGTCAAGGGTCCTGCACAAGAGATCCAGTTTTTAGGAATAAAATGGCAGGATGGACGTCGTCAGATCCCCATGGACATTATCAATAAAATAGCAGCCATGTCTCCACCAAACAATAAAAAGGAAACACAGGCTTTCTTGGGCGTTATAGGTTTTTGGCGAATGCATGTGCCAAACTACAGTTTTATTGTGAGCCCACTCTACCATGTGACTCGAAAGAAGAATGACTTCCAATGGGGCCCTGAGCAGCAGCAAGCCTTTGAGCAGATTAAACGTGAGATAGTCCATGCAGTAGCCCTTGGACCTGTCCGGACAGGGACGGATATTAAAAACGTGCTCTACACTGCAGCGGGGGAGAATGGCCCTACTTGGAGTCTCTGGCAGAAAGCACAAGGGGAGACTCGGGGTCGACCGCTGGGGTTTTGGAGTCGTGGCTACAAAGGATCAGAGGCCAATTACACTCCAACAGAAAAAGAAATATTGGCCGCCTATGAAGGAGTTCGAGCTGCTTCAGAGGTGATCAGAACTGAAGCCCAGCTCCTCCTGGCACCCCGACTGCCAGTGCTGGGCTGGATGTTCAAAGGGAAGGTCCCTTCTACGCATCACGCCACTGATGCTACATGGAGCAAGTGGGTTGCATTAATTACACAGCGAGCTCGAATAGGAAATCCCAATCACCCCGGAATCGTGGAAGTAATCACAGACTGGTCAGAAGGCAAGGATTTTGGAATGTCACCAGAGGATGAGGAGGTAACACGTGCTGAAGAAGCCCCACCTTACAACACACTGCCAGAAAATGAGAAGCAATATGCTCTGTTCACCGATGGTTCCTGTCGCCTTGTGGGAAAGAATCGCATGTGGAAAGCTGCTGTATGGAGTCCAACAAGACGAGTAGCAGAAGCTACTGAAGGAAAAGGTGAATCAAGCCAGTTCGCTGAGGTTAAGGCTATTCAGCTAGCCCTGGACATTGCTGAAAGAGAGAAGTGGCCAATGCTCTATCTCTACACTGATTCATGGATGGTGGCCAATGCCCTGTGGGGGTGGCTGCAGCAATGGAAGAAGAACAACTGGCAGCGGAGAGGCAAACCCATATGGGCTGCTGATCTATGGCAAGACATTGCTGCTCGGGTAGAGAAGCTTGTTGTAAAGGTACGTCATGTTGACGCCCATGTACCTAAGAGTCGGGCCACGGAAGAACATCAAAACAACCATCAGGTGGATAAGGCCGCTAGGACTGGAGCAGCTCAGGTAGATCTAGACTGGCAACGTAAGGGTGAGCTATTCATAGCTCGATGGGCTCATGATACTTCAGGTCATCAGGGGAGAGATGCGACATATAGATGGGCACGCGATCGAGGGGTGGATTTGACCATGGATGCTATTGCACAAGTCATCCATGAATGTGAGACATGTGCTGTAATTAAACAAGCCAAGCGGTTAAAGCCCCTTTGGTATGGAGGACGGTGGATGAAATATAAATATGGGGAGGCCTGGCAGATTGATTACATCACTCTCCCACAAACCCGCCAGGGAAAGCATTATGTACTTACAATGGTGGAGGCAACAACTGGCTGGCTAGAGACATACCCTGTGTTCCATGCTACTGCCCGGAATACAATCCTGGGCCTTGAAAGACAAATCCTGTGGCGACATGGTACCCCTGAAAGAATTGAATCCGACAACGGGACTCACTTCCAGAACACCCTAATAGACACCTGGGCCAAAGAGCATGGCATTGAGTGGGTGTACCATATTCCGTACCATGCACCAGCTTCTGGGAAAATTGAGCGCTATAATGGACTTTTAAAAGCTACATTGAAAGCAATGGGGGGTGGAACATTCAAGCATTGGGACACACACCTAGCCGAAGCCACCTGGTTAGTCAACTCCAGAGGATCTACCAATCGGGATGGCCCTGTCCAAACAAAGTTTCCACATACTGTAGAAGGAAATAGAGTCCCAGTAGTGCATCTGAAGAGCATATTGGGAAAGACAGTTTGGGTCATCCCTGCTTCGGGCAAAGGCAAACCCATATCTGGAGTTGTTTTTGCACAAGGACCTGGTTGTACCTGGTGGGTAATGCAGAGAGATGGAGAAGTTCGGTGTGTACCTCAACGGGATTTGATTTTGGGGGAGAATAACCAATATAATTACTAAGTAGAAATTGTAGTATAATGACTGTTGAATAACCTGTTGTTGTATATTCATTACTGCCATAATTATAATTGTTATATGTTGTATAAAAGATTTTGTTGGTTTTGATTATGATGTAAATGGCATGGAATGAGGGGTGGATGATGTCCTGGTTTCAGCCAGTGGCTTCAGCCAGGAAGGGGTTAACATGCTGGGCTTGGGACAAGTGACTCAAATTGACCAATAGGATCATTCCATGCCAGTTACATCATGCCGAGTATAAAAAGCAGGGGGTGTTGCAGTGTTTCCGCGCGAATAGCAGGGACCGGGAGGGAGTGTGCTCTCGGCTCTGGGCTTTGTTTACTGACGGCTCGAGCTCAGGTCCTTTGTGTCGCGGCTGGGGTTTGCGCGGGCTGCGGCGCGGTGTCCGTTACGGGGAGTACGTGATCTCAACTGCACATCTCGGCAAAAGGTTGTATTGTTCATTGTTATCTGTTTTTCCCCTGTTATTTCCAGTAAAAAATACCCTTATCCCAACCTGCGGGGTTCTGGTGTTTTGGTTTCCCCCCCGCTCCGGGGGAAATCTGAACGCGTGGTCCCCGGCTCCGGTGAAACCACAACAGAAACAACTTTAGCTGTAGGAGGGTGTTATAATCTAACATCCCCCCTTCCTGAGGCCATTTTACTCCATCCTCTAATTTATATAACGGACACCACTGATTACAATACTTAACTAGTTTCTTTTTATCTTCTATAGCACCATGTCCCACAATGTCCTTCCAGTGTTTTAATATACAACTCAAAGGTGATTTTTCACAAGGCTTACTCCCTCCACTTCCCATTTTGCAATTTCAATTGCTTCGCTTTTCTCCGGCTGCCTTAGTCGCTCAAGGTCAGAAACGCAGATAGAGCTCCTCACTCGCTTCACGCTCAAATGCGCATCTCAATCACACACAGCCAGAACAACTAAACACACACCCAGAATAACTACACACACACCTAGAATAATTCACACACTCAGAATAATTGAACTATACACAGAAAATCGAGCGTCTTAAAATCCCTACAGTATGTACAACAAACAATAAAGATAATTATTAGTCAGTACTTAAGATTTTGTTTCCCCGAGCTCGTAACAGAATTTGTCAGTAACCCTGGGTTTGCTCGATCTACCCTCAAGATCACTAGCAGCCACCCTTTGGTCAGCAAACCCCCTTCCCAAGGTACCTTCCTCCTGCGGACTATGCTGTCTCCGTGTGTCTTATCAGCAGCCTCCTTTGCAAACATACCATTTTGTTTGTAGATCCAGGGGTTTCTCTTCTGCTCCCAGGTGAACAGCTGGGAAGGGGCGGCTCCTTCAAGGAAATCTCTCGGGGCACGCCTAAGAGCATCCGCTCTGCAGCTGGTCCCTCACCTGAGCAGAAATACTCCTGCCTGGCTCGCCAAAATGACGTACGGAAATAGACTCTATAACTCGGAAGTTATAAAGTAGGTATGTTTATTGCGCACAGATGCACAGGGGATCGCTCCATCACAAGACGTGCACACCGATGTACCTGACCGACCCCACATTTACACAGTAAAACAATTAATATTCTATTAACACCTATACATAATTGTTACCTAAACCCGCCTACTCTCACTTCACATGCTAATTAGCTTATCAGTCCTTCGCGCTTATGCAGATCCTTCCAAAAATTGTGGGCAAGGGTCTCCGGAACATGGGCGGTGGTCCTTGGGAGGAAGGCTGTGGGTCTTCCTCACCTTTTGCCTGGAATGTGGGGGTCTTGCAAGCTTGCAGTGTTCTTATTAGTTTGAGCTAATTTATGTCCTTGTTAACTATCTATTTTCCTCTACTAAGGAGGTCTATGGACGTAATTCATGTCCTTTGTTAGCCATCTGTTTTTCTTTAGTGAAGAGATAAGTGATGGATCTGTGAGATCCATCTGTGATGGATATCATTCCGCCCTTGAATTCTTGCTCTTTAACTTTTCCTCGATAGTGTGAGACATTCACAAGTAAGCCCTTTGTTATGGAAAGAAAAACAGACTTCCTCCTCCTCCACAAGCCATTCCACATGGTTACCTACCTGAGTTCCAAGAGCTACCCCCCATGACTACACTACACATATAATTGTAATCCTATACCTGCATATCAATGTCTACCACACTGTGTTTGAACCAGCAGTTTTTTGCCCAATCTTGTTCCTGGGGTGAGGGGCGAGATCAATGCATCTCAAGAAGATCGTATAACTTATCTAGAACCTCTGCCAGCGAAGAGACGTTATTGTGGATATTGACTGCCTTAGGGGTGGCCATTCTATACAACTCAAAGGGATAATATCGTCCTGAAAGGGCCACACCTTAGTATCCAAATTTCCCCTATTCACTCTCAGGAGCTCACACCTTTCTGTTCTCTGAGAATCCTGTGACTCCAATTTAAATAAATGTCACAATCCACAACCAGATAGACTAATTTGGCAGAGGTTAAATCCCCGTGCATTCCAACCGACCTTAGATTGCTCTGGGTGACTGTGCTTAACTCCTGAGTGATGTCCAATTAGGTGTTTTATCGTGACCAGATCTTCACAATTCTCAGGAACAGAATTAAGACTCAAAACAGAGTCAAGGTTGAAGTCACTTTATTTGGCCCACAACAAACAAGAGAAGGGGGGGAAGAAAGAGAAAAGGGCGGAAAAGAGAGAGAGGTTGCAGTATCTACCACCATAGAGCTACGGCATCCCATCAGTCCAATGTCTTCAGGTCCGATGGCAGAGCATACTCCAATGTCTTTGGGTCTCATGGGGGAACGTTCCCTTGATGTCTCCATGTCTTCTGATGTCCCTTTTGTGGATGGCAGAATGCTCTCTTTTGTAGTCATCCTTGGCATAGCCACACCTTCCACCTGGCTGTGGACGGGGTGAATGCTCTTTTGTCCTCAGGGTAGATAGCAGAATGCTCCCTTTTGTCTTTGTTGGTCTTACCTTTTTAGTGTGTAATCTCCTTGCATAGTCATTAAGTCCTTGGTATAGACACACATTACATGCTTCCAGATAAGCCACTTTAAGATAAATGAGATGCATATCCATTGAGTGGGTGGAATTCGGATGAGGTTTTATGCTGATAGAGAGAGGAAAGAGGTGGGAAGGGTTAGAGAGAATAAAGGTAGGGGTATATGGTTTTGTCAGCGACTGTTAAGGCATATCTCTAGTACCTTACAGCCCTTCTGACTTTCTCTCTACATGATCCTACTACATTCCTATAGTCATCCCGAGACACCTGCCCCTTCTTCCAAAGCTCGTATTTTTCCCTCTATTTCCTAATATCTTCCCAGATCTCTCCACTCAGCCAAGCTGGCTTCCTTCCTCGCCGACTCCTCTTCCGACACACTGGGACAGCCTGTTCTTGTGCCACCAGGATTTTCCTTCTTGAGGAGCAACCAACTTTCTTGGGCTCCTTTGCCCTCAAGGGCTGCCTCCCATGGAATCTTATCAAGCAGCTTTCTGAACAGTCCAAAGTCAGCCCTACGGAGGTCCAAGGTGGTTGTTCTGCTGTCCCCCTTCCTTACTTCTCCTAGTACTAAGAATTCTATCAGCTCATGATCACTATGCCCCAGACGTCCTCCAACCTTCATATCCCCCACTAGGCCTTCTCTGTTTACAAACAAGTCCATCAGGGCACCTTCCCTGGTTGGTTCATTCACTAGTTGGGTCAGGAAGTTGTCTTCCAAACACTCCAGGAACCTGCTAGACTGCTTCCTCCCTGCTGTATTGTACTTCCAGGAGACATCCAATAAGTTGAAATCCCCAATAAGGACAAGGGCTAGTGATCATGAGACTTCTCCCAGTTGTTTAAAAAACAACTCATCAGCTTCCTCATCCTGGCCAGGTGTTCTATAGCAGACTCCCATCACTATATCTGCCTGATTTTGTGCTATTCTGATTTTTACCCAGAGACACTCAACCCTGTCTTCACCATAATCCAGCTCCAGGCTGTCAAAGCATTCTCTGACATAGAGGGCTACCCCACCTCCTCACCTGTCACGCCTGTATAGTTTATAACCAGCCATAGAACCACTCCAGTCCTGTGAATTATCCCACCACATTTCTGTGATGGCAATCACATCATAGTCTCCTTGCCTTACAAGGACTTCTAGTTCCTCCTGTTTGTTGTCCATGCTGTGTGCATTGGTGTAGATGCACCTCAGCTGAGCTACTGATCTTGTTACACTCCTAAGGGGAGCCTTGCTCCCCAAGTGACAGCTGGTTAAGTTACCTAGCCTATCAGTAATAATTGCATCTCTACTCTGAATTAAAGCTCTTTCTCCCTTGTTAACTAGGGTGGCAGACCAGAGGTCATTGCCAGCACACCATTCCTCAGATACTGGAGTGCCATTCCCAGGCTCTTTTCCATCAAGCCTGTCCCTGTCCTGCTCCCCCTTCTCATCTAGTTTAAAGCTCTATTAATGAGCCCTACCAGCTTCTTTGAGAGTAACCTTCTGCCCCTTGGGGATAAGTGCTCCCCATCCCTAGACAGCAAGGCTTGGAGCCAGGTATTAATTTCCTGGCTCTTCTCATTCCATTCCTCCGCATTCCCTGTAGTAGGAATGATGGAGAAAAACACTACCTGTGCCCAGATCCTTGCACCATGTGTCCCAGGGCCCGGAAATCCTTTTTAATGATCCTCAATTTTATTTTATGGATTTCATTACTACCTACTTGGAAAATTAAAAGTGGATAATAATCCGTGGGCCTGACCAAGGTTGGAAGTTGTTAAGTCGCTAACTGAAGCTCCCTGAAGGCAGCAGACCTCCCTATGTAATGGGTCCGGCCCACAGATGGGGCCTTCAGTTCCCTCCAGAAGGGAGTTCTCTAAGACAGTGACCCGTCTTTTCTTCTTAACAGAGGCTGTGGCATTCCCTGCATCCTGAGACCTGCACAGCTACATGCTGCTGTTTGAACTGGGTTCCTGCTGGGGTCCTGGAAGGTGCTGGGGTCCTGGAATGCCCTGATCTGGACACACACACACACACCCCCCTCCCATACAGCCCGACCTCTCACTCAGCCCCTGGGTTTACCTTATCACTGTCGCCACTGCTCCTCACCTCCGACTGACCACTATCGAACTAGATCAGGCTGCTCAGAGCCCTGTCCAGCCCAACCTTGGATGTTTCCAGGAATGGGGCCTCCACCACCTCTCTGGGCAACCTGCTCCAATGTCTCAACACCTTCATAGTGAGGAACTTCTTCCTATTGTCTAATCTAAACCTACCCTGCTCTAGTTTAAAACATTGCCCCTGATCCTATCTCTACATGCCCTTGCAAACAGTCCTTCCCCAGCTTACATGTAGGTCCTCTTCTGTTACTGGGAGACTGCTATAAGGCCCCTCTGGAGCCTTCTCTTCTCCGTGCTGAACAATCCCACCTCTCTCAGCCTGTCTTCGTAGGAGAGGTGCTCCAGCCCCCGATCATCCTCATGGTCCTCTTCTGGACCCGCTCCAAGAGGTCCATGTCTGTGTGCTGAAGGCTCCAGTGTTGGATGTGTTTCTCTAGGTGGGGTCTCATTAGAGCAGCGTAGAGGGGGAGAATCACCTCTCTTGATCTGCTGGCCTGTGATAGTATGCTTTCCCCACTTCCCCCACCTTTGCCTGACTTTTTCCATATATCTGGATTAATCAATAACCGTTGGTGATGGTCCTGATGTCTGCATCCCTCTCACAGGGATTTTGGAAAGACAGATAACACCACAATAGCCAAGGGCTACTTATTCTAATGTGCCCACCTGGACAGAGTGCTGGGCAGTGTCCACTGGCACTTGCGGGTGGTATGTAAATATGACTATGAGCCAGTCATCTTACTCCATAAATAGTGAGCAGCCCAAGAGCCCTTTGAGCTCTCCTGAAATGACAGTGGGCTGCATGTCAGGATCTCCCCTTGAAAGGGATGCCTCTCAAGGTTACTCCTCAAGGTCAAGAGAATCCTTGCCGCAACAGATCTGATTTTTCACAGCTCCTTTTTCTTTTTCTTTTCAGCAGAAACCCTCTCCTTTCCCAATTTCCTTCCTTTCTAAGCAATGGGATTAAGCCAGAAGCAGGGACAAGGGGAGGAAGCTGAGTCTCTGAGTATGCACATTGGAGGGACTGAGGCACCAGGCTGGAAGAAAGCAGAGTTGCATCTGGATGGGGACAGTACCAGCAGCTCCACTTTCCTCTTTGGACCTGGAGCTGTGTCAGCTCCTGGAGAAAAATCCCTGTCTACCATAAAGCTGCACTTTCTTCCTGCTGGGTCAGGTTAATAATGAAGGTCATGACCAGTGTGGCTGGGGTGAGATGGCTGAGACAGAGACAGCACCTTTTCCTGAGTCCCAGGCTGATGCTGCCTGGCACCCATTCCACATTCCTTGGGTTTCCCTTTAGTCATCCTGCTGTCCAAATTCCCCACCACTTACTAGGGGTACGAATCCAGGTCCCTCCCATGCTCCCAAAGACACCATGCTCTGTGAGATGGGTCATTTTGTTCCCCATAATCTCAGTCTGGAAGTTGTGTTCTCTGATCTGGGCTCCTGAACCAGAGCACCCAGTCCCCAGCCACCCTTCTACTCCAGCAAGACTGAGGGCAAGCACCTGGGAAGTTTCTGGGGGGAAGCTTTTTACAGAGAGAGTGGTGAGGTCCTGGAACAGGTTGCCCAGAGAGGTGGTGGATGCTCCGTCCTTGGAAGCGTTCAAGGCCAGGTTGGATGGGGCCCTGGGCAACCTTGTGTAGATCCAGGCCTGAGGTTGGTGGTCCTGCCTGTGGCAGGGGGGTTGGAGCTCTATGATCTATGGTCCCTTCCAACCTATGCAATTCTGTGATTCTATGATTCTGGGATGCCTGGTGCCATTTTGCAATGTCACCAGGTCACGGGTCCCTTGAGCAGGTTGGGACAGGAGCAGGATGCTCAGAGACATCCCACCACATGGGGCCAGGATCTGATATGCCCATCCAGGAGCACGACTTCATACCATTAATATCACTCCTATGGACTAACGTTCTCCAGAGAAGGTGATTTGCTATTAACAAGTAGCTAAGATGAACCTTTATCAGGTTAAAGTTGACAAACCTAATCGTACTGGCACTTGAAAATAATGCTCATTAATGTAAGAGTGGATCCTACCTTTTTTTCCTCAACCTTTCTCTCATACACCAGGAGCATCCCTGGGAAATCCTGGTCCTGTGGGCTTTCAGCCTAGGGCCTTGTGGGCTGGAGGGGGTGCAGGGGGACTGGAGGATGAGATGAGCCAGGGAATCAGGATGCAGGCAGAGACACGGTCTGCCCTGGTGAGCTCTGCATGGCAGATCAGCCTTCACTGGAACTATTCTATTGGTGCTCAAATAATTAAACCATAGTATGATCATAGATGCAAATATGAAAATCCAGGCATTGCTTAAAATACAAGAAAATAATAGCCACCCTCCCAATTATAGCCACCCTCCAGTGAATATAAGGTTGTCATGGCAACTTGCCCAGCAAACAACATGGCCAAAAATAAAGCACAGTAGGGAGAGATATTTTTTTAATCTGATCTTACCATCAAAGTAGAATTAAGGATTCTTCAGAGGCCAGGTCTTCCAGTTTATTTATAGCTGTGGTTCTTCCATTGATGTTCATTAACATGATCCATTGTTGCAGTTTTGCGTAGCTGGGTACTGGGAGAGAATGGAGGCTGCAGAAAATGGCTGCTGTAAGAAGCAGTTAGAAACTCTCTGCAGGCCCCGAAGAGTAAACATCGGATGTTTCAAGGTCAGAGTTGCTGCTTACCAAGGCCGAGCCAATCGGCAATGGTCACAGTGCCTCTGGGAATCACATTTAGGAGAAAAAAATCCGAAAATGCAAGCAGCTGCATTTTGCCACCAGAGAAGGGAGTAAAAAGATGTAACGGACTGTGCAGACACCAAGGCTGGGGAAGGCAGGGGAGGAGGCGCCCCAGGTGCAAGAGAGAATGATGCCCCTGCAGCCCATGGAGATGCTCAACACTGGATGGAGCAGGTGGAGACATAGAGAAGATGCTGTGACTCACCTTGAAGCAAGCCCCTGCCAGAACTTGCAACCTGTGGAGAGAGACAGAGACACAGATGAGCAAGAGAGATGAGCAAGAGAGAGATTTCCATCGGAACAGGTTTGCTGGGGGGAAGCTTGTGACCTTGTGGAGGACTGAGACTGAGACGCATTATGTTTTAAGACTGCCCGCCATAGCAGTGACCCACACCGGGGCAGCTGGTGAAGAGCTGAAAGCCCTGTGGGAAAGGACTCATGCTGGAGAAGTTCGTGAAGGGCTGTCTCCCGCGGGTGGGACCCCACGGTGCAGCAGGGGAAGGGTGTGTAGAATGAATGTCCCCCTGGACAAGAAGGAAACCAACTTGCAAGGAACTGACCGAAGCCCCCATTGTCCCAGTCCCTGCCCCTCCCTGTGCCATAATGTGGGTGAAGAAGGGGGTGAAATCATGACTAAAGGGAAGTCTGCTAAGACGGGAGGTGTGGAGGGGGAGGTAGAGGTTTCTTAAGATCTGGGAAAGGAAAACAGCTCATGAAGAAAATGTCCGAGAACTCAATTTCCCAAGTCCCTGCCCCTCCCTCCCCCCCCCCGTGCCATGATCAGGGGAGAAGAAGGGAGCAAAATCATTACTAAAGTCTGCTAAGAAGGGTGGGGTGGGGGGAAGGTGGTTTAAGATCTCGTCATGCTTCTCATTATCTGACTCTGGTTTCACTGTGTGTGTAGTGTAATGTAATAAATTAGATAGTTTTCTTTCCTTCACTCTGTGTTGAGTTTGTTTTGCCCATGTCATTGATTACAGGATGATCTCTCCCTGTCCTCATCTTGACTCCTAAGCCTCTTGTGGAAAATGCTGGGGAATGTTGTTAGAAATGCCAAAGGTCCTAAGAAAGGACTCACGGTAGATGTACTAGTGAAGCAGTAATTTATTGTATGTTCTTGCAAGAGTTGGTGTCCTAGTGAAGTAGGCACACCTGTGGTCAGAGTTTGCAGCATTTTTATACCCTATTCCCATCCGAAATCCCTTCCTTATTTACTTATGAATTCGGTTTTTTCCAAGGTTTACAGGCTCAACTGAGGCGCCTTATTCACAATAGTAAATAATATAATACACATTGCATGTCTGGCAGGTTCCTGCTTCCCATTGGTGAAGAAAATTAATATTTATGAGCTTACTAAGTTATCTTACATATCCCTTAACTGTTGCATATTTGTTTTGTCTGGGGGAGGAGGAGGAGGAGGGATGGGAAAGGATGCAGTTCTTGGGCTGAAAGCCATAAGATGCAGTCTGGCTGTCCAGGAAGATGGTCTGGCAGTCGTGGTGGGAAAATGAGAATTAACGGTGTTCAAGGGCCGGGGCGGGGGGGGGGGGGGGGGAATAACAACACAAAACGTGGGGTTTGAAATCTGAGTGTCCGGGACCGGTGAAGTGGGTGCGCTGTCGCAGTGCCCTTGGAATGTTGAGGGGAGCCGCCACCGGCCCACGTTGGGAGGCCAGGCAGGGGCGACGGAGCGTAGACTACATCTCCCGGCAGGGCCGGCGGCGGAGGCGGCGGGGCTGGACCGGGTGGGGCGGGCCCGTCCCTCCACTGGAGCCCGGTGTCTCCTCCTGGGCGGGCGGTGCCCCTTGTGTTTGTCCCTTCCTTATCCACTCCACTTCAGCACGGCGCCCATGAGTCTCCCGGCGGGGTTTGACACTGCCTTGCACCACAGCACGGTAAGGCCAGGGAGGGAGGACAGTGACACAGCAGCTGGCGCGGCGGCGGGGCGGAGGGGCACGTCCTGCCTTTTGTCTCCTTCAGAAACAATAAAAAAACCCCACGTGTGTATGAGATCTCGGCTACAAAGAGCGTGGCTGCTGGGTCGCTGTTTGTTGGGGTTTAATTTTGCAGATGGGGATTTGGCATCTCGGCTGGTTTCAGTAACAGCATTGCATAAGCGGCCTTGTCCTGTGTGATTTTTCTTCCCTTCACTGGCAACTTGTGCGTGGACATGGATGCGTGGAGCAAGCCCCCACCCTGATATTTCCCTCTCCTCGCAAAGGTGTGTGGCGGGAGGGGGGCAGTAATGGGGGGGGGGGGGGGGGAGGGGTGGGGGGGGGAGAGCGAGCGGCGGCAGGTGACGGAAGTCTCTAGGACTGGATTTGGATACAGTTCATGGCCTCTGGAAGCTTCCTTGACCGCTTCATTAGCAGGTGTCCTAATGAAGGACAGGGCTGGTTTCTTCTTCTGTTTCCTTCTTCATGGACAAAAAGGAGAGGGAAACCCATCAGATGCAAGCACTAATCTTATTCCTATTACAATTAGCATAATTCATTGTAATCCCCTTTGCAGCAAAGCTGGCAGTGTTTTATGCTCAGTAAAGTGCTGGGGCAGGAGGATGAGAATGGTGGCAGTATGTGCAAGTACAAAGGTACCAGCTGGTTTAACCCTCAGCATCTTTCCAGTAGGGACATCCCTGGGTGGGATGTCTACTGCATCTCCCACCTCCTGGGAGGTGTTTCCCCCATCCTTGATGCAGGGTTGGGTTTAGGTATAGCAAACTGAGGACTTCCCAGGGACTAAATTTTGTTGTTATTGTATAATTATCATTTTCCTGCAGTCACTTTAGCTGCATGTGGTCTCAGGGATTGTGGGTAACAGTAGGGGACAACAGATGTTAGTGGCAGCAGAGCAGCTGGCAGTCACTTGACATTTTTTGCTGCAGCTGTTCCCAGCAATGCTGTACATCTGCAGGTACAGTTGCTGGGTGTCCTAGTGCCTCAAAGCTCCATTCTTCGAGTTATTTTTCCATAAATTGAGACTAAGATTCATCTCCTGGGGCTGTTGCCTGTGTCAGGCTCTTCTGGAAGGGGTGATACCCCCACCAGTAAGACCCCACACTGGATGAGGTAGCATTCCCATTAGATTGGAAAAGGGCAGGTGCATGATGAGGAGGGCTGGAGTGCCCCAGGCCTCTCTGGAGACCTGGTGGCTCTTCTGAAATAGGCAGTTTCCTCATGTCTGTCTGTACCACCTTCACTTTAGCTCCAGTAACCTAATGCATCTAGTAAACTATGGTGGAGGAAGACTCCACCACTCAGGCAGCTATAGGATGAAGCTTGCAGTCACAGCCTTGTTAACAGAAATGGAAGAAATGGGAGGAAGCAGAAGATACACTGAGCTTCCAGGTTGTTTCTATCAACCAAAAAAATACCAAAATAAGACCAGGTGATTTAATAGTCCCTCGTCTCTAAAATCTAGGAGGGCTTTTTGATGGTGGATCATATTCTGAGTATCCAGACAATGGCAGAAGGATGCCATGTGGGATGGAGAGAGAAGCATCCCACCCTGCTTATGGCTTCTTGTGACCCTGACAATCAAATATTCACACTTTGTCTCCAGTGAGTGGTAAAAAAGCATTTTTTGTGTGTGTCAATCTATGTTATTTTCCCCTGTAAGGACCATAAAAGCTTTGTTCTGGTTTTGCTGATTCTGAGGTCCAAGAGCAAAACCTTGCACTGAATTTTATTCCCTCAAGCCTTGAGTAAAATTTGTAGGCTGTGGTTTCCCTGTATTAAGTATGTTACCTTTAGCGGAGAGATTAGCAGTGTCTGTTTTGGGAAGCTCAGGCTGTGCTTGTATTTAAAACTTTTTCTCTCTGAGCTCTGTCTGAGCCATCCTTGCAAAGTGGGTACTGTACTGGAAGGCTCTGTGAATATAAGGTATCATGGTTAAAGTGTTGTGAGACTTGTCCAGCTCTTAGAAAATATTTTTTTATCATTTATAAGATCTCAGGTTGCTTTTAAAGGAATGCAGGGGAGCAGTGGTTGGATGGTAAAGGTGATGTGGGGAAGTGACTTGTCTCAGGTGAGCTGGAGGGTAAAGCCCAGTACCCAGGAGCTCCCTGGCCAATGGGAGACTGGAGACACCATTTGTGGAGATAAACTGAATACCAGTTCTGCCTTTGTGGGGGGATTTGAGAGAGGAGTGAGCTACCTGAAGGATTTGGCTGGCTTTGACACCTTTGTTCCTGTATCTGAGTGAGCCTCATGTGCAGATGGGATGGGAATGGTCTATGGTTCTGTTGTGGTTTAAACCTCAGTGGAAAAGCTGGGGCCACAAAGGTCAGAAAAAGAAGCCCCCTGCCTCTTTAAGAGGTGGGGGATGGGCGAATGGAGGCAACCGAGGAGCTGCGAGACAGAGGAAAAAAAAACCAAAGGCCCGCGGGTTGGGATAAGGATAGTTTACTAAACAACAGGAGAAAATATGAAAACAACTAGCTACAGTGCTATTCTATACAGTGCAAACCTCTCACCACACTATGTCATTTGAGCTGTGCCCGAACCGATTCAGATTCAGAGCCCCGAACGCAGCACTCCCTGAGCCCGGCACCCCCGAGCACCCCCCTCACCACCGCCTGCCGCGCCGATCCAAAAGAGAGAGCAAGAAGCTGGAACTGGCACTGCGTCTGCCCAGACCAGAACTTCCCGTGCCCAGGTCCGGAGCAATTTCTGATGGGTCCGGAGTCGCCCCCGGAACTGGCACTGCGCCTGCCCAGACCGGAACCTCCCGTGCCTGGGTCCGGAGTCGCCCCCTGCAGGGGGGGGGGGGGGGGCAGACTGCCTGATCATGATGCAATTGGTATGGAATACTCTTAGGCCTAACATAGCCTGTTGCTGGACTGAACCCAGGACAGGTTCCTGAGTGCCATGAAAAATCATGTGTAAAGCATGAAAACATCCTTCATAGTTGTTAGTCCTTGATCCAAACCGTGGAAGGGAAGATGATGAGATGCTGAGCTTCATCTCCAGACGTTTCTCATTCAGCACTTGGTCTTGGAAGAGAAAATTACTATTATTTTTATCTCTCTGAGCAGCCTCACTTCAGGGTAAAGTGCTCTGTTGAGCTCACTCTACCATGATCTCCTCGTGAGGACAAATTTTGCTACACTGACTCTTCCTTGTCATTTTGTGTGTGTCTCCTGTTTCTCCTTGTAGCCATCCTTGCCACTGCTTGGTCTTTTCCCAGCAGGAGTGGCGTGAAATTGTGTTATTTATCACTGGTAGAGTTTTTTCCTCACAGGTCTCTGCAGAGCATCAAGAAAGCTCTCCAGGACCTCATTTAATTTAATGTTCTTGCTGCTCAAGAGAGACTTTGGGGTTCTGTGTATTCGTGAGAAGTTATATCTAAAAGTACAGCAAGACTGGATAGTTTCTATGAAAGTTGGGGGCAGCAGATATGCTATTTTAGGAGCTGTTTGGGGCACATTTAGCATATTGCTTGACTATTTCTGCTAAAACATGGAACAATTAAATATTGCTAATCATAGAGTCATCGAATGGTCTGCGTTGGAAGGGACCCCGAGGATCCCAGAGTTCTAGCCCCCCGTCACACACAGGGCCACCAACCTCCAGGCCTGGATCTACACAAGGTTGCCCAGGTCCCCATCCAACCTGGCCTTAAACTCCCCCAGGGATGAGGCATTCACCATCTCTCTGGGCAGCCTGTTCCAGCCCCTTACCACTCTCTCTGTAAAAAACTTCCCCCTAATATCTAACCTAAACCTTCCTTCCATTCCCCCTTGTCCTGCCATTGTCTACCCTTTTAAAAAGTTGGTTCCCCTCCTGTTCCTCTGGTCCCTTCAGGTACTGGAAGGCTGCAATGAGGTCCCCCCACAGCTTTCTCTTCTCTAGACTGAACAAATCCAGCTCCCTCAGCCTCTATTCATAGGGAAGGTGCTCCAGCCCTCTAATCATCTTCGGGGCCCTCCTCTTAACCCTCTCCAACAGTTCTACATCTTTCTTATATTGTGGGCCCCAGATCTGGACACAGGACTCCAGATGGGGAGAGAGTAGAGAGGGACAATCACCTCCCTGTCCCTGCTGGCCACCCCTCTTCTGATGGAGCCCAGGATACCATTGGCCTTGCGAGCTGCAAGAGCACACTGATGACTCATGTTAAGTTTCTCATCCACCATGACACCCAGGTCCTTCTCAGCAGGGCTACTCTCCAGGAGCTCTTCTCCCAGTCTGTATATGTCTGGGATTCTTCCAGCCCAAGTGCAAGACCTTACACTTGGCAGTGTTGAACCTCATTAGGTTCACCCAGGCCCATCTTTCCAGCCTGTCAAGATCCCTCTGTGGATGGCTTCCTTTCCTTCTGTTGTGTCAACCACACCACTCAGCTTGGTGTCATCCACAAACTTGCTGAGGGTGCACTTGATTCCAACATTGATGCAATTGATAAAGATGTTAAAGAGAACTGGTCACAAGACAGACCCCTGGGGGACCCTGCTTGCTACCGGCCTCCACCTGGACATAGACCCATTGACCACCACCCTTTCTCTATGTTCTTTCAACCTGTTCCTTATCCAGTGGATGGTCCACCCGTCAAATCCACATCTCTCCAATTTAGAGATAAGGATGTGGTGGGGGACTGTATCAAAGGCCTTGCACGAGTCCAGGTAGATGACATCGGTCGCCTTCCCTTTATCCACCGATGCTGTCACTCCATCAGAGAAGGTCACCAGATTGGTAAGGCACGACCTTCCCTTGGTGAAGCCATGCTGGCTGTCCCAGATAACGCACTCATCCCTCATGTGCTCTAACATGTCATCCAGGAGGATCTGTTCCATGATCTTCCCAGGCACAGAGGTGAGGCTCACCAGCCTGTAGTTCCCTGGGTCCTCCTTGCTCTATTTCTTATAAATGGGAGTGATGTGACCCTGATTTCATTGTTCTTCAGTTTGGCAGAAATATTAAGAAATTTACATTACACATGGCATTGTTAAGTTTCAGAGTTAACAGTCTGCTGCTGTGTTTGGAATAATTCATGGTCTTCATCATGTTGGGAAGAGGACAACTGTTCCTTTCTTGAAAATCTGGAAGCATTGAGGCTTCCGGATGAGTAATCTCCATAAATGCTTTGGGATGTTCTTGTGAAACTCATCAGCGAAGGTGTAGTTCTGCTACCTGAGTATAATTAGCGCATCACCGAGTCATCTGAAATAAAGGGCTAGTATAGTTAACCAATCATTTTCTGTTTGTTTGAGAGACTGGCTATTATTTTTATTTATATATATGTGTGTGTGCATATATATATATATAGTCATTTATTGGTGATCCTTGCTAGTGATTCTAAGAGAAATATTTTTCCTGCTAAGTTCAGACTGAAACGGGGATGACATTGGGTGTTCTCAAAACCTCTGTGCATCTAACCATCAACTTTCCTTCTGAATAGAGATATTTTGTTTCTTCCATGTCTGCCTTATGCTCTGCCATGGTCAGTCTTGGCTTGCTGGACTCTGCGTTGCGTTCTGCAATGTAGAGATACACCAACAGTGACCGGGAATAGGTATGGTGTCTCTATAATGGATTTGAGACCTTTGCTGTTTCAAGTTAGTTTTTGGAGGCTCCTTTGAGGCAATCCATGGACCTCTGAGGCATTAGGGACCACAGGTTGACCTGGAGCAGTCTCACACTTCAGAAAATCTATTGCTCCTTGGCCTCTCCTGTCTCCCAAGCATGTAGCAGTCATGATACAGGAGCAGAAAAACTTGTTTTCTTAGGTGGTTGGAGAAGCTATGGTGAGATAACTAAACTTCTATCTCTGCTATTTCTGCCATGCCTGTTGGTCAGGAGCCTACTGCAGAAATATTTCATAACATGAAGTAATTTATCAAGGGCATGTTCACTGTGGACACCAGTGCTAGCTCACAATTGCCTTCTTCCCCAGAATGGATGCATCCACCCCACCACTATGTGGCATGGAAGTCATCTGCACCTCTCAGGTGGCAGAATGGAAAGGGTTATGGGTTGGATGACATGTCCATGGTGGGAATATCTGTCATGGTTCAGCCCCAGGTGGCAGCTGTGCCTACCCCTCCCACAGGGAGGAGAAACAGAAAAAAGCACAGGGAGAGTGGAACAGAATACACAAACAGTGCAAACACAAATAACCTGACAACCAACAGGATGCTCTGTCTGCACAAAGACCATCAAATGCCCACACTCAGACCTTCCTGGAACCCCGTGGACCTGACCCTCCATAACTAGCCCCCTTTTATGGGGGCGTGATGTCACATGGTATGGGAAAAAAAAAACCTTGGCTATCTCAGATCACCTGTGCTGGCTCCATGTAAAATTAACTCTGTCCTAGCTGAAACCAGGATATAATACACCCCTTTTTCCATACCATCTACATCATGCCCAGATTCTACGTTTTCAGTTAATTACTACCACTCTCCCCACCACTGAGATATACATACACGTCATTCCTTTAGTCCATGGACCATCCCTCTAAAATGTTGAGTGAGTTCATTTAGTCCATGACTTGAGGCTCAATTTGTCATAACATTCTCTCAGGGCCGGAGTGGTGGTGTGCGATTTTGAGTTGTTGAATGCTGCATGTGGAAACTCTGACCGGCGTGCCTGGCATGGTTCGTGCCTGCCGTCTGTGTGTTGAAGATGTTGATCTCAAGGGAGACATTGGACAATGGTTGCTAAAATCAGTTCTAGTCTCATTATCACAGGGCTTTGCTCAGTTTTATCAAAGGTCATCCTTCATTACTTTGGGTGGTTTGTAACAAAATACGATTGATAAATTATAAATCAATTAATATTATAAAATTTATAAGCTGTCCTCACTCAATATTAAATCCCCTTGGGGTACACACTGGAATTCCGCCTCATTCTGCATTACCCACCAAGTTCTCCTGGGTCCCTGAGCAAAAGCAATCCCACCAATGGGTTTGCCTTTGCCTGAAGCAAGGATAACCCAGACTGTCTTCCCCAACAGGTTTTTCATGCTACAGGGACTTTATCCCCTTCTACAGTCTGTGGGAGTTTTGATTGGGCGGGTCCAGCTCAATTGGTAGGCCACCTGGATTAAAGAACCAGGTGGCCTTTGCTAAATGTGTATGCCAGTTTTTGAGGGTTTCACCACCCATTGCTCTTAGTGTGGTTTTTTACAGTCCATTGTGGTGTTCAGTTTTCCCAGAGGCTGATGCATGATAGGGAATATGATATACCCACTCAATACCATGCTCTCCCAGGCCCAAATGTCTATGAGATTGTTTCAGAAATGACTCCCATTCTCCAACTCAATTCCTTCTGGAGTGCCATGTCAACTAGAGGTCTTGCTTCTCAAAACCCAGGATAGCATTCCAGGTGGTAGCCTGGGGCACAGGATATGGTTCTAGCCAGCTGGTGGTTGCTTCTACCGTTGTTACCACATATTGTTTACCTTATCATGTTTGTGGGAGAGTTATATAATCAATCTGTCTGTCTTCTCCATATTTATATTTTAGCTATCATCCTCTGTGGCTTCCGGCAGATAGCAACACGCAATTCGATATGAATTTTAGGTGAAGCCATTTTATTAGGTGAAATCACACTGATTATATACCTTTATTACTGCAAACGTGGCAAGCTAAAAAACTGCTAATTGGTTACAAACACTGTTCACACCGTATCGATTGGTTAGTAATTATAACAAGTTCTGATAAACCTATCTTATAGCTAAATATCATTAGTTTACCTTTAATGCCTAAAAGTATCCTCACACCTGCTGTTTTGACCTTCTTGTTATGGTTGGTTCCTAACATGTTCCGTTACTCCCAAATACCTTCCCATAACTGCTTCTTGGTTTAGGGCAGCCTGTACCCCTATCAACAAGGCCGCTGTGTTTTGAGACTGTGATTATTATGATCCTCTCAGCATGAGTAACTTTTCCTTTCTCATGGGAACAGAAGAATATTGTCAAGGCCTAAATCTTGGGAGAAGAGAGCTAGGCCACTAGCAGGCCTGCTGTCTTCCCCGACAATTCCTCCATACCACAGAGGCTTTAACTGCTGAGGTAGTTTAGCCCTGGCTAGAGGCTAAATGCCTACCAAAGCCGCTGTATCACTCCCCTTTTCAGATGGAAAGGGGAGAAAATAGATATTGAGAGGCTCAGGAGTCGAGATAAGGACAGAGAGGGATCACTCTCCAATTAGTGTCATGGGCAGAACAGACTCAATGCAGAATAAAGGAAAGTAATTTTTTACACTACAACTACACACCCAGTGACACCAGAGTCGGGTAATGAGAAGTGCGGCCAGGTCTTAAAGCACCTTCCCCCACCTCTCCCTTCTTCGGAGACTTAATTCAAAATTTTACTCCCTTCTCCCCCCCCCCCCCCCCCCCGCCCATGGTGGCATGGGGAGGGGCAGGGAATGGGGAATGGGGGTTTTTAGTCAGTTCCTCCCTAGTTCTCTTCCTTCTTAGCTGGGAGGGGCATTCTACACACCCTTCCCATGCTGCACCGTGGGGTCCCACCCACTTAGACAGTCCTCCTGATGCCTCAGAAAGCCGGAATCAAAACTCAATAGACTTGGTGACTATTAAGCAGGTATCCTTTATTGCAGCGCTGGGCACACAGGGGATCGCTCCTCCAAATGTGTGCGTGCCTTAAAGACAAATTTCTCATATTTATACATATTAACTATACATATTCTTTATAATTTCTAGGAAAAGGCAGGGTTATGCAAATTATTTCCAGGAAGCCATTTACATTAACTCCACCCAGATAGAGCATGCTCAATGACACTCAGGGGGTCTTCTGGTGGTCTTCAGGGATGAAGGCTGGTCATCTTCCTCGCTCTCAGCGCATGCTCTTTACGGTTTTCTCCATGCTTATCTGGGCTCCCAACACCTTCACCGACTAGTTAGCTTTTCACTGAAAACAAGATATACTCTGTCTTTTAATTGGTCGTTAGTCTCATTATTTATGACTCCTCTATCTCTTACTTCCTCTAGTTTCAAGGCTGTTGCACTATTATGGTTAAATTTTGCAGCCGCTTTCATGAAACAGCTTATGTGATTACAGCCAAATTCTGCTAAAATTCAAAACTAATCTATTCCTAAAAACACACAGATTCTTACTTCTTTATCTTCAAAGCTGTGACTGTTGCACTGTTATGGCTCAGTTTTGCATCTGCTCTCACAAGCAGCTTACACAGTTACAGCTTGCTCTTAAACCAGTCTATTCTTAAAACTACGAAAATTCTTATATTAAGGTTATATTAATGGTCTCTTAAGCTACACCTATATCAATCTATTCAGCATGATTACTTTTCACTGAATCACTCCACAAACTTCTCCAACATGAGTCCTTTCTATGGAGATGTCATCTCCTCACTAATTGCCTCAGCGTGGCTCCCTTCCATGGGGTGCTGACCTTCAGGCCTAGATTGTTCCAGCCTGGTCCCCTACAGAGTCACAAGTTCCCCAGAAAACCTCCTGCAGCATGGGTCGGTCTCTCCACAGGCTGTAGATGGTATCTCTGTTCCCCGTCATTATCCATGGGCTGTAGGGGGTCAGCCTGCTTCACCATGATCTTCTCTATGGGCTGCAGGGGAGTCTGCTGCGATTAAGAGACGGGACACAGCTTGATGCAAGCTAATTGTTGTTTATTGTAGAAAATCACAAGTTTATATACTTTGCAAAGCCCACGTGTGCCTTAGTTTCACTGGAGCACAGAAGCCATTCTTATATTTACTATTTGCTGATTGGTTCAAAAACACTTACTAGATTATTAGAAAAAGCAACTTAGGCCTAATCACATAACCTTTACACATATTCTGGTTTTGTTTCTTAAAGCATGTTTCTTTCTCCCTTTCAAGGCTGACCAGGTCCTCTTATCCTGCCTCTGGTGTCTGTGGTGTCAAGATGTCTCGTGTACCAGCATTCTTTCATCCCTTATCAACCAGCTCTTCTTTGTTATTTTGTCTCTCCCAGGGTTTGTGTCCAACAAACCAGCATGTCTGTGTCTGACAACTGCAAAGTGCTGGAACTTCTACCTGATTCTTTCAGGCCTTGTGCTACAGGAGTCTTTCTCTCTGACACCTGGAGCACCTCTTTCTTCCACTCCCCCTTTTTCCCTGACCTTGGTGTCTGCACAGTTCCTTACATTTTCTTGCTCCCATCTCTGGTGGCAAAATGCACCTCCTGCAGGTTTTTTTTCTCCTAAATATGATTCCCAGAGGCACTGTGACTCTGGCCTTGAATCTGCCATTGTTTACTCTCTGGGGCCTGCAGAGAAATTCTTACTGCTTCCTGCAGACGCCATTTCTGCAGCTCCCCCTTCTCTACCAGTACCAAGATATGCAAAACTACAACAACTGCTTGGTTTGCCTGCTTAAGGCACATGTTTCTCAGTCATGGATGACCTGTGAGATAGCACTGATTGTCAAATCCACCCCTTGACCACGACCCCATCTATATGTGGCATCTCTTCCTTGATGGCTGTTGTGGTTTAACCTCAGCGGAAAGCTGAGGCCACAAAGGTCAGACAAAAAAAACCCCCTACCACTTTAAGAGGTGGAGGATGGGCGAATGGAGCTAAGAAAGGGGCTGCAGAGCCAGAGGGAAAAAACCCACAGGCTTTGCAAGGTTAGGATAAGGATAGTTTACTAAACAACAGGGAAAAGTATGAAAACAACTAACTACAGTGCTATTATTATATACAGTGCAAACCTCTCACCACACTATGTCATTTGAGCCGTGCCCGAACCGATTCAGATTCCCGAACGCAGCACTCCCCGAGCCCAGCACCCCCGAGCACCCCCCTCACCACCTCCTGCCACGCCGATCCCGAAAGAGAGAGAGAGAGCGAGAACCCGGAACTCCCACACGCCTGCTCAGACCGGCACTTCCCGAGCCCAGCAGTTTCTGATAGGTCCGGAGTCTCCCCCGGAACTGGCACTGTGTCTGCCCAGACCGGGACTTCCCGTGCCTGGGTCCGAAGTCGCCCCTGCAAAGGGGGGGGGCAGCCTGTCGGATCATGATGCAATTGGTATGGAATACTCTCAGGGCTAACACAGCCTGCTGCTGGGCTGAACCCAGGACAATGGCCTGAGGTGTCATGGGCCCAGCGAGCTATATATAATTCACCCTTATGGTCCCAATTGAGATCTAGTTGAGCCACTTCAATCCTTGCAGCCTGATCTACCTGCTGATTCTTCTGATCTGCTTCAGTGACTTGACCCTTGGGTACATGTGGACATCTATGTGTAGTACTTTTACAATTAGATTCTCTACCTGGGCAGTGATGTCCTGTCACAATGGAGCAGCCCAGATGGGTTTGCCTCTGTGCTGCCAGTTGCTTTGTTTTCATTCCTGCAACCACCCCCACAGGGCATTGGCCACTATCCAGGAGTCAGTCTAGAGGTACAATTTCAGCCGCTTTTCTCATTTGGCAATGTTTATAGCCAGCTGGGTGGCTTTTACCTCAGCAAACTGGCTGATTCACCTTCTTCTTCAGTGGCTTCTGCAACTTGTTGTGTAGAACACCATAGAGCAGCCTTCCACCTCTGATGTTTACCAACAATGCAGAAGGACCCATTGGTGAACATGGCGTATGACTTCTCATTCTCCAGTAGTATGTTGTATGGTGGGGCTTCTTCAGCGTGTGTCACCTCTTCCTCGGGTGACATCCCAAATCTTTGCCTTCTGGCCTGTCTGTGATCACTTCCAGGATTCCTGGGCAATTGGGGTTTCCTATTTGAGTCCGCTGCATGATAAGTGCAACCCACTTGCACCATGTATCATCAGTGGCATGGTGTGTAGAAGGGGCCTTCCCTTTGAATGTCTACCCCAGCACCAGCAGTCGGGGTGCCAGGAGGAGCTGGGTTTCATTTCCAATCACTTCTGAAGTGGCTCGAACCCCTACATATGTGGCCAGTATTTTCTTTTCTGTTGGAGTGTAACGAGCCTTGGATCCTCTGTAGCCCCAACTCCAAACCCCAGTGGTCGGCCTTGAGTTTCCCCTGGTGCTTTCTGCCAGAGACTCCAGGCAGGGCCATTCTCCCTGGCTGTGGTGTAGAGGACATTTTTATTATCTGGCCCTGTCCAGATGGGCCCAAGAGCTACTGTGTGTATGACTGTTCTCCATTAAAACCCAACTATGCAAAACTGCAACACTGAGCTAATCAGTGATGGTCGCAGCGGCTCTGTGAATCACATGTAGGAGAAAAAAATCGCAAGCAGCTGCTTTTTGCCACCAGAGAAAGGAGTGAGAAGATTTAAGGAACTTTGCAGACATCAAGGGCAGAAAAGAAGCTTGAGGATGAGATGCTCCAGGTGCCAGAGAAAAAAATTCTCCTGCATCCTGTAGAAAAGACTATGGTGGAATGGGTGCCCCCCCACAACCCATAGAAGATGACGAGGAGCAGACTCCCCACCTGCAACCTATGGAGAGGCCCCACACTACATCTTCTCACTCCCTTCTCTGGTGGTAAGAAGTGATTGCTTGCAGTTTTTTTCATCCTAAATGTGATTCCCAGACGCGCTGTGACCGTCGCTGATTGGCTCAGCTTTGGTCAACAATGACTCCAGCCTTTAGTCAGCTGGTGTTTACTCTTGGGCCTGCAGAAAGCTTCTAGCTGATTCTTGCAGAAGCCACCATGGCAGCCCCTCCTCCTCCACCAGAACCAAACCATGCAAAACTACAGCACCTGTACAGCTGAAAAGGGGAGTGATAGAGTGATTTTGGATGGCATTTTGCCTCCACCAAGAATCAAACCTTCACATGATATCAATTGTGGAATACCAATTAGCTGCTTTTGACTCAAGTTTATACTGGAGTTCTAGCATGTCTGGCACAGCAGCACTCTTGGGTGGCGTGACTGTATTCAGGCCACAATAGTCCACTGTCAGCCTCCACTCTCCATCTGACTTCCATGATGGCCAAACTGGACTGTTGAAGGGTGAGCCAGTTCTGCTGATCATTCCCTGACTCTCTAGTTGTTGAATCAGTCTCTGAATGGGAATCAGGGAGTCTCTGTTGATGTGGTATTGTTGTCTGAGCACTGTCCTGGTAGCAATTAGCACCTGTTGTTCTTCAACCTTCAGCAACCCCACAACAGAAGGGTCCTCTGAGAGTAGACAGTTGTTCAGTTTCCTGTGTCCAGGGCAGCTAATCCAAATGCTCACCAGTACCCTTTTGGGTCTTAAAAATACCCTCCACAGAGATAATCTATACCCAAGATGCACAGAGGCTCTGGGCCAGTCACAATGGGGTGTTTTTCCCAGTCCTTCCCAGTTAGGCTCACTTCAGCATCTAGCAGAGTCAACTGCTGGGATCACCCTGTCACTCCAGAAATACAGATGGGTTCTGCCCCTTCATGATTCGATGGCATTAGTGTACACTGGGCACCAGTATCCACCAGAACCTTGTACTCTTGTGGGTCTGACGTGCCAAGCCATCGGATCCACACAGTCCAATAAACGTGGTTGTCCCTCTCTTCCACCTGGCTGGAGGCAGGGCCCCTCTAATTCTGCTCATCATATTTGCTGTTCACTTGTTGCAAAAAGACTTAGAGGTCTTTTTTGCTATAAAGAAGACCGACCTTCACTGAGGCAAAGGGCTACAGAGTGGGTGACTGCATTGAGGGGCCCTTCCTGAAAGCGCCAAAACCAAGACCAGAACTGCGAGGGCAAAAAAGCACAGGAAAAAAGAGAGAGAGGCACCCAGCTTTCCCCCTGCCATCGGGAGCTGGTGGAGCTAAGGGTGATGGGAACAACCCCTCTTGATACAAGAGTTGCCTTAGGAGCGGGAGCAACCCAGAGCGTGGCAGGTCAGTTTGGTCTCTCTTGTGGTTCAGAAGGTAAATTGAGTTGATGAGCTTCCACCCACAGAGCACTCAGGTGCTAATTGCTACCATGACAGTGCTCAGTTGACAATACTGCATCAACGGAGACTCATTGATTCTCATTCAGTGACTGATTCATCAACTGGAGAGTCAGGGATTGATCAGCACAACTCTCTCACACTTTAACAGTCCAGTATGGCCAGCATGGAAGTCAGATGGAGAGTGGAGGCTGACAGTAGACTGTTGTGGTCTAGACTACTAAGAAAAATAGTAGACTCTTTTTCTTTCCACATGCAGATTTCATCATTGTGTACTAGTAGAAGAGTTGGGTTGTGGAGATTAATTGCACAGACTCCAGCGGGGTGTAGACCAGAGACCTTTATTGATACACACACGCAAGCTTTATACTTTTGCAAGATGTTCACGTGCTGTCAGTAGGGGATTGCCTTGTGTTCATGCATCTTAAGCTTTAAGCTGGTAGGTTCTTTTTTCTGTTCATGTGCCTCTATGAAGCTCAACTCTCTCAGCATCAGCGTCCTGGAATTTCTCTCAGCATCAGCATACTTGAAGTTGTTACTTCTTTCCCTTGAGAATAACTCTGGCTAGTGTTTCCCTACAGATAATACTATCAATATCAATACTGTCAAATCCCACATTGGGTGGAGTTTTCAGGCTCACCATCATGGCTACAGATGCCTCTAAGGGAAGAAGAGATCATGGATATGGATGTAGAGACTGAAGAGCTGCAGGGGACCCGCTATGATGAGGTAATGGATGACTTTCTCCAACAGCTTTTTCACTTCTTTTGAGACCAGCATTTTCTCACATACTGACAGCAGCTCTGCAGTTAAATGCATGTTTCTGGAAAGCTCTTTCGGTCTGTGTTGAGTTTTCCATCCCTGTTGCCTTTCGCAACTGCACGGCGGCCTGTTTCAGGAACGGCACATCGACCAAACCCAGGTCGCGCGGACCACTTGCACACAGACATCAATATGATGGATGGCAAAATGGCGTTTATTAACAGGTAACACAGCCTTATATAGCTGAGGTTCGGGACGTCACTTCCGCCTGCTTGCTACCGGCTATATGGGAGGGGCCTTACCTACCCGCATATCACGTGATCTTCCGACCGCCAGGCCCTAGCTAGCAACATTTCTGCAACATATCCCCCCTCCCTATGCCTAACCAAATTACAATAATAACAATGGAGTGTAACCTGAGGTAGCTTAGGGATAACATTAAACTTGAGTACACAGTGAACCGGTACTGGGGGTAACATTGAATAGGTATATGGGGTCTCGGCAGGATCACACAAAGGCGTTGCAGCCCCCACCCCCGCGGAGGCTATTTTGCCATCATCTGGATTCTGCCAGTGCGGGACTCCCAGGCTTGGACAGGACACTTGCCACTGGGGTGTACAGGTTACGGGGGTGTCCGACGATCCAGTCCTGTAAACAGAAACTCATAACTTTTGTTAAAGAAAGTTGAACAAAAACCTCAGTCCTTATTTAACTAACACTGAAAGTTGTCCCATAAACGAAACGCCATACAACAAAATGTGGCAATCTAAAAATGTTTTCTGCACACCTGCTGTGACATGTTCACTTACTTCCTGGTTTATGGCGGTCTGTCCACCTGCCTTCAAGGATTCTAATTTTTCTGTTTCATGGGAATTTCAAGGATACTGTCAGGGCCTGTGTCTTTGCGAGGAGAGCCAGGTTGCCGGCAGGCCGGCTGTCCTCCTTGACAATTTTTCTTTTTTAGTATCTGCACAAAAGCTGCTTTTAGAGTTTTCAGCAAGGGCCCTTTGCTGAAAGCTCAACAAGCATGGCAGTAAATGTAATAGCCAAATCCAATAATCCAAATTTGACCATTGACAATATCCATCCTGAAATTTCCCACTCCTGAAACCCATTGTCCAAATTCCCCCTGCTTTTCGCCAATCAGGAGTGTCAGAGGTGCAGGTAACTTCAGCCTCACATTTCTGTGTTGGCACCAATTGCAGCCTGTGACCTTAGGCTGTGCAGAAATCCCTATTTCTCTCATTTTTATTTACCACAAACATACACATATTTTAAACTATTCAGAATGTCCTGCAGCAAAACTCGTAGTCCACCGTGGCTGCACTTGGAACCCTTGACTTCCATTGCTGTGGTCGGGATCCCGTCCTGGTTCTTGATTTCTTCCGGATCCATGGCATCTCTAGTGACACAGGCAGATCTTGCTGGTCTTGGTTAGCTTTTACAACTGCATCACAGGGTGCCTTGGGCTCAGTCAAAGTTAGAAGATTAAAGGCAGTCAGTTGTACGTTTGTTTTCCAAAAGCATCATACAGGGGGACCATGATTTCTGGAGGGCTCAAGGACAATCACAGTTGTCCTCCCGTTCTTGTCATCCCTCCCCCATCAAAAATGAACCTACAAGTTTGTTTTATAACAATCCTCCAACCCGTGAGAGGAGTTTTTCCCCCTTGCGGTCTCTCTTTACTGCGGCTTTCGGCTCTGTGATGGGTTGCGAGCCTCTCATCCCAGCTGGTGTCTGATCCGCAGTTGGAACTTGACTGACTGGTTCTCTGACTCCGGCCCCGCCCACTTCCCTTGCGGGCAGGCCGTCCACTCTGATCCCGGCTACTGCTCTGACCCTGGCTAGTGTCTGCTCTGGAGTCAGAACTTGACTGACCAGTTCTCCGGCCCCGGAAAGTTTTTGTTGGACTCCGGCCCCGCCCACTTCCCTTGCGGGCTGGCCGTCCCCTCCCTCTTGGCTCACCCTGCCTTTTGCTCCGGGCGGGGGGTGCGTTTGCCCTATTCAAATAGCCGCTCTAATGGGCTCTCCGCCCCTCACTTGCGCTCCCCTCCCATTCCTCTTTGTGCGTCTTCTCCCTGTTCCCCCCGAAGGCATCCTCGCTCCGCCCTTCCCCTTGCCCCTCGGCGCCATCTTGGGGCGCACGCGGCGGGGTTCCATGCCACGTGTCCTCCAACTCTAATTTCTCTACGGCATCTCTGGCCTCCTCGGCCGACCCGTTCCACCAGCGGTACTGGTCCATGCCATTTATTTTCCCGGCATCTCTGGCCTCCACGGCCGACCCGTTCCGCCAGCGGTAGTGGTCCATGCCATATATTTTCCCGGCATCTCTGGCTTCCACAGCCGACTCATCCCGCCCGCAGCGGGGGTCCATGACGTATTTTTTCCCCGGCATCTCTGGCTTCCACAGCCGACCCTTCCCGCCTACGGCGGTGGTCCATGCCATACATCTCGGGGGCACCCCTGGTCTCCTCAGCAGACCCGCCCCACCACTTATATAACTTAGATACGACCTTCGCAAGGGCTTCCATCCTCCTTGCAGGTCCGGGAGCGTCCTCCCCGCCGGGCTGGTCCAGCCGCTCCGGCCACCGTTCACCCGAATCCAGGCGAAATCCCGTTCCCGGGTTTTATTCCCGGGTTTGCGGCACCATTATGTTGCCTTTCGCAACTGCACGGCGGCCTGTTTCAGGAACGGCACATCGACCAAACCCAGGTCGCGCGGACCACTTGCACACAGACATCAATATGATGGATGGCAAAATGGCGTTTATTAACAGGTAACACAGCCTTATATAGCTGAGGTTCGGGACGTCACTTCCGCCTGCTTGCTACCGGCTATATGGGAGGGGCCTTACCTACCCGCATATCACGTGATCTTCCGACCGCCAGGCCCTAGCTAGCAACATTTCTGCAACACATCCCTTCCTGTATCCCTGCTCTATCCTTCACCTTGCCAGCCCAGAGGAGGCAGCGGAGCAGTTTTTCATAGTATCATAGAACCCATTAGGTTGGAAGTGACCTTTAAAGGTCATCTAGTCCAATCCCCCTGCAGTAAGCAGGGACACCTTTAACTAGACCAGGCTGTTCAGGACTTCATCAAGCCTAACCTTGACTGTCTCTGGGAATGGGGCCTCCACCACCTCTCTGGGCAACCTGTTCCAATGTCTTACCACCCTCATAGTGAAGAACTTCTTCCTAATGTCTAATCTAAACCTACCCTACTCTAGTTGCCCCATATCCATTGCCCCATATCCTATCTCTACATGCCCTTTCAAACAGTCCTTCTCCAACTTACATGTAGGTCCTCTTCTGGTACTGGGAGACTGCTATAAGGACTCCCCTGAGCCTTCTCTTCTCCAGGCTGAACAATCACACCTCTCTCAGCCTGTCTTTGTAGGAGAGGTGCTCCAGCCCCCCTGATCATCCTCATGGCCCTCCTCTGGACCCGCTCCAAGAGGTCCATGTCCTTCTTGTGTTGAGGGCTCTTGATCCCCAGTGTAATGAGTTGGATAAATTATTCCAGGTGGGGTCTCATCAGAACAGAGTAGAGGGGGAAAATCACCTCTCTTGATCTGCTAGCCACACTTCTTTTGATGCCACTCAGGATGTCTTCTGGGCTACAGATGCACATTGTTGGCTCATGTCCAGCTTTTTATCCATCAGTACTCAAGTCCTTTTCTGCAGGGCTGCTCTCTGTCACATCATCTCCCAGCCTGTACTGGTAGCAAGGATTGTCCTGACCCACGTGCAGGACCTTGTACTTGGCCTTGTTGAACATTGTTCTTTGCATGGGCCCACATGTCTAACTGGTCCAGGTCCCTCTGGATGGCATCCCATCTCCCTGGCATGTCAACTGCACAACTCAGCTTGATGTCGTCAGCAAACTTGCTGAGGGTACACTCGATCCCACTGTCTATGTCATTGATAAAGATATTAAACAACACTGGCCACAGTACGGATTCTTGTGGGAAACTACTTGTCACCCCTTTCCATCTCGACATCAAGCCATTGACCATTACACTCTGGATGCGATCATCCAGCCAATTCCTTATCTACCAGACAGTCTACCCATGAAATTGGTATTATTTCAACTTGGAGAGAAGGATGTTGTGGGTGTTATCGACAAAAGGAACACTCACACTGAGAGTGTCATAGTAGCAAAGATTTATTCAGAGAAAAAGAAGTCGGCGCCGGGCGGGTGCAGACCGGAGTCTCATCACACCGCGCCGTTGAGTGGTAGGTTGTAGATATTTATATTATAAGAGAACAAAGTAAAAGTTATGTAAGTTATTAATTATTCTTGTGGTTAATCCATATCCGTACATTTTGATTGTTCTTGTTCAATCGCTAGTAGGATCACTCAGTTAATCAATTTTGGTTATACTGTTCCTTCTGTTTTTCTTAGTTCAGTGACTACTTCTTCCTCCCCAAACCGGTTTGGGCTGATTTCCCTGCTTTCATGGTTAGGGACCTCTTGTTCCGCTTGCACGCTCTGGTTCGCCTGAAGTTTATAATGTTCTTCAAAGAAATTCTTGGTGCTTATCATCCTTAACAGTATGTCATTTTGTACCTTAGTGGGTTAGGGATATAAGCAAAGCCATTGTTCAAAATAAAGCATGCATCAAGTTTCTATAAACTAGCAAAAAGCAGCCTGAAAGTTTAGAATCAGCAAACGCCTTTAACAGTGGGGGACCATGTCAAAGGCCTTGCAGAAGTCCAGATAGATGACATCCATTGCTCTTCCCTAGTCCACTGATGTAGTCACCCCATTGTAGAAAGCCACTAAGTTGGTCAGGCAGGACATGGTGAAGCCATGCTGGGTGTCTCGAATCACCTCCCTGTCCCCCATGTGCCTCAGCATAGTTTCTAGGAGGATCTGTTCCACGATCTTCCCAGGCACAGCGGTGACGCTGACTGGTCGGTAGTTCCCTGGATCGTCCTTTCTACCCTTTTTAAAAATGGGTGTAACTTTTTCCTTCTTCCAGTCACCGGGGACTTCACCTGTCACTCCATGACCTTTCAAACAGCATGGAGAGGTGCTTGGCAACTACATCAGCCAATTCCTTCAGGACTCTGGGATGCATCTCATTAGGTCCCATAGACTTGTTTACATTCGGGTTCCTCAGGTGGTCATAAACAGCAGGATGGACTTTGTCCCCCAGGTCCTCATCGTGCAGTTCTTCAACTCGGGAGATGTGAGGAGAGAGGTTGGTGGTGAAGACCAAGGTAAAAATGTTGAGAACCTCAACCTTCTCCTTATCTGTTGTTACCAGCCTTGCTCATTGGGGACAGGGGGATACACTTTCTTTAACCTTCCTTTTCTGGTTGACATAGCTGTAGAAGCCCTTCTTGTTATTCTTTGCATCCCTTGCCAATTTCAGCTCCAGCCATGCCTCAGCCTTCCTGACATCATCCCTAGATAACCAGGCAGCATCCCCATACTCTTCCCAGGATACCTGATCCTGCTTGAACTGCCTGTGCAGTTCCTTCTTGCCTTTAAATTTCACCAGCAGGTCCCAACTCAGTCATGCTGGTCTCTTCCCTTCTTTGCCTACTTTCTTACACCTGGGGATCGAGAGCTCTTGCACTATATGGAAAGTATCCTTAAAGATCTGCCAGCTTTGCTCTGCTCCCTTGTCCCTGAGGACAGTTTCCCAGGGGATCCAATTGATCAACTCTTTGAAGAGCTGGAAGTTTGCTTTTCTAAAATTCAGGGTCCTGACTATGCTCCTTGCCTGACACACGGACTGTGCTGCAGTGCCACCAACATGCCTCAGGGCAACAGGTTGAAGGCTTTTACTAGCACCCTGTCTTTCCAACCCTGAGGTGTTATCCCACAGCTTGTCACAGACAAGGCTGATATTATTATCCCCCTTCCCGCTTCACATCTAGTTTAAAGCCCTGCTGAACAGCCCCACAACCTCTTGGGCAAAGGCCCTCTTTTCCCATTTCAGAAAGATGTTTCCCATTTGACACCAGCAAGCCTGGTGCCATGTAGGCCATCCTATTGTCAAAGAAACCAAAATTGTGGTGCTGACACCAGCCACGAAGTCACTTTAAAGCCTTGAAAAGCCAGAATCAAAATTCACTAGCCTTGGTGACTATTCAGCACATATCCTTTAGTGCAGCGCTGGGCACACAAGGGATCGCTCCTCCCACTACATGTGCTGTTTAAGGCCAAATTTCTCATATTTATACAGATTAACTAAACATATTCATTATAAATTATAAGGAAGTGCAGGGCTATGCAAATTATTTCCAGGAAGTCATTTACATTAACTCCTCCCAGATAGAGAATGCTCAGTGACCCTCGGGGGTCTTCTCGTGGTCTTCAGGGATGAAGGCTGGACATCTTCCTCCTTCTCAGCACATGCTCTTTATGGTTTTCTCCATAGTCTCAAAAACACATTCCTGCCCAAACTAGTTAGGAACCCCCTTTTGCTGAAAACAAGATACACTCTGTCTCTTAATTGTTCATTGGTCTCATTATTTATGACTCCCCTATCTTCACTTCTTTATCTTCAAGGCTGAATTCTAAAACCATGCAAATTCTCCTTATATTAGAGCTATATTAATTAATTGTCTCTCAAGCTACATCACCGAATCACTTTACTAATAAATTGGATCCACCTGTTCCATCCAATGTCACTGCCTACAACTGGAAGGAGAGAGGAAAAAATAACCTGTGCCCCAGATTCCCTCACCAACTGCCCTAAGCCCCTGAAATTTCTCTTAATTGTTCTCAGGCTACAAGTCACAGCTTCCTCTCCACCTACATGGGAGATCAAGAATGGGTAATAGTCAGAGGACCTTACAAAGCTGGGAAGTTTCATGGTGATGTCCTTAGCCCGGGCAGCAGAAAGAAAGACTCCCCTATGAGGAGGGTCTGCCCTGCATATTGGACCCTCTGTTCCCCTTAGGAGTGAGTCACCAACAACTATAACCCTTCTTTTCTTCTTTGTGGGTGTGGTCATGATGCAAGCAGTACACTTTTCTGACTGTGAATGGCTTCTGCTTTTTTTTATGCATTTGCATTACATGGGATGAAAGATTTATTTATTTATTGACTGTAAATGGCCACTTTGATGCTTCTCTATATTTTAACATTTGGGTTTTTTTTAATTAACGGAAATGAGGCATATGCACTCAGACTGGTAGTCAGTATCTATTTTTCCAGAAGCCTTTTTAACCCAGGGATTAATTTCAGCCAAATTTGACAGAGGAACGCAGGTCTCAAAAGATAACAACTTACAGACCATAAGAAAGAGGATGGAAAAAGGAAAACCAAATTTCTTCTTGCCTACAAGGAGAGGCTACAGCAATCATGAGCTTAAATATTATGTCTGGGTGCAAACAGATCGGTTAACTCAGAAGTGGCTTTAGTAATTCACTACATTTTCTTTAAGGAAATAACCCAAATCACCTTTAATGTGGGGAAGGAGGAGCTGGCTATAGGGATGCTGCCTGGGAGGGTGTGATGGGATGATGCTAGATGACCTTTAAAGGTCCCTTCTAACCCAAACTATTCTACTCTATGCTGCCACACATAGACTTTGTGCTTGTGCACAACCACTGAGCTTGCAGTGAAAAGCTGGTCACTGATTTCTCCCCAGAGTCTTCTGCCTGTACCAGTATCCCGCAGATCAAAAGGATTTTCCAGCCTTGAGCTTAGCCTCACTTGCATACCTGCTGGGATGGGTAATCAGGTATTATATTGTTAACTGCTCCTAATAGTGGCATTTCACGTGCTGGCACCTAGAAGCTCATGTAGAGCATTTGCACACAGGGGAGTGGATAAAATCTGTCCCCAAAAGCTTGGCTAGACTCTATCCAGGCTCACTGTGATTTCCCCTCAAGACTGAGGTCACAGCCCGCAGCATTGCCTGGAGGAGACAAGGCAACAGCATGGTGGGGTTTCTGCATCATCAATAGTTTGTGAATTTGCCTTGGAGCTGGAGATGCTGTTAAAAGTGATTAGTGAATCCCCAGTTCCCAAAGGAATGAGTGATGACACTCTGCTCCTCTCTGCTCCTGACAGCCTTTCCCATTACATCTGCAGCACAAGGCTGCCTTTTCTGTCCCTTCCCCTTCTGCTGTCACTATATACACTTTGATTTTTAATTTATTTATTAACTGGGGTTTCTCTTTCTTTTATGTCAGCTTGGTGAGTGATTTTTCCTTACGCTCTTCTCTATTTAGGGCTCTGGGAGAGGAAGTGACTCAGCCTTTCCCCTATTCTGCTTTGCACAGTCATCCCTTGCTGGCTTTGCTGAGGTTTTCTTTGAGCACCTCTGATTACATAGTTTCATTCAGTGGGAGCATGTCTACCTCCTCACCGCACATTTTGGTAGGTATGGTGGTGGAGGATGAGCTGTCAGCAGGAGCTTTCCCTGTGCTAGGAGGATGCAGCAAGGACAGGCTGCCAGACCTGAAGCAGCTCCAGGTCTTCTGCTCTGCTCTCTATCCGTGACTATGGACGTTTGAAGAGAGGCAAGAAAGTCCAGCGAAATGAAATTTTGGGGGATATTCTAGTCCAACTATTGAAAAAAAAAAAATTTGATGGCATGGACTCACCAGGAAGAAGAGAGTGAAGATGGCTCCAGTCATGCTACTGGCACTGCTGAAGGATGCCATGCTCACCTGGGCACTAATGGGAGAGGTCTGTGTGGATGATGGATGGATGATTGTCACAGTTTTGCGTAGCTGGGTGCTGGTGGAGAAGGGGGGTGCTGCCGAGATGGCTGCTGCAAGAAGCAGCTAGACGCTCTCTGCAGGCCCCAGAAAGTAAACATCGTCCAATTCAAGGCCAGAGTTGCTGCTGACCCAACTCTGGTGTCGCTGGGTGTGTAACTGTACTGTAATAAATTAGTTTTCTTTCCTTTATTCTGCATCAAGTCTGGTTTGCCCATGACACTAATTGCAGGGTGATCCCTCTGTCCTTGTCTTGAATCCTAAGCCTCCTAATATATATATTTTCTCCCCTTTTCAGCCGAAAAGGGGAGTGATAGAGTGGCTTTGGTGGGCATTTGGAGCTGGACTTGATTATCCTTATGGGTCCCTTCCAACTCAGGAGATTCCATGATTCTAGGAATAAACAACTCTGAAAACTCCAGAAACTTCTCATATCACTCTCGTCGTTGGATTCCACCCAAAGTCTGGCCAGGGCTCAAGGAGTAATCTGAGCGAGTACCTCTACCTATTTTGGCTTAATGAGGCGAAACATCCAATCTTCAAACAAGGGGGTATTTCTATCTATTTTAGGCTTCACAAGGCCAAACGTCCAGTCTTAAATAAGGGAGGATTGCTCTGCTGATTACTGTCACACAAGTGTTACAACAAACTTTTTTTAGTTTGATTAATAATATATACATTAATTCTAAAACAGGTTAATAATGCATTGCATATGTGATTAATACTATGCATATTAGATATAGTGTTGGGTTGTGAGGTTCATGTAGAGGTCAACTTTGGTTCAGGGCCTATTGTTCAGGCTTCAGTACTGCAGCTGGGAAGTCTGAAGTTGGTCATCACCTAGAAGTACTTCAGCAACCTAACTTGGGTTTTGCTTGCTTGTGCTCATTTTTTTCTTTTAAGAAATCCAATCAAATTGTGACCCTGTCAGAGGCTGTTAGTTAACAAATGTGGTGGTTGTAAAGTGTCAAGTGGTGTGCTTCAGGTCTATCTAAATTTATGTCAAGAAGTGGATCTGTCTCTCTGTCCCTTAATGCTTCCCACCTTTTCCACTTGTCTATAAGCATTATAGTGAGCTTGACGGGAAGTGTCAGCCAGTAGTCTTCCTGTCCTTATTTCTATAAGTTCTTAAACTAAAATTTTCCACTTATTTCTTTAATTCTGTCTGTTTATCCATTTTGTTACAGTAGACACGTCTATTGTGTGCTTCCAGCTTCTCTCTTCTTGGGTCTCTGTCATCCAGCGACACAAATGAAAAGCCATAGCCTTGTTCTCTCAGCACCTACACTCAGCTCAGGCCATATTAGTTCTCTTATGAGTATTTCTGTTTATTAGAGTATTAGGAAGAATGCTTGGAAGCAATGGTTTTATTAACTAATTATTTTAACAAAAAGTCAGTGAACTTTGGTCTAAAGTATATGAGAAACTGTGTCCACTGCTTTCTAATGTGCTGGAAGTAGTTTGGGAGTGCATAACCAAATGGGAGTATTGGTCAGGAAACTAACGAAAGGAGTTTGCTAGCTGAACATAAGGTCTTCTGCATGCCTTATTAGTATGGAAAAATATTCGTATATATTTAAGGAGGGCTTATGGTATTTGGCTAGTGAGCCCTAGTGACTGTAGGATCTTCATGGTTATATGGCGCATGTACAGGACAGTTGAGTTTGTAGGATGCTCTTCTTGCATGAAGACTGGGTTTAACTCTTATCAATCAGTGAAGTACTTATGTCCTTGTCCTGGTTTTGATAGGGATAGAGTTAATTTTCTTTCTAGTAGATAGTGTAGTGCTGTGTTTGGGAGTTAGGATGATAATCCCATTGATGACACACTGATGTTTTTAGTTGTTGCCAAGTAGTCAAGGACTTTTCAGCTTCTCATACTACCTTGTTAACAAGAAGGTGGGGAGCACCCAAGAAGCTGCGAGGGTACACAGCCAGGACAGCTGACCTAAACTGGCCAAAGAGATATTCCATACCATACAACATCACGTTCTGTTTATAACGGGATGGCCTGAGAGGCGTGGCAGCTGGGGGCCTGGTGTTGCAGCCAGGGTGCTGTGTGGTATTGACTACGGGGTGATGGTGTTTATCTTCCCAAGTAACTGTTACATGTGATGATGCTCTGCTCTCCTGGAGATGTCTGAATACCTGCCTGATGATGATAAGTGAATTTCTTGTTTTGTTTTGCTTTTCTTGCACATGTGGGCTTAGAGGCTGGGCAGTTTGTGGGGGTCTTGCATGGCAGCTGGGGGGGAGTCTTGTGCAGCATCGACTTCAGGTGGAGAGAAATATTGCTGTTTGTCACTTGGTTTGTGTATATATTATTGTTGTTGTTATTAACTTCCTTTTTTGTGTGTGTCCTATTAAACTGTCTTTATATCAACCCACGTTTCCTCACTTTCACTCTTCCAGTCCTCTCCCCCTTCCTGGCGAGGGGGTGAGTGAGCAAGCAGCTGTGTGGTACTTAGATGCTGACCAGGATTAAGCCACAAGACTAGTAAAGCCAGATAATTAGATTTATAGCCAGATATAGTGCAATACATGTGAACTCTTTTTCTTGGCCAACCTGCTGGGTTTGGTGGCCCCAGCTTTTTCTTGTTCCCTATTCCACTTTTTTTTTCTCCGTCCCATTTTTCCTTCCTTCTGTCAGACAGTTCCTGCTGCCCTGCCCTCCCCTTCCTTCCGTACCTGTTCCCTTTCCTGTTCATAAGGGGTTTATTTGGGTACAGATATAGGCCAGTTACCTTTTAAAGGTGCCAAATTCTTTTTTCAGAAAGATGGGGATTTGCAGCACTTAGTAGGATTTAACAGTTACTTAAGCATAAATAAAGCACAGTAGAGAAAAACAAACAAAACCAACCCAACAACAAAACACTGCATCTTGGGGTGAGTTCCCTCCATTCATAAACTTTTTTTTTCCTGAAAATTGAAGTTGGGAATTATCCCTGTGCTGTCTGAAAGCCTCTACGCTGTGGTCCCCATCAGCCAGAGAATTATCCCGTATAACTTGGTGTCTCCTTGCAGGGATAGGGTTTACCACTAAAGGTTAAACCTTTACTACAGGTTAAACCACCTGATAGGATCAACAGGGGTTAGAACCACAGGGGTTTGGTGGCAGAGGATTTGAAAAACAAGAAGGCAGCAGCATTATCCTGAAAACCTGTTGGATTTTTTTTATCCCCTTATACAAGATCCACTTTGAAATGAAAGGGAGTGGGAGAGGATGGAGCAAGGCATCATCCCAGCATCAGTGAGGCTTTATCTGTGTTGGGGTTTACAGAAAGCAAAGGCTGGGACTGGCAAAATGCAAAACCACCCACTGTAGAAGATCAGGTTCAAGAACATCTAAGGAAACTGATGGTTCGTAAGTCCATGGCACCTGAGGAGATACATGAACCAGTCCTGAGGAAACTGGCAGATGAAGTTGCTGAGCCACTCTCCATCATATTTGAGAGGTCCTGACAGTCTGGTGAAGTCCCCACTGACTAGAAAAGGAGAAACACAATCCACATTTTTAAAAAGTAAAAAAAAAAGAAGACTCGAGGAACTACAGGGCAGTCAGGCTCACATCTATGCCTGGTAAGATCTTGGAGCAGATCCTTCCAGAAACTATGCTCAGGCATATGGAAAGTAAGGAGGTGATTGGTGACAGCCAACATGGCAAATCATGCCTGACAAATTTGGTGGCATTCTACAATGCCATTGCAGCTTTGGTTGAGAAGGGAAGAGTTACAGATGTCATCTTCCTTGACTTGTGGAAAGCATTTGGCACTATCCCACATGATATCCTTGTCTCAAAATTGGAGAGACATGAATTTGATTGATGGACCACTCAGTGGATAAGGAATTGGCTGGACAGTTGCATTCAAAGAGTTGTGGTCAACAGCTCAATGTCCAAGTGGCAACCAGTGACGAGTGGTGTTCCTCGGAGTCAGTACTGGGACTGGCACTGTTTAATATCTTTGTCAGAGACATAGACAGTGGGACTGAGTGCACGGTCAGCAAGTTTGCAGATGACACCAAGCTGTGTAGTGTGGTCAACACACTGGAGGGAAGGGATGGCATCCAGAGGGACCTGGACAGACTTGAGTGGTGGGCCTGTGCAAACCTCATGAAGGCCTAGTAGGGAACCAGTTTGGGAAGTGCTTCCATGTTGCCCACAGATGAGCCAGCCCAGGAGGAGGTAGGATACCACTTTGACTTGACATCCTGGCACTGCTTGGGAGGGCACGGGGTGGAGGAATGGAGACCAGAAAGGTTCCTAACTATGCAAACAACCCACACTCATGTTCAGTGTTTATCCCTGCTGAGCCTGTCACCATGGGCACCTTTTGCCAAGATGAGTTGAAACTGATGGAGCAGATCCTCTGCCAAACCCTAGGCTCTCTAGGCATGTGCCTTGGATGTCTCTTAGATCAGCTGGATCTTCTGGAGTTACTACTGCTGGGATAAACCAAATTGTTTTGATCCTGCCTTTGGAGCCCTTGATGCTGCCTGCCCCATCCTTGGCTGGCTCCTGATTTCCATGACCAACTGAGCTCCTCAAAGCAGGTGCATCTTCTGCCATGGGGTTTCCTTATGCCAGTCACACCACAGTGCCAGACAGGCAGCTGGAGAGGTAGCTTCACAGCTCCCTGTGCTGGGACTTATGCCTTGATACAAAATTTTGGCTCTACACCCCCATGTGGCTGTGGCTCTGGGGAGCAATCCAGAGCCTGGTGGGATCTCCAGGAACATATGAGGTCTGGGTGCATCACTGGGGACCACCTGGGAATCATCGAATCATTGGACTTCACTCCAAAGGCTACTCGGGACCCACAGATTCTGAATGAAAGGAGCGTTTGGGAAATGAAGAGCTTCCCTCTAGTTGAGGTAGGAGTGGTCCAGGAGCGGCTCAAAGGGATTAATGCACACAAATCCATGGGCCCGGATGAGATACATCCACATGAGCTGAGGGAGCTGGCAGAAGTGATTGTGGAGCCGCTCTCTATCATCTTTGATAGGTCTTGGAGAACAAGAGAAGTGCCTGAGGATTGGAGGATAGCCAATGTCACTCCAGTCTTTAAAAAGGGCAAGAAGGAGGATCTTAGCAACTATAGGCCAGTCAGCCTCACTTCTGTCCCTGGAAAGGTGATGGAACAGCTTGTTCTGGATGCCATCTCCAAACAACTGGAAGAGAAGAAGGTCATGAGGAGTAGTCAGCATGGATTCACCAAGGGAAGATTGTGCTCGACCAATCTCACAGCCTTCTATGATCTCATCACCAGCTGGGTGAATGGAGGGAGAGCAGTGGAAGTCATCTACCTTGACTTCAGCAAGGCTTTCAACACTGTCTCCCATGACATCCTGATAGAAATGCTGAGAGAGTATGGGACAGATGAGTGGACAGTGAGGTGGGTTGAGATCTGGCTGTTGGACCGGGCTCAGAGGATCGTGATCAGTGGAGCAGAATCAGACTGGAGACCAGTGACTAGTGGTGTTCCCCAGGGCTCGGTGTTGGGTCCAGTCCTGTTTAATATCTTCATTGATGACCTTGATGAGGGAATAGCATCCACCCTCAGCAAGTACGCCAATGATACAAAGCTGGGAGGGGTGACTGACACACAGGAACACTGTGCTGCCATCCAGCGAGACTTGGACAGGCTGGAAAGCTGGGCAGGGAGAAACCAAATGAAGTTCAACAAAAGTAAGTGTAAAGTCTTGCACCTGGGGAGGAATACAAGTCTGTATCAGTACAGGCTGGGGGATGACCTGCTGAGTGGAGAAGGACCTGGGGGTCCTGGTGGGTGACAGGTTGGCTATGAGCCAGCAGTGTGCCCTGGTGGCTAAGAGGGCCAATGGGATCCTAGGATGCATCAGAATGAGTGTGTCCAGCAGGTCTAAGGAGGTGATCCTTCCCCTCTACTCTGCCTTGGTCAGGCCCCAGTTCTGGGCTCCCTGGTATAAAAAAGATAGGGACCTCCTGGAGAGAGTCCAGAGAAGGGCTACAAAGATGATTAAGGGCCTGGAACATCTCCCCTATGAGGATAGGCTGAGTGAGCTGAGACTGTTCAGTCTAGAGAAGACTAAGGGGGTACCTAATTAATGTTTATAAATATCTTAGGCATGGGATTCAGGGGCAATTGGCTAGCCCCTTTTCAGTGGTCTGTGGGGACAGGACTAGGGGCAATGGCTGCAAAATGGAGCACAGGTAGTTCCGCACCAACATGTGGAAGAACTTTTACACAGTGAGGGTGACAGAGCACTGGAATAGGCTGCCCCGGGAGGTGGTGGAATCTCTTTCTCTGGAGATATACAAGACCCGTCTGGACGCCTATCTGTGTAATATGAGCTAGGGAGCCTGCTTTGGCAGGGGGGTTGGACCTGATGATATCTCGAGGTCCCTTCCAACACCTATGATTCTGTGCTTCTGTGATTCTGTGATAGGATTGTCTTGGTTGGAAGCAACACTTTAGATCATCAAGTCTAACCATCACTCTAACCTGCCATCAACTACTAAGCCATGTCCCTCAGCACCACATCTAATGGTCTTTTAAATACCTCCAGGGATGGAGACTACATCACTTCCCTGGGCAGCCCATTCCAATGCCTCACAACCCTCTCTGTGAAGTTTTTCCTAATATTCAATCTAAACCTCCCCTGGCATAGCTTGATGCCATTTCTTCTTGTCCTTTCACCAGGAAGAAAAGGTCAGCCCCCACCTCTCCACAGCCTCCTTTCAGGTAGTTCATAGAATCATTAAGGTTAGAAAAGAACTCCACGGTCATCCAGTCCAACCGTCCCCCTACCACTTTTATTACTTACTAAACCATATCCCTAAGTACCTCATCCAACCTTTCCTTAAGCACCCCGAAGGACGGTGACTCCACCATGTCCCTGGGCAACCTGTTCCAATACACAACCACTCTTTCTGAGAATAAATGTCTCCTAATTTCTAACCTGAACCTCCCCTGGTGCAACTTGCAGCCATTCCCTCCTGTCCTATCGCTAATTATCACCAACACCCCCAGATCCTTTTCCTCTGAACAGCTTTCCAGCCACCCTGCTCCATGCCTGTAGCGTTGCCTGGGGTTGTTATGACCAAAGTGCAGGACCGACCCAGCACGTAGCCATGTTGAACTTCATCCCATTGGCCTCTGCCCATAGATCCAACCTGTCAAGGTTCCTCTGGAGGACCTTCCTACCCTCTGACAGATTGATATTTCCCCCCAACTTGGTGTCATCTGCAAACTTACTAAGAGTGCACTCAATTCCCTCATCCAAGCAATCAATAAATATATTAAAGAGGATGTCTTTTCTGTAGTGAGGGGCACAAAACTGAACGCAGTACTCAGGGTGGGGCTTCACCAGCACTGAGTACAGGGGGACAATCACCTCCCTAGTCCTCCTCATATTGTCCAATCTCCTGTTACTCGGCTGAAGAGACCATCACCCACCTCTCTACAACCTCCTTTCACGTAGTTGTAGGTAGTGATAAGGTCTCCCCTCAGCCTCCACTTCTCCAGGCTAAACATCCACAGCTCCCTCAGTCCCTCCTTGTCGGAGAAGGGAGACTTCGACCACCATATAGTTCATCAGCAAGTCCCAATTTTTATTCAAGCAAGCCTTCGTTAAATACACTGCTTAATTAGCTCATACATATTGCAGAAGTCAAGCTCACTATTGGTCAAGCAGATAATGCTGGCCCGTCCCCTCTTTGTTCTGTTTCTACACTCCTGAAGATTAAAAATCCTTTTATCGCATCCTGCAGGTGTCTGAGCACCAGCAATATCCAGTTAGTGCTAGCTACTGGGTCAAGCTGACCTAGAGCTAACACTTACCCTACTTATACCATCTCAAGCAAATCCAGGCTGCTGTGTCCCTTCTCTGATAGCCAGCACTGAGCCAGGCTCTCCACATTTCCCCCGTTTTTGTTTTGGGCTAACAATGTCTGATCAGAAGGCTGTCGATACCATTTTTTGCATCATGTTTTGTAGACACATACAGAGACATGGTAAGTGTAGGGTAAGAGTTAGTAATACTATCCCTATCAGAATGGCTGCTTTTAGAATAGACAGCAGCCAGGGTCCAAGTCCCAGTGATCGCAACCATCCGCCTAGACCTAAACCAGAGTCCATTTGTAAGTTATCAGTTAGTTTTCATAATTCATCAATTTGGGAGTGTATGGATCGCGAATGATCAGAGAGGTTCATACAACACATACTTTCAAACTCCTCACACTCATGGCCTTGGGTAAGCAAAAGAAAATCAATTGTAACTCTATTTTGCAGCATAGCATGGCGGACAGAATCAACATCAAGCAAAAGACTGGAAAGTGCAAGGGAAGTAGCATTTGTTTGTTTTGCTAGCCAACACCCCAACTTGTTTAGGTGATTGTGTGCAGCTGCTGCTGACACCCCTGGAGTGAGAAGAGATGCAGATATAATCTCTTCCAGTGACCAGAATGTTACCTGGCCATTGCATTCTTTGTTAAAAGCATGTATCTGCCTCCTGGTTCGGCGATGGTGACGGCTCATGTTAAATATCATAGGGGTGTTAGGCGTTAGAAGAGATAAGCGGCCAAGCGTGCATGGCCCCCCTCTTAGACGTGACGGGGTACCTGGCCAGGCACGGTCTCCGCATCTCAGAAAATTACCAGGCGGTAAGCTGCAAGGGATGGTTAGTAGATATTTAAATGTTAGGCGAAGTATAATTGCACCAGCTTGTAGCATTGCGATAAACAGCCATGCTAGAATTTACATTGGTGGGCGAGCTTTGGTTCCTACGTGTATGGTTAAAATAAAAGCATGTATTAGCCCTTACTGAACCCAGAAGCTCCAACTCCTGCAGTTCCTGAGGTGATACAGGAAGGTAACCAGCCCATCCATCCCATAAACGAAAAGCCATACTATAAAATGTGGCAATCTAAAAACTTCTAATTGGTTACACATACTGTTCAATTAATCAATTTTTGGTAAGCATACCTTATAGCCAAACGTTGTTAGTTTACCTTTGACGTCTAAAAGTTATCTGCACGCCTGCTGTGCTTTGGCCATCTCATTATAGCTGGTTCATGACATGTTCACTTACTTCCAAATACTTTCTCACAGCTCCTTGATTTAAGGGAGTCTGTACACCTGTTTTCAAGGCCGCTATGTTTTGAAAAAGTGATTACCAAAACTTCTCAGCATGAGTAATTTTGTTGTTTCATGGGAATTTCAAGGATACTGTCAGAGTCTGTGTTTTTGCGAGGAGAGTCCGGCTGCTAGCAGGCCTGCTGTCCCCCTTGACAAATTTTTCCCTTTTTGTATCTGTGCCACAAAACTGCTTTTAGAGGTCCCTGCAAGGGCCCTTTGCAGAAAGCTCAACAAGCATGGCAGTAAATGTAAGACAAGTACCGAATTGCCAAATTCAATAATTCAAATTTGACCATTGACAATATCCATCCTGAAATTTCCCAACTCATGAAACCAATTTGTTGTTGTTATATCTTTTCTGTTCGATCTCTTAATTTCTGAATGCTTACATGAATCAACTGAGAGTGGTCAGCCAGATTCCTGCAGCACATACCTTCCAAAATTTTCACAATTATGTCTGTGAGCCAGCAGCACAAATCAGCTGCTGCATGTCTCATAGAATCCGCATCTGTAGCTAAGTGCCTTGATACCTTTGCTGTTGTATCTGTTTGTTTTGCCAATCAAGAGTGTCAGAAGTGCAGATAACTTCAGCTTCATGTTTCCATGCAGGCACCGATTGCAGCCTGTGACCTTAGGCTGTGCAGAAATCACTGTTTCTCTAATTTTTATTTACTACTAACACACTCATATTTAAAAGAGTATTCAAAATGTCCCGCAGCAAAACTCTGACTCCATTGTGGCTGCACTTGGAACACTTGGCTTCAGTTACTGTGATCAGGATCCCATCCTGGTTCATGCAAGCTTGATTTCTTCTGGATCCACAGCTTTATCTGCTTGGTTCCCATATCTGTAATGACATAGGCAGATCTCCTTTCCCAAGTTAGTACCTGTAACTTCATTTCACTAACATCTAACATGAACTTTTCTGTTCAAAACATACGGAGCCTTGTTTAATCAATCAGCTGGAGAGATATCCTTCTCTCCCCCTTATTGTTTGTGAAGCAAACGCTTGAGAGTTTGATTCATATCACAGAATCACAGAATCACAGAATCTTAGGGGTTGGAAGGGACCTCAAGAGATCTTCGGGTCCAACCCCCCCGCCAAAGCAGGCTCCCTATCTCATATTACATAGATAGGCGTCCAGACGAGACTTGAATATCTCCAGAGAAGGAGACTCCACCACCTCCCTGGGCAGCCTATTCCACTGCTCTGTCACCCTCACTGTGAAAAAGTTCTTCCGCATGTTGGTGCGGAACTTCCTGTGCTCCAGCTTACAGCCATTGCCCCTAGTCCTGTCCCCACTGACCACTGAAAAGGGGCTGGCCAATTCCCCCTGCCACCCATGTCTAAGATACTTGTAAACACTAATTAGGTCCCCCCTAAGTCTTCTTTTTTCCAGGCTGAACAGACCCAGCTCACTCAACCTTTCCTCATAGGGGAGATGTTCCAGACCCCTAATCATCTTTGTCGCCCTTCTCTGGACTCTCTCCAGAAGGTCTCTGTCTTTTCTATACCAGGGAGCCCAGAACTGGACACAGTATTCCAGGTGGGGCCTGACCAATGCAGAGTAGAGGGGGAGGATCACCTCCTTCGACCTGCTGGACACACTCTTCCTGATGCATCCCAGGATCCCATTGGCTCTCTTGGCCACCAGGGCACACTGCTGGCTCATAGCCAACCTGTCATCAACCAGGACCCCTAGGTCCTTCTCCATAGAGCTCTTCTCCAACAGGTCATCCCCCAGCCTGTACTGATACAGTCGGTTATTCCTCCCCAGGTGCAAGACTTTACACTTGCTTTTGTTGAATTTCATTAGATTTCTCCCTGCCCAGCTCTCCAGTCTGTCCAGGTCTCGCTGGATGGCAGCGCAGTGTTCCTGCGTGTCAGCCACTCCTCCCAGTTTTGTATCATCGGCATACTTGCTGAGGGTGGATGCTATTCCCTCATCAAGGTCGTCAATGAAGATATTAAACAGGACTGGACCCAACACTGAGCCCTGGGGAACACCGCTAGTCACAGGCCTCCATTCAGATTCTACTCCACTGATCACGACCCTCTGAGCCCGGTCTGACAGCCAGTTCTCAACCCACCTCACTGTCCACTCGTCTATCCCTTGTTTCCTCAGCTTCTCTATCAGGATGTCGTGGGAGACAGTATCGAAAGCCTTGCTAAAGTCGAGGTAGATGACATCCACTGCTCTCCCTCCATCCACCCAGTTGGTAATAACATCATAGAAGGCTATGAGATTGGTCGAGCACAATCTCCCCTTGGTGAATCCATGCTGACTATTCCTCATGACCTTCTTCTCTTCCAGTTGTTTGGAGATGGCATCCAAAACAAGCTGTTCCATCACCTTTCCAGGGACAGAGGTGAGGCTGACTGGCCTATAGTTACTGGGATCCTCCTTCTTGCCTTTTTTAAAGACTGGAGTGACATTGGCTATCCTCCAATCTTCAGGCACTTCTCCTGTAGTCCAGGATCTGTCAAAGATGATAGAGAGCGGCTCCGCAATCACCTCCGCCAGCTCTCTCAGCACACGTGGGTGTATCCCATCCGGGCCCATGGATTTGTGTGCATCCATTCCTTTGAGTCGCTCCTGGACCACCCCTACCTCTACTAGAGGGGAGCCATTTGTTCCCCAACCACTCGTTCCCCAACCACTCCTACTTACATCTGGGATATGTGAGTCCTGAGAAGCCTTCGGAGTAAAGACCGAGGCAAAGAAGGCATTAAGTATCTCCACCTTCTCATCATCTCCCGTCACCAAGACACCCGCCTCATTCAACAAGGGACCTACATTATCCCTGGTCATCCTTTTACTATTTACATACCTGAAAAAGCTCTTTTTGTTGTCCTTTATGTCCCTTGCCAGCTTAATTTCTAAGCAGGCCTTAGCCCTCCTAGTTGCATCCCTACAGGCCCTGGCCACATCCTTATATTCATCCCATGATCTCAGACCCTGTTTCCACAGTTTATAGGTTTTCTGCTTCCCTTTGAGTTTACTCATAAGTTCCCTGCTTATCCACTCAGGTCTTCTACCTCTCTTTCCCGATTTCTTACTCAAAGGGATGCACCTATTCTGCGCTTGGAAGAAGTGCTGTTTGAATGTTAGCCAGCACTCGCAGGCTCCCATTCCTTCAAACAGAGCAGCCCATGGGATAGCCCCTATTTGATTTCGGAGGAGATCAAAGTTAGCTCTTCCAAAATTCAGGGTAGCTATCCTACTTTTTGGCTTGCCTCTTCCACTCAGGATCTTGAACTCGACCATTTCATGGTCGCTTTGTCCTAAGCTGCCCCCGACCTTCACTTCACTGACGAGCCCGTCCTTGTTAGTAAAAACAAGGTCAAGCATCCGCCCTCCCCTAGTAGGTTCCTGCACCATCTGTATCATCTGTATCTGTATATATTCTGCCATGGCTTTGGACTGTACAAGCCCTTTACCCTCAGCAACCAACAAGTGGTATTGTCGTTAAAGCACTTTAGCAGACTGGTAAATAAAATTTCATGCAACTTCTGAGCTTGTGCAAAGCTGTCTGTTGAGGGAGTAGCCTTGGTCGGTGCAACCAGCCTGTCTGCTCTCAGATTTCTTCCTGCTAGACCTAGAGGTAGTCAGTTAGCTCAGTGTGGCTGTGAATCTGGGTAACAGAGTACTGATGCATAATACTACACAATGATCTAATCCAGTTAACATTTCTAAGTAATTTTTGAACATCATTTAACATGCCAACCCCAGTTTTGATTGCAATCCTCTGAGGTGTTACAGTACTTTTATCAATCTGTCTGTCCGAATATTTTCACACTGGCTTATTTTGAATTTTTCTATGGAGTAATCTGTAACCCCTTACTTTTCAAATGCACTGTTAAGTCATGAATCAAACTTTCAGTGTCCAAGTTTTTTTTTTCCCACAATCAATATAGCAATCATATAATGATAAAAGATTAGATCAGGATGTGTTTTTCGTACTGGAGCAAACGCCCAGGCTACATAAGCCTGGCACATAGTTGCTGAATTTTCTCTGCCTTGTGGGAGCGTACCCAGTGACACCTTTTGAAAAGAAAAAATCCAATCTTTTTTTTTTTAAAAAAAATTTTTTTGCATGATCCACAAACTTGTATAAGGCTACACATGACCCTTAGTCAGTTGCTCCCATATTAAATCATGTAAGTGGGCAATATTTTTTTTTTTTTCAAGAAAGCAGCTATTGATCATTATTTTCCAGGTTAACTTTTAAAGTAAGCTGCCCTTTATCAATGCTTGCTATAAAAAATCATTTTTGCTAAGTAACCAGCCTTGCTCTCAATGGACAAACACAGCCTTGACCCTATAGCACATACGAAGAAACGAATGCTGCAAACCAATTAATCAGACAAACGACATTGCAAGACACGAGTTGTCACATCCAGCCCATATGGGGGGGGTGTGTGTGGTGTGTGTCAGGGATGGTTCTCGGCCACTGCCCGCAGTGCTGTTCTCCCCCCGCCATAAACCACAGTGTGATCCCGTTGTTCACCATGACTGAGCGCCGAGTGAGTGCTAGGACCCTGTTCCTACCACCTCCCACTGGCCCACTACTAACTCTGCCACCCGCTTTTTCCCACATAAACTTTTCCCTGGTGATTTCCGCGATTGAGTAGGAATCAAAATACCCTGATTTAGCTGTTTTTCCCTTTCTCACGCCACCTTACGTGCCCAGGCTCCTCCGAGCAGTCTGTGCAGAGTCTCTCGGGTGTCAGGAGACAGCGATATATTGATGAATGTCCCTGATCCGATGGTTGTTGAAGTTGATACTTGTCCATCTCCATAGGATTCTCTGTCCTTAGGTTTCTTGTCTGTGCTCATAGGTTCCTTGTCCATGGGGGCAACACTGTTCTGTGCCTGAATCGGTGATTCTCCGTCTTTGTAGTTTTCGGGTGGGGGCTCAAACTCTTTTACAACAGGGCATGCCGTTGCCTACTCCGCTTTATGTTTTCCAGCTTTTCAAGGACAGGTCGAAGTTGTTGATGCTGGTTAACATTTTCGACTGCGCCATAGGGTGTTTTAGGCTCAGTAAAAGTCAGAGGCAGATAGATATTAAAGGCAGTCGGTTGTACGTTTGTTTTCACATTTTTTCCTTCCAAAGGCATCATAGTGGAGGGAGTGCAGACCGTGGTGGCAGATTTACGTGCACTACTCGCTCCCCTTCAGTTCCGACAGATTTACAACTTTGCTCTGATAACACAGCATTTTTAGTCTAGTAACTGGGATAGGTGAAAAAGCACCCAGAAACAAAAACACATTCTCTCTAGTAGATTTTCTTTTTCTTTTTGAATCAGTTCTGTAGAACCCGTAATTGGTGTTAAAGCTGCAAAGGCTGAAGTGGCAGCAACGAGTTCCGCCTCTATTTCAGTTAAAGTTCTTTTACTTAATTTCCTGAGAGTTGTTAATGACTTAGCTTCTTTCACCCCAACTGAGGGTTTGTCAAGGATTTAAATACCTATAGCTTCCTAAGTAGGTAAATCAATGCTTTTCAGCAACACTGCGTCCAACTGCAAAAAATTTGCCTTTCTGGGTCCACTCAGTTAACTCGTGAACTGTGGGTTCTGAAAACAACCCTTTTCATACCCATAAGCTAACAACCCCGGTAATTCCTTCTTTAAATCTATACCCTTAACATCCCTTTTTCATAAAGTATTTATAAATAAATCATATGCCACTTGCCTATACATTTGCAGACGTCTGCCATTGCAGCTTTTTCAGGCTTCGGTGGCACGTATGGTCCAAAATCACCGATGTGATCTTTGGGGGCGCACTCCTCTATTTCAATTGATCTGGGCGCCGTCCTGGCTGCAAACAGGACCCAACTCCTACTTCTCCAACCGTGGTCGTAGTCGCCTGCTATCAGGTCCGGACTCGCCCTCTTGCAGGGGGACCTGTGAGGGGTCGGTTGTCGGCATCACGTCGGGGTCACCATTTGTCAGAGAAGGGAGACTTCGACCACCATATAGTTCATCAGCAAGTCCCAATTTTTATTCAAGCAAGCCTTCGTTAAATACACTGCTTAATTAGCTCATACATATTGCAGAAGTCAAGCTCACTATTGGTCAAGCAGATAATGCCGGCCCGTCCCCTCTCTGTTCTGTTTCCACATTCCTGAAGTTTAAAAATCCTTTTATCGCATCCTGCAGGTGTCCGAGCACCAGCAATATCCAGTTAGTGCTAGCTACTGGGTCAAGCTGACCTAGAGCTAACACTTACTTTACTTACACCATCTCAAGCAAATCCAGGCTGCTGTGTCCCTTCTCTGATAGCCGGCACTGAAACAGGCTCTCCACACCTCCTCATAGGATTGGCCCTCCAGCCCCTTCACCAGCCTGATTGCCCTTCTCTGGACTCACTCAAGGACCTTCTTATGGTGAGAAACCCAAAACTGGACACTGTACTCGAGGTGCAGCCTCACCAATACCGAGTACAGGGCCACAATCACCTCCCTAGACCTACTGGCTACACTATTCTTAATATAGGCCAGGATGCCATTGGCCTTCTTGAGCACACTGCTGACTCATGTTCAGCCATCTGTCAACCAACACACCCTGGTCCTTCTCTGCCAGGCAGATTTCCAGCCACTCTTCCCCAAGCCTGTAGCACTCCTTGCAGTTATTGTGACCGAAATGCAAGACCTGGCAATTAGCTTAGTTGAATCTCATGCCATTGGCCTCTGCCTATCGATCCAGCCTGCTCAGATCCTTCTGTAGGGCCTCCCTACCCTCAAGCACATCAACACTCCTGCCTAACTTGGTGTCATCTGCGACCTTACTGAGGGTGCACAGGCTGCCCAGAGAGGTGATGGATGCCCCATCCCGGGAGGTGTTCACGGCAAGGTTGGATGGGGCACTGGGCAACCTTGTCTAGATCATGCCTGGAGGTTGGTGGCCCTGTCTGTGGCAGGGGATTGGAACTCTATGATCCTTGGGGTCCCTTCCAACCCAGACCATTCTATGGTTCTATGATCCCCTCATCCAAGTCATTAATTGAGATATTAAAGAGAACTGGCCCCAGCACAGAGCCCTGAGGAACACCACTGGTGACTGGCCGCCAACTGGATTTTACTCCATTCACCACCACTCTCCAGGCTCAGCCATCCAGCCATTTTTTTACCCAGCTAAGAGTATACCTGTCCAAGCCAAGAGCAGCCATTTTCTCTAGGAGAATGCTGTGGGAAACAATGTGAAAAGCTTTGCTAAAATCCAGATAGACAACATCCATAGCTTGACCGTCATCAATTAGCAGGTCATTTTGTCATAGGAGATCAGGTTGGATAAGCAGGACCTGCCTTTCATGAACCTGTGTTGACTGGGCCCGATCGCTTGTTTTTTGCTGCAATTATGAGACGGGACACAGCTTGATGCAAGCTAATTGTTGTTTTATTGTAGCAAATCACAAGTTTATATACTTTGCAAAGCCCACGTGTGCCTTGGTTTCACTGGAGCACAGAAGCCATTCTTATATTTACTATTTGCTGATTGGTTCAAAAACACTTACTAGATTATTAGAAAAAGCAACTTAGGCCTAATCACATAACCTTTACACATATTCTGTTTTTGTTTCTTAAAGCATGTTTCGTTCTCCCTTTCAAGGCTGACCAGGTCCTCTTATCCTGCCTCTGGTGTCTGTGGTGTCAAGATGTCTCGCGTCTCATCATTCTTTCATCTCTTATCAACCAGCTCGTCTTCGTTATTTTTTCTCTCCCAGGGTTTGTGTCCAACAAACCAGCACGTCTGTGTCCGACAGCTGCAAAGTGCTGGAACTTCTATCTGACTCTTTCAGGCCTTGTGCTACAGTTTTTCTTGCATGTGCCTCATAATGACACTCAGGATGATTTGCTCCATAATCTTCCCAGGTACCGAGGTCAGACTGACAGGCCTATAGTTCCCCAGGTCCTCCTTCCAGCCCTTCTTGTGGATGGGCGTCACATTTACTAACTTCCAGTCAACTAGGACCTCCTCAGTCAGCCAGGACTGCTCATAAATGATGGAAAGTAGCCTGGTGAGCACTTCCACCAACTCCCTCAGTACCCTCAGGTGGATCTCATCTGGCCCCATAGACTTGCATACCTCTAGGTGCTGAAGCACGTCCCTCACCATTTCCCCTTGGATTATGGGAGCTGCATTATGCTCCCCATCCCTGTCTTCTGGCTCAGGGGCTGGGTAGTCAGGAAACAACTGGTCTTGCTGCTAAAGACTGAGGCAAAGGCAGCATTCAGCACCTCAGCCTTTTTCTCATCCTTTGTCACTATGTTACTGGCTCCGTTTACTAGAGGACAGAGGTTGTCCTTAATCCTCTTTTTATTACTAATGCATTTCTAGAAACTTTTTCCGTTATCCTTAACATTAGAAGCCAGGTTAAGTTCTAGCTGTAATTTTGCCCTTCTAATTTTTTCCCTGCATAGCCTCACTACTGTTTTGTAACCCCCATGAGTGGCCTGTCCTTTCTTCCAAAGGCCATAAATCCTCTTTTTCTCCATAAGTTGCAGCTCCAGCTCTCTGTTCATCCAGGCTGATCTTTTTTCATGATGGCTTGTCTTCCAGCACATGGGGACAGCCTACTCCTGTGCCTTTAAGGCTACCTTCTAGAAAAACATTCAGGCTTCCTGGACTCCTTTGCCCTTGAGGACTGCCTCCCAAGGGACTTTGTCAACCAGGTCTGTGAAAAGACTAATGTTCACCCTCCTAATGTCCAAGGTAGCGGCTCTGCTGACTGTCCTCCTTGCTTTTCCCATAATTGAAAACTCTGTCATTTTATGGTCACTGTGCCCAAGGCAACCTCCAACTGTCACATTCCTCACCAGCAGACCTTTTTTTTTGTCTAAAAAAACCAGGGCCAGCAGGGCTCCTTCCCTAGGTGGCTCCCTCACCAGCTGTACCTAGTACCCATGATCCTGAACTCTTATCTTCTCATGATCACTACAACCAAGGCTGCCTCCAACCTTAATGCCCTCCACCAGTTCCCTTTTTTTTTGTCAGCATAATGTCCAGTAGTACACCTCTCTTTGTTGGCTCCTCTACCACCTGAGTCAAAAAGTTATCATCAATATGCTGGAGAAACCTCCTGGACTGTATGTGCTTGGCTGTGTGCCTTCCCAGCAGATATCAGGGTTGTTGAAGTCTCCCATGAGAACCAGGGCCTGCGATTGTGAGGCTACTTTCAGTTGCTTGTAGAAGGGCTCATCAATTTTCCCATCCTGATCAGGTGGCCTGTAATAGACATCCACAACAGTATCTCCCATATTAGCCTGCCCTTGTTCTTCATCAAACCCCAGGGAGCACTCAATACATTCCAGTTCCTCTCTCACATAAAGAGCAACTCCACCACCTCGCCTTGTTGACCTATCTTTCCTGAAAAGGACCTAGCCATCCATGACAGCATTACAGTCATGTGAGCTATCCCACCACATCTCAGTAATCACAATGAGATCATGGCCCTTTAACCACATACAGATCTCCAGTTCCTCCTGTTTATTCCCCATGCTGCATGCATTGGTGTTCAGGCATTTCAGGAAGGGAGTAGAGCATGTAAATTTCACCCCCAACATTGGGCTGCCACCCTTTGACTTGGTTTTATCTCCTTCCCCCTTTGAAACTAGTTTAAAGCCCTATCTATGAGCCATGCCAATTTGTGCGCATGGATCCTTTTTCCCCTATGGGATAGATGAACTCTGGTGTTTTCCATACTGTCCTGGTTTCGGCTTGGATGGAGTTAATTTCTTTTCTAGCAGCAGATGGAATGCCATGTTTGGGAGTCAGGATGAAAGCAGTGCTGATAGCACCCTGATGTTTCTAATTGTTGCCAAGCAATCAAGGACTTTTTCAATTGTTCATATTTCCCTACTAACGAGAAAGGAGGGGACGCAGCCAGGACAGGTGACCCGAACTGGCCAAAGAGGTTATTCCATGCCTATTACCTCATGGTCAGTAAAAAGCATGGTGCTTACATGCGCTGGCTTGGGGCTAAACTACAGCAACTGCCATCAATGATATCTTCTAAATATCCTATTGTAAAAGAACAAGAATTTGGGAAATTGGCAATTCTGTATATGCAGAAGGAAAAGAAGTCACTTCCTCATAATGCTTCTGGACTAGTAATAATGAATTAAGAGGCAGGGAAACAAATCCTTGGGAAAGCACAAGGGGATAGGAAATACTGTAGCATTGTTGTTCAGTGACATGCAAGCAGATCCAACATGGCACTGAGCTGCCCAAGGAGCAGAGACATCTGCGTCACAAGGACTGAGCTTTCTAGGACCTCTGTCCCTACTTCTAGCTTATTCCATATTTAAATATACCAATATAAGACCTGTAGCTACTTGACAACACAGGGGAAAAAGCCATGAGCATATCTCCTATCTCCTACCTCCTATCTACTTGTTGAACCTCCTGGTTGGGAAAGAAGGACAGAGCCCGGCACACACCCTATCAAGGCATGAACATTTAAGGACAGATTTTTGACAGATTTTAAGGAGGTGATTGGTGACAGCCAACATGGCTTCACTAAGGGCAAATCATGCCTGACAAATCTAGTGGCCTTCTATGATAGAATAACAGAGATGGTGGACAAGGGAAGGATGACAGACATCATCTTCCTGGACTTGTGTGAGGCATTCAACACTGTTCAGCATGACATCCTTGTCTCTGAATTGTAGAGACATGGATTTGACAGATGGACCACTCAGTGGATAAAGAACTGGCTAGATGGTCACACTCAAAGAGTTGAGATCAATGGCTCAATGTCCACATGGAGATCCGTGATGAGTGGTGTTTCTCAGTGGTCAGTACTGGGACCAGCACTGTTCAAATTCTTTGTCAGTGACATGGACAATAGGATCAAGTGCACCCTCAGCAAGTTTGCCGATGACACCAAGATGCGTGTTGAGGTCGACACGCTGGAGGGAAGGGATGTCATCCAGAGGGACTTTGACAGGCTGGAGACATGGGACCATGTGACCTGCATGAAGTTCAACAAGGCCAAGTGCAAGGTCCTGCATGTGGGTCGGCACAGTACCAAGCACAATTACAGGCTGGTCGGATAATGGCTTGAGAGCAGCCCTGAGGAGAAGGACTTGGGGGTGTTGATCGATGACAAGCTCAACATGAACCGGCAGTGTGTGCTAGCAGCTCAGAAGGCCAACCATGTCCTGAGGTGCATCAAGAACAGTGTGACCAGCAGGTCAAGGGAGGTGATTCTGCCCCTCTACTCTGCTCTCATGAGACCCCACCTGGAGTACTGCATACAGCTTTGGGGTCCCCAGTACATGAAAGACATAGAGCTGTTGGAACAAGTCTAGAGGAGAGCCATGAAGATGATCAGAGGGCTGGAGCACCTCTCCTATGAAGCCAGGCTGCAAGAGTTAGGCTTGTTCAGTATGGAGAGGAGAAGGCTCTGGGGAGACCTAATTATGGCCTACCAATACTTAAAGGGGTCCTATAGGAAAGTGGGAGAGGGACTGTTCGCCAGGGAGTGTAGTGATAGGACAAGGGGCAATGACTTCAAGCTGAAAGAGGGTAGGGTTAGATTAGACATTAGGAAGAAATTATTTACTATGAGGGTGGTGAGACACAGGAACAGGTTGCCCAGAGAGGTTGTGGAAGCCCCATCCCTGGATGTGTTTAAGGCCAGGTTGGATGAGGCTTTGGGCAACCTGATCTAATGAAGTATGTGCCTGTCCATGTCAGGGGGGGTTGGAACTAGATGATCTTTGAGGTTCCTTCCAACCCAAAGGATTCTATGATTCTGTGATCCAGGACTGAGTAGGTTAACAAAGCTTTCCCATCACTGGGGGCTGGATACAGTGTCCTTCTTAGCGCCTGCTCCTGGCCACATGGACTGGACATGGTCCAGAGAGTGTGTTTTTGTCCAGCAAAGTGATTGCATTTTGGAAAAGTGAGTACTTATAGTGGGTGACTCTGTTAAAGGACACTGAGGCACCCATCTGCTGACCTGACAAAGAGTTAGTTACAAGAGGTATGTTGTCTTTCTGGAGCCAAGTTTTGAGATGTTGCTGAGAGGGTGCCACAATTCGCTGATTCTGTTTGTTGGAATCGAAGTGAGACAACACTTAAGGTCTGTTGGTAAACAAAGACTTTATTCTGTAGCTAGGCTCCTTGGTAAATAATTGGGTAGCAGAAGGGCCTACAGATTAAAAGAGTAGGAAAAGAAAGGAAAAGAGCAAGGGAGAGAGAGAAAGGATGAGGAGTAAAGAGAGAAATCGAGGAAGAAAGAAATAAGGAGAGAAAGAGATCTATCAGTGGTCCAGGTTCCAGAATTGATTCAGCCAATATGGGTGGGGTGGTGTCTCTGATTTGCAGGGCTGTTTCTTTCTGGACTTTCATCTCCTTCCCCAGGTATACTCATCTCCCCCTTTTTGTGTTTCACATATCAGTGCAGACAACCCAAAGGAGTTTCATCTCAGGTTTCCCCCCTCCCAGGTGACATGTAACATAATTTGGGTGGAAAATGTAATATATGTTTAGCATGTACTCCTTTTAGATCATTAGCATATTTAGGGTGTTGACATTAATATTCATTTCACAGTTAATGAAGCAAAAGAGAACATAGAGGGAGGACTCTAATTGCAGCAAAGGGGGGGCAGCATCAGCAATTTCAGCAGAAACAGCATAGCAGGACACCTGCTATTCACACACATTTGATCTCAGAGATACAAATAAAGATCAAATACTGTTTAGCTTTGGGGGAGGGGAAGGAAGGGGCAAAGGAGAATTTGATTAACCAAGAAAATGTATAACACTATATTCCCAGATGGTATTTTACATTAAAGGCCCTTACAGGTGGAAGCCCAGTGTTGCCAGCTCTCAGAGTACTGCAGGTCAGATATGGGCATCTGAGGGATCTCTAAGACCCTCCAATTAAGTAGCTGAGTTTAACAAGGGACTGGAAAAGGTACTTCTGGAATAAATTATACAATAGGAACCATTAAGAAAAACTCTGCGCCTAGCTCTGAATTACTGCAAGCACTTGGAGACTTCATAAGATGCAACCAATGCTAATGCAACCACAAAACACTGGGGCCTGGGGCAGGCTTTCCCCATTCATCCCTTTGGGGTTTTTCCTTCCCAGAGGGAGCTTGAAAAATCCTCTGTGCTTGATGAGGACCCCCAGTCCATGGGGACACTTTGGTGCTAGCGAGTAACCCCCATGCATCCACGATATCCAGAAGCCTAACACCTTCCAGCACCAGGAACCAGAGGTGACACCTGGCACTCAAGTCCCACATGCCCCCTCCTCTGGTGCAGGACAAAGGTCACATACCTCCCCTACCTGCAGTCATCTCAGGAAGAAGAAGAAAAAGGCTGAATCCATCAAACAAAAAAAATTAAAAATAATCACTTGTTTGCCAGCAGACCATCTTTTGCATGGTGAATTTTAAATAGTCTTGGTCAAGTCACTAAATTCAAAATACTGGGAAGAAAATGCTGGAAAATGGTCTACTGGTTGATTTTTTTCTCCAATTTGATATTTTTAAACAAAGGGTTATTCACTTTTATTTAATGTTGACATATGCTAAATTTCCACAGCTGTCCATCAGCATGTAAAATATGTAAAATTATGTTCCATTTTGGATTGAACAAAGCATTTTTTTTTCCTGTTTTAATTAAATAAAAATATCTACTCTGATTGACCCCAGTTAAAAATCATCCCACACAACTATCCTTATTATCATGATTTCTCTACAGGCTAATGAACGGAAAAAAATACAGTTAGCATCAATTATTTGTCTTATAGAGCGATCATAGAATCATAAAATCATAGAATGGTCTGGGTTGGAAGGGACCCCAAGGATCATAGAGTTCTAGCCCCCCTGCCACAGGCAGGGCTACCAACCTTCAGGCCTGGATCTACACAAGGTTGCCCAGGGCCCCATCCAACCTGGACTTGAACACCTACAGGGACGGGGCATCCACTACTTCTCTGGGCAGCCTGTTCCAGCACCTCACCATTCTTTCTGTAAAAAACTTCCCCCTAATATCTAACCTAAACCTTCCTTCCTTTAGCTTTAATCCATGCCCCCTTGTCCTGCCATTGTCTACCCTTTTAAAAAGTTGATTCCCCTCCTGCTTATAAGCTCCCTTCAGGTACTGGAAGGCTGCAATGAGGTCCCCGCGCAGCCTTCTCTTCTCTAGGCTGAACAAATCCAGCTCCCTCTGCCTCTCTTCATAGGGGAGGTACTCCAGCCCTCTCATCATCTTCGTGGCCCTCCTCTTAACCCTCTCCAACAGTTCCACATCTTTCTTATATTGTGGGCCTCAGATCTGGACACAGTACTCCAGATGGGGCCTCACGAGGGCAGAGTAGAGAGGGACAATCACCTCCCTGTCCCTGCTGGCCACCCCTCTTCTGATGGAGCCCAGGATACCATTGGCCTTGCGAGTTGCAAGAGCACGCTGCTGATTCATGTTAAGTTTCTCATCCACGATGACACCCAAGTCCTTCTCAGCAGGGCTACTCTCCAGGAGTTCTTCTCCCAGTCTGTATATGTCTGGGATTCTTCCGGCCCAAGTGCAAGACCTTACACTTGGCAGTGTTGAACCTCATTAGGTTCACCCAGGCCCATCTTTCCAGCCTGTCAAGATCCCTCTGGATGGCTTCCTTTCCTCCTAGGGTGTCGACCACACCACTCAGCTTGGTGTCATCTGCAAACTTGCTGAGGGTGCACTTGATTCCATCATTGAAGTCATTGATAAAGATGTTAAAGAGAACTGGTCACAAGACAGACCCCTGGGGGACCCTGTTTGCCACCAGCCTCCACCTGGACATAGACCTATTGACCACCACCCTTTCTCTATGTTCTTTCAACCAGTTCCTTATCCAGTGGATGGTCCACCCGTCAAATCCACATCTCTCCAATTTAGAGATAAGGATGTGGTGGGGGACTGTATCAAAGGCCTTACACGAGTCCAGGTAGATGACATCGGTCGCCTTCCCTTTATCCACCGATGCTGTCACTCCATCAGAGAAGGTCACCAGATTGGTAAGGCACGACCTTCCCTTGGTGAAGCCATGCTGGCTGTCCCAGATAACGCACTCATCCCTCATGTGCTCTAACATGTCATCCAGGAGGATCTGTTCCATGATCTTCCCAGGCACAGAGGTGAGGCTCACCAGCCTGTAGTTCCCTGGGTCCTCCTTGCTCCCTTTCTTATAAATGGGAGTGATGTGACCCTGATTTCATTGTTCTTCAGTTTGGCAGAAATATTAAGAAATTTACATTACACATGGCATTGTTAAGTTTCAGAGTTAACAGTCTGCTGCTGTGTTTGGAATAATTCATGGTCTTCATCATGTTGGGGAGAGGACAACTGTTCCTTTCTGGAAAATCTGGAAGCATTGAGGCTTTCGGATGAGTAATCTCCATAAATGCTTTGGGATGTTCTTGTGAAACTCATCAGCGAAGGTGTAGTTCTGCTACCTGAGTATAATTAGCGCATCACCGAGTCATCTGAAATAAAGGGCTAGTATAGTTAACCAATCATTTTCTGTTTGTTTGTCCCAGGCACAGAGGTGAGGCTCACCAGCCTTTAGTTCCCTGGGTCCTCCTTGCTCCCTTTCTTATAAATGGGAGTGACGTGACCTTTTTTCCAGTCCCCAGGGACCTCTCCTGATAGCCACTCCAGTGATATTTAGGAGCATGCAGAATACCTAAGGATAATTTTGTATATCCACCAGGACACCCTCTAGGACAGAGCACATAATTTAAAGTGTTACTGTAATTAACATATATACTAGAAACTCATAGGAACGTAAGGAAAATATCATATATCTCACTTATTTTTTTTATAGAAGTGGGATATAAGGAAAATTAGGAACTCCAATTCTCCCAAAGGCAGGAGAACTGCTGCAGCCCAAATTCTGCACCCAAGATGTGACATAGGGTGCCAGCCCTTTTGGGCTTTATCCTCCTAGCAGTGCCTCTGCTTCGGCTTGTTCCCAGCTCCTCCATGGGCTGCTCTGCCCCACGAGAAAATATTTACTCTTCAGAGATTTTCAGGCATTGCTTTAATATTAATTTTACCAATAAAAGGGGCTTGCTAATAAGATGCTTGCAAAAGCTTAATGGGTGCTTGCTCACATGATGCTTGTTAAGGGGGCTTGCTAACAGGATGGTTTGAAGTGCCATAGTGGTTATGTCAGAGGTGACCTTGCATAAACAATGTCTTGTTTGGACAATTTGTTTCTACTATAGTTTGTCTTGAGTAATTAATGTTCTTGAAAGAATTTAAAGCAGACCCAGGACTGATAAGGAGGAAGCATCCCAATGAAGGTGGTGCTTTGGACAGATAAGAAAGAAGCATCCCAAGGATAATTGTGCCCAGCTGGAACAATCACAACTACTCATGTGCCAGGGGGAGGAGGTGAAAAGCTCAACCTGATAGAGCCTTCGTCACTGAGACCCCCAATGACTACCACCAGGAGACAATACGCAGGCACAATTGGGAGGAGTTTATGGAAATGACTTCCTGGGACTAATTTTAATACGAAGCAGGGGGGGGCGGACAGATAGGTTATGCATATGTATAGGTGTATTGTGAAATACCATGAATTTGTAACATTATACTGTATATAGTTGTCCTGGGTTCAGCCCAGCAGTAGGCTATGTTAGCCCTGAGAGTATTCCATACCAATTGCATCATGATCAGACAGGCTGCCCAACCCCCACCCCCTTTGCAGGGGTGACTCCGGACCCAGGCACGGGAGGTTCCAGTCTGGGCAGGCACAGTGCCAGTTCCGGGGGAGACTCCGGACCTATCAGAAACTGCTCCGGGCACGGGAAGTGCCAGTCTGAGCAGGCGTGTGGGAGTTCCGGCTTCTCTCTCTCTCTCTTTTGGGATCGGCGTGGCAGGCGGTGGTGAGGGGGTGCGGGCACAGCTCAAATGACATAGTGTGGGGAGAGGTTTGCACTGTATATAATAGCACTATAGTTTGTTGTCTTCATACCTTTCCCTGTTGTTTAGTAAACTATCCTTATCCCAACTCTGCAGGCCGCTGTTTTTTTTCCCTCTGGCTCTGCAGCTCCTCCGTTCGCCCATCCTCCACCTCTTAAAGTGGTAGGGGTTTTTTTGTCTGACCTTTGTGGCCCCAGCTTTCTGCTGAGGGATAAACCACAACAACTTTTGGCGCCCAACGTGGGGCACGAAGGGGGACCCCCAAGGGGGGCAAAAAGGTTGGGGTAATGATAGATTTGACCTTAACTCAATTGCAGTTAAGATAGAGTTGTGATAGGTACGGTTATTTAAGTAATTTCTATGTACAATGTTGTGGCATTTACTCTTAAGGATGCTGCCATGGTTGCCAACTCGTGGCATGCTGCATTTAATCCTGCCAGGATTCGTTGCCATCCCGTACGTGTGTTTAGTGTATGTTGTGATAACAGTCTATGACTGGATAACGTTTAAGTTCATGAACTTAAAAGAGTACTTGTATCAGCTTTTGCTGTTCGGTACAAAGAGGGATAAAACAGGTCTTGTAAGAGTCTTTAACAATTTCCAATATCCCTGGGAAATTCTAACTAGCATTTTCCTACTGTTGGTTTTGGTGCAAATGGTTCTGCTTTCGATATATATATGTATATATATTAGGCATAGGTTTATGAATACCACCCAAGAGTTTTCCCTGAGGCTGGATAACCTTGAGTGGCAGGGCAAATGGCGAAATATGAGCAGGTACCTAGGCACTTTCTTACCCCCAGTGGTTTGGAACTTTACTTCTGAACAGCTACAAGATCCTAATAAGGTGACTGCATATTTGAAAAAGAACTGTAGTGGGTTCCCCAGAGAAATACGCCCTACTGCACTGTGCTGGGGCTTGGCTACCGGGCAAATTTTCTTGCATATATTAAACGTAGCAATGGTTATGAAAGTTTTCCTCTCTCTCTCACAAGTATGCTGCAGCTCAGTCACTCTCCACTCACACCAGAGTTAACAGAGTTATTTCAAACAGTAAACAATAGCGGTCCGCAGTTATAGTTACGATGTCAAACACAATAACAAACACAGCTGCAATATTAAAACAAACCCAGGCACTTCCAACAATACAGTACTGCAATTATTAATTCAGTTCTTCCTAATTCTGATCGGGCCCCGTGATCAGTGACCCCCCCCGTATGCAACTTCATTACGGGCCTCTGAGTCACCCGATCTACTCCCCGATCCCTGGGTTTGCTCGATCTACCCTCAAGATCGCTAGCGGCCACCCCTTGGTCAACAAACCCCTCCGAAGGTACCTTTTCTCCCAGGGACTATGCTGCGCACCGGACGTCTCCGCGTGTCTTATCAGCAGCCCTTTCCTGTAAACATACCGTTTGGTCCGTAGATCCAGGGGTTTCTCTTCTGCTCCCGGGTGAACAGCTGAGAAGAGGAGGCTCCTCCAAGGAAATTCCCTCGGGGCGCGCCTAGGAGCGTCCGCTCTGCAGCTGGTCCCACAGCCGAGCAGAAATCCTCCTGCCTGGCTCGCCAAAACTGACGTACAGAAATAGACTCTATAACTCGAAAGTTATAAAGTAGGTATGTTTATTGCGCGCAGGGGCACGGGGGATCGCTCCACCACAAACGTGCTCACCGGAGCAGCGAAACTATCCCATACTTATACAATCAAACAATGAATATTCAACTAACGCCTATACACATTAATTACCTAACCCCGCCTATTCTCGCTTCACATGCTAATTAGCTTATCAGTCCTTCGCGCTTGCGCAGATCTTTTAAAAAAAATTGTGGGCAAGGGGTTCGGTGGTCTTTGGGCGGAAGGCTCCGAGTCTACCTCATGACATATTTTTCACCCTTTGCCTGGAATGTGCTGGTCTTGATGTTTGCAACGTTCTTATCGGTCTGAGTTAGCGTATGACCTTGTTGACTGTCTGCTTTCCTCGGAATGTTTTGGTCCTAGTCGTACACCTATTATTCCATCCTCCAGTCCTTGCCCTTTATCTTTATCTTATCCTGGAAAGTACAAGGCTTTCAAGCTATTCTACATCATTGTCTAGCTATGCAAAAGTTGTTTTCCCTAATTGTGCTATACTATACATGTACTGTGATTCTATACCCCGGGTCAATTCTATAATTCTATATTCTCGGATCAAAAGCATTTTGAGGATGGCGAACAAACCAACAGAAGTGGGGAATGCAGTTGTGTGATTACTGGGAGAGGCTCATCTAAAATGGGAGAGACTGCTCAGAATGAAGTATGGAAATTAGACTGAGAACAGAGGAGGCTTTCATAAAGTGATGAAGTGCTTGAACATCATCTCATGAAATCAAAAAAACATTCAGGTTGGAGAAGACTTCAGGAGGTCTAGAGTCCAACCACTTGCTCAAAGAAGGGTGAGAACTGAATTTGGATATTACCCCACTCCTGTAGTGATCAGGAATGTGTGGTCCTAACCATGAATCCCAATATAAGAAGGGAGCATGATCTGAAGGGGAATTTAAAGGACAAATTCAGAAATCCCAGAGCTGTTTAATAGAAGGGAGTTCTAGGAGATGCCAAAAAGTTAAGATGTTCCTCTGTTTTGAGCCTCCTTACTGACACCCTGTGTTGGGTGATGGTGGCATATTGGCAGTGGCCCTGGCACAGCTGGTACACTCAGATGTCCATGTCAGGCAGCTGGTCTCTGTGTGATGTGATTCACACTGACTCTGTGCAGACTAAGCATATAAAGAAGATTACAGACCACAACTTGATAGTCTTTTATCTCATTTAAAGATCACAACTCTCTGTCAGTGCCCAGTCATCTTCTCTAGGGATCTTTATGTACAATTGCAATCATAGAATCATGGAATATACAGAGTTGGAAGGGACCCATAAGGATAATCAAGTCCAACTCCTGGCTCCACACAGGGCCAAACAAGTCAGAGCATGTGACTGAGTGCATCATCCAGACCCTTCCAGAACTCAGTCAATCTCAGTGCTTCCCTGGGGAGCCTGTTCCAGTGCCCAACCACCCTCTCAGTAAAGATCTTCTTCCTAATATCTAACCTAAAGCTCCCCTGGCACAGCTTCATACCATTCCCTCAGGTTCTATCAGTGGTCACTAAAGAGAGGAGATTGGCACCTGCCTCTTCACTCCGCCTCATCAAGCTATAGACCACAATGAGGTCTCCCCTCAGCCTCCTTTTTTCCATGGTGAACAAATCAAGAGACTCTCCTCATAAGACTTCCCCTCCAGACCCTTCACCATGCTTGTTACCTTCCTCTGGACATTCTCCAATATTTTTGCATCCCTCTTGTACTGTGGTACCCAAAACTGCACACAGTATTGTTGTAGCTTTGCGTGGCAAGGTTCGGGGGGGGGGGGGGGGAGGGGGTGTGCTGCAGGGATGGCTTCTGCAAGAAGCAGCTAGAAGCTTTCCCTAGGGCTTAAAGAGTAAATAATTAGCCGGGCTCAAGGATAGACCCACCGCTGATATGGCCAAGCCAATCGGCGACGGTCAGTGCCTCTGTGAATCACATTTAAGAGGGGAAAAAACCCACAAACAGCTGCTTTTTTGCTGCCAGAGAAGGGAGTGAGAAAATATGAGAAATTTTGCAGACACCAAGGTCAGTTGAAGAAGGGGCAGGGGAGGAGGCGCTGCAGGGAAACATTCCCCTGCAGCCTGTGGAGAAGACCAAGGTGGATCAGGTGCCCCCCTACAGCCCATGGAAGATGCTGGGAAGCAGAGACTCCACCTACAGCCTGTGGAGAGGCCCCATGCTGGAACGGATAGAGACATATGGAAGATGCTGTCAGTCTTAAGGAAATCTTCTAGGTGCAAGGGTACCTGAAAGGGAAAAGACGGCTGGGAGGAGATGCACCTGCATCTCCAAGTAGGGACTTGTCTCCATTCCTCCCTGTCCCTTTGGTCTCCACCTTCCGTCTGATGGCGACAGGGTATGAGAAGCTTTGCCAATTGTGGAGTAACTTGTGGAGCACCCCCTGGTGCCTCTCTTGTGAGGATGACAGGGAGTGGCTCCACCAGTCTATCTCCCTTTCACACTCCCTGATGCTGCTCTTGTATGGGAGGGGGTTTGGCAGCCTTCACTCTTGTCTTTACCCAAAATGAGTCAGAACCACCTGTTGTCAGAAGTTCCCTCTCGTCTGCCCCGGGGGGCGGGGCTTGGAAACCCTCTCTCTCCGTGGGCATTTTGGGCTCTTCTGATGCTGTTTTAGCACTTCAAGGAAGGACTGCTGTCATGATTCTCTGCTCAGGAACCCAGTGTATGTAATAACTTATCATCCTAAAAGATAGGTGACTTTTTTTTCTCCTAAGTTCTGGTTTCCTTTAGAGAGAGGCAAAAGTTGACTTGATTTTACATTTTCTACTAGGAATCCATAAATGTCTCAAATACATGGTTTGTGCTCATTTGGTGGACTTGCTGACTTCTGATAAACCAATTCCTTTTCAATCCACCATCTCTCCTGTTGTTAATCAGCAATATGCTGTTTGGTCATGGGGGTGAGTACCTCAAAAGTGGAGTCATGTTAACCCTTTCTCTGCCTAATGCCTTATCGTGGGTATTCAAGGAGGAACATCCCCAGGGCAGTGCCATGGTCTCTATTTCCTCCTTCAAAAAAAATTAAAATAGGCAACAAAATCTTTGTGTTTGTGTTGTGTAGGCCCAGAGGATGGAGGACGTGGTCACCTCCCTACAATGTTGTGCCCTCCAAGACTCATTGCAGCCACCACCTATTGTCCCAATTTTTTTTAGCACTTTCTATTTCATAATTGTATTTTCCATTTGGGAATTGGCACTAATTAGCTAAAAGGGGAGAAGCATGCCCCTCCTCCAGGTCTCCATGCTCTAGCTATTTGTCTATTTTTTTTCTTTCTCTTTTTAATATGCACATGATTTTTCTCCAGGAGCTAATGTGTAATATTACAGAATCACAGATCATAAAGTCCAACCGTTCCCATCCTAAGCTAAACCATATCCCTAAGTACCTCATCTAAACTTTTTTTAAACACATCCAGGGAAGGTGATTCAACCACCTCCCTGGGCAGCCTGTTCCAGGCCCCGACAACACTTTCAGTAAAAAGTTTTTTTCTAATGTCTAATCTAAACCTGCCCTGGCACAGCTTCTTGCCATTTCCCCTTGTCCTACCTCCTCTTACTTGGCTGAAGGGACCATTGCCCACCTCTCCATAACCTCCTGTCAGGTAGTTGTAGGCTGTGATAAGGTCTCCCCTCAGCCTCCTCTTCTCAAGACTAAACATCCCCAGCTCCCTCAGCCACTCCTCATATGATTGTCCTGGGTTCAGCCCAGCAGTAGGCTATGTTAGCCCTGAGAGTATTCCATACCAATTGCATCATGATCAGACAGGCTGCCCCCTCCCCTTGCAGGGGCGACTCCGGACCCAGGCACGGGAGGTTCCGGTCTGGGCAGGCATAGTGCCAGTTCCGGGGGCGACTCCGGACCTATCAGAAACTGCTCCGGGCATGAGAAGTCCCGGTCTGGGCAGGCGCAGTGCCAGTTCTGGGGGAGACTCTGGACCCATCAGAAACTGCTCTGGGCACGGGAAGTCCAGGTCTGAGTGGGCGTGTGGGAGTTCCGGCTTCTCTCTCTCTCTCTCTCTCTCTTGGATCGGCATGGCAGGCGGTGGTGAGGGGGGTGCTCGGGGGTGCTGGGCTCGGGGAGTGCTGCGTTCGGGAATCTGAATCTGAATCGGTTTGGGCACGGCTCAAATGACATAGTGTGGTGAGCGGTTTGCACTGTATATAATAGCACTGTAGTTAGTTGTTTTCATACCTTTCCCTGTTGTTTAGTAAACTATCCTTATCTCAACCCTGCAGGCCTGTGGTTTTTTTTCCTCTGGCTCTGCAGCTCCCTCCGTTCGCCCATCCTCCACCTCTTAAAGTGATAGGGGGCTTCTTTGTCTGACCTTTGTGGCCCCAGCTTTCCGCTGAGGTTAAACCACAACAATGATTTTCCCTCCAGCCCCTTTACCAGCCTGGTTGCCCTTCTCTGGACTTGTTCAAGGACCTCAGTGTCCTTCTTATGGTGAGGAGCCCAGAACTGGACACAGTACTCGAGGTGTGGCCTCACCAATGCAGTACAGGGGCACAATCACCTCCCTAGACCTATTTGCCACACTGTTTTTGATAGAAGCAAGGATGCCATTGGCTTTCCTGGTCGCCTGGGCACACTGCTGACTCATATTCAGCCTGCAGTCAACCAACACCCCCAGGTACTTCTCTTCCTGACAGCTCTCCAGCCAGTCTCCTCCAAGCCTGTAGCGCTGCATGGGGTTGTTATGTCCCATGTGCAGCACTCTACACTTGGTCTTGTTAAACTTCATCCCATTGGTCTCAGCCCATCGGTCCGGTCTGTTCAGATCCCTCTGAAGAGGCTCCCTACCCTCAGGCAGATCAACACTTCCTCCTAGTTTAGTGTCATCTGCAAACTTACTGAGGGAACATTCAACCCCTTCATCCAGGTCATTGATAAAGATGTTGAACAAACCTGGACCCAAGACTGAGCCCTGGGGAATGCCACTCGTGACCGGCCTCCAGCTGGCTTTTGTTCCATTTACCACCACCCTTTGGGCCCGGCCATCCAGCCAGTTTTTAACCCAGCAGAGGGTCCACCTGTCAAGGCCAGTGACAGCCAGTTTCTCAATCAGAATGCTGTGAGAAACGGTGTCAAAGGCTTTACTGAAGTTCAGGTAGACCACATCCAGAGCCTTCCCCTCGTCCATTAAGTGGGTCACCTTGTCATAGAAGGTGATCAGGTTAGTTTGACAAGATCTACCTTTTGTAAACCCATGTTAACTAGGCCTGATCCCCTGGACATCACGCATGTGCTGCATTATAGCTCCCAAATTGACCCTCTCCATGATCTTCCCTGGGAATGAGGTCAGACTGACAGGCCTATAGTTCCCCAGATCCTCCCTCCGACTCTTCTTTTATATGGGTATAAAGTATGAGCCTCCAGTCGAGTGTAACTTCCCCAGTCTGCCAGGATTGCTGATAGATCATGGAAAGGGGTTTGGCTAGCACATCTGCCAGCTCTCTCAGTACCCTCAGGTGGATCCCATCTGGTCCCATTGACTTGTGGGTATCTTGTTGGCCAAGTAGGTCACTAATCATTTCCACCTGAATCATGGGAACTTTGTTATTCTTCCCCTCCCTGTCAGCCAGTTCCTGAGGATGTGTACTCAGGGAATAGCCAACTTTACTATTGATCTATGTAATGAGTATTTTGACAGTCTGGGTGCATTTGGGAATAATTCCTTGAGCAGATGAAATCCTTAGGCCAGAAATGCTCATTCTCAGCAGTTTCCAAGTGAAGCCACAATTGTTCAGAAGTGACAGATGATAAATAGTTCAGGACCTGGAAATTACACAAGCTGGTATAATTCTTTATCTTTCCCTGCTGGATGGCATGTGACTCTTTTGAAATTTGCTTGGTAATTTTATACTTGTGTCAAAATACATGGTAGATACCAATTCCCAATGAAGGAAAGGGTGAATGTTGAAGTCTTGGCATCCTGCAATGTGGTGGGAGTTCCTGTGTCTTCTCCGTCACAACTGCAGGGAAGGAAGAGTATGAGTCTTTCCACAAGACACTGTTTCTGAGCTTAATTCATGTGCAAAAATGCCCAACCCAGGTACAGGAGTTGATGGTTTCTTTTAAGGTGTAAGTGGCATTCAGCCATGGAGAAATAGGAAGGAGAAGAGGGGTTAGTCCAAGCTCCCTCTGCAGTGGTTGGGTGGGGGGCAATGGGGATGCTGAGCCCTCTTCCCATCACTCACACAAGCTTCTCTAGATGGGGATGAGGAGATTTGGGTGAACTTGGAGCCAGCACTTGACTGATGGCAAAAGAAAAGATGTCAGCCCCCAGAGAGGTCCCATTTCCTACAGCAATGAGTCCCAGAGGTTTTATGTCACGTGGAAAATATTTAGTTTTGATGGATCTTGTCCTTCTTGCTGCTGTGAGTTCAGTCCATGTTTGCAAACCAAGTGACTACTGTTTTGGTCAGTACCTTGAGGAGAAATCTCCCAGAAAATCCATCAATATGTGCTGAAGTGAGGTGCTTGAAGTGTCTTCTGTAGGTGTTTGCAGCTGGAATAGTCTCCACTGCCTGCTCTGTGTCCCCAGGCACTCCAAGTGTGGACAGGGGGAAGGACCATGTGAGAGGGTGGTTTTGGGTGGTGACAGTCTCCTCCTCAGAGCAAACTACCCATCCTTGCTTGCATGACCAGATGTGTGGTCCTCATGGACTGGAAGTTCTTATGTTCACCAGTGACGTGCAGCTGTTGGATGTACAAACTATGGCTCCTTGCTCTAACCTGGGCTTTGGGAGTCTTGCAAACCTAAGTCTTATTTAAATAAGAATCCATGACCACTTTCATCAAGGTGAAGGTCTCTTACTGCCATTTCTATCTCTTGAGACTACAGGAGGACCTCTCTGTGACTTTTGCTTGCCTGTGGAGTATACCTTTTATTTCTGTCCCTGGTGATGGTGTAGTTTGTTAAGCAGGCTGCCCTGTTCTGTGCCAGAGAAGGTGGCATTTCAGTGACATGAAGGGGATGTCCTATCTGTTGCTGGAAAACAACACTGGTCAACTTTCAAAGGAGTGTGTTAACTGGGGTGGGTGCACTGGGTAGGTGCACATAGTGATCACAGGAGCATCCACTTGAACATCGTTAGAGCTGCCCTTATTAGCAATGCTGCATTTGAGGTTTTATCAGCTTTTCTGCATTAGATGCACATCTCTGTGTGATCTGGATGTCATCTGTTGACATCCTTATGTGTTCAAACCCTGCTTAAGAGACATCTGCAGTATTTGCTAAGGTTTTTAATTCATTATATGGATCAGAGGAAATGAAAGTGGTTTGAGTTGAGTCCTTTGCATTGATTGAAGAGGTATGTGGGATGGTGTATTAATTCTCATGTGTTTGCTTTGGAAAGGGGCTGGGGATATAGAGGTACTTGGCTTTGTTTTACAGCAGAATACTTAATTCCTTGATGTTTTACACCCTAAACAAGGAAAAGACTCATACTCTTCCTTCCCTGCGGTTGGGAGGGAGAAGACACAGGAGCTCCCATCGCATTGAAGGATAATATACATATACGTATTTAGGAGATGGCTGTTCTCCTGGAGCAGCAACTAGAGGGAGGGATAAGCCAAGCTGTTGGGACACTTGGGTAGCTGAATCAAGACTTAAAGCCAATGACATACTTTTTACATACAGCTGTTTGTACAGCCTTCTCTTTCTCATATGCTCTGTAATTTGACTTTAACCATTAAGAAGTTAAAAACCTACATACAGAACATCTAGTGATTCAGGCTCCCATCTGTCCTAGTTCTGGCCAGGCCAGACTTAACCTCCACAAGCCCAGGTGAGCTGAGTTAGCCTGGGCTGTTTTACACACCACCTAACATCACTGCCCCATAAAAGGGGCTGGTTAGGGAGGGGTGCTCCTGGGTGCCTCCAGGGTGATCAGGGTGTGTGTGGCTGGGGCTTTGGGTTGGTCATTACAGCGTACAGCACTCTGTAATCTTTAGGTCAGTAGGGTACTTCATGTTCTCACTGTGTGTGTGTAGTTGGCTGTTATTGTTCTGCATTTGTGGTGATTTTGTCAGTAAACTGTCCTTATTTCATCCCATGGAGGCTTTGTCTCTTTCTCCTCTAGGAGTGAGCAAGAAGCCTGTGGTGGTTTAGCCCTGGCTGGAGGCCAGACACCCACCAAAGTCACTTTATCTCGCCCCTTTTTAGTTGGACAGGGAAGAAAATAGATATTGAGAGGCTCAGGAGTTTAGAGAAGAATAGGGAGAGATTGTTCTGCAATCAGTGTCACAGGCAGAACAGACTCAACACAGAACAAAGGAAAGAAAACTCTCTAATTGATGAGGCTGCTCTGCAACCTCAGTGACACCAGAGTTGGATGATGAGAAATGCAGCCAGATCTTGAAGCACCTCCCCCCACCCCTCCCTTCTTAGCAGACTTCACTTGAGTAATGATTTCACTCCCTTATCTGGTGGCATAATGCCCTTGCTAGCATTTTTTTTTTCCACCTAAATGTGGTTCCCAGAGGGGCTATGACTATCATCGATTGGCTCGGCCTTGGTCAGCAGCAACTCTGGCCTACAATCAGCCGATGTGTACTCTCTGGGACCTGCAGAGAGCTTCTAACTGCTTCTTGCAGGAGCCATCTCTGCACCCCCCCTTCTGTACCAGTACCCAGCTATACAAAACTGCGACACAGAATCTCAGAATCATAGGGGTTGGAAGGGACCTCGAGAGATCATCACGTCCAACGCCCCTGCCAAAGCAGGCTCCCTATCTCATATTACATAGATAGGCATCCAGACAAGTCCTGAATATCTCTAGCGAAAGAGATTCCACCACCTCCCTGGGTAGCCTATTCCAGTGCTCTGTCACCCTCACTGTGTAAAAGTTCTTCTGCATGTTGGTGCGGAACTTCCTGTGCTCCAATTTGCAGCCATTGCCCCTAGTCCTGTCCCCACAGACCACTGAAAAGGGGCTAGCCGATTGCCCCTGAATCCCATGCTTAAGATATTTATAAACATTAATTAGGTCCCCCCTTAGTCTTCTCTAGACTGAACAGTCTCAGCTCACTCAGCCTATCCTCATAGGGGAGATGTTCCAGGCACTTAATCATCTTCGTAGCCCTTCTCTGGACTCTCTCCAGGAGAGAGTGATTCTCAGAGGCAGTATGAATCCATCTGTGATTGGCTTGGCCCTGGTCAACAGCCACTCTGGCCTTGAATTGTTTACATTTTTGGTGCTGCAGAAAATTCCAGCAGCTCCTTGCAGCAGCCATTTTCTGCACCCCCGTTTTTCCCAGCACCCAACCATGCAAAAACTGCGACAGTGCCCCATGTGGGTCTTGCAGGGTTGGGATAATTGTAGATTTGACCCAATTGTGTTAAAAAGCTAAGATAAATGTTTATCATGTTGTTCAAAGAGGTGATGGAAACTATGATGTTTTGTATCATCACCCCTGGCTCTGGTATGTGAACCTGCAACCCCTTTATGCAATCCCTGCCCAGTTGTTTATCACCTCAGAGAGAGGAGTCAGATTCCTAATTCTCTTATACTTTGTGATATTAATAAAATTCACAGTTTCAGGGGTTGGAAGGGACCTCCAGCAATCATTGAGGCTAGTCTCCTGTCAAAGCAGGAATATTGATATATGATGATATATTATCTGCCGGAGCTGAAGTTTTGTGGACTCAACTTGGATCAATGTGATCAAATGCTAAGCTTGTTTATTGAAACACACACAGAGCTTATATAGGTTTCTATATCAGTACATGAATTACATTACATTGCTTTTGGTTAGATGCTCTGTTCACCCACCTTACATGCGTCTCACTATTGCTAATAATTCGTTAAGACTACACAGTCATGATGTTCCTTTTTAAGGCAGTTGTTAACATTCTTGCAGTTTCTTATCTTGTTCTCAGACTTCTGCTCTTCTCGTACTGCATTCCAATTGTGCTTTAACATATCTTCGCTCAACCCCCAGGCCTGATTTTTATCAGAGTTGAGCCGTGCAGCAATAAATCTGGATGGGAAACAGAACCCACTCCTCTCATACATTGCTACAATTACCTGTGCTTGTGAGCCTCAGGGGGTATTTCTATGTGGCAGTTCTGTCATTTCCAACTATTAGGCAACATGTCTTAACATTAATTAACAATTACACTCAATTTATGGGGAAGACGGGCTGTGTGCGTGTGTGCATGTGTGCTTTCTCCTACTCTTTTTCCTTCATGCTTGTTATAGCATCTTTTGAGAACTTTAAGTATCCCTGGGATGTCCAGAACAGTATGTATCTGTTGCTGTCCTGAATGTTTTTCAAGTCTTAAGTGTTTGTCCTGGGTTCAGCCCAGCAGCAGGCTGTGTTAGCCCTGAGAGTATTCCATACCAATTGCATCATGATCCGACAGGCTGCCCCCCCTTTTGCAGGGGCGACTTCGGACCCAGGCACGGGAAGTCCCGGTCTGGGCAGCCGCAGTGCCAGTTCCGGGGGAGACTCCGGACCTATCAGAAACTGCTGGGCTCGGGAAGTGCTGGTCTGAGCAGGCGTGTGGGAGTTCCGGTTTCTCTCTCTCTCTCTGGGATCGGCATGGCAGGCGGTGGTGAGGGGGGTGCTCGGGGGTGCTGGGCTCGGGGAGTGCTGCGTTTGGGAATCTGAATCTGGATCGGTTCGGGCACGGCTCAAATGACATAGTGTGGGGAGAGGTTTGCACTGTATATAATAGCACTGTAGTTAGTTGTTTTCATACCTTTCCCTGTTGTTTAGTAAACTATCCTTATCTCAACCTTGCAAGGCCTTTGGTTTTTTTTCCTCTGGCTTTGCAGCTAGCTCCGTTCGCCCATCCTCCACCTCTTAAAGTGGTAGGGGGCTTTTGTGTTCTGACCTTTGTGGCCCCAGCTTTCCGCTGAGGTTAAACCACAACAGTGTTACAAGAAATTGTTTTAAGAACACTACCAGGACATTTTCCCTGGGTCTGAAATGTCAGGAGTGGCATGGTGCACGGGAGGGTATGAGCAAATATCTAGAAAAGACAAATCCATGAATGCTGTGGCATTCAGTGTCAAAAACTGACACTGTTGCTGAGCCAGAAAGAACCCTTGCAACAAGCACTGCAGCTACTCAAAGCTCAGAGATCAACCCTGTAGTTGAGTCAGAAAGCCAGCCAGTACCATTATCAGTTGCCCCTATACAGAAGAAGAAATACATGAAGGAATCAGTCCGTATGGTGAAAGATGATGATGAACCGGAACTATCGTGAGAAGCTGAAGAAGAGGGGATACCAGAGGTTATAACCTAATCCTTGTCCTTGAGTGAGCTGATTTCAGCTGCCTCCCAGGGGAGCACATCATGACCTGGTTACTCCAATGCTGGGACAATGGAGCCAGCAGCCTGGAATTAGAAGGCAGGGAGGCCAAGCAGCTGGGATCCCTGTCCAGAGAAGGAGGCATTGGCAAGGTGATTGGAAAGAAGTCCCAAGCCCTCAGCCTCTGGAGGTGACTTCTATCTAGTGTGAGGGAAAGATACCTGTTCATTGAAGATGTTTGTTGGCCAGGCAAGTGGTATTTGAGGAGTTAGCTGTGCAAGAAACGATCTACTATGATCCTGATGACCCACAGCTACCCAATGTTCCTGACCCATGTTGTGTAAGTTAGTGTGGAGTGCACCACATGTGTATGCCAACTCACTGGATGAGGTAGCCGGCTGACTCCATCTATTCAAAGAATGTCTTTCTTCCTCCCTCGTTAGAGCTGTGGAGAAATTGTCTTGAGAGGTCTGGCAACTCAAAGAAAATTTGTCCTACTGCTCACCTGTGCAGACCACAATGTCTGCCATCAGAAGTAGGCATGATGGGCTTAGGGGTGTAATGTGCACAGCATGGGAAATAAACAGGAAGAGTTAGAGATCTTTGTGCAGTCACAAGGCCACAATCTCATCGCGATCATGGAGACGTGGTGGGACAGCTTGGATGACTGGAATGCTGTCACAGATGGCTATGTGCTTTTTAGGAAAGATAGGCTGGGGATGCAAGGTGGAGGAGTTGCTCTTTATGTGAGAGAGCAGCTAGAATATATCGAACTCCACCTGGGGGAGGGTGATGTACCAGTGGAGAGCTTTTGGGTGACACTGTAGTGGGTGTGTACTACAGGCCCCCTGATCAGGAGGAGAGAGTTGACAATGTGAGAGCTGGCCAGTGTTTAAACAGCGCTTCTTCTAAGCCCAGGATCAGTGCATCTCTTTGAGTAAGAAATCAGAGAAGGGTAGCAGGAGACCTGTGTGGATGAGTAGGGAGCTGATGCGTAAACTCAAAGGGAAGCAGAAGGTCTGTGAATTGTGGAAAGAGGGCCTGAGCACTTGGGAAGAATATAGGAAAGTTGTCAGGGCCTGCAGGGACGTGACTATGAAGGCTAAAGTCCACCTGGAAATGAACCTGGCGAAGGACATAAAGGATAATAAAAATGGGTTTTTTAGGTATGTGAAGAGGAAGAGGAAGACTAAGGATAATGTGGGTCCCCTGCTGGATGAGGTAACGAAGGATGCTGAGAAGATGGAGATACTGAATGCTGCCTTTGCTTTGGTCTTCACTTCAAAGACTCCCCCTTGGGACTCTTGGACCCTGTAAGAAAGAAAGAGAGTTTGGGAAATGGAGACCTTCCCTTTGGTTGAGGTGGGGGTGGTCCAGGAGCGGCTCAAAAGGATCAATGCACATAAATCCATGAGCCCTGATGGGATGCATCCACATGTCCTGAGGGAGCTGGCAGAAGTAATTGCTGAGCCACTCTCTATCATCTTTGACAGGTCTTGGAGAACAGGAGAAGTGCCTGAGGATTGGAGGATAGCCAATGTCACTCCAGTCTTTAGAAAGGGCAAGAAGGAGGAGCCAAGCAACTATAGGCCAGTCAGCCTCACTTCTGTCCCTGGAAAGGTGATGGAACAGCTTGTTCTGGATGCCATCCCCAAGCAATTGGAAGAGAGGAAGGTTATGAGAAGTAGTCAGCATGGATTCACCAAGGGGAGATTGTGCTTGACCAACCTCGTAGCCTTCTATGATGTCATCACTGGCTGGGTAGATGGAAGAAGAGTAGTGGATGTCATCTACGTTGACTTCAGCAAGGCTTTTGATACTGTCTCCCATGACATCCTGATAGCAAAGCTGAGAAAGTGTGGGATAGATGAGTGGACAGTGAGGTGGGTTGAGAACTGGCTGTCGGGGTGATCGGCAGAAAGTGGTGATCAGTGGAACAGGGTCTGGCTGGAGACCTGTGACTAGAGGTGTTCCCCAGAGGTCAGTGTTGGGTCCAGTCTTGTTTAATATCTTCATTGACGACCTTGATGAGGGAATAGCATCCACCCTCAGCAAGTACACAGATGATACAAAGCTGGGAGGAGTGGCTGACATGCAGGTATAATGCGCTGCCATTCAGCGAGACCTGGACAGGCTGGAGAGCTGGGCAGTAAGAAACCAGATGAGGTTTGATAAAAGCAAGTGTAGAATCTTGCACCTGGGGAGGAATACACATCTGTATCAGTACAGGCTGGAGGATGACCTGTTGTAGAGGAGCTCTGCGGAGAAGGACCTGGCGGTCCTGGTGGATGACAGGTTGGCTATGAGCCAGCAGTGTGCCCTGGTGGCTAAGAGGGCTCCTCAGGTACATTAAAAGGAGTGTGGCCAGCAGGTCAAAAGAGGTGATCCTCCCCCTCTACTCTGCCTTGGTCAGGCCCCACCTGGAGTATTGTGTCCAGTTCTGGGCTCCCTAGTATAAAAAAGACAGGGATCTCCTGGAAAGAATCCAGCGGAGGGCTATGAAGATGATTAAAGGACTGAAGCATCTCCCCTACAAGGAAAGGCTGAATGAACAGGGGCTGTTCAGCCTGGAGAAAAGAAGACTGAGAGGGGATCTTATTAATGTTTATAAATATCTGAAGTGTGGGATAAGGGGAGACAGGACTAGGGGCAATGGCCTCAAGTTGGAGCATAGGAAGTTCTACACCAATATGCAGAAGAACTTTTTCACAGTAAGGGTGATGGAGCACTGGAATAGGCTGCCCAGGGGGGTTTTGGAGTCTCCATCTCTGGAGATGTTCAAGGCCTGTCTGGACGCCTATCTGTGTGATATGTCCTAGGGAACCTGCTTTGGCAGCGGGGATGGACCCGATCATCTCTTAAGGTCTCTTCCAACCCTTACGATTCTGTGACTCTGTGATTCTGCTCCCCTGTTCCAGAAAGAGCTGTTATAAATTTGGTCCGAAACAGGATTTTAGCCAAATTGAACAATTTATTAAACGAATAAAGACAAGCAAATGGTGCTGAGCTGCACGGTCAGCACTGGGTGCGTCGGGAGGCTCCGCCCCACCAAGACGCACCCCGAACAGTTCCAGTCCCTGGCTTATATAGCTTCCAGGGATAACACAGCCTCCCCTGTGTAAACTGACAGGCTGGAGTGCTGCCAGGCGACCCCCCCCCATGCAAAATCTCAAACTGTCCCTCCCAGGCCCGCGACCATACTAGGGAATGACATTATGCACCCCAACATTATTTCATGTTAACACGAATCACAGGAACATATATCACAGAGCTGATAAAAACTACACCCCATGAGGCATCCTGTGGTTCTGTCTGCGTGACCATGGTAACGACATGAGGAGGTGGGATAGGAAACCTACCTCAGACCTCCAAGCCTGAGTGAACAAGCTGCAAGGCAAAACAGTTTTAAAGAGAGATGCCTCCAGGAAGAATGCTGGGCCAGTTTCCAGTAGACATCCCACCAGACTATGCAATTAAATTTGTGCCTGCGATCCTCTTGAAGTGATCTCTAATTTTTTTGCAAGAAGTAAACAGCAAATACAATGAGCAAGATTAGAAGGGCCCTGCCTCCAGCCAGGTGGAGGAAAGGGATAATCGGCTCTATTTGACTGTGTGGATCCAATGGCCTGGCAAATCAGATCCACAGGAGTTCCAAGCATTAGTAGACACTAGTGTCCAGTGTACCCTAATACCACCAAACAATGAAGGGTCAGGTTCCATCAACATTTCCGGAGTGACAGGGGGATCCCAGCAGTTGACTCTACTAGAAACTGAATTGAGTCTAACTGGGAAAAGCACCCCATTGTGACTGGCCCAGAGGCTCTGTGCATCCTGGACATAGACTTCCTCCAGAGAGGGTACTTCAAAGACCCAAAAGGGTGCTGGTGGGCTTTTGGAATAGCTGCCTGAGAGACAGAATAAATTGAACGTCTGTCTCTTCTGCTTGGACTGTCAGAAGACCCTTCTGTTGTGGGACTGCTAAAGGTTGAAGAACAGTGGGTACCAATTGCTACCATGACGGTGCACAGAAGACAATACTGCCCAAACAGAGACTCCCTGATTCCCATTCAGAAATTGATTCATCAACTGGAGAGTCAGGGAGTGATTGGTAGAACCCGCTCGCCCTTCAGCAGTCCAATCTGGCCAGTGAAGAAGTCCAATGGAGAGTGGAGGCTGACAGTGGACTATTGCGGCCTGAATGAAGTCACACCACCTATGATTGCTGCAGTGCTGGACATGCTGGAACTCCAGTATGAATTGGAATCAAAAGCAGCCAAGTGGTGTAGAACAATTGACTGTGCAAATGCTTTCTTCTCAATTCCTTTGGTGGCAGAGTGCAGGCCACAGTTTGCCTTCACTTGGAAGGGAATCCAGTACACCTGGAATCAACTGCCCCAGGGTGGAGAAACATAGCCCCACCATCTGCCGTGGGCTGGTCCAAACTGCATTAGAACAGGGTGGAGCCCCAGAGCACCTGCAGTATATTGATGATATCATTGTATGTGGTGACACAGCACATGAATCCTGGAAGTAATCGCAGACTGGCCAGAAGGCAAAGATTCTGGAATATCACCTGAGGAGGTGATGCGTACTGAAGAGGCCCCACTGTATAGTGAACTGCCAGAAAATGAGAAAAAAATATGCCCTGTTCACTGATGGGTCCTGTCGCCTTGTTGGTAAACATCGGAGGTGGAAGGCTGCTGTAAGGAGACCCACATGACCAATTGCAGATGCTGCTGAAGGATTGGGTGAATCCAGCCAGTTTGCAGAGGTAAAAGCCATCCAGCTGGCTTTAAACATTGCCAAACGATAAAAGTGGCCAAAATTGTACCTGCAGTGCAGAAAACAGACTCCACAATCTGTAAGATTGTAAAGGAGGTATGTTTATTCAGCGGTGGGCCGCTAGGGATGGTAACCCCACCAAAGTTGTGCGCATCAGGTAGCAACTCACCGTCTCAACTTATACTATAAAGTGTTACACATTCATGTGATTTCACCAAATGCCTATACATATGCATGACCTATCCCTACTTCGTTTTAAAATTAGTTCCAAGAATTCATTTCCATAAGTTCCTCTTGATTGCACTTGCGCATTGCCTCCTTCTGGTGGTCGTTGGTAGTCATCAGGATGAAGGCTGATGGCTCCTCTTTGTCACCGCTAGTAACCTTTTGTTCCTGCGCAGGGTCATTTGTATCTTGGTTCTTATCCAAACTGCAGGGTCAGTTCTTGCTGGCTTGCAAAGCAACTTCCAAGAGCTAATCTTTATCAAGACAATGCAAGACCCTTTGCTTCGGTTAGTTTGTATAATGGTTGGTAAAACATCACAGCAACTATTAAGCAGCACTACTTCTATTGCAGCTCCCTTTTAACCCCTTCATTCAGCAGCCCATGGAAAAGGACGAGACCCCACCTGCAGCCTGTGGAGAGGACTCATGCTGGAGCAGGTAGAGACATACAGAAGACAATGTGACCTGGGTTGGAGCAAGCCTCTGCTATCTCTCTGTGGAGATAGACAGACACAGAGATGGGAGATCCACAACAGAGTCAGTTTGCTGGGATGGGAGGCTTGTGACTCCGTGGAGGACCAGGCTGGAGCAGTCTGGGCTTGAGAGACTGAGAGACATTCTGTTATTTATGACTGCACCCCATAGCAGTGACATATGTCGGGGCAGCTGGTAAAGAGCTGAAGCCCTGTGGGAAAGGATTCACACTGGAGAAGTTCTTGAAGGACTGTCTCCCATGGGTGGGACCCCATGCTGGAGCAGGAGAAGGGTGTGAGGAATGCCCCCCCTCACCCCTCCCTTACCCAGCCAAGAAGGGAAACAACACATGAGGAACTGACAGAAACCCCCATTCCCTGCCCCTCCCTGTGCCACAATGGGGGGAAGAAGGGAGAGAAATCCTGACTAAAGATCAGTCTGCTAAAAGGGGAGGGGTGGGGGAAGGTGCTTTAAGATCTGGCTGCACTTCTCATTACCCAACTCTGGTGTCACTGGGGGTGCAGGGCAGTGTCATCAATTAGAGAGTTTTCTTTCCTTTTTTCTGTGTTGAGTCTGTTCTGCCCATGATGCTGATTGCAGAATGATCTCTCCCTGTCCTTATCTCCACTCCTGAGCCTCTCAATGTATATTTTCTCCCCTGTCCCGCTCAAAAGGGGAGAGATAGAGTGACTTTGGGCATCTGGCCTCCAGCCAGGGCCAAACCACCACAGGAGTATACCAGCATCATATGCCAACTCACTGACCATAATAGTCTGGTGCCCTGGGTTCAGTCCAGCAACAGGCTATGTTAGCCCTGAGAGTATTCCATACCAATTGCATCATGATCAGGCAGTCTGCCCCCCCACCTTGCAGGGGCGACTCCGGACCCAGGCACGGGAGGTTCCGGTCTGGGCAGGCGCAGTGCCAGTTCTGGGGGCGACTACGGACCCATCAGAAACTGCTCTGGACCCGGGCACGGGAAGTTCCGGTCTGGGCAGGCGTAGTGCCAGTTCTGGCTTCTTTCTCTCTCTCTTTTGGATCTGCGTGGCAGGCGGTGGTGAGGGGGGGTGCTCGGGGGTGCCGGGCTCGGGGAGTGCTGCGTTCGGGGCTCTGAATCTGAATCGGTTCGGGCATGGCTCAAATGACATAGTGGGGTGAGAGGTTTACACTGTATATAATAGCACTGTAGTTAGTTGTTTTCATATGTTTGCCTGTTGTTTAGTAAACTATCCTTATCCCAACCCGCGGGCCCTTGGGTTTTTTTCCCTTCCTTGCGGCTCCCTCCGTTCGCCCATCCTCCACCTCTTAAAGAGGCAGGGGGCTTCTTTTTCTAACCTTTGTGGCCCCAGCTTTTCCGTTGAGGTTTAAACTACAACAACTGGAGAAATAAAGAAGCTCTGTCAGTGGATGAGGTAGCTGGCTGATGCCAGAAATATGAAGAAAGTCATCTTCCTTCATCTCAACTGTGGAGAAACTGTGAAGGCTGGCAACTTAGAGGTCTGTACTGCCCACCTCTACAGACCACGATTTCAGCCATTAGAAGGAAGTGTTCCTCTGTTCCAGAGAGAGCTTATAGAAAGTACATACCACAAGGTGTGCTGTGATTTTATGTTCATGACCATGGCAAAGGCATGAGGATGTTAGAAATGACAAAGGTCCTAAACCAAGGACTCCAGGTAGATACGTTAGTGAAGCAGTAATTTATTATACAGTCTTGCAAGAGCGGGTGACCCAAAAAGTAGGCACACTTTTGGTCAGAGGCCGCAACCTTTTTATACCATGTTCTTGTACATTATTCATCACTTGTCCCGCTTCATATTAAGATGAGTTCTAAGAAATGATTTCCATAAATTCCTCCCAATCATGTCTGCGTGTTGCCTCATGGTGGTAGTCGTCAGGTGTCTTAGTGATGAAGGCTTGAAGTTTTCCTCCTTCCCCTGTTTAACTATGGATTTTCACGGGATTAACTACAGCGCCTTACAATACTCATTGCATGTCTGGCAGATTCCTTTCCCATAGGTGAAGAAAATTAAAATGCATGAATCTCTTTGTCTGGGACAACTGCTTACTGGCAAACATTTATTCTTATCTTAACTCTTCCTGGCAACTGACATGGCCTAGGGCTGAGGGAAGTCAAAGCTCGATACAGGTTTTAGATTAGATATGTTAATTTTGTTATCTAAACCCCACATTGTCTTTGTGTTAATGTGGCAATTTTGGTGCCCCAGTATGAATCAGCACTGTGGAAACCTTTTGGTTGAGCTTTGTTTCCCTCAGCTACCTTTTATGGGAGAGAATGGTTTTTGCCATAACAGCAAAACTTAATACTCCCTTTTAGTTCTCCATTTTACAAGTCAGTACAAAAAATTACAGCCACCCATTTTAGTTTGCAAAAGCAACATTTCCAATATTTCCCACAAGGACATGGCAAACCTACCCCAACACTCCAAGCACAAGTAAATAAGTTGCAAGGCAAAACAGTTTTAAAAAGACTGGATCCCAGCAGTTGACTCTGGTAGAGGCTGAAGTGAATCTAATTGGGAAGGACTGGGGCAAACACACCACTGTGACTAGCCCAGAGGCTCCATGCATCCTGGGCACAGACTTCCTCTGGAAAGGGTATGTCAAAGATACAAAAGTGTACTTGTGGTATTTTGGTATAACTGCCCTAGAGACAGAGGAAACTGAAGAATGGTCTGTTTTGCCTGCACTCTCAGGAGACCCATCTGGTTTTGGGTTTCTGAAGGTCAAATAACCACAGGTGTCAATTACTACCGTGATGGTGCGGTATTGTCATCTCTGCACCAACTGAGGCACCCTGATTGAAGACTTCTGTCCTGGTTTCGGCTAGGATAGAGTTAATTAATTTTCTAGCAGCAGATGGAATGCTGTGCTTGGGAGTTAGGCTGAGAGCAGTGCTGATAGCACCCTGATGTTTCAAGTTGTTGCCAAGCAATCAAGGACTTCTCAGTTGTTCATATTTCCCTGCTAATGAGAAGGGAGGGAACACAGCCAGAACAGGTGACCCGAACTGGCCAAAGGGGTATTCCATGCAAATTATGTCATGCTCAGTATAAACGGGGGTTGGTGGGGGGAGGAGCAGGCAGCTCCAGGACGTGCAGTTTTGGGGACAGTGAGGTTTTTGGTATGACTATGAGCTGTATGGCCTGAGCTGTGCGGTTCGGTGAGAAACTGCACTGTGCAGCACCAGTTTAATATATTTTGCTATAAAGTCCTGTTATTATTATTATATATCTCTCTCTCCTTATCCCAACCCGTGAGGTTTTGGTTCCTTGGGTTTTTCCTTCTCCTTCCTCTCCCCCTCCCTCAACTCTCCCCCTACTCCCTTTTAAAGAACAAGCGGTTGCATGGTGCTCGGCTCTCAGCTGGGGCAAAACCAGTACAACTACCAATTCAGAAATTGATTCATCAACTGGAGAGTCAGGGAGTGATTGGTAGAACCTGCTCACCCTTCCATAGTCCCATATGGCCAGTGCAGAAGTCCAATGGAGAGTAGAGGCTGACAGTGGATTATTGTGGTTTGAATAAAGTCATGCTGCCTATAGACAGAAGAAGAACGTTTTTAAATGGGGCCCTGAGCAGCAATAAGCTTTGTAACAAAATAAACTGGAAGTTCTTCACGCAGTGGCTCTTGGGCCTGTTGGGGCAGAATGGCGCTACCTGGAATCTCTGTCAAAAAACACCAGGGGAGACTCGAGGCTGACCACTGGGGTTTTGGAGTTGGGGCTACAGAGGATCTGAGGCCCATTACACTCCAATAGAAAAGGAAATACTGGCAACATACAAAGGGGCTTGAGCAGTTTCAGAAATGATTGGAACTGAGGCCAGCGCCTCCTGGCACACTGACAGCCGGTGCTGTGCTGGGCTGGATGCCCCTTCTATACACTATGCCACTGATACTGCGTGGAGCATGCAGGTTGCACTTATCACACAGCGGACTTGAATAGGAAGCCCCAATCACCCATGAATCTGGGAAGTGATCACAGACTGGCCAGAAGGCAAAGATTTTGGGATGTCACCAGAGGAGGAGGTGACACGTGCTGAAGAAGCCCCACTGTACAATGAACTGCCAGAAAATGAGAAGCAATATGCCCTGTTCACTGATGGGTCCTGTTGCATTGTTGGTAAACATCAGAGCTGCTGAAGGAGAAGACGTATCCAGCCAGTTTGCTGAGGTAAATGCCACCCAGCTGGCTTTAAACATTGCCAAATTAGAAGAGTGGTCGAAATTGTACCTATAGACTGACTCCTGTATGGTGGCTAATGCCCTGTGGGGGTGGTTGCAGCAAAGGAAACAAAGCAACTGACAGGCAGAGGCAAACCCATCTGGGCTGCTCCATTGGGGCAAGACATTTCTGCCCAGTTAGAGAACATAACTGTAAAAGTACTAAACATAGATGTCCACGTACCCAAGCATTGAATCACTGAAACAGATCAAAGGAACCAGTAGGTGGATCAGGCTTCTAGGATTGAAGTGGGTCAAGTAGACTTTGATTGGCAGCATAAGGGCATATTATTTATAGCTCTCTGGGCCCATGACACCTCAGGCAATCAATGAAGAGATGCCACATATAGATGGGGTTTTGATCAGGGAGTGTGTTGTGGTTTAACCTCAGCAGAAAGCCCCACGTTCTAACCACGTAGCTTCTGCTAAATGTGTATCCCAATTTTTAAATGTTCCACCACCCATTGCTTTCAGTGTAGTCTTTAATAGCCCATTGTATCATTCTCATTTTCCCAGAGGCGGGTGCATGATAAGGAATGTGGTACACCCACTCAATGTCATGCTCTTTGGCCCAAGTGTCTATGAGAGTATTTCGGAAATGAGTCCCATTATCTGACTCAATTCTTTCTGGGGTGCCGTGTCGCCATAGGACTTGCCTTTCCAGGCCCAGAATTGTATTCCGGGCAGTGGCATGGCGTACAGGATATGTCTCCAACCAGCCAGTTGTTGCCTCAACCATTGTAAGTACGTACCGTTTGCCATGGCGAGTTTGTGGGAGAGTGATGTAATCAACCTGCCAAGCCTCCCCATATTTATATTTCATCCACCGTCCTCTATACCAGAGGGGTTTTAACCGCTTAGCTTGCTTGATTGCGGCACATGTCTCACATTCATGGATAACTTGTGCAATAGCATCCATGGTTAAGTCCACCCCTCGATCTCGAGCCCATCTATATGTTGCATCTCTTCCTTGATGACCTGAAGTATCATGAGCCCATCGGGCTAGGAACAACTCACCCTTATGTTGCCAGTCCAAATCTACCTGAGCCACTTCAATCTTAGCAGCCTTATCTGCCTGCTGGTTGTTTTCATGTTCCTCCATGGCCCGACTCCTAGGTACGTGGGCGTTCACATGACGTACCTTTACGGTAAGCTTCTCTAATCGAGTAGCAATATCTTGCCATAAGTCAGCAGCCCATATGGGTTTGCCTCTACACTGCCAATTGTTCTTTTTCCACTGCCGCAACCACCCCCATAGGGCATTAGCTACCATCCATGAGTCAGTATAAAGATATAGCATAGGCCACTCCTCTCTCTCAGCAATGTCCAGGGCTAATTGGATAGCCTTTACCTCGGCAAATTGGCTTGATTCACCTTTTCCTTCAGTGGCTTCAGCTACTTGCCTCATGGGACTCCACAGAGCAGTTTTCCATTTCCGATGCTTACTACAATGCGACAAGATCCATCAGTGAACAGGGCATACTGCTTTTCATTTTCTGGCAATTGGTTATATGGTGGAGCTTCTTCTGCGCGTGTTACCTCCTCATCCTCTGGTGACATCCCAAAGTCTTTGCCTTCTGGCCAGTCTGTAATCACCTCCACAATTCCTGGGCGGTTGGGGTTTCCTATTCGAGCTCGTTGCGTAATTAGTGCAATCCACTTGCTCCATGTAGCATCAGTTGCATGGTGTGTGGAAGGGACTTTCCCTTTAAACATCCAGCCCAGCACCGGCAGTCGGGGTGCTAGGAAAAGCTGAGCTTCAGTTCCAATTACGTCTGAAGCAGCTCGAACCCCTTCGTAAGCGGCCAGTATTTCCTTTTCTGTTGGAGTGTAATTGGCCTCAGATCCTTTGTAGGCCCGACTCCAAAACCCTAACGGTCGCCCTCGAGTCTCCCCTTGTGTTTTCTGCCAGAGACTCCAGGTAGGACCATTGTCACCAGCTGCGGTATAGAGCACATTTTTAATATCTGTCCCTGTACGGACAGGTCCAAGGGCTACAGCATGGACTATTTCGCGTTTGATCTGCTCAAAGGCTTGCTGCTGCTCAGGGCACCATTCAAAATTATTTTTCTTCCGAGTTACATGATAGAGTGGGCTCACAATGAGACTATAGTTTGGGATATGCATTCTCCAAAATCCTATAACACCTAAGAAAGCTTGGTTTTTCCTTTTTGTTACTTGGTGGGGACATAGCTGCAATTTTATTAATAACGTCCATTGGGATCTGACGACGCCCATCCTGCCATCTTACTCCTAAAACCTGGATTTCTCGCTTAGGCCCCTTGACTTTACTTTGTTTTATAGCAAAACCAGCGTCTAAAAGGATTTGAATTATCCTTTCTCCTTTTTCAAAAACTTCCTTTGCTGTGTCGCCCCATACAATGATGTCATCAATATATTGCAAGTGCTCTGGGGCTCCACCCTTTTCTAATGTACTCTGGATTTGTCCATGGCAGATGGTGGGACTATGTTTCCTTCCCTGGGGCAGACGATTCCATGTGTACTGGACACCTCTCCAAGTGAAAGCAAACTGTGGCCTGCACTCTGGTGCCAGTGGAATTGAGAAGAAAGCATTTGCAATGTCAATTGTGGCATACCACCTGGCTGCCTTTGATTCCAGTTCATACTGGAGCTCTAGCATGTCCGGCACAGCATCACTCATATTTGGAGTGACTTCATTTAGGCCACGATAATCTATTGTTAGCCTCCACTCTCCATCGGACTTCCGCACTGGCCATATGGGACTGTTAAATGGTGAGTGGGTTCGGCTAATCACTCCCTGACTCTCCAGTTGACGAATCAGTTTATGGATGGGGATCAAAGAATCTCAGTTTGTACGATATTGCCGCCTGTGCACTGTCGTCGTAGCAATTGGCACTCGCTGTTCGTCGACCTTCAACAACCCCCCAACAGCTGGATCTTCCGAAAGTCCAGGCAAGGCACACAACTGTTCAGTTTCTTCTGTCTCCACAGCAGTTATTCCAAAAGCCCACCGGTATCCTTTAGGGTCTTTAAAATACCCTCTACGGAGATAGTCCATACCTAAAATGCACGGAGCTTCTGGGCAGTCACAATGGGGTGTTTCTCCCAGTCCTTTCCAGTAAGGCTCACCTCAGCCTCTAGCACAGTCAGCTGTTGGGAGCCCCCTGTGACTCCAGAAATGTAAACAGATTCTGTCCCTTCATAATTTGATGGCATTAGAGTACACTGGGCACCAGTATCAACTAGAGCCTCATACTCTTGTGGGTCTGATGTTCCAGGCCGTCGGATCCACACAGTCCAATAAGTCCGATTATCCCTCTCCTCCACCTGGCTGGAGGCAGGGCTCCTCTATTGCTCCTGGATAGAAACTGGTGCAATATTCCTCTTGGCAGAACCTCGTGCACTTACTCTACCTTGCAACTCCTTTACTCGTGCTTGAAGGGCTGAAGTGGGCTTCTTATCCCACTTTCTCATGTCCTCTCCATGGTCACGCAGGTAAAACCACAGTTTGGCTCGGGGTGTGGCTCGTGGTGTGGCTCGTGGTGTGTCACTGGTGTGTTCTCTCTCTTGGGACGGTGGATGACTTTTCCAGATAGCTGCAACATCGCTCCGTACAGGTTGGGAGTCCACCGTGTGTTCGTCAAGTTTAAGTTTAACCAGTTGCTCTACTGCTGCAATGACAGAGCGTGCAACGTTGTCTTGATAAGTCCGGAGTCGGCGGGCCACTTCATATACAGTTGGTGGAATCATCTTCTCGTATTCCATCACTGCCAGTGAATTTGTGTGCCCTGATGGTGCACTTTGTATGACCTTACGCCACATGTCTGGGGTGCATTGGACGTCATCAGGATCATCAGGGAGCCTTCTGTTTTCCGAATCATAATAAATCAACTCTCGTACAGCTAATTCTCTCAGATACTGGATAACTGTCTCTATGCTGTCGCTCTTGGGATTACCTGGGGACAGGTAATATATTCTTTCATGGGGTATCTTTCCCGCACACATGACAGCAATCGCCTCCAACGGCTGAGGATTTGTAACCCCTCCCCAAGTGCCTTGTCAATACCTCCTTCTCTTGCAAGGGATCCCAACTGCCTGGCCTCCCTGCCGTCATCCTCATCCGGCCAAACTTGAGATAATGGTTTTTCATCATCATCCTCTGGAACTACGCGAGCTAACTTCCTGATGTGTTTCCTCTTTTGAATGGGAGCCACAGACTTTGGTGTGGGTTGGCCAAGATCTATTGCAGAGGTTCAAGTATCTACAGTATGCACTAGTCTATTTCCTTTTCCTCCCTGACAGTGCCGACAGCACTGACAGTGCTGACACCTCTCTTGAATGGGAACAACAGGCTTTGGTGTGGGTTGGTTCTCTGAATTATAGGCAAGGTCTATTGTAGAGGTTGCAGCATCTGCAGTATTCGCTAATCCATTTCCTCTTTCCCCCTGACAGTACTGACGGTCTGAATTAGGGGCAAGGTCTATTGTGGAGGTTGCAATATCTGCAGTATGTACTAGTCTTTTTCCCCTTTCTTCCTGACAGTGCTGACACCCCTTTTGAATGGGAGCAACAGACATTGGTGTGGGTTGACCAAGGTCTATTGTAGAGGTTGCAGCATCTGCAGTATTCACCGATCCATTTCCTCTTTCCCCCTGCCAGTACCGACAGTCTGGATTAGGGGCAAGGTCTATTGTAGAGGTTGCAGCATCTACAGTATTCACCAATCCATTTCCTCTTTTCCCCTGACAGTACTGACGCTCTGAATTAGGGGCAAGGTCTATTGTGGAGGTTGCAGTAGCTGCAGTATTTGCCAATCCATTTCCTTGTTCCCCTTGGCAGTGCTGACAGTACTGACAGTGCTGCTTGCTATCAAGGAGTGTTTGGTAGATGGTAGCCAAGCCCCAGCACAGTGCAGTAGGGCGTATTTCTCTGGGGAGCCCACTACAGTTCTTTTTCAAATATGCAGTCACCTTATTAGGATCCTGTAGCTGTTCAGGAGTGAAGTTCCAAACCACTGGGGGTAAGAAAATGCCTAGGTACCTGCTCATATTTCGCCATTTGCCCTGCCACTCAAGCTTAGCCAGCCTCAGGGAAAACTCTTGAGTGGTATTCATAAACCTGTGCCTAATATATATACATATATATATCGAAAGCAGAACCATTTGCACCAAAACCAACAGTAGGAAAATGCTAGTTAGAATTTCCCAGGGATATTGGAAATTGTTAAACACTCTTACAAGGCCTGTTTTATCCCTCTTTGTACCGAACAGCAAAAGCTGATACAAGTACTCTTTTAAGTTCATGAACTTAAACGTTATCCAGTCATAGACTGTTATCACAACATACACTAAACACACATATGGGATGGCAACGAATCCTGGCAGGATTAAATGCAGCATGCCACGAGTTGGCAACCATGGCAGCATCCTTAAGAGTAAATGCCACACATTGTACATAGAAATTACTTAAATAACCGTACTTATCACAACTCTATCTTAACTGCAATTGTGTTAAGGTCAAATCTATTGTTACCCCAACCTTTTTGCCCCCCTTGGGGGTCCCCCTTCGCCCCACATTGGGCGCCAAAAGTTGTTGTGGTTTATACCTCAGCGGAAAGCTGGGGCCACAAAGGTCAGAAAACAGAAGCCCCCCTACCACTTTAAGGGGTGGAGGATGGGCGAACGGAGCTAATCGAGGGGCTGCAGAGCCAGAGGAAAAAAAAACCACAGGCTTGCAGGGTTTGGATAAGGATAGTTTACTAAACAACAGGGAAAGGTATGAAAACAACTACAGTGCTATTATATACAGTGCAAACCTCTCACCACACTATGTCATTTGAGCTGTGCCCGAACCGATTCAGATTCCCGAACGCAGCACTCCCCGAGCCCAGCACCCCCAAGCACCCCCCTCACCACCGCCTGCCACGCCGATCCAAAAGAGAGAGAGCGAGAGAGAACAAGGGAGAAGCCGGAACTCCCACACGCCTGCTCAGCCCGGGACTTCCCGTGCTCGGGGCAGTTTCTGATAGGTCCGGAGTCTCCCCCGGAACTGGCACTGCGGCTGCCCAGACCGGGACTTCCCGTGCCTGGGTCCTGAGTCGCCCCTGCAAAGGGGGGGGGGGCAGCCTGTCTGATCATGATGCAATTGGTATGGAATACTCCCAGGGCTAACATAGCCTGCTGCTGGGCTGAACCCAGGACAGAGTGGATTTGACGATTGATGCTATCTCGCAGGACATTCATGAATGAGAAAAAAATGCTGCAAGCAAGCCAAATGGTTTAAGCCTCTGTGGAATTCAGGATGATAGCTAAAATGTAAATTTGGACAGGCCTGACAGATCGAATATATAACTCTTTCATGAACATGCCAAGGCAAGTACTAAGTGCTGACAATGGTAGAATCAACCACCAGCTGGCTAGAAACTTATCCAAAATGCCATGCCACCACTTGGAACATTATCCTGGGTCTTGAGAAGCAAGTCCTATGGTGACATGACACCCCAGAAAGAATTGAGTGGGACAGTGGGCACAATACAATAGACACCTGGGAGAAGGAGCATGGAATTGAATGGGTATATCATATTCTCTATCATGCATCAGCCTCTGGGGAAATTAAATGGTAGAATGGTTTGTTGAAATCCACACGAAGAGAAATGCATGGTACAACCATTAAAATCTGGTATACACATTTAGCAAACACCACCTGGTTTATTATCACTTGAGCTGGACCTGCCCAATCAAAACTCCCACAGACTATAGAAGGGGATAAAGTCCCTGTAGTGCACATGAAAAACGTGTTGGGGAAGATAGTCTTGGTTATCCCTGCTTCAGGCAGAGGCAAACCCATTGGTGGGATTGCTTTTGCTTAGGGACCCAGGTGAACTTGGTGGGTAATGCATAATGATGTGGAAGTCCAGTGTGTACGCCAAGGGGATTTAATATTGAGTGAGGACAGCTTATAAATTGTATAATGTTAATTGATTGATTTATAATGTATCAATGGTATTTTGTTACAAGCTACCCAAAGTAATGAAGGATGGCCTGTTGTGGTTTCACCGGAGCTCGGGACCACGCGTTCAGATTTCCCCCGGAGCGGGGGGGGAGAAAACCAAAACAGCCCGCAGGTTGGGATAAGGGTATTTTTACTGGAAATAACAGGGGAAGAACAGATAACAATGAACAATACAACCTTTTGCTGAGATGAGCAGTTCAGATCGCGCACTCCCCGTAACGGACACCGCGCCGCAGCCCGCGCAAACCCCAGCCGCAACACAAAGGAGCCGAGCTCGCGCCGCGAGTAAACAAAGCCCGGAGCCGAGAGCACACTCCCGCCCGGTCCCTGCTGTTCGCGCGCCAACACTGCAACACCCCCTGCTTTTTATACTCGGCATGATGTAACTGGCATGGAATGATCCTATTGGTCAATTTGAGTTACTTGTCCCGAGCCCAGCAGGTTAGCCCCTCTTCCTGGCTGAAGCCCCTGGCTGAAACCAGGACATCATCCACCCCTCATTCCATGCCATTTACGTCATAACCAAAACCAACAAAATCTTTTATACAACATATAACAATTATAATTATGGCAGTAATGAATATACAACAACAAGTTATTTTACAGTCACTATACTACAATTTCTACTTAGTAATTATATTGGTTATTCTCCCCCAAAATCAAATCCCGTTGAGGTACACATCGCACTTCTCCATCTCTCTGCATTACCCACCAGGTACAACCAGGTCCTTGTGCAAAAACAACTCCAGATATGGGTTTGCCTTTGCCCGAAGCAGGGATGACCCAAACTGTCTTTCCCAGTATGCTCTTCAGATGCACTACTGGGACTCTATTTCCTTCTACAGTATGTGGAAACTTTGTTTGGACAGGGCCATCCCGATTGGTAGATCCTCTGGAGTTGACTAACCAGGTGGCTTCGGCTAGGTGTGTGTCCCAATGCTTGAATGTTCCACCCCCATTGCTTTCAATGTAGCGTTTAAAAGTCCATTATAGCGCTCAATTTTCCCAGAAGCTGGTGCATGGTACGGAATATGGTACACCCACTCAATGCCATGCTCTTTGGCCCAGGTGTCTATTAGGGTGTTCCGGAAGTGAGTCCCGTTGTCAGATTCAATTCTTTCAGGGGTACCATGTCGCCACAGGATTTGCCTTTCAAGGCCCAGGATTGTATTCCGGGCAGTAGCATGGGGCACAGGGTATGTCTCTAGCCAGCCAGTTGTTGCCTCCACCATTGTAAGTACATAATGCTTTCCCTGGCGGGTTTGTGGGAGAGTGATGTAATCAATCTGCCAGGCCTCCCCATATTTATATTTCATCCACCGTCCTCCATACCAAAGGGGCTTTAACCGCTTGGCTTGTTTAATTACAGCACATGTCTCACATTCATGGATGACTTGTGCAATAGCATCCATGGTCAAATCCACCCCTCGATCGCGTGCCCATCTATATGTCGCATCTCTCCCCTGATGACCTGAAGTATCATGAGCCCATCGAGCTATGAATAGCTCACCCTTACGTTGCCAGTCTAAATCTACCTGAGCTGCTCCAATCCTAGCAGCCTTATCCACCTGATGGTTGTTTTGATGTTCTTCTGTGGCCCGACTCTTAGGTACATGGGCATCAACATGACGTACCTTTACGACAAGCTTCTCTACCCGAGCAGCAATGTCTTGCCATAGATCAGCAGCCCATATGGGTTTGCCTCTCCGCTGCCAGTTGTTCTTCTTCCATTGCTGCAGCCACCCCCACAGGGCATTGGCCACCATCCATGAATCGGTGTAGAGATAGAGCATTGGCCACTTCTCTCTTTCAGCAATGTCCAGGGCTAACTGAATAGCCTTAACCTCAGCGAACTGGCTTGATTCACCTTTTCCTTCAGTAGCTTCTGCTACTCGTCTTGTTGGACTCCATACAGCAGCTTTCCACATGCGATTCTTTCCCACAAGGCGACAGGAACCATCGGTGAAGAGAGCATATTGCTTCTCATTTTCTGGCAGTGTGTTGTAAGGTGGGGCTTCTTCAGCACGTGTTACCTCCTCATCCTCTGGTGACATTCCAAAATCTTTGCCTTCTGGCCAGTCTGTGATTACTTCTACGATTCCGGGGCGATTGGGATTTCCTATTCGAGCTCGCTGTGTAATTAATGCAACCCACTTGCTCCATGTAGCATCAGTGGCGTGATGCGTAGAAGGGACCTTCCCTTTTAACATCCAGCCCAGCACTGGCAGTCGGGGTGCCAGGAGGAGCTGGGCTTCAGTTCCAATCACCTCTGAAGCAGCTCGAACTCCTTCATAGGCGGCCAATATTTCTTTTTCTGTTGGAGTGTAATTGGCCTCTGATCCTTTGTAGCCCCGACTCCAAAAACCCAGCGGTCGACCCCGAGTCTCCCCTTGTGCTTTCTGCCAGAGACTCCAAGTAGGGCCATTCTCCCCCGCTGCAGTGTAGAGCACGTTTTTAATATCTGTCCCTGTCCGGACAGGTCCAAGGGCTACTGCGTGGACTATCTCACGTTTAATCTGCTCAAAGGCTTGCTGCTGCTCAGGGCCCCATTGGAAGTCATTCTTCTTTCGAGTCACATGGTAGAGTGGGCTCACAATAAAACTGTAGTTTGGCACATGCATTCGCCAAAAACCTATAACGCCCAAGAAAGCCTGTGTTTCCTTTTTATTGTTTGGTGGAGACATGGCTGCTATTTTATTGATAATGTCCATGGGGATCTGACAACGTCCATCCTGCCATTTTATTCCTAAAAACTGGATCTCTTGTGCAGGACCCTTGACTTTACTTTGTTTTATGGCAAGGCCAGCCTTTAAGAGGATTTGAATTATCTTTTCTCCTTTCTTAAACACTTCTTCTGCTGTGTCGCCCCATACAATGATGTCGTCAATGTACTGTAAATGCTCTGGTGCTTCACCCTTTTCCAAAGTGGTCTGGACTAGTCCATGGCAGATGGTGGGACTGTGTTTCCACCCCTGGGGCAGACGATTCCACGTATATTGTGTACCTCTCCAGGTGAAGGCGAATTGTGGCCTGCACTCTGGCGCCAGTGGGATTGAGAAGAAGGCATTGGCAATGTCAATCGTGGCATACCACTTAGCTGCTTTCGATTCCAATTCATATTGGAGTTCCAGCATGTCCGGCACAGCAGCACTCATACCTGGAGTGACTTCATTTAGGCCACGATAATCTACTGTCAGCCTCCACTCTCCATTGGACTTCTGCACTGGCCATATGGGACTATTAAAGGGTGAGCGAGTCCGGCTGATCACTCCTTGACTCTCCAGTTGACGAATCAGGTTGTGGATGGGGAGCAGAGAATCTCGGTTGGTTCGGTACTGTCGTCTGTGTACTGTTGTTGTAGCAATTGGCACTTGCTGCTCTTCAACTTTCAACAACCCCACAACAGAAGGATCCTCTGAGAGTCCAGGCAAGTTACACAACTGTTCAATTTCGTCTGTCTCCACAGCAGCTATTCCAAAAGCCCACCGGTACCCTTTTGGGTCTTTGAAATACCCTCTACGGAGATAGTCTATACCTAGAATGCATGGAGCTTCTGGGCCAGTCACAATGGGGTGTTTCTCCCAGTCCTTTCCAGTCAGGCTTACCTCAGCCTCTAGTACAGTCAATTGTTGGGACCCCCCTGTGACTCCATAAATGCAAACAGGTTCTGTGCCTTTATAATTTGACGGCATTAGAGTACACTGGGCACCAATATCCACTAGAGCCTTGTACTCTTGTGGGTCTGACGTGCCAGGCCATCGAATCCACACCGTCCAGTAAACCCTGTTATCCCTCTCCTCCACCTGGCTGAAGGCAGGGCCCCTCTATTGCTGCTGATCATACTTGCCGTTCATTGAGTGCATGAAGGACTTGGAGGTTCCCTCAAGAGGATCAGACATATCAGGAGTGTAGATAGGCCTTCTGCTTGGTCGAGGGTTCTGTTCGGTGGTAACTGGTGCAGCGTTCTTCCTGGTGAAATCTCGACGTGCGATTGTTTTACCTTGCAGCTCGTTCACTCGTGCTCGAAGGGCTGAAGTGGGCTGCATATCCCACTTCCTCATGTCCTCCCCTTGGTCAACCAGGTAAAACCACAGTTTACCTCGTGGTGAGTACCCTCGGTTTTCTCCCTCTCGGGATGATGGACGCCTTCTTCCAAAAGCTGCCACACTGCTCTGCAAGGGTCGGGAGCTGTACACATTGTTGTCAAGGCGCTGGACCAGTTTCTCTACTGCTGCGATGACAGAGAGGGAAACATTGTCTTGGTATTTGCGGAGCCTATAAGACACATCGGCTACAGTTGGTAGATCCGTATCACTCCAGTCTATTGCTGCCAGTGAATTGACGTGCCCTGATGGTACACTTTGTACAACCTTTCGCCACATGCCTGGGGTGCACGGGACTTCATCAGGATCGGCAGGGAGTTGTGAATTGTTCAAATCATAACTGATTATCTCCCGTACAACTAATTCTCTAAGGTACTGGACAGCTCTTTCCATATTGTTGCACTTGGGCATATGGCATGTAATGTATTCTTTTATGGGGTACCTTTCCTTCACACTTAACAGTAACCGTTTCCAGAGGCTGAGGATTCCTGACCTTTTTCCAATGGCTTTATCAATGCCTCCTTCTCTGGCAAGGGATCCCAACTGCTTGGCCTCCCTGCCATCTAACTCCAAGCTATTAGCCCCATGATCCCAGCACCGAAGCAACCAGGTGACAATGGGCTCACTAGGTTGGCGGCTAAAATCCTTTCTAACCTCACGAAGCTCACTCAGGGACAGGGATCGGGTGACAACCTCTGGTTCTGCCTCATCTTGATATCCCCCTGATGGCCCCGGTTGATCATCATCATCAGCTGTTGTACGAACTGATTTTTTTGTGTATTTCCTCTTTTGTACCGGGGCGACAGACACTGGTGGGGATTGTTTCTTTTGATCATCAGTGGTGTCTGCTGTGGGGATTGCAGTAGCTGCAGTGCCAGTTACAGGGGTTGCAGTAGCTGCAGTGCCAATTACGGGGGTTGCCGCAGCTGCAGTGCCAGTTACGGGGGTTGCCGCAGCTGCATTGCCAATTACGGGGGTTGCCGCAGCTGCAGTGCCAATTACAGGGGTTGCCGCAGCTGCAGTGCCAATTACAGGGGTTGCTGCAGTATCTGACAATCTGTTTTCTTCCCCTCCCCCCTGACAGTACGGACAATGCTGACAGCGCTGTCTGCTATCAAGCAGTGTTTGAGCCCAAGTGGCCAGAGCCCAGCACAGTGCAGTGCTTTTCACATCCCTGGGAAACCTACAACAACTTTTTTTCAGAAATGCAGCCATTTTATGAGAGTCATGCAGCTGCTCAGGAGTGAAGCTCCAAGTCATCGGGGGTGAGAGAGTACTTAGGTCATGGCCTATGTTCTGCCCCTCGTGGTTGTCCTGCCCCTCGTGGTTATCCTGCCTTTGGGAAACCTCTTGAGCAGTATTCATAAACCTGCTCTCAATATATGATGAAAGCAGGATCAAGTGCAGAAGAACTTCTAGCACTGTGGCGATAGTTTGCATGTCAAGGTGATGGTGAAAGTTTTCAAAAACTCTCATAAGAGCTGTTATGTTTAGCCCAGAAAGGAAAAAACCAGTGTAGTTCTCTCCCTCTGTGCTCTCACCAAAATGGCCACCACCACCAGCCCCTCTCAGCCCAGGGACTAGACAGGACAGCAAAACCTCATACACTTTCCAGATTAAACTCATAGTCACTAATATAACTGCATCATAAAACATTGTCATAAAGCACACTAGAGCAAAGTATGGGAACAAGCAGGGAAGCTGCAGCCCCGAGATGATACAACATCCTGCCAGGACTGCAAACAGCCTGCTGAGGTTTTTTTTCCACAGCCAGGACCACACCTTTGTAAATAATACCCACAGCATCTTAAACAGCATCCTTACAACTTTTACCGTAATTGCAACCGGGTCAGAGTCAGATCTACCGTTATCCCAACCTTTATTGCCCCACGTTCAGGCGCCAAAATATGTTGTGGTTTCACCGGAGCTCGGGACCACGCGTTCAGATTTCCCCCGGAGCGGGGGGGGAGAAAACCAAAACAGCCCGCAGGTTGGGATAAGGGTATTTTTACTGGAAATAACAGGGGAAGAACAGATAACAATGAACAATACAACCTTTTGCTGAGATGAGCAGTTCAGATCGCGCACTCCCCGTAACGGACACCGCGCCGCAGCCCGCGCAAACCCCAGCCGCAACACAATGGAGCCGAGCTCGCGCCGCGAGTAAACAAAGCCCGGAGCCGAGAGCACACTCCCGCCCGGTCCCTGCTGTTCGCGCGCCAACACTGCAACACCCCCTGCTTTTTATACTCGGCATGATGTAACTGGCATGGAATGATCCTATTGGTCAATTTGAGTTACTTGTCCCGAGCCCAGCAGGTTAGCCCCTCTTCCTGGCTGAAGCCCCTGGCTGAAACCAGGACAGGCCTTAGATAAAACTGAGCAAAGCCCTGTGATAATGAGACTAGAACTTACTTCAGGAACCAGCAGGGACAGGGAGGTGATTGTCCCTCTCTACTCTGCCCTTGTGAGGCCCCATCTGGAGTCCTGTGTCCAGATCTGGAGCCCCCAATACAAGAAGGATGTAGAACTGTTGGAGAGGGTTAAGAGGAGGGCCACAAAGATGATTAGAGGGCTGGAGCACCTGCCCTACAAAGAGAGGCTGAGGGAGCTGGGCTTGTTCATCCTAGAGAAGAGAAGGCTGTGGGGGGACCTCATTGCAGCCTTCCAGTACCTGAAGGGAGCTTATAAGCAGGAGGGGAATCAACTTTTTAAAAGGATAGACAATGGAAGGACAAGGGGGAATGGATTAAAACTAAAGGAAGGAAGGTTTAGGTTAGATATTAGGGGGAGGTTTTTTACAGAAAGAGTGGTGAGGTGCTGGAACAGGCTGCCCAGAGAAGTAGTGGATGCCCTGTCCCTGTAGGTGTTCAGGTCCAGTTTGGATGGGGCCCTGGGCAACCTTGTGTAGATCCAGGCCTGGAGGTTGGTAGCCCTGCCTGTGGCAGGGGGCCTAGAACTCTATGATCCTTGGGGTCCCTTCCAACCCATGCCATTCTATGATTCTATGATTTTATGAACCAGTACTCAACATCTCCCTCGACATCAACAACTTGAACATGCAGACTGGAAGCATGGACCATGCCAGGTACACCAGTCAGAGTTTCCACATGCAGCATTCAACAACTCAAAATCACACACTACCACTCCGGCCCTGAGAGAATGTTATGACAAATAGAGCCTCAAGTCATGGGCTAAATGAACTCACTCAACATTTTAGAGGGATGACCCATGGACTAAAGGAATGACATGTGTATGTATATCTCAGTGATGTGGAGAGTGGTAGTAATTAACTGAAAATGTAGAATCCAGGCATGACGTAGATTGTATGGAAAAACAGGTGTATTATGTCCTGGTTTCAGCTAGGACAGAGTTAATTTTACATGGAGCCAGCACAGGTGATCTGAGATAGCCAAGGTTTTTTTTCCCATACCATGTGACATCACGCCCCCATAAAAGGGGGCTAGTCATGGAGGGTCAGGTCCACAGGGTTCCAGGAAGGTCCGAGTGTGGGCATTTGATGGTCTTTGTGCAGACAGAGCATCCTGTTGGTTGTCAGGTTATTTGTGTTTTCACTGTTTGTTTATTCTGTTTCCCTCTTCCTGTGCTGTGTCAGTAAACTGTCTTTATCCCAACCCGAGGGTGCTTTTGTCTGTTTCTCCTCCCTGTAGGAAGGGTGAGAGACCAGTATAGCTGCTGCCTGAGACTGAACCATGATTCTAATCCATTTTTTTAAAAGGGGAGGTTTGAAAAATAGATTATTGTGTGGTCTCTGTTTCACTTCCACATGCAACCCTCCTCGTCTCACTATTTACAGTCATGCCGTTGACTCAGCATCATTTGCTGCTGCTGTCCTCGAGAAGCTTTTCAGTTATCATCCCTGTCCATTGTCCCCATCTTATCACCCTTATGCAGCACAGCTAATGTTGTGGTCTTTTTAAATTAAGCTTTTTAATTTTCTTTTTGTTTTGTACGTGTGTCTGGAGGATTTCAGTAGTTTAGATTTTAAGAAGGATAAGCAACATTTCTGTTCTTGTCCTTAGATGTAGGAGTTACAGAAATGGGACTTGTATTCTTTGTGCACACATGATAACTCTTAATGTTATTACCTAGGATTATTATGTTACTTGATTTACAGCAAAAGTATCCTGTCTATGAAAACTGTTATGCTTTGACTACTATGTTTTTTAAACCTTTTTGTAATTACTGGGAAATAATTTCTTCCCTTTTTTTTACTTTCTCAGGCTCCCTCCATTCTTGGTGTCTGTCCTGAAGGGATGGAAAACTTGTCAGTGGTATCGGCATCCTCAGAGGCAGGGAGCAGCCGCTCTCAGGAGATCGAGGAGCTGGAGCGTTTCATTGACAGCTATGTCCTGGAGTACCAGGTCCAGGGGCTGCTAACAGATAAAATGGAGGGGGATGGAGAAAGTGAGAAGACAGAGTCGCACATCTCACAGGTAGGTGAAGAGCACAGTGTGGGGAGGGAGAGGCTGAGGGATGCTAGTGGCTTGGTGCTTCAGTTGGGTATGCATGTTCAGTTCAAGCATTTCAAGCATGGAAGTGTAAAGCAGGATGTAATAAAAGGCTGGAGTTGGGGCAGCTTGCTTGTTCAACCAGATATGAGGTCTCCAACCAGTTGGTAAAGGTCTCCTGACAAGTGGCTTTTATTTTTCCATGGTCTCAAGGTGCATGCTCTGAAGCTTTTGGACTTCTCCAAGGTCCTCATTCATAAATGAATAACAATTAATTTTTAAATGAAGGGTGTCTCTTTTCATCCCAAACAGCATGTTGCTTCACCAGAGTGGAAAAATCCTGGAGGAACTGGGAGGAACTGCAGCGGCTGCAGTGAGATGGTGCTCAGTAGTGAGAAGTGCTTCTGTCTGTATGCAGGGAGGTGTCTATAAAAAAAAACAAAGACCAAAAGTCAATCAAAAGCCCCAATGATCCCCAGAACAGTGGTTTTTTTTGTGGGCATTTTAATATGTGAAATAACCTGTTTACTTGCATCATGGTTGTTGTGTCAGTAACGGAAATTGCTGTATTTCAGAGGATGGGAATACCCAGCAAACAGAGGGATTGTTTTAGCAGGCATGCAGTTTGGTGTTGTCATTAGAAAATACATCGACCCAGTTAAGTTTGTTCTTAAAATGGACATTTGTGGTGAGTTGACCATGGCTGGAAGCCAAGTGCCCACCAAAGCTGCTCTATCACTCCCCCTCCTCAGCTGGACAGGTGAAGCCTCAAAAAGCCGGAACCAAAACTCACTAGCCTTGGTGACTATTAAGCGGGTATTCTTTATTGCAGTGCCGGGCTCACAGGGGATCGCTCCTCCCACTGTGTGCACCGTTTCAAGCCAAATTTCTCATATTTATACAGATTAACTCTACATATTCATTATAATTTCTAAGAAAAGGCAGGGTTATGCAAATTATTTCCAGGAAGTAATTTACATTAACTCCTCCCAGATAGAGAATGCTCAGTGACCCTCCGGGGTCTTCTTGTGGTCTTCAGGGATGAAGGCTGGACATCTTCCTCCCTCTCAGTACATGCTCTTTACGGTTTTCTCCATCATCTCAAAAACACATTCCTGCCCAAACTAGTTAGTAACCCTTTTAGCTGAAAAAAAGATATACTCTGTCTCTTAATTGTTCATTGGTCTCATTATTTATGACTCCCCTATCTTCACTTCTTTATCTTCAAGGCTGATCCACTGTTATGGTTAAATTTTGTACCTGCTCCCATGAAATAGCTCACACAGCTACAGCCATATTCTACTAAAATCCAAAACCTGCAAATACTGTCTATTCTCAAAACATGCAAATTCTTCCTATATTAAAGCTATATTAATTAATAGTCTCTCAAGGTACATCTATATCAATCTACTCAGCATTATTACATATCACTGAATCACAGGGAGAGGTTATATATAACAAAAGGCTTGCAAGTCCAGATAAGGACAGGGAGAGATCATTTACCAATTAACTTCATGGGACAAACAAACTCAACAAGGAATATAATTAATCTAATTTATTACCCAAGCAAATCAGAATAAAGCAATGAGACATAAAACCAAATCTTAAAACACCTCCCCCCACCCTCCCTTTTTCCCAGGCTTAACTTCACACCTGAATTCTCTACCTGCTCCCCCCTCCAAGTGGCACAGGGGGATATGGAATGGAGGTTTTCTGCTGCTCCTTCCTCCTCAGGGGGAGGACTGCTCACAGTCTTCCCCTGCTCCAGCATGGAGTCCCACCCACGAGAGACAGTCCTCCATGAACTTCTCCAACTTGACTCCTTCCCACAGGAGCTTCAGTTCTTCACGAACTGCCCCAGAATGGGGCCTTTCCACAGGGTACAGACCTTCAGGAACAGACTGTTCCACCGTGGTTCTGTCAGGAAACCTGCTCTGGTGTGGACTCCTCTCTCCATGGGTCCACAGATCTTGCCAAGTGCTTGCTCCAGCACAGGCTTCCCACTGAGTCACAGTCTCCTTCATGTGTCTCCACCTGCTCGTGTGTGAGGTCCTCCATGGGCTGCAGGTGGAATCTCTACTCTGTGTTACCTTCCATGGGTTACAGGGGGACAGCCTGCACCACCATGTTCTGTAGGTGAATCCTGTGGCACCTGGAGCATCTTCTTCATTGACCTTGGTGTCTGCAGTTTCTTACATCTTCTTGCTCCTTTTTTTGGCTACAAAAAGCAGCCACTTGTGAGGTTTTTTCCCCTCTTAAATATATTATCAGAGAGGTGCTACCACCACTGCTGATTAGCTTGGCCTTGGTCAGCAGTGGGTCCGTCTTAGAGCCGGCTGATATTGGATCTGTCAGACCTAGGGGAAGCTTCTAGCAGCTTCTTGTAGAAGGCACTGCTGTAGCCCCCCTACTTCCAAAGCCTTACAATGCAAAACCAAAGCTACATTTTAGGTCCAACACAAGGGGTAATAAAACCCCCTGAACTACTCTTGTTTTTTGGAGGGAAATAATTTGTATTCTGGTACCACAGTGAGCCAGATATGTGCTGAAGATGTGAACTGACGAAGGGATAAGGAGACCCTGGTGCAAGGAGTGGTGAGCTCTGGTCTTTGCCCTTGGGCTTGTAGGCTGCTGTGATCCTCCATTTGCAATAGAAGTGCTTTCCTACCTTGCAGGACTCCTAGTAGGATAAAACGTTTAGTTTAGAGACCACTTACATACTGGTTATGAGGATGAAATAAGAATAGCTAGACTGAAGTGTCATAAGGCTATGGATTTTTCCATTGTTGGATAGCTGTGATGGAGGGGGTCTGCTGGTCTGATTTGTGTCTTTTTGTCTCTATATGGGGTGCAAGGGAGACTTATCCAAATCAAAGATCCTGTACCACTTTGCATTAAGCCTTAATTTTAATTTAGAAGTAACAAGGCTATGTGGCAAAGCTGAGTTGGGGGTATGATGATGGGGAGAAGGACAGAGTCCAGGCTGGGTTTGTTCAGGACCATGACAACCTCCAGCATGCTGAGAAGTTTTGTTACAGGTCATTTTATCTCTCATTTCATGCTCAAGTCTATTAATTGCTTACAAATGAGGCCTTGCCTCCTTAGGGCTTTGATTTGCCTTTAAATTGGGAGGAGTGTTTGGGGTAGGAAGGGCAAGACTCTTAAGCGTGATAACATTGTGAGCTTCTCCAAGTAGGTCAACAAAGGTGGCAGAAAAGTGGTGGGCAGCTCTTTAAAGAGCTTATTAAAGGTAAAGCTGAGGTCCTCCCTTCTGGGGAGGTAGAATGGGCCCTCTAATAAGAGCAGAGCTGTGTAGGGGTCATGGGCATTTCTAGTAGTGGCTCTTCTTATTTTGTGGCTTCATCCATACCTGTCAAGAAGCTCTCAGGTAGTTGCTGTTAGTATGGAACTGACTCTTTTTCTTGGCACATCAGCCTTGGTGATGACATTCAAGAGGTGAGTGTGTCTAGGGCAGCTGAGTGCTTCCAGGATGAAAGACCTCAGAAATGGGGCTGGTCACCAAGGTTCCATTTCAAGTTTGTTGAGGGGAGTTACTAAATTACTTAGGATTAAGTAGCATCTTTCATGCTTGTCTAGTGAAAACTGCTCTTATTTTTTTTTTTTTGGTAAATGTTATTTTTCCCAGTATGATGTACCCTTAATTTCTTTGAGGGGGTAATAGAAAACCTCAAATGACCCCACATTTAGTTATTTTGGTGTATTTTGATGGAGACACCTTACTGTCAAACCGTGAGGGAAGCTGGCCTAAGCAGCTTGGGATCCCCTATGTCTGGGAAGTCCCCTGATGCCCATGTCCTTCACCATGGGGCGAAGCTGGTATGACAGCAGGGCTACCATTCAGGCTGCATGTCACAACTTAGTCATGCAGCAGTGGTCAAACCTGCAGCTTTGAGCTCTGTTTTCTCCTTTGTTTAAAATAAAAGCACAGTTTTTTGGCAGCTCAGGACTCCCTGAAGCAAACAGAATTGGGGGAAAGTGGAAAGTTCCAAACTTTCCATGGAAGACTCCATGGAAAAGAGTAATTGAGACAAGCTTCCCTGGTGCATACTGTCGGGGAAGACAGCAGGCCTGCTAGCGGCCTAGCTCTCTTCACCCAAGACATAGGCCCTGACAATATTCTTCTATTCCCATGAGAAAAGTTACTCACGCTGTGAGGATCCTAATAATCACATTCTCAAAACACAGCGGCCTTGCTGATAGGGGTACAGGCTACCCTAAACCAAGAAGCAGTTATGGGAAGGTATTTGGGAGTAACAGAACATGTTAGGAACCAACCATAACAAGATGGTCAAAACAGCAGGTGTGCGGATGCGTTTAGGTATTAAAGGTAAACTAAGAATATTTAGCTATAAGATAGGTTTATCAGAGCTCATTATAATTACTAACCAATCAATATGGTGTGAACAGTGTGTGTAACCAATTAGCAGTTTTTTAGCTTGCCACGTTTGCAGCAAGAAAGGTATATAATCTGTGTGATTTCACCTAATAAAATGGCTGGCTGGCTTCCTGGCTTCATGGCTTCACCTACAATTCATATACTGAATTGCGTGTTGCTCCCTGCCGGTCGCCACAGCATACCACATGCCTGAGATACTAAACACTGTTGGAGTCTGCAAGGAAATACTGGGGATGCATTTTATTGCAAAGCATCATTTCAGGTGCCTTCTGTTAGAAATGACAAAAGGTCCTAAAAAAGGACTCAAGGTAGATAAGTTAGTGAAGCAGTAATTTATTATACTTTCTTGCAAGAGCAGGTGACCCAAAAAGTAGGCACACTTTTGGTCAGAGCCTGCAGCCTTTTTATACCATATTCTTGTACGTATTCATCACTTGTCCCGCTTCGTATTGAGTTCTCGGAAATGATTTCCATAAACTCCTCCCAATCGAGTCTGCGTGTTGTCCCATGGTGGTGGTCATCAGGGGTCTTGGTGATGAAGGCTTGAAGTCTTCCTCCTTCCCCTGTTTTAACTATGGATTTTACAGGCTCAACCAAGGCGCCTTATTCACAATAGTACACAATACAATACACATTGCACGTCTGGCAGATTCCCTTTTCCCATAGGTGAAGAGAATTAAAATGTATGAGTCTCTTTGTCTAGGACAACTGCTTACTGGCAGGTACTTGTCCTTATCTTAACTTTTCCTGGTAACTGACATGGGCCTAGGGCTAAAGGAAGTCAAAGCTCCATACAGGTTTCAGATTGGGCATGTTAATTTTGTAGCCTCTGATAGTATCAAAACCCCACATTGTCTTGCCTGTTTGCCTTAATGTGGCAATTTGTGACCCAGTATGAATCAGCACTGTGGAAGCCTGTTGGTTGAGCTTTGTTTCCTTCAGTCACATTTTAACCCTTGTTTGGGAGGGATTTTTCCATAACACAACAGCAAAACCATATTAACAGTATTCCCTCTTAGTCCTCCACAATTCAACATAAAAAAATACGACAACCCATTTCACTTTGCAAAAGCAACATTTCCCAGCATTTTCTACACTTCCTGCAATCGTTCCTGTATCTTCCCTCTGCTTGTGGTTGGTGGGTGGAGCATTTCCAAACCAAAGCCTTTGGCATCATCTTGATTTAAAAAGAAAGGGGGGGAGGGACACACGTGTACAGTGATGCCTGTGGCTGGACAGCATTTGCTGTGTGCTGTGAACTAACACAGCAGTTTTCCCAGCCCAGCTATTATTTCACACAATCCCTTTTTTGTCCTTTTCGCAGTGGACAGCAGATTGTAGTGAGCAGTTTGATGGCAGCTGTTCCTCATCCCGAGGGGAGGGCTCATCTCACAAACACAGTCAGGTAGGGGTTGTGTTTAGCTCTTTCTCATTAAATCTTTGCTTTTGCTCTTGTACTGCCTCATCTGTACAACTTTCTCACTCACATGGAAGGGGAGATGTGTCCCTCTGCTTGGCTGCCAAAAGCTCGCTTCCACTGAAACTAAGGGGGTTAGGCAACATTCCAACATGCAGATGGATGCTTTGACCAGGAACTTATTGCTCTGCAATAACAGGAGAAAAAATATGGAGTGTCACATTTATTCCTGAAGAGCTCCTTATGGTCACCTATGAGAGGGATTTATCTGGAGCATCAAAGCTGACTTGAAAGTACAAGCTGCACCTGACATGGGGGAGCTTTGTGTAACTGTTCCTTAGTTATGTGCTGCAGCACGAGGATGGCAAAGCGGATTAAATAGCTGAGAGGCTGAGGTGGGAGAATCACCAAAATTGCATGTGCTGAGAGCCTGTGTTGGGTTTATAGTGACAGAAGTCAGGTGTGAGTTGTTTCTGGTGGCTGTATGTAGTGTGAACATCAGCGAAGAGTATCTACCCAGTGCTGCTGGCGTCGCTAGAGGTGGCTGTCCTTCCACTGAGCAAGAACCAGTGTGGGAGAGCTTTGGGTAGGCATGGATTTGACCATTGTCACCTGGTTGAGGAGCTGCTGTGCCACGATGTGATGATCAACATTGTAAGAGCAGTGTTTACCTGTGGGAAATAAAGAGAAGCCTTGGAGACACAGTTATGCTTTTTGGAGGGAAATTGTGAAAGCAAGAGAAAAAGCAGTGAAGCATGACATAGAATGTGTGAGGTCTTGTAGAGATGTAAATTTGTTTGGTGTTTAGCAGGGAGGTGGCAAGGTGTGTTTTGTAATGTTAGGGAAGGTGCAGAAAGAAAGACTCCTGCACAGCAGGAGTCCCCCAGGGTGGGACAACCTTTTGTATAGGAAAGTTGTGGTTCTTGTGTTAATGAAAAGTACTGAAACCTGACTCCAGGCTGCTGCGTCAACCATGGAGAGGGGATAGAAGTTGGCTCAGTTGTTATTAAAGTTGTCTTCGATCCACCACAATCGGAGTCAGTGCCTTTCAATATGCCACATTCACCCAAGGAGATATAAGAGCAAACCATCTGCAGGAAAGGGTGAAGCTGCATTTGAAGTTGCTGTGGATGAAGGATGTCTCACCTGGAGAAGGGTTTTCAGGCTGGTGATTTTGGTGCTCTTGTCCTCCAGGCTTCCGTTCCATGCCTAGGAGCCCCTTGCAGGGTGGTACAAGAGGCTGTGCCAGTCTGAGCACTGCATATTGCAGCTCCTGCATCAGGCACAGTTTCTTTCTGCTTAAAGCCATGTTGGAAGCTGCTTGGTGTATTGAGGATGGAAAAATACTTGATCTGTAGAGGTCATGAGGCTGTTGTAAAAATGTCAAGTTTCTGGTTTCACATGTGGATGCGGAAGGCAAGACACCCCCCATCCCACCCCCGTCACGTGGCCCTACCTGTCAGAACACTCCAGGCACAAAAGACCGATGGAACAGAAATGAGACTGAGATGCACACCTTGAGACCTATGTTGTCTCCGTGGGGATGCCTGCTAAACCTGTGCCTGTCAGCTTGACCTAGATCCCCAGACACCAATGGGGCTGCTCAGCATCCTGTGTGGGTTGGCAAGTATAACTCTGTAAGTATACATACATCTGTGTAGAGGGGTTGTAACGGTAATATAACCTGTAGCTAGTTTTGCTTTGCTATTAGGGAAATAAAGTTTTGTTTGGGGTAATATTATTAGTTGTTTTTGTTGGGGGTGTGTGTTCTTGCCAAACTTGATGATCTCTTGAGGTCCCTTCCAACCCCTACAATTCTGTGATCCCAAACCTGACGAGGATGGGATTCAGCCAATGAAAAGTGGGACTCACTAGTGGAGTGCACAGCTAGGTGAGGTTGCATCACTGGATGGGAGGAATGCCCAGAGAGGTTTGTACTCCCCCAAATACTGGTAGAGCACATTGTAATCTGTGTTGGTTTTGCAACTGTTTAACGTATATGAGAGTAAAGTGTATCCAGTGTAATAAGTATATCCTGGGCCCACGGGGGACACAGGAGATTGACTTATGAAGAGGACTAGATTTGTGGTGTATCAGGTGTGGCAATACAACTCCATTGCCAGAGGTGAGGTGCGTTTGGCATTATTGTTGTCAGACTCATTGAGAAGTGTTTATTAATGGGGTAGTTATAGCCCATATCAGTTGCTGCAGCATTAGTTGCAGCATACGGCGATTTTTCCTTGGTAGCACTGCCGGCGGTGCTAACCCTGATAAAGAGGCCGCACTGCCTCATGAAAATTGTGAATGGAGACAAGAACACTGGAATACTCTGTGGGATATATGGGAGGCATGTACCCATATGCCCCCCAAACCATGGATGCAGAAGGAGCCCATAGGGGTGTTATGGTATTGGAGTCAATTTGTAGAAACTGAACAGACCAAAAATTCTGTACGGCTGGAGCATGTTGGGCGCATGGGGGGGGGTGTGCACTTTTATTCGCTTATAAGGTTGTGATACAACAGTTGAAGGAAGAGCAGGAGAGGAATAAACTTCTCCAAGACCAGCTGCAGGCTGTTTGAGCTGTGCAGGTCATGCAGAGGCAAGCCCTGCTGGAGGCTAATGATCAAAAGGAACGGTTAGAAGAAAAGTGTACTAAACTAGTAGAGTGATCTGTGGTTGTGGTGGTTTAGCCATGGCTGGAGGCCAGATGCCCACCAAAGCAAATCTATCGCTCCCTTTTGCAGCTGGACAGGGGAGAAAATATACATTGAGAGGCTCAGGAGTGGAGATAAGGACAGGGAGAGATCATTCCACAATCAGCGTCACAGGCAGAACAGACTCAGCACAGAATAGAGGAAAGAAAACTCTAATTGATGACACCGCCCTGCACCCCCAGTGATACCAGAGTTGGGTAATGAGAAGTGTGACCAGATCTTAAAGCACCTCTTCCCCACCCTTCCCTTCTTAGCAGACTGATCTTTAGTCAGGATTTCACTCCCTTCTTCCCTCCCCATTGTGGCACAGGGAGGGGCAGGGAATGGGGGAATGGGGGTTTTGGTCAGTTCCTCATGAGTTGTTTTCCTTCTTGGCTGGGGGGCATTCATTCGTCACACCCTTCCCTTGTTCCAGCGTGGGGTCCCACCCATGGGAGACAGTCCTTCACAAACTTCTCCAACGTGACTCCTTTCCCACAGGGCTTCAGCTCTTCACCAGCTGCCCCAGCATGGGTCACTGCTATGGCAAGCAGTCATAAATCACAATGTCTCTCAGTCGCAGTCACCAGCCCTCTACCCCAGTAAACCTGCTCCAGCGTGGGTCTCCTCCTCGCTCATCTCTGTGTTGCTCTCTCTCCATCGGCTGCAAATGCTGGCAGAGGCTTGCTCCAATACGAGTCACAGCATCTCCTGTATGTCTCCACCTGCTCCAGCATGGGGCCTCTCTATGGGCTTCAGGTGGGGTCTCAGCCTTTTCCATGGGCTGCCAGGGGGACACCCGCTCCACCATGGGTTTCTCCACAGGTTGCAGGGGCATCTTTCTCTCCTGCACCTGGGGCACCTCCTCCCCCCGCCTTCACCAGCCTTGGTGCCTGCAAAGTTCCTTACATCTTCTCATTCCCTTCTCTGGTGGCAAAATGCAGCTGCTTGTGGGTTTTTTTTCCCCTAAATGTGATTCCCAGAGGCACTGTGACCATTGCCGATTGGTTCAGCCTTGGTCAGCAACGGCTCTGGCCTTGAATCAGCCGATGTTTACTCTCTGGGGCCTGCAGAGAGCTTCTAGCTGCTTCTTGCAGCAGCCTTCTCTGCAACCCCCCCCTTCTCTACCAGTACCCAGCTACGCAAAACTACGACAGTGGTATGAACTGTGAAGACAGGAAAAGGACGGAAAAAAGGAGAGAATGGGCACCAGGTGCAGGCCATAGTCATCGATCCCGGTTGGGATCCTGAGACATGGGACGGTAACATCTGGGGTACTGATAACTCATCCGCGAATGAGGAAGAGTATGACACCCCTACATATATGAGAAAAAGAGCTGCCCCTGTGTTGTGCAGAAAAACAGTACATGCAGGACCCAGGCAGATGGTATGACAAGATGAATTAACAGATTTCACCCTGGAGGACATGAAGAGTTTGCTTAGTAAATATAAACAACAACCCAGGGAGAAGCCACAACTTTGGCTAGTTTGATTAATGGAACTAAGGGCCAATTCAGTGACCCTTGATAATGGGGATGCCAAAAAGTTTTTAGGACTCAAAGATTATGTGTATGTACAGGCAGCACTCTGATGGATAGGCCCCGAAGGTCAGAGTCTCATTGCAGTTGTGGCTGAAAAGCTTTCTGACACACTAATGACAGTGATTGGTTCGTCTCTAGTTCTACCTGGGGTACATTATATCAGGCCAGCAGCTTGTTAAAGGCAGAAGCTATGAAAGTCACAGTGAAACCAGGGAATCATGAATTATACATGCAGCAACCATTACTCTCTAGGATACGTAACAAATTACTAGAGAGGTGTCCAGAGGAATGGCATGTCTATTTGATTCCCCTATCGATGACCAAACAGGGTCAACCTATTGGAGACGCTATTAAAAAACTACAATTACTAGGGGACTTGCCAGGAGTGGGGAGTAGGTGTAATAACTCTCAACCTGCTAATGAACAGAGACCCCGGGAAAGTAGCTCCAAGGATACTGAACCTGGAGAGCAGACTGTTTGTTCTGCCTGCTACTGCAGAAATGATTGGGAAAACAGGAAATAGATAGAAAGCCAATTGAGGTGTTAGGTCAGCTGGCAAGGTGGCATAATGTGCATGCCGTACAGATAGCTAAACAACAAGGAGAAAAACCTAACCGATGGCAAACATGACACTGTATATCCTTGGGACAGAATGGAGCAGGCAGTCTTGCAGTTTGCACCAGGGGAAGGGATGCCAACTATGTTTGCTCCATGTGAACCACAAAAACATTCAAAGCAGGAATAGGGAGGTGGCCAAGCCCCCGTGCCTGAAGGGTTCCAATGTAACATCACACGCAGGGACAGTTAGCTATTTACCCTGTGTACCATCTTCTGGATGGAACATAATCAGCAAATAGTCTGAGTAGACATTGGAGTGGAGGTCTGTTGTGGTTTAAACCTCAGCGGAAAAGCTGGGGCCACAAAGGTCAGAAAAAGAAGCCCTCTGCCTCTTTAAGAGGTGGGGGATGGGCAAATGGAGGGAACCGAAGAGCTGCGAGACAGAGGAAAAAAAAACCAAAGGCCCGCGGGTTGGGATAAGGATAGTTTACTAACCACAACAGGAGAAAATATGAAAACAACTAACTACAGTGCTATTATATACAGTGCAAACCTCTCACCCCACTATGTAATTTGAGCCGTGCCCAAACCGATTCAGATTCAGAGCCCCGAACGCGGCACTCCCCGAGCCCGAACCGATTCAGATTCAGAGCCCCGAACGCAGTACTCCCCGAGCCCGGCACCCCAGAGCACCCCCCTCACCACCACCTGCCGTGCCAATCCAAAAGAGCAAGCGAGAGAAGCCAGAACTGCCACTACACCTGCCCAGACTGGAACTTTCCATGCCTGGGTCTGGAGCAGTTTCTGATGGGTCCGGAGTCGCCCCCGGAACTGGCACTGCGCCTGCCCAGACCGGAACCTCCCGTGCCCGGGTCCGGAGTCGCCCCTGCAAGGGGGGGGGGGGCCAGACTGCCTGATCATGACACAATTGGTATGGAATACTCTCAGGGCTAACATAGCCTGTTGCTGGGCTGAACCCAGGACAAGGTCACAATTATACATGGGAACCCAGAGAGACACAAGAATGAAATGACACCCATGTGGGGCTTAGGGGATCAGCCAATCTGTCCTGGTTCTAGCCAGACCAGAATTAACCTCCTCAAACAGCCAGCCCAGGTGAGCTGAGTTAGCCTGGGCTGTTTTCCACCCCACCTGACATCACTCCCCCATATAAAAGGGGCTGGTTGGGGAAGGGTACTCCTGGGTGTCTTCACAGCAGTCTGTGTGTGGCTAGGGTGTTCAGTCCTTGTGTAGTGCAACACTGTAATCATCAGGTTGGTAAGGTATACTGTGATCTCATTGGGTGTGAGTGTAATTGGCTCTTATTATTCTATTTTCATGGTTCTTTTGTCAGCAAACTGTGTTTATCTTGACTGATGGAGGCTCTGTCTCTTTCTCCTCCAGGAGTGGTGTGTGGTGCTCAGCCACTGGTTGGGGCTGAACCACCACAGTCCTTTTTGGCACCCACTGTGGGGCATGAAGGGTTGAGATAATGGTAGATCTGGCCTAGTTGTGTTAAGAAGTTGTGATAAATATTTACTATGTTCCTCAAAGAGGTGACTGGTAACAGTGTTCTTGTCTGTTCACCTGGCTTTGGTGCGTGAACTCACACCCACTTTCTGTAATTGCTGCCTAGCTGTTTATCACCTTGGGGAGTTGAGTGAGGTTCCTAATTCTGTTATATAATGTGTGACACTGATTTATAATATCATCTGTGTTTGTCAGCATCTGAGGGTATCTATATGTGGCATTCCTGTCATTTCCAACTCTTGGGCAACATATCTTAGCATTGTTTAATAATTGCACTCAATTTATGGGGAAGATGCAGAGATGCTTCCTCCTCCCATTTTTCCTTCAGGCTTGTTAAAACAGCTTTTGAGAGTGGTGGCTATTCTTGGGATGTTCAGATCAGTATGTATCTGTTGCTCATTGTGCTGAATGTTTTTCAAGTTTAAAGTGTTACAAGAAGTTGTTTAAAGGACACTATCAGGGTCTGGACCCTGGGCCTGAAGTTTCAGGGGTAGCGTGGTGCATGGGAGGTGTGGTGGCTTAGCCCTGGCTGGAGGGCAGACACCCACCAAAGTCAGTCTATTGCTCCCCTCTGTAGTTGGACAGGGGAGGAAATACATATTGAGAGAGTTAGGAGTCAATGTAAGGACAGGGAGCGATCATCCTGTCATCAATGACATGGGCAAAACAGACTCACCACAGAGTGAAGGAAAGAGAGCTATCTAATTTATTACACTACGCGCACAGTGAAACCAGAGTTGGATAATGAGAAGTGTGAACAGATCTTAAAACACCTTCACCTTACCCCTCCCTCTTTAGCAGACTTTAGTAATGATTTCACTCCCTTCCCCCACATTTTGGGACAGGGACTGGGAAAATGGGGGCTTCAGTCAGTTCCTTACAAGTTGGTTTCCTTCTTGCCTGGGGGGGGGCATTCATTCCACACCCTTCCCCTGCTGCACTGTGGGGTCCCACCCATGGGAGACAGTCCTCCATAAACCTCTCCAATGTGAGTCCTTTCACACAGGGCTTTATCTCATCAGGTGCCCTGCCATGGGTCACTGCTATAGTGGGCAGTCATAAATCGCAATGTCTCTCAGTCCCAGTCTTCCACAGCGTCACAAGCCTCCCCCCAGCAAACCTGTTCTGGTGTAAAACTCTCTTGCTCATCTCTGTGTCTCTTCATGGGCTGCAAGTGCTGGCAGGGGCTTGCTTCAACATGGGTCACAGTATCTCCTGTATGCCTCCACCTGCTCCATCCAGTGTGGAGCCTCTCCACAGGCTACAGGTGGGGTCTCAGCCTTTTCCATAGGCTGCCAGGGGGACACCTGCTCCACCATGGGTTTCTGCAGGGGCATCTTTCTCTCTGGCACCTGGGGTGCCTCCTTCCCAGCCTTGGTGTCTGCACAGCTCCTTCTCACTCCCTTCTCTGATGACAAAATGCAGATGTCTGTGGGTTTTTTCCTCCTATATGTGATTCCCAGAGGCACTGTGACCATCTCCGGTTGTCTCAGCTTTGTTCAGCAGCAACTTTGGTGTTGAATTGGCTGATGTTTAGTTTTCAGGGCCTGCAGAAAATGCTATCTGCTGCTCCTCACAGCAGCCTTTTTCTGCAGCCCCTGGTCTCTCCCAGCACCCAGCTATGCAAAACTGTGACAGGAGGGTATGAGCAAATATCTGGACAAGAAAAATCCATAAATGCTGTGGCTACCCAAACCTCAGAAACCAACACTGTAGCTGAGCCAGAAAGACCCCCTACAACAAGCACAGCAGCTACTCAAAACTCAGAGGCTTGTCCTGTAGTTGAGTCAGAATGCCAACCAGTACAAATATCAGTCGCCCTTATACAGAAGAAATACACAAAGCAATCAGTCCACACTGAAAGGTGATGATGAACCAGGACCATTTGTGATAACCTGAAGAAGAGGTGGTACCAGGGGTTATAGCCTAATCCTTGTCCTTGAATGAGCTGAGAGACAGGAGAAAAGATTTCAGCCACCTCCCAGGGGAGCACATAATCCCCTGGCTACTCTGATGCTGGGACAATGGGGCCAGGGAGGCCAAGCAGCTGAGGTCCCTGTCCGGAGAAGGAGGCATTGGCAAGGTGGTAGGAAAGAAGTCCCAAGTCCTCAGCCTCTGTAGGTGATGTCTATCAAGTGTCAGAGAAAGGTACCCATTCATTGAAGTAGTTGTGTGTCAGCCAGGAAAGTGGACAACCATGGAGCAGCATATTCGGTATTTGAGGAGTTAGCTGTGCAAGAAATGGTCTACTATGATCCTGATGAAGTCTAGTGTTCCTGGACTATGTAGTGTAAGTTTGTGTGGAGTGCACCAGCATCATATGCTGCCTCACTGGCCATAATAGACTGGGGAAAGGAAGAAGCACTATCAGTGAATAAGGTGGCTAGCTGACTCCATCTATTTGAAGAAAGCCTCTCTTCCTCCCTAGTTTCTGCTGTGGGAGGTCCAGAAACTTGAAGATAATTTTTCCCACCTGTACAGACCACAATTTCAGCCATCAGAAGTAGGTGTTCCCCTATGCCAGGAAGAGCCAATAAAAAGTACACCCTATGAGGCAGCCGGTGGCTCTATCTGCAAAGACATGAGGAGGTGGGATGGGAAAGCCACCTCAGCCCTCCAAGCCCTTGGAAAGCTGCAAGGAAAAACAGTTACAAAAAGATTCCTCCAAGAAAAATGTTGTGTCAGGTTCCAGTAGACAGCCCACCAGACTGTATGATTGTCATGGTACTTGTGACCCTCTTGAAGGGACCTCTGAGTCTTTCTTGGAAGAAGTAAACAGCAAATACAATAAGCAAGGTTAGAGGAGCCCTGCCTCCAGCCAGGTGGAGGAAAGGGATAATTGGATCTATTGGACTGTGTGGATCCGATGGCCTGGAAAGTCAGATTCACAGAAGTACCAAGTGATAGTAGACACTGGTGCCTGGTGTACCTTAATACCATTGAACTATGAAGGGTCAGAGCCCATCTATACTTCTGGAGTGATGGGGAACCCAGCAGTTGACTCTACTAGAAACTGAATTGAGTCTAACTGGGAAAAGCACCCCATTGTGACTGGCCCAGAGGCTCTGTGCATCCTGGACATAGACTTCCTCCAGAGAGGGTACTTCAAAGACCCAAAAGGGTGCTGGTGGGCTTTTGGAATAGCTGCCTGAGAGACAGAATAAATTGAACGTCTGTCTCTTCTGCTTGGACTGTCAGAAGACCCTTCTGTTGTGGGACTGCTAAAGGTTGAAGAACAGTGGGTACCAATTGCTACCATGACGGTGCACAGAAGACAATACTGCCCAAACAGAGACTCCCTGATTCCCATTCAGAAATTGATTCATCAACTGGAGAGTCAGGGAGTGATTGGTAGAACCCGCTCGCCCTTCAGCAGTCCAATCTGGCCAGTGAAGAAGTCCAATGGAGAGTGGAGGCTGACAGTGGACTATTGCGGCCTGAATGAAGTCACACCACCTGTGATTGCTGCAGTGCTGGACATGCTGGAACTCCAGTATGAATTGGAATCAAAAGCAGCCAAGTGGTGTAGAACAATTGACTGTGCAAATGCTTTCTTCTCAATTCCTTTGGTGGCAGAGTGCAGGCCACAGTTTGCCTTCACTTGGAAGGGAATCCAGTACACCTGGAATCAACTGCCCCAGGGTGGAGAAACATAGCCCCACCATCTGCCGTGGGCTGGTCCAAACTGCATTAGAACAGGGTGGAGCTGGTTTTGCTATCAAAGTAAGGTCAAGGGGCCACCTCAGGAAATCCAGCTTTTAGGAATAAGATGGCAGAATGGGTGTCATCAGATCCCAATGGATGCAATCAATAAAATAGCAGCAGTGTCTCCACCGAGCAAAATAGGGGAGACACAAGCTTTCTGAGGCACTTTGGGTTTCTGTCGAATGCACATCACAAACTACAATCTCATTGTGAGCACATGCTACCATGTTACTCAGAAGAAGAATGTTTTCCATTAGGGCCCTGAATAGCGACAAAGCTTTGAACAGATCAAACAGGAGACAGTCCATGCAGTAGCCCATGGGCCCTTCTGCCCATGGGCCCTTCTGCACAGGGCCAGGTGTAAAGAATGTTCTATACACTGCAGCTGGGGAGAATGGCCCTTCCTGGAGTCTCTGGCGGAAAACACCAGGGGAGATGTGAGGCTGACCGCCAGAGTTTTAGAGTTGGGGCTACAGAGGACTTGAGGCCCTGTACACTCCAATAGATGGAAATACTGAAGACGTTTGAGCCACTTTGGAAGCGATTGGAACTGAAGCCCAGCTCTCCCTGACACCCTGACTGCCTGTGCTGAGGTGGATGTTCAAAGATAAGGACCCTTCCATGCATCATGCCACTGATGCTATGTGGAGCAAGTGGGTTGCACTTATACAGCGAGCTCAAATATTACCCATGAATCCTGGAAGTGATCACAGATGGGCCAAAAAGCAAAGATTCTGAAATATCACCAGAGGAGGAGGTGATGTGTGCTGAAGAGGCCCCACTGTATTGTGAATGACCAGAAAATGAGAAGCATTATGCCCTGTTCACTGATGGGTCCTGTCACATTGTTGGTAAACATCAGAGGTGGAAGGCTGCTCTATGGAGTCCCACACAAGTTGTAGAAGCTGCTGAAGGAGAAGGCGAATCCACCCAGTTTGCAGAAGTAAAAGCCACCCAGCTGGATTTAAACACTGTCAAACAAGAAAAGTGGCTGAAACTGTACCTCTAGACTGATTCCTGGGTGGTGGCTAATGCCCTGTGGGGGTGGTTGCAGCAATGGAAACAAAGCAACTGGCTTTGTTTCCCAGCCCCATCTGGACTGCTCCATTGTAGCAAGATATTCCTGCCCAGTTAGAGAACATAACTGTAAAAGTACTACACTGTCACTGTCAAGATGGACAAACAACATGTACAGGAGGTCTGGTGCACAAGCAAAAAGAAGAACAAATGATCCCAAATTATTTCTGTATCCTCATTTATATACACTTCTACTATACGTGTGTCCTTTTGCTATTGGCCTATCAGGTATATGCTAACATTCAATAGGTTGACATTTTTAGCTCCGCTAACAAGGCTTATCTCTTTCCAGGTTCCTTTATCTGCAGTCAGCAAATTCCTTAAAATGGTTTTACTTCTCCAGATGTTCTACACTTTATCATAGGTACACTTTACACTTTCTCATGGGTACGCTTTGATATCTTCAAGGCTTAGCTCTATATTCTCAATCAAGGAGTCTACGGGCCTGCCATAGTCATTCACAATTTCCCCCTTTTTGTATTTGTGCCTTTATTGTCCACTGCAGGGCCCTTTGCAGCAGGGAGATAATTCAGGGCAACATTAACAACACAACTACAATAATTACCAAAACAATCCAGCCTTGATTACAGACAACAATAGCCCTCTAGGTAAAGCAACAGGAACATTAAAAGACCTTAATACCTTGTTTGAAGTCTAATTACACTATGCAGTAGCATTTTGCTATATTGATAAATTAGAATTAACATTTTGTCCCCTTCAAGTTGTATTATAAGTATAGTTAAACATCACACAGGCATCTATTATCACTGATCCTAGCAATTCCAACTCTTGGGGTTCTTCTGTCACTTGTGACAAGTGTGCAAAAAAACCCCCTTTCCATGCAGGACTGGGGGGTTGCACACAGGTTGGACTCCTTGATGGGGCTTGGCCATGTGTCAACAGGTTGAAAACAGGCTCTCCGGTCATGCCATTACCAAGCAAATGGAATCCTGATCCACAATATTGGCCCGGGTGATCCACACGTTAGTCTTCTGCTGTGCTGGAATCCAGAATGTGCTAACCCCAGTCCATATCATGACAAGGACAGCACAGGCCTCACATTTTGTGCTGGCACCCGTTGTGGTCCACAATCTGTAGAGACACAAGCGTACCCTCTTCCCCAGGTTAATAGATCATAGGGACTTGACCACTGACCCGTCTGCAGGTCCCTTATCTGCACCCTCACCCCCAGAGCCACCCCATTATAGGTTAACAATGAGCCAAAATGGTGAAGGATTGGAGGTTCCTGCATATCCTCAGCTACCTGCAAAAAGTTTAATATGTATGTGGCCTTGGTCAGACATGCTTCTGGAGGTTCACCTGCCATTCCCCATTTTTGTTTTTGTAGAAGGCGTTTGAGCGTTCCACAATACTTTGAGTCGTGGGAGAGTGCGGGATACTGGTGACACGAGTCACTCCTCAAAGCTGTAAAACAGAACTTACTTTGGCCGAGACATACACTGGCCCATGATCAGTTTTAACTTGCTGGGGAATGCCAACAATGGAAAAAGCACTTTGCCAGTGCCTAATAATGTCTCAAGCAGATTCTCCTGTGTGAGCGGTAGCAATGATTACTGATGTAAACTCATTTACAGAATCACAAGGTTGGAAAAGACCTTTAAGATCATCAAGTCAAACCATTCCCATCCAAAGATAAACCATATCCCTAAGTACCTCATCTACCCCTTTTTTTAAACACATCCGGGGAAGGTGACGCAACCACCTCCCTAGACCTACTGGCCACACTATTTTTGATACAAACAAGGATGCCATTGGCCTTCCTGGTCGCCTGGGCACACTGCTGACTCATATTCAGCCTGCAGTCAACCAACACCCCCAGATCCTTCTTTGCCTGACAGCTCTCCAGCCAGTCTCCCCAAAGCCTGTAGTGCTTCATGGGGTTGTTATGTCCCATGTGCAGCACTCTACACTTGGTCTTGTTAAACTTCATCCCATTGGTCTCAGCCCATCGGTCCGGTCTGTTCAGATCCCTCTGAAGAGACTCCCTACCCTCAGGCAGATCAACACTTCCTCCCAGCTTAGTGTCATCTGCAAATTTACTGAGGGAACATTCAATTCCTTCATCCAGGTCATTGATAAAGATGTTGAACAAACCTGGACCCAAGACTGAGCCCTGGGGAATGCCACTCGTGACCGGCCTCCAGCTGGCTTTTGTTCCATTTACCACCACCCTTTGGGCCCGGCCATCCAGCCAGTTTTTAACCCAGCAGAGGGTCCACCTGTCAAGGCCAGTGACAGCCAGTTTCTCAATCAGAATGCTGTGAGAAACGGTGTCAAAGGCTTTACTGAAGTTCAGGTAGACCACAGCCACATCCCTGGGACTGAGGTCAGACTGACAGGCCTATAGTTCCCCAGATCCTCCCTCCGACCCTTCTTATATATGGGTGTAACTTCTGCCAGCCTCCAGTCAAGTGGAACTTCCCCAGTCTGCCAGGATTGCTGATAGATCATGGACAGGGGTTTGGCTAGCACATTTGCCAGCTCTCTCAGTACCCTCATGTGGATAGATGAAAAGGTATCAATCAATACACGTACATACTTAAGTTTGCCAAAGTCAGTTACATGGGTTACATCAGTTTGCCAGATTTGTAAAGCTCGAAGGCCACTAGGGTTGGTACTATAATAGTGAGGAACATGCTGCCCCTGACAATCAGGGCAAGCAGCAACAATGGCATGAGCCTCTGCACTGGACAGGTGGAATTGACATTTCAGGGCATGATAACTCTGGTGATAAAACTGATGGGAGGCAATTGCTTGTTGTTTTACATTCGGAATAGGTCCCATTGCAACAGCTGAGACCAGGGCATCTGCTCTTGCTTTTCCTTCCACAATAAATCCAGGTAAGGTCATATGGCTTTTGACATGCATCACATAATACACATGATGGTGTTTCTGTATTTCAGTCCACAAAAGTTTCAATACTCCGAACAATTTCTCATTTGACACATGTCCCAGGACTGTCTTGTCTAATCGTTGCACTAGTCCAGCAACACAGGTCGAATCTGTAACAATGTTCACTGGGATATGGAACTGTTGAAAGACCGTTGCCATTGCTCTAAGTTCCACAATTTGAGGAGATCCCTCCTGATGTTCCACTTTGTGCTGCCACTGTTGGCCATCCTTCCATACAATGGCAGCTTTTCCAGTTTTTCCAGATCTGTCAGTGAGCACCATGGGACCTTCCACCAGATATGGCTGGCTCAATTGTTTTTGTCCAAATCAGACCTGACTACATAGTTTAACAAGAGGGTGAGGTGGAAAATAATAACTAATTTGTCCTGTGTAATTTCACCATTCAAAATATTTGTTCCGCACAGGTACTGTAATGTTTTCTGGATCCCTTGCCAATAGCTCTATACATCGAGTGCTACTTTTTAGAATAATTTGAGCTATTAATTCAAAAAACTCCTGGGGCTGTTTGATTTGTAGGGCAAAAAGGCCCATTCCAGGACGTGTAGAGGGTCTGACCACTTATCATACCATTGTGCAATCATTGCAAAGGACACCATTTGATCAATTAAGACAAATACTTGTAGCACTAGCATCAAATCAATTTGCCATACCTGCTTTTGAGTACTTGCTGTCTTTATTTCTGCAATGACTTGTTTGGCCTCTGATGTTAAACTTCACAGAGCAGAGATGTCTTTGTCTCCTTGCAAGAGATCTAAAAGAGGTTGTAATTTTGAAGATGGAATTCCAACATATGGTCGAATCCAATTGATCATACCTGCTAACTTTTTCACATCATTCAAGGTTTTTACTTCTATTTGCAATTGAATGGGTTGTGGCATTACCGTTTGAGCTAGCACCTTCATGCCCAGATAGAGCCATGGTTGTACTTGTACTTTTTCCGCAGCAGTAACCAACCCATATTGTAGGGATTCACGTGCCTTTGTTTCCATTTCACTTAGTGTCTGAGGACATGAAGAAGCTAGTAAAATGTCATCCATAAAATTATAACAATACCCTAATGGAAACAAAGCACATATTGGGCTCAGGGCTTTCGCCACAAACCACTGTCAAACGGTTGGTGAGTTTTTCATACCCTGCGATAGTACTTTCCAGCGATACCTTTTGGCAGGCTCCCCATTGTTCACTGGGGGCACTGTAAAGGCAAACTTTTCCATGTCCTGCTCTGTTAAGGGAATCATAAAGAAACAATCTTTCAAATCCATTACAACATTTTCCCATTGCATTGGAATCATAATTGGGGAAGGCAATCCTGGCTGTAAGGCTCCCATCTTGTCCATTACCTCACTGATTTTTTGTAAGTCATGTAACAATCGCCACTTCCCAGATTTCTTTTTGATAACAAACACTGGCATGTTCTATGGGCTATGAGAGGGCTCTATGTGCCAGTGGACAATTGTTCTTCAACCAGAGACTGCAGGGCAGTGCGCTTTTCCTGATTGAGGCGCCACTGATCCACCCACACTGGTTTCATGGTTAACCATTTCAGAGCCAGTGTGGGTCGCCACACGCCCTGCAATACAGTGACCCCTACTGAAAATCCATTGTAATACGGGCACCCCCCACTGTCCTAGACAGTCTCTTCCCCATAAATTTAAAGGAGCTGTGGTCACATAGGGCCTCACAGTAGCCTTCTGTTGCTCAGGGTTAACAATGAGCACAGGTTTTGCAGCCATCAGGCTATTTGCAACCCCTCCAAGACCCACCACCCCCATGATATTTGAGACCAGGAGCCACAACATGGGCCACTCACCTTGTGAAATAATAGCTACATCAGCGCCCATATCAAGCAGCCCTGATAACTTCATCTGTATCAGGATGGCGTTGTCCATCATGAGTGTACAAACCATTTGTCGTCTCTTATCCTATAATGTTTGAGACCAAAATATAAGACGTCTTGCCATTGATCCAAATTTGTTGTCATCCCGAATGACCTGCTCAGTCCTAGGAACACAATTCATAAATGGTACAAATTGAGCAATTTGAGTACCTTTCTCTATAGTGACAGATGGGGTTACGGTAGATACCATGGCATAGATTTGCCCTGTATAATCAGCATCAATGACTCCCACACTTACAATCAACCCTTGTAGGGTACTGTTTGATCTCTGGATCAGCAAGGCACTCAGTCCCCTACCAATTGGTCCCCATGCATCCAGGGACACCTTGTGGATACCCTGAGTCATTATAGTTACTGTGTGGGCGGTGGATACATTCATCCCGACTGCTCTGCTTGTTTTCTGATAGTTTGTCACAAAGGGTTGTGGGTTGTGGGTCTGGAGTTATGCTGACCCCTGAAATGGGTTGCCTGGGCTGTTGGGCATTTGTGTCTGCACATGCCCTGTCGTGTTCTTCTTGCCGTTTCCCTGTTGCAGTGCCTGTCTGTTGAGGTGAAATTTGGAACCACACTGCCTTGCAAAATGGCCTGGTTTTCTGCACTGATGGCATGTTACTGCTGCTGTATCCCCAATAGCTCCATGCTTTTCTTTGCTGTCAGAGACACTCCCCCCCATTTTTTAATACGGCAGGCTGCCTTGACATGTCTGGCCTGGCCACACCCATAACATGTCTGCACCTGTACACGTACAGCAACCATTGCGGTAGCTAACATGGCCATTTTGTACTCCACGGAACCAAACTTAGCACAGGCAGTAATCATCATTTCCAAAGAAGGGTCTCCTGGCAGTGCTTTGATAATTTTTTGGCTATCGGCATTGGCATTGTCTCGAGCTAACTGTTTTACCAGCATCTCACAAAGATGCACATCAAATACTTGTCGCTCGATTGCCGCTTGCAATTTTTCTACAAAAGGAAGAAATGCTTCCTGGGGCCCCTGTTTAATCATGGTATATTTTGCTTTCAGCTCTGCTAATTCTGCCGTACAGATCAAGGCTTCAAGTCCTACTGCCTTCACTTGTTCTAATACCAAAGAGGGCCACTGAGCCTGTGGTGAGGGTTATTCCATTGTCCCGTATCCATCAAAACAGCAGCACCATTGCCATAACGAGGGCTGTCTTGGGGAAATCGCAAGTTTTGTACTGCCTGCACTTCAGCTCTTTGCTGCCAGATATTTCAAAACACCACAGCTTGCACTGGTTGAGATATAATTTGGGCCAAATGTTCTGTATCATAGAGAGTCATGGCCTCCATTGACAGTAAACAAATTACTGCATTAACGGCAGGACAGTTAGGACCATACTGAGCCACGGCTCTCTGCAAGTCTTGTATCAGTTTCCAAGCATAAGGTCGATGTTCATGCGACTGCTTGCAGCCGTTCAACTCTGCCTTGCCCTCCCCCATCCACCGACTGGGAAACCGGCCCAGATTACCACTCTTGACTCCCGCTGCCACCCTAGGGCCAGGCCCACCGCTTGTTGAGGACACTGAAGATGCCGGTTTTTATTGGGGTGGGTGGGGGGCAAAAGTTTGCTGACTTCCCTCATTGCTGTGGCGGGGAGGAAAGAGAAACAGCATGTCACATGATGGGGGAATGGGGGGATGCGTGCCAAAGCCCAGTGATGGTGCTCTGGTGGACACATGACAAGCCAGCAGCCATGGTGGCCTGGGGCCAGGGGGGGTTCCTGGGGCCAGGGGCCACAGGAACACCTATACCTGCCATCGGGTCACCCCCCTCTGAATCACTATTCGAGTCCACCGGCAATGGGGGATACAAAAAGAGATTTGTCTGTGTCTGCAGAGATTTGGGATGGACAATACGCAATTTGATATGAATTAAGGTGAAGCCGTTCAGTGGGCAAAATCACATATATTATATACATTTGTTACTGCAAATGTGGCAAGCTAAAAATCTGCTAATTGGTTACACACAATGTTCACACCAAACTGATTGGTTTGTAATTATAACGAGTTCTGATAAGCATATCTTATAGCTAAACATTGTTAGTTTACCTTTGATGTCTAAAAGCATCTGCACACCTGCTGTGTTGACCATTTATTGTGGATGGTTCTTGACATGTTCACTTACTCCCAAATACCTTCCCACAAGTCCTTCTTGGTTTAGGGCAGTCTGTACCCCTGTCTTCAAGGCCGCTGTGTTTTGAGAATGTGATTACCAAAAACCTCTCAGCATGAGTAACTTTCTTGTCTCATGGGAACGCGAGAATATTGTCAGGGTCTATGCCTTCTGTGAGGAGTCAGGCTGCTGGCAGGCCCGCTGCCTTCCCTAACAATTCTCCATTTTTGTATTTGTGTTATAAAAATTGTCTGTAGACATTTCTGCAGGGCCCCTTTCAGAAAGCTCAATAAACATGGCAGTAAGAGTAAGTCATTCACTACTATTTTCAAAACAAATAATCCGGATTTAACCATTGACAATATCCATTCTGAAATTCCCCACTCATGAAACCAATTGTCCAGCCCAAAGAATCCATTTTGTTGTTATATCTTTTGCTTTTGATTTATTAATTTCTGAATGCTCGCATGAATTGACTGAGTGTGGTCAGACAGATTCACGCAGCACATGCCATCAAAATATCGACAGCCATGTCCATGAGCCAGAAACAAAATCATAGAATCATAGAATGGTATGGGTTGGAAGGGACCCCAAGGATCATAGAGCTCCACCCCCCCTGCCACAGGCAGGGCCGCCAAACTCAGGCCTGAATCTACACAAGGTTGCCCAGGGTCCCATCCAACCTGGCCTTGAACACTTCCAGGGACGGGGCATCCACTACTTCTCTGGGCAGCCTGTTCCAGCACCTCACCACTCTCCCTGTAAAAAACTTCCCCCTAATATCTAATCTAAACCTTCCTTCCTTTAGCTTTAATCCATTCCCCCTTGTCCTGGCATTGTCTATCCTTTTAAAAAGTTGAATCCCCTCCTGCTTATAAGCTCCCTTCAGGTACTGGAAGGCTGCAATGAGGTCCCCGCGCAGCCTTCTCTTCTCTAGGATGAACAAGCCCAGCTCCCTCAGCCTCTCTTTGTAGGGCAGGTGCTCCAGCCCTCTCATCATCTTTGTGGCCCTCCTCTTAACCCTCTCCAACAGTTCTCCATCTTTCTTGTATTGGGGGCCCCAGATCTGGACACAGTACTCCAGATGGGGCCTCACGAGGGCAGAGTAGAGAGGGACAATCACCTCCCTGTCCCTGCTGGCCACCCCTCTTCTGATGGAGCCCAGAATACCATTGGCCTTGCGAGCTGCAAGAGCACACTGCTGGCTCATGTTAAGTTTCTCATCCACCAGTATCCCCAAGTCCTTCTCAGCAGGGCTGTTGTATTTGTTTGCTTTGCCAACCAGCAGGCTAATTTATTTAATTGAGTTAAAGCCTTTGCAGCAGCAGCTCCCAGAAGAAACAAGCTGGCAGCAAATATTCTCCCTCTATTCCACAAGTCGATAGTATCATCACATCATTTCCCCATGGGTGATTGCTTTTGGCGGTGCCCATGAGTATGACTGATAATCATGCTGGCAGAGAAAAAGTATCTATACAAATATGAACATACTTTTGCCAATCAAATTCTGGGATGTGTGTAACATCCATTTACCAAACTTCTAGTGGGCCTCTGCCACAAGGACTCACACCAGGGGAAAGGCCACTAGTGAATTACTGAAAGTCCGGGCATGACTGTACAATCCCTTTAGCCTCAGCAACTGACAGGTGGTATTGTCCTTGAAGTACCTTGGCACATTGATGAAAGAACTAATGCGACCTTCAAGCTTGTGCAAAGCGGTCTACTGAGGGAGCAGCCCATGCCGATGCTACCAGCCTGTCTACTCTCTGATTTCCTTCTGCTAGACCTTGAGTTAGTCTAGTGTGGCTGCAAATATGGGTAATAAAATACTGATGCTGTCGGTTAGACAGTAGGAGCCATAATTCTTTAAACAATCAATACAATCTTTCATCTGAAGTTCTTTTCAATAGTGCCCGTTCCATTCGGGTAACTATTCCCACCACATATTATGAATCACATGCTATATTAACCGGTTCGGCTTTCCACTTCTCAAACACTTTTACAATCGCCTGCAACTCCAACTGCTGAGTTGAGTCTTGGGCTCCTTTTAATATCAAATCCTGTCATTTCCCATTTTCTTGCCATGTAATTGCAGCCTTCTGAGTTCTTCCTCCCGCATCAGTGAATACTGTAATGCCTTGAACCGGGCGCCCAGACAACAAAGGAATTCTTCTATTTGACAGCTATGTACTACTGTAAAGATTCTATGTGCTGGGTAATGCCTTTCACTTCTACTGCATAGTCTAATAAAGCTTGTCCTGGTTTCAGCCAGTGGCTTCAGCCCGGAAGGGGTTAACATGCTGAGCTCGGGACAGGTGACTCAAATTGGCCAACAGGATCATTCCATGCCAGTTACATCATGCTGAGTATAAAAGCAGGGGGTGTTGCAGTGTTTGTGCGCGAATAGCAGAGACGGGGAGGTGCTCTCGGTTTAGGTCTTTGTTACTCGCGGGGTGGGGCGGGGCGGGGGCGGGGCGGCTCAAGATCAAGCTCAAGCTCAAGCTCAAGCTCAAACTTGGGTCTTTTGTGTCTCGGTGGGAGTTTGCAAGGGCTTTGTGGGGGCTCCGGGTCGGCGCGGTGTCCGTTACGGGGAGTGCGCGATCTGAACTGCTCATCTCGGCAAAGGGCTGTATTGTTTATTGTTATCTGTTCTTCCCCTGTTATTTCTAGTAAAATCACCCTTATCCCAACCTGCAGGGCTCTGGTGTCTTGGTTCCTCCCCCCCCCCCCTCCGGGGGAAAACTGAACGCGTGGTCCCCGGCTCGGGTGAAACCACCACAAGCTATTTGCAGGGCAGTACTTTTCCTTAAGGCCCAAGCTAAATACTCTGCCGCTAATGGAACAACAATAAATGCAAGTTCTGTTCCTGCAATTTCTCTTACGCGATTGCGGCCTTTTATAATGTTCTGGGCTATCGCCTCCAAACACGTAGTTATAGTTTGTTTTGGCTGCATTGACAAGAATATCGATTCTAACAACCTTAAGGGATCTTTGTCATTAGTCCGCTGCATTATAATAGCAAATACATGTTCTGTTTGATTAATAACTGTGACTCCTATGTCCCAGTCAGGATCCCAACAATGGATATATGCATTTTTTATTTTGTTGCTAATAACTTCCAGGGCCTTTTTAGCATCTTCTGACAGGATTATCGGTTCTCCTGCACCACCTCCCCCCTTTAGCAATGCCACTAAAGGTTCCAGTTCCCTATTTTTAATACCACACAACGATCTAACCCAGTTAATATCTCCAAGCAGCTTCTGAACATCATTTAACATGCTGACCTCAGGTCGGATCTCAATCTTTTGAGGTGTCATGGTGCTTTTATCAATCTGCCAACCTAGGTATTTCCACACTGGCTTCTTTTGAATTTTCTCTGGAGCAATCTGTATCCCCTTGCTTTTCAAATGCACTATTAACTCATGAATCAAACTTTCAATGTCCAAGTATTTTTCCGCAATCAGTATATCATCCATGTAATGATAAAAGATTAGATCAGGATGCGTTTTTCATACTGGAGCAAGTGTTGAGGCTATGTAAGCCTGGCACATAGTTGGTGAATTTTTCATGCCTTGTGGGAGCACTACCCAATGATACCTTTTCATGGGTTCATTTTTTTTTTATAGTAGGGACTGAAAACCAAATTTTTCATAATCATCAGGGTGTAAAGGAATAGTGAAAAAACAATCTTTTAAATCAATTATTTAAGTGTCCCAATATTTAGGTATCGTTTTTGGAGATAGCAGAACAGGCTGCAGAGCTCCCATATCTTCCATCACTTCACTGACTTTTCTTAAATCGTGCAACAAGCGCTATCTACTGTCCTTTTTAGGAATGGCAAAAATAGGCATGTTCCATGGACTTTTGGAAGGCTGGATATGTCCCTTAGTCAGTTGCTTCTGTATTAAATCTTGTAAGTGGGCAAGTTTTTCTTGAGTAAGCGGCCATTGATCGACCCAAACGGGGATTTCTGTTTTCCAGGTAAATTTTTAAATGAGCTGCCCACTTTCAATGGTCGCCATCAAAAATTCTTTTGCTTAATAACCAGCCTTGCTCTCAGTTGGATATTCAAGATCAGTTGCCACATAGAGAGTACCGCACTCTCTTCCTTCGTATTATTCCCTCCTATGTTCCCATCAGCTCACCTCTCCCGGGTGTCTTTTTCCACGATCCCGATCAACTGCAGCTCTCCCCGCCGTTCTCAGCTCTGCTGGGCTCCGTCCCCACGGCTTGGGCCAGCCGTCCTGTTCAATGCGCGTCGGGGGCACCAGATGTCGCTGTCGAGATGGACAAACGACATGTACAAGAGGTCTGGTGCACAAGCAAAAAGAACAAACCCGATTTATTTATGTATCCTCATTTTTATACACTTCTACTACACGTGTGTCCTTTTGCTATTGGTTTCTCAGGTATATGTTAACATACAATAGGTTGACATTTTTAACTCCGCTAACAAGGCTTATCTCTTTCCAGGTTCCTTTATCTGCAGTCAGCAAATTCCTTAAAATTGTTTTACTTCTCCAGATGTTCTACCCTTTCTCTTTCTCATGGGTGCGCTTTGATATCTTCAAGGCCTAGCTCTATATTATCAATCAAGGAGTCTATGGGCCCACCATAGTCCCCCCACACTACACATAGATGCCCACGTACCCAAGCATCAACTGCTGAAGAACATCATAACAACCAGTAGGCTGGTAAGATTGAAGTGGCTCAAGTAGACCATGATTGGCAACATAAGGGGGAATTATTCATAGCTTTCTGGGCCCATGACAACTCAGGCCATCAAGGAAGAGATACCACATATAGATAGCCCTGTGATCGAGGGGTGAATTTGACCATGGACACTATCTCACAGATCATCCATGAATGTGAAACATGTGGCTCAATCAAGCAAGCCAAGCAGTTAAAGCCTCTGTGGTATGGAGGACAATGGCTGAAATACAAATATGGAGAGACCTGGCAGATTTCATAACTTTCCCACAGACATGCCAAAGCAAGCGACATGTGCTCACAATGGTAGAAGCAACCACCGGCTGGCTAGAAACTTATCCTGTGCCCCATGCAAATGCCTGAAACACCATCATGGGTCTTGAGACGCAAGTCCTCTGGCGACATGGCACTCCAGAAAGAATTGAGTCAGACAATGGGACTCATTTCTGGGATAGTCTCATAGACACCTGGGCCAAAGAACATGGCATCGAATGGCTATATCATATCCTCTACCATGCACCTGCCTCTGGGAAGATCGAGAGGTACAATGAGCTGTTAAAAACTACTCTAAAAGCAATGGGTGGTGGAACCCTAAAAAACTGGGATATGCATTTAGGCAAGGCCACCTGGTTAGTTAATTCCAGGGAGTCTACAAATCAAGCATGACCCGCTCAATCAAAACTCCCACAGACTATAGAAGGGGATCAAGTCCCTGTAGTGCACATGAAAAACCTGTTGGGGAAGACAGTCTGGGTTGTTCCTGCTTCAGACAAAGGCAAACCCATTGGTGGGATTGCTTTTGCTCAGGGATCTGGGTGCACTTAGTGGATGATACGAAAGGATGGGGAAGTCCAGTGTGTACCCAAAGGGGATTTAATTCTAGGTGAGGACACCCACTAAATTGTTGGTGTATAACACAATCAGTCCATGGCAGATGTTCTTCATAATAGATGAATGATGTTATGAACCTCCCCAATATTCTGAAAATGTAAGATCTGGGCACGATATAGATGATGTGGAAAAAGGGGTGCATAATATCCTGGTTCTGGCCAGGCCAGGATTAACCTCCCATACAGCCAGCCCAGGTGAGCTAAGTTAGCCCAGGTGAGCTAAGTTAACCCAGGTGAGCTGAGTTAGCCCCTGTGAGCTGAGTTAGCCCAGGCTGTTTTCCACACCACCTGACATCACTCCCCCATAAAAGGAGCTGGTTAGGGAGGGGCACTTCTCTGTCCCTCCAGGGTGGCTTAAGTACAGCTGGGGTATTGGCTCAGTTGGTCCTTGTGTCATGCAGCACTTTGTAATCTTCAGGTTGGTAAGGTACTCTGCTCTCACCAGGTGTGAGTTATTGGCTGTTATTGTTGACAATCCAAGATTCTGTAGTCGTATTTTTGTAAGTTTTGAAGTCTCAAAAGTAAGACTACAGATAGCTGACTGGCAGCCATGATCATTCTGTGTCATGATTGCATTGATGCATGAATATGTTATTGAAGTTGATGTTCTGTAAGGTCAGTTGTTGTGGATTGAGTGAAGGTTATGGGCATTTGGGACCATGCGGTGGGTGTCAGTATCAGCAATTCAGGTTTGGCGGGTCATGCAAGAAGCTGACATTCCACTGGGGACCCAAGTTATGACCTTGAAACAGTACTCTGTTCCTGGGGGTGCTGAAGTGAATCAAACCATGATTGACGATTTATTAGCCAGTGGGGTGTCGGGGAAGACAGCAGGCCTGCTGGCGGCTTAGCTCTCTTCTCCCAAGTCATAGGCCCTGACAATATTCTTCTGTTCCCATGAGAAAGGAAAAGTTACTCATGCTGAGAGGATCATAATAATCACAGTCTCAAAACACAGTGGCCTTGCTGATAGGGGTACAGGCTACCCTAAACCAAGAAGCAGTTATGGGAAGATATTTGGGAGTAACAGAACATGTTAGGAACCAACCATAACAAGAGGGTCAAAACAGCAGGTGTGCGGATACTTTTAGGTATTAAAGGTAAACTAAAGATGTTTAGCTATAAGATAGGTTTATCAGAGCTTGTTATAATTACTAACCAATCAATATGGTGTGAACAGTGTGTGTAACCAATTAGCAGTATTTTAGCTTGCCACGTTGGTAGTAAAAAAGGTATATAATCTGTGTAATTTCACCTAATAAATGGCTTCACCTACAATTCATATCAAATTGCGTGTTGCTCTCTGCCGCTCACCACAGTGGGGTAATTAGTTATGCATGCTATCCATGTAACTTGCCTATTTGGCTGGTAAAGAAACTGGATGGCAGCTGCATGATGGTAGACTATAGGGGTATCAATAGAGTCACGCCTCCAATCACTGAGGTGGTACCAGAAGTGGTAACCTTAGTCAAAAGAATTAAACAACACTATGGAACATGGTATGTCATCACTGATATAGCAAATGAGTTTTTTACGTTCCCTTTCCACTGCAGGCAGAGGACCAATTTGCCTTTAAATGGGATGGTAATCAATATACCTATACTAGATTACTGCAGGGCCATAAACACAGCCTCACATAGTGCCACCATGCAATACACAGAGTGTTAGAGAAAGCTGAAATAACTGCAACAGGTACAGGTTGTGCAGTACACTGATGACAATCTAATTCAGGGATCCACTGAAGAAGTTGGGGATGAATAATTAACTCACATAGTACAGGCGCTGAAAGTAGATGGTTGGGCCATCAACCCTAAAAAGATCCAAGGACTTGCCATGGGTGTAAAGTACCTTGGGATTATATGGCATGCTGGCAAACAAGAAATCCCAGATGTACACACCTCTATTTGAGATTGGCCAAACCCAGAGACAAAAAAGCAAGTACAGTAGTTTCTGGGAACTATGGGTTTTTGGCATTCCTACCTACCCATATTAGCAGCTGTGTTAAGACCATTATATAAATGTACAAAGAAGAAGGCCCAATTTGAATGGACTAAACTAAAACAGGAAGCTTTTAACAAAGCAAAGCTGTTAATCCAAGAATATATAGAACTTTACCCCATACTGCCTGAACTAGTAGATGCACATGTGTCATTAGAGGCAGATGTTGCTCTATGGAGCTTGTGGCAACTTCAGGATGGCTGTTGACGGCCTTTAGGTTTCTGGTTGCCATGCCTTACTAATGCGGAAACATGATATACTCCCTTTGAAAAACAGCTTCTGAGTGATTATTGGACCTTGTTGGATACAGAGGGCCCCACTCTAGGTCATGAAGTGATAGTGTGTACCACATCACCTGTGGTGTCCTGGGCCACCAGTCCCATAATCACTCAAAATAGGCCATGCCCAAGAAGTGACAATTAAGGAAATGAGATGGTATATCCAAGAATGAGCTAAGACAGGGCCTCATTCCACTCACATGTTACATGAGCAGGTGTCACAAGGAGTAGAGAGACACCCCATTGATTTGACACATACACAAGAAAATTTCCAGATGGAAAGATGGGGAATACCATATGAACAATGAAATGTAGAACAATGTAAGACTGCATTGTTTACCAATGGCAGCAGAGTCTCTCGAGGCAAGTGGAAAGCAGTAGCGTATAATCTAACCACACAAACCTGGTTAGTTACAAAAGGAGAAAATGGCAGTAGCCAACTTGCTGAACTAGTAGCAGTCTGACAAGCTGTGGATACCACCTAACCTAATCATATTTGTCATATCTATACTGACTCATGGACAGTGGCCCAGAGACTGTGTCCTGGTTCTGGCCAGTGATACCTCGGAAAGCCGGAATCAAAACTCCAGAGCCTTGGTGACTATTAAGCAGGTATTCTTTATTGCAGCTTCAGGCTCACAGGGGATCGCTAATCCGAATGTGTGCACCGATTAAAGCCAAATTTCTCATATTTATACAGATTAACTATACATATTCATTATAATTTCTAAGAAAAGGCAGTTATGTAAATTATTTCCAGGAAGTCATTTACATTGACTCCTCCCAGATAGAGAATGCTCAGTGACACTCAGGGGGTCTTCTGGTGGTCTACAGGGATGAAGGCTGGAAGTCTTCCTCTCTCTCAGCACATGCTCTTTATGGTTTTCTCCATAGTTTCCAAAACACATTCCTGAGCTCAAAAACACATTCCTGCCCAAACTAGTTAGTAACCCTTTTAGCTGAAAACAAGATATACTCTGTCTCTTAATTGCTCATTGGTCTCATTATTTATGACTCCCCTATCTTCACTTTCTTTAACCTCAAGGCTGTTGCACAGTTATGCCTAAGTTTTGTAGTTGCTTTCACGAAACAGCTCACATGGTTACAGCCATATTCTACTAAAATACAAAACAAATCTATTCTTAAAATACACAAATTAAAGTTACATTAATTGTCTCAAGCTACATCTACATCAACCTATTCAGCATTATTACATTTCATTGAATCAGAGAGTTCCCCAAGCAGCCAGCCCAGGTGAGCTGAGTTAGCCTGGGCTGTTTTCCACACCACCTGACATCACTTCCCCATAAAAGAAGCTGGTTGGGGAGGGGTAAGGGCTTGGTGTCTTCCGGACAGTCTGAGGGTGGCCAGGGCATTGGGTCAATGGGTTGGTTGGTCGGTCGGTCGGTCGGTCCTTGCCATTGGGCAGCACTCTGTAATTGTTGGGTCAATAAGGTACTCTGTTATCACAGGTGTGAGCGTAACTGGCCATTATTGTTCTACATTCATGGTGATGTTTGTCAGTAAACTGTCCTTCTCCCATCCCAAGGAGGCTCTGTCTGTCTCTCCTGTGGGAGTGAGCAAGTGGTGTGGGGTGCTCAGCCACTGTCTGAGGCTAAACCACCACAGACTGATACACTGGCTCCCCAAGTGGAAGAAAGATAATTGGGATATTGAATAAAAATAGGTATGGGAGAGGGACTTTTGGGAAAAAATTGAGCAAGCCTTGTGGGATAAGGCTACCTGGGTATTTCACATCAATGCCTACACCAAACAAACCAGAAAAGTGGCTATTGGGAATGCGATGGCAGATAAACTCACAAAAATTCTAACAGTGCAAACTGACTCTGAAGAACATGTCATGGCACAGTCAGTGTCCTGGTTTCAGCCAGGGGCTTCAGCCAGGAAGGGGCTAACCTGCTGGGCTCGGGACAAGTAACTCAAATTGACCAATAGGATCATTCCATGCCAGTTACATCATGCCGAGTATAAGAAGCAGGGGGTGTTGCAGTGCTGGTGCGCGAACAGCAGGGACCGGGCGGAAGTGTGCTCGGGGCTTGGGGCTTTGTTTACTCGCGGCGCGAGCTCGGGTCCTGTGTGTTGCGGCTGGGGTTGCGCGGGCTGCGGCGCGGTGTCCGTTACGGGGAGTGCGCGATCTGAACTGCTCATCTCAGCAAAAGGTTGTATTGTTCATTGTTATTTGTTCTTCCCCTGTTATTTCCAGTAAAAATACCCTTATCCCAACCTGCGGGCTGTTTTGGTTTTCTCCCCCCCCCCCGCTCCGGGGGAAATCTGAATGCGTGGTCCCCGGCTCCGGCGGAACCACAACATATTTTGGCGCCTGAACGTGGGGCAATAAAGGTTGGGATAACGGTAGATCTGACTCTGACCCGGTTGCAATTACGGTAAAAGTTGTAAGGATGCTGTTTAAGATGCTGTGGGTATTATTTACAAAGGTGTGGTCCTGGCTGTGGAAAAAAAACCTCAGCAGGCTGTTTGCAGTCCTGGCAGGATGTTGTATCATCTCGGGGCTGCAGCTTCCCTGCCTGTTCCCATACTTTGCTCTAGTGTGCTTTATGACAATGTTTTATGATACAGTTATATTAGTGACTATGAGTTTAATCTGGAAAGTGTATGAGGTTTTGCTGTCCTGTCTAGTCCCTGGGCTGAGAGGGGCTGGTGGTGGTGGCCATTTTGGTAAGAGCACAGAGGGAGAGAACTACACTGGTTTTTTCCTTTCTGGGCTAAACATAACAGCTCTTATGAGAGTTTTTGAAAACTTTCACCATCACCTTGACATGGAAACTATGGCCACAGTGTTAGAAGTTCTTCTGCACTTGATCCTGCTTTCATCATATATTAAGAGCAGGTTTATGAATACTGCTCAAGAGGTTTCCCAAAGGCAGGATAACCACGAGGGGCAGGACAACCACGAGGGGCAGAACATAGGCCATTACCTAAGTACTCTCTCACCCCCGATGACTTGGAGCTTCACTCCTGAGCAGCTGCATGACTCTCATAAAATGGCTGCATTTCTGAAAAAAAGTTGTTGTAGGTTTCCCAGGGATGTGAAAAGCACTGCACTGTGCTGGGCTCTGGCCACTTGGGCTCAAACACTGCTTGATAGCAGACAGCGCTGTCTGCATTGTCCGTACTGTCAGGGGGGAGGGGAAGAAAACAGATTGTCAGATACTGCAGCAACCCCTGTAATTGGCACTGCAGCTGCGGCAACCCCTGTAATTGGCACTGCAGCTGCGGCAACCCCTGTAATTGGCACTGCAGCTGCGGCAACCCCCGTAATTGGCACTGCAGCTGCGGCAACCCCTGTAATTGGCACTGCAGCTGCGGCAACCCCCGTAATTGGCACTGCAGCTACTGCAACCCCTGTAACTGGCACTGCAGTTACTGCAATCCCCACAGCAGACACCACTGATGATCAAAAGAAACAATCCCCACCAGTGTCTGTCGCCCCGGTTCAAAAGAGAAAATACACAAAAAAATCAGTTCGTACAACAGCTGATGATGATGATCAACCGGGGCCATCAGGGGGATATCAAGATGAGGCAGAACCAGAGGTTGTCACCCGATCCCTGTCCCTGAGTGAGCTTCGTGAGGTTAGAAAGGATTTTAGCCGCCAACCTAGTGAGCCCATTGTCACCTGGTTGCTTCGGTGCTGGGATCATGGGGCTAATAGCTTGGAGTTAGATCGCAGGGAGGCCAAGCAGTTGGGATCCCTTGCCAGAGAAGGAGGCATTGATAAAGCCATTGGAAAAAGGTCAGGAATCCTCAGCCTCTGGAAACGGTTATTGTTAAGTGTGAAGGAAAGGTACCCCATAAAATAATACATTACATGCCGTATGCCCAAGTGCGACAATATGGAAAGAGTTGTCCAGTACCTTAGAGAATTAGCTGTACGGGAGATAATTAGTTATGACTTGAACAATTCACAACTCCCTGCCGATCCTGATGAAGTCCCGTGCACCCCAGGCATGTGGCGAAAGGTTGTACAAAGTGTACCATCAGGGCACGTCAATTCGCTGGCAGCAATAGACTGGAGTGATACGGATCTACCAACTGTAGCCGATGTGTCTTATAGGCTCCGCAAATACCAAGACAATATTTCCCTCTCTGTCATCGCAGCGGTAGAGAAACTGGTCCAGCGCCTTGACAACAATGTGTACAGCTCCCGACCCTTGCAGAGCAGTGTGGCAGCTTTTGGAAGAAGGCGTCCATCATCCCGAGAGGGAGAAAACCGAGGGTACTCACCACGAGGTAAACTGTGGTTTTACCTGGTTGACCAAGGGGAGGACATGAGGAAGTGGGATATGCAGCCCACTTCAGCCCTTCGAGCACGAGTGAACGAGCTGCAAGGTAAAACAATCGCACGTCGAGATTTCACCAGGAGGAACGCTGCACCAGTTACCACCGAACAGAACCCTCGACCAAGCAGAAGGCCTATCTACACTCCTGATATGTCTGATCCTCTTGAGGGAACCTCCAAGTCATTCATGCACTCAATGAACTGCAAGTATGATCAGCAGCAATAGAGGGGCCCTGCCTTCAGCCAGGTGGAGGAGAGGGATAACAGAGTTTACTGGACGGTGTGGATTCGATGGCCTGGCACGTCAGACCCACAAGAGTACAAGGCTCTAGTGGATACTGGTGCCCAGTGTACTTTAATGCCGTCAAATTGTAAAGGCACAGAACCTGTTTGCATTTTTGGAGTCACAGGGGGGTCCCAACAATTGACTGTACTAGAGGCTGAGGTAAGCCTGACTGGAAAGGACTGGGAGAAACACCCCATTGTGACTGGCCCAGAAGCTCCATGCATTCTAGGTATAGACTATCTCCGTAGAGGGTATTTCAAAGACCCAAAAGGGTACCGGTGGGCTTTTGGAATAGCTGCTGTGGAGACAGACGAAATTGAACAGTTGTGTAACTTGCCTGGACTCTCAGAGGATCCTTCTGTTGTGGGGTTGTTGAAAGTTGAAGAGCAGCAAGTGCCAATTGCTACAACAACAGTACACAGACGACAGTACCGAACCAACCGAGATTCTCTGCTCCCCATCCACAACCTGATTCGTCAACTGGAGAGTCAAGGAGTGATCAGCCGGACTCGCTCACCCTTTAATAGTCCCATATGGCCAGTGCAGAAGTCCAATGGAGAGTGGAGGCTGACAGTAGATTATCGTGGCCTAAATGAAGTCACTCCAGGTATGAGTGCTGCTGTGCCGGACATGCTGGAACTCCAATATGAATTGGAATCGAAAGCAGCTAAGTGGTATGCCACGATTGACATTGCCAATGCCTTCTTCTCAATCCCACTGGCGCCAGAGTGCAGGCCACAATTCGCCTTCACCTGGAGAGGTACACAATATACGTGGAATCGTCTGCCCCAGGGGTGGAAACACAGTCCCACCATCTGCCATGGACTAGTCCAGACCACTTTGGAAAAGGGTGAAGCACCAGAGCATTTACAGTACATTGACGACATCATTGTATGGGGCGACACAGCAGAAGAAGTGTTTAAGAAAGGAGAAAAGATAATTCAAATCCTCTTAAAGGCTGGCCTTGCCATAAAACAAAGTAAAGTCAAGGGTCCTGCACAAGAGATCCAGTTTTTAGGAATAAAATGGCAGGATGGACGTTGTCAGATCCCCATGGACATTATCAATAAAATAGCAGCCATGTCTCCACCAAACAATAAAAAGGAAACACAGGCTTTCTTGGGCGTTATAGGTTTTTGGCGAATGCATGTGCCAAACTACAGTTTTATTGTGAGCCCACTCTACCATGTGACTCGAAAGAAGAATGACTTCCAATGGGGCCCTGAGCAGCAGCAAGCCTTTGAGCAGATTAAACGTGAGATAGTCCACGCAGTAGCCCTTGGACCTGTCCGGACAGGGACAGATATTAAAAACGTGCTCTACACTGCAGCGGGGGAGAATGGCCCTACTTGGAGTCTCTGGCAGAAAGCACAAGGGGAGACTCGGGGTCGACCGCTGGGTTTTTGGAGTCGGGGCTACAAAGGATCAGAGGCCAATTACACTCCAACAGAAAAAGAAATATTGGCCGCCTATGAAGGAGTTCGAGCTGCTTCAGAGGTGATTGGAACTGAAGCCCAGCTCCTCCTGGCACCCCGACTGCCAGTGCTGGGCTGGATGTTCAAAGGGAAGGTCCCTTCTACGCATCATGCCACTGATGCTACATGGAGCAAGTGGGTTGCATTAATTACACAGCGAGCTCGAATAGGAAATCCCAATCGCCCCGGAATCGTAGAAGTAATCACAGACTGGCCAGAAGGCAAAGATTTTGGAATGTCACCAGAGGATGAGGAGGTAACACGTGCTGAAGAAGCCCCACCTTACAACACACTGCCAGAAAATGAGAAGCAATATGCTCTCTTCACCGATGGTTCCTGTCGCCTTGTGGGAAAGAATCGCATGTGGAAAGCTGCTGTATGGAGTCCAACAAGACGAGTAGCAGAAGCTACTGAAGGAAAAGGTGAATCAAGCCAGTTCGCTGAGGTTAAGGCTATTCAGTTAGCCCTGGACATTGCTGAAAGAGAGAAGTGGCCAATGCTCTATCTCTACACTGATTCATGGATGGTGGCCAATGCCCTGTGGGGGTGGCTGCAGCAATGGAAGAAGAACAACTGGCAGCGGAGAGGCAAACCCATATGGGCTGCTGATCTATGGCAAGACATTGCTGCTCGGGTAGAGAAGCTTGTCGTAAAGGTACGTCATGTTGATGCCCATGTACCTAAGAGTCGGGCCACAGAAGAACATCAAAACAACCATCAGGTGGATAAGGCAGCTAGGATTGGAGCAGCTCAGGTAGATCTAGACTGGCAACGTAAGGGTGAGCTATTCATAGCTCGATGGGCTCATGATACTTCAGGTCATCAGGGGAGAGATGCGACATATAGATGGGCACGCGATCGAGGGGTGGATTTGACCATGGATGCTATTGCACAAGTCATCCATGAATGTGAGACATGTGCTGTAATTAAACAAGCCAAGCGGTTAAAGCCCCTTTGGTATGGAGGGCGGTGGATGAAATATAAATATGGGGAGGCCTGGCAGATTGATTACATCACTCTCCCACAAACCCGCCAGGGAAAGCATTATGTACTTACAATGGTGGAGGCAACAACTGGCTGGCTAGAGACATACCCTGTGCCCCATGCTACTGCCCGGAATACAATCCTGGGCCTTGAAAGGCAAATCCTGTGGCGACATGGTACCCCTGAAAGAATTGAATCTGACAACGGGACTCACTTCCGGAACACCCTAATAGACACCTGGGCCAAAGAGCATGGCATTGAGTGGGTGTACCATATTCCGTACCATGCACCAGCTTCTGGGAAAATTGAGCGATATAATGGACTTTTAAAAGCTACATTGAAAGCAATGGGGGGTGGAACATTCAAGCATTGGGACACACACCTAGCCGAAGCCACCTGGTTAGTCAACTCCAGAGGATCTACCAATCGGGATGGCCCTGTCCAAACAAAGTTTCCACATACTGTAGAAGGAAATAGAGTCCCAGTAGTGCATCTGAAGAGCATACTGGGAAAGACAGTTTGGGTCATCCCTGCTTCGGGCAAAGGCAAACCCATATCTGGAGTTGTTTTTGCACAAGGACCTGGTTGTACCTGGTGGGTAATGCAGAGAGATGGAGAAGTGCGATGTGTACCTCAACGGGATTTGATTTTGGGGGAGAATAACCAATATAATTACTAAGTAGAAATTGTAGTATAATGACTGTAAAATAACTTGTTGTTGTATATTCATTACTGCCATAATTATAATTGTTATATGTTGTATAAAAGATTTTGTTGGTTTTGGTTATGACGTAAATGGCATGGAATGAGGGGTGGATGATGTCCTGGTTTCAGCCAGGGGCTTCAGCCAGGAAGGGGCTAACCTGCTGGGCTCGGGACAAGTAACTCAAATTGACCAATAGGATCATTCCATGCCAGTTACATCATGCCGAGTATAAGAAGCAGGGGGTGTTGCAGTGCTGGCGCGCGAACAGCAGGGACCGGGCGGAAGTGTGCTCGGGGCTTGGGGCTTTGTTTACTCGCGGCGCGAGCTCGGGTCCTGTGTGTTGCGGCTGGGGTTGCGCGGGCTGCGGCGCGGTGTCCGTTACGGGGAGTGCGCGATCTGAACTGCTCATCTCAGCAAAAGGTTGTATTGTTCATTGTTATTTGTTCTTCCCCTGTTATTTCCAGTAAAAATACCCTTATCCCAACCTGCGGGCTGTTTTGGTTTTCTCCCCCCCCCGCTCCGGGGGAAATCTGAATGCGTGGTCCCCGGCTCCGGCGGAACCACAACAGTCAGCACAGGAAAAAAGTAGGCATGGAGGTTGGGATGCAACTCTCTTGTGGGCCTGACAAAGAGGTATCCACCTGTCCCAAGCAGTTACTCAGTTGGTAACAGTGTGAGACTTGTACAGTATTGAAACAATGAAAAGGGTTTTCACAGCCATTAGGTTGGATAAAGAAGGGAACAATAAGGGAAGAAGTGTGACAAATAAATTATATTGGACCGCTCACAGAACACAGGCAACAGTGGTATGTGTGTGTGGCAGTAGATATGTATTCAGGCCTTATAGTTGCTGTAACTACTTGTTATGCTAATGCATATACAACAATCTGATTCCTGGAAGCTATTTAATTACATTATGGTACCCAGTTGAAATACAGTTAGACAATGGATCCCACTTTAAAAACAAACAAGTATTACAGTGGACATCTGATAGACATATTACGTGGATATGGCACCTACCCTACCACCCACAGGGGGCTGGGTTAGTAGAGCGCACCAATAGATTGTTGAAGCAACAGTTACACAGGCTAGGGAATGGTGGCTATACCCAATGGGTAGACAACCTCACAGAAGTAGTGTGAGTGTTGAACAATAGAAGGTTAACCAATAACATGACTCCATTAACACTGATGAAGAGGTTAACGTGCATAAACCAGGCAGTAGCAACTTCAACACTAACCTATGAGTCTGGCACAGCCTTTACCATCCACCTGAGTAATAATGGTCTCTCCATAAATAATATGGGCACGTATCAATGGAGTGCTGGCAAGGTAAAGTAGCTATGGCCGGATGTCCATATTACAATAAGCCCAACTACCAGCGTCCTCTGATTATTCTATCTAACTTCACAGGGTATGGGGCAACAGCTACTTTTGTTAAATCCAGTCCAGAGCGCAGAAAAAGCTTTGATTTTAGGATTGAAAAAACCCCTCACACCAACAAGTAACCTTACTATTGGTGACTTGCAGACTCTACAACTCAGAAGGCTATACAGTAGGTATGTTTATTACACGTAGATGCACAGGGGATTGCTCCACCACAAACGTGCATCCCAAACGTGGCAATTCACCTTAGTTATATACAGTAGAATGTCACATATTCATGGTATTTCACAATACACTTATACATATACATGACCTGTCCCTGCTTCATATTAAAATTAGTCCCATGAAGTCATCTCCACAAACTCCTCCCAATTGCACCTGCACACTGTCTCCTGGTGGTGGTCGTTGGGGGGTGGGGGGGAGGAAGGGGGTGGGGGAAGAGAGTGTGTCTCAGAATGAAGGCTCAGAGTCTTCATCAGGTTGAACCTTTCACCTTCTCCCCAGGCACATGCATAGTTGTGATTGTTCCAGCTGGGCAGGATTATCCTTCTTATATGTCCCAGAGTTCCGATAAGCATACCTTATAGCTAAACATTGTTAGTTTGCCTTTGATGTCTGAAAGTTATCTGCACACCTGCATATCTGACCATTTATTATGGATGGTTCATGACATGTTCACTTACTCCCAAATACCTTCCCACAACTCCTTGGTTTAAGGCAGTCTATACCTCTGTCTTCAAGGCTGTCGTGTTTTGAGAATGTGATTACCAAATACCTCTCAGCATGAGTAACTTTCCTGTTTCATGTGAACTCAAGGATATTGTCAGGGCCTATGTCTTTCTGAGGAGAGTCAGACTGCCGACAGGCCTGCCATTCTCCCCGACAATTTTTTCCCTTTTAGTATCTGTGTTACAAAAACTGCCTGTAGAGATTTCTGCAAGGGCCCTTTTCAGAAAGCTCAATAAACATGGCAGTAAGAGTAAGACAAGTACTATAATTACCAAAACCAATAATCCAAATTTGACCATTGACAATACCCATCCTGAAATTCCCCACTCATGAAACCAATTGTCCAGTCCAAAGAATCTCTCTTTTTTTCTTTATTTTTTCTTTGGTTATTGTTTGTTTGGGGATTCTTTTTTTTTTTATGGTTGTTTTTGTTGTCGTTGTATCTTTTGTTTTTGATTTATTAATTTCTGAAAGCTCGCGTGAATTGACTGAGAGTGGTCAGACAGATTCACGCAGCACATGCCACCAAAATATCGACAGCCATGTCCGTGAGCCAGCAACAAAAAATCAATTGCTGCACGATTCTGTAAGGTGGCATGTCTTACAGAATCCACATCTGTAGCTAAGGCACTTAATACCTTTGCTGTTGTATTTGTTTGCGTTGCCAACCAGTAGGCTACTTTCTTTAATTGAGTTAAAGCCTTTGCAGCAGCAGCTCCCAGAAGAAACAAGCTAGCAGCAAATATTTCTCTCTATTGTTTGCTTTGTCAGTCAGGAGTGTCAGGAGTGTAGATAACACCAGCCTCATGTTTTCGTGCAGGCACCCATTGTAGTACGTGATCTTAGACTGTGCAGAAGTCAGTATTTCCCTAATTTTCCTTTACCACAAACAGAGGCATATTTCAAAGACTTTTAGATGGTTCAATATGTCCCGCAGCAAAACTCATAGTCCATCATGGTTGCACTTAGAACACTTGAGTTCAGTTACTTGGATCAGGATCTTGTCCTGGTTCATGCAGGCTTGCTTTCTTCTGGATCCATAGCTTTATCCACTTGGCTGGTACCCACTTGGTTCCTGTATCCGTAATGAGACAGGTAGATCTCCTTCCCCAAGTTAGTACCTGTAAATTCATTTTTTACTGACACCTGACATTGACTTTCCTTGATCCCTTCCAAACTGTCCTGTGGCAGACCTAAATAGTTCAAAACATAAAGAACTTTGTTTAGTCGATCAGCTGGGCAGACCTCCTTCTCTCCCTCTTTTTGTTTGTGAAGCAAACGCTTGAGAGTTTGATTCATACGTTCCACCATGGCTTGGTCTGTAGGTGAATGTGCTGTCCCTGTAACATGGGTAATGCCCCATAGTCGAAGAAAGGTTTGTGTTGCCTGTGCTATATATCCTGGGCCGTTGTCGGTTTTGATTTCATGGGGTACCCCAAGTGCTGCTATAGCAGAGCGCACGTGGCGTTAGATATGTTTACTTGATTCCCCTGTTTGTGCAGTAGCCTAAACTGCCAGAGAAAAAGTGTGGAGAGCCTGGCTCAGTGCGGGCTATCAGAGAAGGGACACAGTAGCCTGGATTTGTTTGAGATGGTGTAAGCAGGGTAAGTGTTAGCTCTAGGTCAGCTTGACCCAGTAGCTAGCTGTAACTGGATATTTCTGGTGCTCGGACACCTGCAGGATGTGATAAAAGGATGTTTATACTTCAGGAATGTGAAAACAGAACAAAGAGGGGACGGGCCGGCATCTATCTGCTTGACCAATAGTGAGCTTGACTTCTGCAATATGTATGAGCTAATTAAGCAGTGTATTTAACCAAGGCTTGCTTGAATAAAAATTGGGACTTGCTGATGAACCATATGGTGGTCGAAGTCTCCCTTCTCCGACAAATGGTGACCCTGACGTGATGCCGACAACCGACCCCACACAGGGCCCCCTGCAAGAGGGCGAGTCCGGACCTAATAGCAGGCGACTACGACCACGGTTGGAGAAGTAGGAGTTGGGTCCTGTTTGCAGCCAGGACGGCGCCCAGATCAATTGAAATAGAGGAGTGCGCCCCAAAAGATCACATCGGTGATTTTGGGCCAGACGTGCCACCGAAGCCTGGAAAAGCTGCAACAGCGGACGTCTGCAAATGGATAGGCAAGTGGCATATGATTTATTTACAAATACTTTACGAAAAAGGGATGTTAAGGGTATAGATTTAAAGAAGGAGTTAACGGGGTTGTTAGTTTATGGGTATGACAAGGGTTGTTTTCAGAACCCGCATACAGTTCACGAGTTAACTGAGTGGACCCGGAAAGGCAAATTTTTTGCGGTTGGACGCAGTGTTGCTGAAAAGCATTGATTTACCTACTTAGGAAACTATAGGAATTTAAATTCTTGACAAACCCTCAGTTGGGGTGAAAGAAGCTAAGTCGTTAACAACTCTCAGGCAATTAAGTAAAAGAACTTTAACTGAAATAGAGGCGGAACTCGTTGCTGCCGCTTCAGCCTTTGCAGCTTTAACACCGATTACGGGTTCTACAGAACTGATTCAAAAAGAAAAAGAAAATCTACTACGGAGAGTGTGTTTTTGTTTCTGGGTGCTTTTTCACCTATCCCAGTGTTGTGGTTTACACCTCAGCGGAAAGCTGGGGCCACAAAGGTCAGAAAACAGAAGCCCCCTACCACTTTAAGAGGTGGAGGATGGGCGAATGGAGGAGCTGCAAAGCCAGAGGAAAAAAAAAAACCACAGGCCTGCAGGGTTGGGATAAGGATAGTTTACTAAACAACAGGGAAAGGTATGAAGACAACTAACTACAGTGCTATTATATACAGTGCAAGCCTCTCCCCTCACTATGTCATTTGAGCCGTGCCCGAACCGATTCAGAGCCCCGAACGCAGCACTCCCCAAGCCCAGCACCCCCGAGCACCCCCCTCACCACCGCCAGCCATGCCGATCCAAGAGAGAGAGAGAGAGAGAAGCCGGAACTCCCACACGCCTGCTCAGACCGGGACTTCCCATGCCCAGAGCAGTTTATAATGGATCCGGAGTCGCCCCCGGAACTGGCACTGTGCCTGCCCAGACCGGAACCTCCCGTGCCTGGGTCCGGAGTCGCCCCTGCAAGGGGGGGGGGGGGCAGCCTGCCTGATCATGATGCAATTGGTATGGAATACTCTCAGGGCTAACATAGCCTGCTGCTGGGCTGAACCCAGGACACCCAGTTACTAGACTAAGTAAAAATGCCGTGTTATCAGAGCAAAGTTATAAATCTGTAGGAACTGAAGGGGAGCGAGTAGTGCACGTAAATCTGCCACCACGGTCTGCACTCCCTCCACTGTGATGCCTTTGGAAAGAAAAAATGTGAAAACAAACTTACAACCGACTGCCTTTAATATCTATCTGCCTCTGACTTTTACTGAGCCTAAAACACCCTATGGCGCAGTCGAAAATATTAACCAGCATCAACAACTTCGACCTGTCCTTGAAAAGCTGGAAAACAGAAAGCGGAGCAGGCAACGGCATGCCCTGTTGTAAAAGAGTTTGAGCCCCCACCCGAAAACTACAAAGACGGAGAATCACCGATTCAGGCACAGAACAGTGTTGCCCCCATGGACAAGGAACCTATGAGCACAGACAAGAAACCTAAGGACAGAGAATCCTATGGAGATGGACAAGTATCAACTTCAACAACCATCGGATCAGGGACATTCATCAATATATCGCTGTCTCCTGACACCCGAGAGACTCTGCACAGACTGCTCGGAGGAGCCTGGGCACGTAAGGTGGTGTTAGAACGGGAAAAACAGCTAAATCAGGGTATTTTGATTCCTACTCAATCGCGGAAATTACCAGGGAAAAGTTTATGTGAGAAAAAGCGGGTAGCAGAGAGAGTTAGTAGTGGGCCAGTGGGAGGTGGAAGGAACGGGGTCCTAGCACTCACCCGGGTCTCAGTCATGGTGAACAACGGGATCACACTGTGGTTTACGGCGGGGGGGGAACAGCACTGCGGGCAGTGGCCGAGAACCACCCCCGACACACAGGACACACGCACACACACAGACCCGTATGGACTGGATGTGACAACTCGTGTCTTGCAATGTCGTTTGTCTCATTAATTGGTTTGCAGCATTCGTTTCTTTGTATGTGCTACAGGTTCAGGGCTATGTTTGTCCACTGAGAGCAAGGCTGGTTACTTAGCAAAAATGAATTTTTTATAGTGAGCATTGAAAAAGGGCAGCTTACTTTAAAAGTTAACCTGGAAAACAAGGATCAATAGCTGCTTTCTTGAAAAAAAAAAAAAAAAAAAAAAAAGAAAAAAAAGAAATATTGCCCATTTACACGATTTAATATGGGAGCAACTGACTAAGGGGCATATGAAGCCTTCCACAAGTTTGTGGAATATGCAAACCCAAAAGATTGGGGTTTTTCTTTTCAAAAGGTGTCACTGTGTACGCTCCCACAAGGCAGAAAAAATTCAGTAACTATGTGTCAAGCTTATGTAGCCGGAGCGTTTGCTCCAGTATGAGAAACACATCCTGATCTAATCTTTTATCATTATATGGTTAATACATTGATTGTGGGAAAAAACTTGGACGTTGAAAGTTTGATTCATGACTTAACAGTGCATTTGAAAAGCAAGGGGTTACAGATTACTCCATAGAAAAATTCAAAATAAGCCAGTGTGAAAATATTTGGACAGTCAGATTGATAAAAGTACTGTAACACCTCAGAGGATTGCAATCAAAACTGGGGTTGGCATGTTAAATGATGTTCAAAAATTACTTAGAAATGTTAACTGGATTAGATCATTGTGTGTTATTCTGCATCAGTACTCTGTTACCCAGATACACAGCCACACTGAGCTAACTGACTACATCTATGTCTAGCAGGGAGAAATCAGAGAGCAGACAGGCTGGTTGCACCGACCAAGGCTACTCCCTCAACAGACAGCTTTGCACAAGCTCAGAAGTTGCATGATGTCCTGGTTTCAGCCAGGGGCTTCAGCCAGGAAGGGGTTAACCTGCTGGGCTCGGGACAAGTAACTCAAATTGACCAATAGGATCATTCCATGCCAGTTACATCATGCCGAGTATAAAAAGCAGGGGGTGTTGCAGTGTTGGCGCGCGAACAGCAGGGACCGGGAGGGAGCGTGCTCTCGGCTCCGGGTTTTGTTTTACTTGCGGCGCGAGCTCGGCTCCTTTGTGTTGCGGCTGGGGTTTGCGCGGGCTGCGGCGCGGTGTCCGTTACGGGGAGTGCGCGATCTGAACTGCTCATCTCAGCAAAAGGTTGTATTGTTCATTGTTATCTGTTCTTCCCCTGTTATTTCCAGTAAAAATACCCTTATCCCAACCTGCGGGATTCTGGTGTTTTGGTTTTCCCTCCCCCGCTCCGGGGGAAATCTGAACGCGTGGTCCCCGGCTCCGGCGGAACCACAACACATGAAATTTTGTTTACCAAGCTGCTAAAGTGCTTTAACGACAATACCACTTGTTGGTTGCTGAGGGTAAAGGGCTTGTACAGTCCAAAGCCATGACAGAACATATGAATCAAATTCTCAAGCATTTCCTTCACAAACAATAAGGGGGAGAGAAGGATATCTCTCCAGCTGATTGATTAAACGAGGCTCTGTATGTTTTGAATGGAAAAGTTCATGTTAGATGTTAGTGAAATGAAGTTACAGGTACTAACTTGGGAAAGGAGATCTGCCTATGTCATTACAGATATGGGAACCAAGCAGATAAAGCTGTGGATCCAGAAGAAATCAAGCTTGCATGAACCAGGATGGGATCCTGATCACAGTAACTGAAGTCAAGTATTCCAAGTGCAGCCACAATGGAGTCAGAGTTTTGCTGCAGGACATTTTGAATACTCTTTTAAATATGAGTGTGTTAGTGGTAAATAAAAATTAGAGAAACAGTGATTTCTGCACAGCCTAAGGTCACAGGCTGCAATCGGTGCCTGCACGGAAACATGAAGCTGAAGTTATCTGCACATCTGACACTCCTGATTGGCAAAACAAACAGATACAACAGCAAAGGTATCAAGGCACTTAGCTACAGATGCGGATTCTGTGAAACATGCAGCAACTGATTTGTGCTGCTGGCTCACAGACATAATTGTGAAAATTTTAGAAGTGCTGCAGGAATCTGACTGACCACTCTCAGTCGATTCATGTGAGCATTCAGAAATTAAGAGATCGAACAGAAAAGATATAACAACGACAGATTGGTTTCATGAGTGGGAAATTTCAGGATGGATATTGTCAATGGTCAAATTTGAATTATTGAATTTGGCAATTCGGTACTTATCTTACATTTACTGCCGTGCTTGTTGAGCTTTCTGCAAAGGGCCCTTGCAGAAACCTCTAAAAGCAGTTTTGTGGCGCAGATACAAAAAGGGAAAAATTTGTCAAGGGGGACAGCAGGCCTGTTAGCAGCCTGGCTCTCCTCACAAAAACGCGGACTCTGACAGTATCCTTGAATTTCCCGTGAAACAACAAAATTACTCATGCTGAGAAGTTTTGGTAATCACTTTTTCAAAACATAGCAGCCTTGAAAGCAGGTGTACAGACTCCCTTAAATCAAGGAGCTGTGAGAAAGTATTTGGAGGTAAATGAACATGTCATCAACCAGCCATAATGAGAAGGCTATAGCACAGCAGGTGTGCAGATAACTTTTAGACATTAAAGATAAACTAACAATGTTTGGCTATAAGGTATGCTTACCAAAACTCGTTATAATTACTGATTAATCACGTTGGTGTGAACAGCATGTGTAACCAATTAGAAGGTTTTAGATTGCCACATTTTATAGTATGGCTTTTCGTTTATGGGATGGATGGGCTGGTTACCTTCCTGTATCACCTCAGGAACTGCAGGAGTTGGAGCTTCTGGGTTCAGTAAGGGCTGATGCATGCTTGCATTTTAACCACCCAAGTGGGGACCAAAGCTCGCCCACCAATGTAAATTCTAGCATGGCTTTTTCTCGCAACGCTACAAGCTGGTGCAATTATACTTCGCCTAACATTTCAATATCTACTAACCATCCCTTGCAGCTACCGCCTGGTAATTTTCTGATATGCGGAGACCGTGCTTGGCCAGGTATCCCGTCACGTCTAAGAGGGGGGCCATGCACGCTTGGCCGCTTATCTCTTCTAACGTCTAACACCCCTATGATATTTAACATGAGCCGTCATCATTGCCGAACCAGGAGGCAGACGCATGCTTTTAACAAAGAATGCAGCGGCCAGGTAACATTCTGGTCACTGGAAGAGATTATATCTGCATCTCTTCTCGCTCCAGGGGTGTCAGCAGCAGCTGCACACAATCACCTAAACAAGTTGGGGTGTTGGCTAGCAAAACAAACAAATGCTACTTCCCTTGCACTTTCCAGTCTTTTGCTTGATGTTGATTCTGTCCGCCATGCTACACTGCAAAATAGAGCTACAATTGATTTTCTTTTGCTTGCCCAAGGCCATGGATGTGAAGAGTTTGAAAGTATGTGTTGTATGAAGCTCTCTGATCATTCGCGATCCATACACTCCCAAATTGATGAATTACGAAAACTAACTGATAACTTACAAATGGACTCTGGTTTAGGTCTAGGCGGATGGTTGCGATCACTGGGACTGGGACCCCTGCTTCTCTCTATTCTAAAAGCAGCCATGATGATAGGAGTAGTATTACTAACTCTTACCCTACTCTTACCATGTCTCTGTATCTGTCTAGAAAACATGATGCAAAAAATGGTATCGACAGCCTTCTGATCAGACATTTTTAGCCCAACACAAAAACGGGGGAAATGTGGAGAGCCTGGCTCAGTGCGGGCTATCAGAGAAGGGACACAGCAGCCTGGATTTGCTTGAGATGGTGTAAGCAGGGTAAGTGTTAGCTCTAGGTCAGCTTGACCCTGTAGCTAGCACTAACTGGATATTGCTGATGCTCGGACACCTGCAGGATGTGATAAAAGGATGTTTAAACTTCAGGAATGTGAAAACAGAACAAAGAGGGGACGGGCCGGCATCTATCTGCTTGACCAATAGTGAGCTTGACTTCTGCAATATGTATGAGCTAATTAAGCAGTATATTTAACCAAGGCTTGCTTGAATAAAAATTGGGACTTGCTGATGAACCATATGGTGGTCGAAGTCTCCCTTCTCCGACAAAAAAGGACTCTTTTTTTTCTCCAAATTTCTAGTGGGCCTGTGCCACAAGGATTCATGCCGGGGCAAGGCCACTGGTGAATTGCTGACAGTCCAAGCACGACTGTACAATCCTTTTAGCCTCGGTAACTGACAAGTGATATTGTTGTTTAAGTACCTTCGCAGATTGATGAAAGAATTCATGTGTCTTCTGAGCTTGTGCAAAGCGGTCTGCTTAGGGAGCAGCCCACACTGGTGCTACCAGCCTGTCTGCTCTCTGATTTCCTTCTGCTTGATTTAGTCCAGTGTGGCTGCGAATATAGGTAATAAAATACTGATGTGTAATATCGCACAATGATCTAACCCAGTTAATATCTCCAAGCAACCTTTGAACATTATTTAACGTGCTAACCTTAGCACTGATGTTAGTCTTTTGAGGTGTTATGGTACTTTATCAATCTGTCATCCTAGATATTTCTACACTGGCTTCTTTTGAATTTTCTCTGGAGCGATCTGTAACCCCTTGCTTTTCAAATGTACTATTAACTCATTAATCAAACTTTCAATGTTCAAGTTTTTTCCCACAATCAATATCTCATCCATGTAATGATAAAAGATTAGATCAGGATGTGCTTTTCATACTGGAGCAAGTGTCCAGGCTACATAAGCGTGGCACATAGTTGGTGCATTTTTCATGCCTTGTGGGAATACTACCCAGTGATATCTTTTCATGTGTTCATTTTTGTTTATAGTAGGGACTGAAAAAGCATTTTTTTTCATAATCATTAGGGTGTAAATGAATAGTGAAAAAACTCCTATCTTTTAAAAATTTGACATATTCCACGGACTTGTGGAAGGCTTGATATGTCCCTTACTTAGTTGCTCCTGTATTAAATCTTGTAGGTGGGCGATTTTTTTCTTGAGTAAGCTGCTACTGATCAACCCAAATGGGGATTTTCTATTTTCCAGGTTATTTTTAAAGGGGGTTTCCCACTTTCAATGGTCGTTATCAAAAATCTTTTTTCTTAGTAACCAGCCTTGCTCTCAGTTGGCTAAGTGCATCCCTGAACCTGCATCACATACGAACAAACACTGCCAACCGATCCATCAGACAAATGACATTGCAAGACACAAGTTGCCATATCCACTCCATATGGATGCGGGGGTGGCGGGGAGAGGAGGGGGTTGTCACAGATGGGATAGATAAGAGGGATGCACTTCACTCTTAAGAGAGAGGCAATAATATGTTTATTGATATAAAACAAAAGGTGTAACAGTGTTTGGTAATAAACGCGACAGTCAGGGCATTTCATTGCCTGCTCTGCTTTTATGTTTTCCAGTTTTTCAAGGACAAGCTGAAGTTGTTGATCTTGGTTAACATAGTTGACTGCTTCATGGGGTGTTTCAGGCTCAGTAAAAGTTAGAGGCAGATAGATACTAAAGGCAGTTGGTTGTGCATTTGTTTTCACATCTTTTTCTTCCAAAGGTATAATAATGGGGGGGAGGGGGGGTGAAGACCGTGGTAGCAGTTTTACGCGCACTACTCCATCCCCTTCCTGATCAGTTCTGACAGGTTTATCACTTTGCTCTGATAATACGGTATTATTACTCAGTATAGTAACTGGGGTGGGTGAAACGGCACCCGGAAACATAAACACATTCTCTGTAGTAGATTTTTTCCCTTTTTGAATCGGTTCTGTAGAAACCAGAACTGATGTTAAAGCTGCAAGGGCTGAAGCAGCAGCAACACGTTCCACCTCCATTTCAGTTAAAGTTGGTTGCTGCTTATTTTTTTTATAATCAGTGTCCAGAGAGTCATTAATGACTTTAGCTTTTTTTGCCCCATCTGAGGCTTCGTCAAGGATTTGAGTTCCAATAGCTTCCTAAATAGATAGCTCAAATGCTGTATTAACACTTGTTATAAAGTTTCTTTCTTTGCTCCATAAAAGCAGCTGTTTTAATGACTCTTCATCATTTTTAATTACTCACTTAGAGAGAATATGGTGGGGGAGTTTCACTACTGCTTCTTCATTTTTATCAAGCGTGTTCCCCATTCCCCCCGACCGCTCACCTTTCTTTTTTTATGGTGAGATGCCTTTAAATTACTGGCAGCACTGCACTTTCTGTCTCAGAGGATGACAGGCTGGGGCAGCAGGTATGTCAATCGGTTGCTATCTCTGAAACTCACGCTCTCCTATTCCAGTCGTTCTTTTGATCCTGGTCGAATCCTGACAAGAAGAGAGTATTGCACTCCTATTCCAGTCACTCTATGTCCTTGTTCGAAATCCTGGGGACAAGAGAGAAGTGGTCCCTGCTCCAGCGCCAGTTGTTGGAGTCTAAGGAATGGACCCAACTCGGATCAATGTGATCAATGTTGAGCTCATTTATTCAAACACACACAGCTTATATATAGTTCTATATCTGTACACAAGTTACATTACATTGCTATTGGCTATATGCTCTGTTCACATGCATTTCATGCGTCTCACTAATGCTAAGAATTGGTTAAAGCTACACAGTCACGTTATTCCTTTCACAGAATCACAGAATCAAAGAATCTTAGGGGTTGGAAGGGACCTCAAGAGATCATCAGGTCCAACCCCCCTGCCAAAGCAGGCTCCCTATCTCATATTACATAGATAGGCGTCCAGACGAGACTTGAATATCTCCAGAGAAGGAGACGCCACCACCTCCCTGGGCAGCCTATTCCACTGCTCTGTCACCCTCACTGTGAAAAAGTTCTTCCGCATGTTGGCGCGGAACTTCCTGTGCTCCAGCTTACAGCCATTGCCCCTAGTCCTGTCCCCACCGACCACTGAAAAGGGGCTGGCCAATTCCCCCTGCCACCCATGTCTAAGATATTTGTAAACACTAATTAGGTCCCCCCTAAGTCTTCTTTTTTCCAGGCTGAACAGACCCAGCTCACTCAGCCTATCCTCATAGGGGAGATGTTCCAGACCCCTAATCATCTTTGTCGCCCTTCTCTGGACTCTCTCCAGAAGGTCCCTGTCTTTTCTATACCAGGGAGCCCAGAACTGGACACAGTATTCCAGGTGGGGCCTGACCAACGCAGAGTAGAGGGGGAGGATCACCTCCTTCGACCTGCTGGACACACTCTTCCTGATGCATCCCAGGATCCCATTGGCTCTCTTGGCCACCAGGGCACACTGCTGGCTCATAGCCAACCTGTCATCAACCAGGACCCCCAGGTCCTTCTCAACAGAGCTCTTCTCCAACAGGTCATCCCCCAGCCTGTACTGATACAGTCGGTTATTCCTCCCCAGGTGCAAGAATTTACACTTGCACTTGTTGAATTTCATTAGATTTCTCCCTGCCCAGCTCTCCAGCCTGTCCAGGTCTCGCTGAATGGCAGCGCAGTGTTCCTGCGTGTCAGCCACTCCTCCCAGCTTTGTATCATCGGCGTACTTGCCGAGGGTGGATGCTATTCCCTCATCAAGGTCGTCAATGAAGATATTAAACAGGACTGGACCCAACACTGAGCCCTGGGGAACACCGCTAGTCACAGGCCTCCATTCAGATTCTACTCCACTGATCACGACCCTCTGAGCCCGGTCTGACAGCCAGTTCTCAACCCACCTCACTGCCCACTCGTCTATCCCTTGTTTCCTCAGCTTCTCTTTTAGGATGTTGTGGGAGACAGTATCGAAAGCTTTGCTAAAGTCGAGGTAGATGACATCCACTGCTCTCCCTCCATCCACCCAGTTGGTAATAACATCATAGAAGGCTATGAGATTGGTCGAGCACGATCTCCCCTTGGTGAATCCATGCTGACTATTCCTCATGACCTTCTTCTCTTCCAGTTGTTTGGAGATGGCATCCAAAACAAGCTGTTCCATCACCTTTCCAGGGACAGAAGTGAGGCTGACTGGCCTATAGTTACTGGGATCCTCCTTCTTGCCTTTTTTAAAGACTGGAGTGACATTGGCTATCCTCCAATCTTCAGGCACTTCTCCTGTAGTCCAGGATCTATCAAAGATGATGGAGAGCGGCTCCGCAATCACCTCCGCCAGCTCTCTCAGCACACGTGGGTGTATCCCATCCGGGCCCATGGATTTGTGTGCATCCATTCCTTTGAGTCGCTCCTGGACCACCCCTACCTCTACTAGAGGGGAGCCATTCATTCCCCAACCACTCCTACTTACATCTGGGATCTGTGAGTCCTGAGAAGCCTTCGGAGTAAAGACCGCGGCAAAGAAGGCATTAAGTATCTCCACCTTCTCATCATCTCCCGTTACCAAGACACCCGCCTCATTCAACCAGGGACCTACATTATCCCTGGTCATCCTTTTACTATTTACATACCTGAAAAAGCTCTTTTTGTTTTCCTTTATGTCCCTTGCCAGCTTAATTTCTAAGCAGGCCTTAGCCCTCCTAGTTGCATCCCTACAGGCCCTGACCACATCCTTATATTCATCCCATGATCTCAGACCCTGTTTCCACAGTTTATAGGTCTTCTGCTTCCCTTTGAGTTTACTCATAAGTTCCCTGCTTATCCACGCCGGTCTTCTACCTCTCTGTCCCGATTTCTTACTCAAAGGGATGCACCTATTCTGTGCTTGGAAGAAGTGCTGTTTGAATGTTAGCCAGCACTCGCAGGCTCCCATTCCTTCAAACAGAGCAGCCCACGGGATAGTCCCTATTTGATTTCGGAGGAGATCAAAGTTAGCTCTTCCAAAATTCAGGGTAGCTATCCTACTTTTTGGCTTGCCTCTTCCACTCAGGAACTTGAACTCGACCATTTCATGGTCGCTTTGTCCTAAGCAGCCCCCGACCTTCACTTCACTGACGAGCCCGTCCTTGTTAGTAAAAACAAGGTCAAGCATCCGCCCTCCCCTTGTAGGTTCCTGCACCATCTGTATCAGGAAGTTGTCTTCCATATACTGCAGAAATTGTCTGGACTGCATACGACTGGCCGTATTGCTTGCCCAGCAAATATCTGGGTAGTTGAAGTCCCCCATAAGGACCAGCGCCTGCGATCTTGAGGCTACTTCCAATTGCTTATAAAATTCATTATCAACCCGCTCCTCTTGATCAGGGGGCCTGTAGTACACGCCCACGACTATGTCACCCAAACTGGCCTGCCTTTTAATTCTTACCCACAAGCTCTCGACAAACGGTTCATCCCTACCCAGGTGGAGCTCAATACATTCTAGGTGCTCTCTTACATAAAGAGCAACTCCTCCACCTCGTCTCCCTAGTCTATCTTTCCTAAAAAGCACGTAGCCATCCATGGTAGCATGTCAGTCATCCAGGCTGTCCCACCACGTCTCAGTGATCGCAATGAGATCGTGGCCCTGTGACCACACAAAGATCTCTAATTCTTCTTGTTTGTTCCCCATGCTACGTGCGTTTGTATATAGGCATTTTAGTGGGGCAGCAGATCCAGATATCCCCAACAGCTCACTGCGAGATTTTCGATAGGGGGTGGGCAAAAGCGGCTCCACCGAGGAGTTCATGGGGTAGTCCACAGAGTTATCCCTACTCTCGTGTGGAGCAACATCCCCAAGTCTGCCATTGTGCTGTTGGCATTTATCTATTTCCCCCAGCAACTCGTGCTGTGGCTCCCAAAGCATCTGCCTTACCCCAGCAGCCTTTGTAATATCCCCTTCCCCCTTCCTAACTAGTTTAAAGCCCTATCAATGAGCCCTGCCATCTCCTGAGCAAGGATCCGCTTTCCTCTATGGGACAGGTAAGCCCCATTAGCAGTACTCATGTCCGGAGCAGAGTACACCATCCCTTGGTCAAAAAACCCAAATTTCTTGTGCAGGCACCAGCCTTTCAACCACTGATTCAATTCATGGGTTTATAAGGCAGTTGTTAACATTCTTGCAGTTTCTTATCTGGTTCTCACAGGCATCTGCTCTCCTGTTAGTGCATTCCGATCGTGCCTTAACATTTCTTTGCTTGACCCCCAGGCCTGATTTTATGGGGGGTCAAGCTGTGCGGCAATAAATCTGGGTGTGCCACAAGCCCACTCCTCTCAAGATACATTGCTACAGCCTTCCTACTCAGTAGTTGTCCTCGTTTTGGCTAGGATAGAGTTAATATCTTTCTAGCAGCCAGTGGAATGCTGTGTTTGGGAGTTAGGCTGAGAGCAGTGCTGATAACACCCTGATGGTTTTTAGGTGTTGCCCAGCAGTCAAGGACTTTTCAATTGTTCTGCTAAAGAGAAGGCAGGGGTGTGCCCAGGAAGCTGGAAGGGGACACAGCCAGGACAGGTGACCTGAACTGGCCAAAGGGGGTATTCCATGCCAATTATGTCATGCTCAGCATAAAGGCGGACTGGTGGGGGAGGAGCGCACAGCTCCAGGATGTGCGGTTTTGGGGAAAGTCCAGTTTCAGGACAGGTCTGAGCTGTACAGCCTGAGCTGTGTGGTTTGGTTAGAAACTGCACTATGTAGCACCAGTTATGTATAGTTTGCTGTAAAGTCCTATCATTATCTCTCTCTGCTGTCCCAGTAAACTATCCTTATCCCAACCCGCGAGGATTGCTTTTTTTGGTTTTCTTTTCCCTTCACGCCCCCATCCTCCGCTAGTTTCCCACACACACCCTCTTGGAGAGAGCCACTTCAACAGTAGTGAAGGAGTAGGCAGGTTCTATGGACCACGTCTAGATTATCCTGCACCCTGCTGGTAGCAAACTTCTGTTTTCCTCCCCAAGGACCTAATGGTGGAGGAGATTACTTGGTTTGTCTTCCCATTAAGCCTGTATAAATAACAAAAGGCAGGTGGAGATGGTGGGTTTTGTTTGGTCAGGGTTAAGAGCATTTCAAGGACTGGTCTGACAAGTTAAGAGTGTAAGACCGTTGAGTTTCCTGTGCTGTTCAATAGTGTGGAGATGTAGAGGACTTTGCAGGGATTATGTGCCATTGTCACAGAGCTTAACATTTCCTGCCAAAGGATATCTGAACCAAAGACCAAATATGAACTTTTGCTGATAAGGAAAGCATGAGAAATTCCTACAAAATCAAAGCTAATATCACATGGAACTTTGTTGTCCATGTCTCCTTGACAAAAAGAAGCCGTATTCTAGCACCAAAATGTTCCTGGGCAGGAGATGTTTTGCATCATGTAAACTGAGACTATAGGCAGAAGACATATGACCTGCCTGCATCTAGGAAGGTACAGTTGGAAGAGCAGAGCAGATCCACTCAAAACTTTCAGGTCCCTCTTTCATGAGTCTAAAGCCCTCTCTGATGATGTGCACTTGGCTGTGAACCATATGAAGTCATGTCTGGAAAAGCTGCTATGTTGCCAAAGCAAAAGCAATAGTAGCAATGGGATGATGTGGGTAGGTTGTCTCTTGGGGAACAGCAGATTTCAGTGCACAGTGAAACTCAATTTTATAGAAAGTGCAAAAACTCAAAATATCAGAGCATCAGAGCAGATTTCTCTTGCAATTCCAGAGATATTTTTGCAGAAATCAGTGCTGCTTGACCATCTGGGGTCAAACACCAGGACATCCTCCATGATGGATGCTGCAGAGGCAGGTGGCAAGGGATCATGGTCTCAGGCAGTGGCCATGTCACTAGGTCCAGAGTTGGGCTGAGGCTCCTGCATCCAGCACCACCATCAAAGAAACTTCTCAAGTTGGCAGTGAAGTTGCTTTCCAGCTTAAATCCACTGACATCGGCAGACAGCATGTAATGCACCAAATTCTTCACTAACCAGATCAACACTGGAGAGTGGATGGGTGCTGCTTGTGAAGAGGACGGCAGGATCTCCCAACTGAAGATGTAATTGCTTTCCCCATGCTGGTTAGGCAGCCCATGTCTGGCTTTAGTTGCCCATCCTTGGGTCTAGATCTGAAGCACAGTGATTTTCATGCTCAGCAAGATGTGAGGGAGCAGTTTTATGAATTTTTAGTGTGACAGTTTTTAATAATAATGTTTGAAATTGGAAGAAATTGTAGGATGGGGAATATATGAAAATCACATTTTCCAACACTTGTTTTGTCAGAGTCAGAACATTTAGGCTGAAATACTTTAATAATCTGAATATGAAAGGGGATGCAACAAGAGGGAAGAAATCTTCATCTTCATCTTCATCATCGAGGGACAAAGAAGGGAACACTCTCCCATCCCATCGGACCCAGAGAATACTCTGCCATCGGACAGAATTCCATAGCCTAGTGGTGGTAGATATAGCCTCCCCTCACCCCTCTTCCTTTTTCCATTCTCTCTCTATCTCTTTCACCCCCGTTTTCTATTTCTTCCCCCCTTTCCCTGCACCCCCATTTTCTCTTTCTTCTCCCCTTTCCCTGCACGTTTCTTTCCAAATAAAACAACCTTCACTTTGACTCCATTTCAAGTCTCAATTCTGTTCTCCGAGAACTGAATTAAGAACTTATCACGATAAAACACCTAGCAATTGGACATCACTCAGGGGTTAAGTCCAGCCACCCCCAGCCACCCAAAGTGATCTGAGGTTCGGTTGGCACGCAAGGGGGTTTAACTTCTGCCAAACTAAAGTCTTGTCTAGGTTGTGGATCGTGACAATCCCATATGATTCTGAGTGAAGTTTGATTTATTTAATTGACCTGGCAAAATCCAACATGCTTTACTTCACCTTTAAAGGGTAGAGAAGGTAGCCCTCTTTCCATGTGAAGGATGCTTGTAGGTTGATGTTTGTAAAGGGGCCATGAAAGATGGGTGTGAGGTCTTGGTTTAGCCAAAAGCAGCTGCACAGCAAATTTCAAGGTGCTTTGCCGTTTGCTCTGTGGTTCTTATAATTCCTACCTCATTATACTGTGATGCTTTTTCTTCTCCAGGGATACAACTGTCACCTTAGTGTTGGTGGTACATGTACCAGAATAACCGTGTGAACTCATTTGCTGGTGTGCATGACAGAGGAGGCATGGTGCAGGTTTCTGATGTCCCCCGTCTGTTGTAAGGAGAAGTCATGCCACCATGAGTCCTTGAAGAAGCAGGATGACTTTCTCCTTCCTTATTGGTGACAGCAGTGTCTGGTAGCTGCTGGTGAAGAGTATCTTCATCCTTGGAGATATTCAAAAGCTATCTGGATGTAGTCCTGGGCACCTGGCTGTAGGTGGCTCTTCTAGAGCGGGAGAGTTGGGCCAGATGAGCTCCAGAGGTCACTTTCCACCTCAAGTGGTCTGTGACTCTGAAGCTGGGTATCTTCATGGCTGGTATATCAACTAGTCTTCTGGACCTTGATGGGACTTGGAGATTGTGGACAGTGAGGTAGGAGGACACAGATGAAGTCAGAGCTGAGCCTACATGTTGTCTGCTCCATGTTTTCCACAGCTTTGTGTCCCCAAGGCTGAAACTGTGTTACTTTGTGCCTTCACAGTGCACTTTTGCAGCTTTTGCAAAAAGCTCACCCGCTTTTGCAGCAGGCACAGACACTCTGTGTTGCAGTGAACACAGGAGCAGAGAAACCCATACACCTCCATGGCCTGTGGCAGGAGAGGCTGTGCTGGGGTCCAGATAATGCCATGTGCCTTCCAGTAACTGACTTTCCCTCCCTCCTAGAATGGTAACAATGAGAGATCCCTTGACATGCTGGGCACGGACATCTGGGCTGCCAACACCTTTGACTCCTTCAGGTAAGCTAGTTTTAAAACTCTTTATGAGAGAGATGGATTGTACCCTCTCAGTGTGTCCATCCTGCAGGTCCCAGGTACGAGTGAATACCCTGCTGGTAGTCACAGTGCTACTTCTCCTCCTCCCCATCCCCATTTTAGCCCACCGCACTGAGCACAATCAATCTACTTAAAGCATTCTACATGCTTAAGAGAGGCTGCTGGATGGGTTTGCAGTCCAAACATCTGTAACAGGTACTTATATGATTACTTGTAATAATCTGAGAGCTGCGTAGGCAAGACTTGAGGCATCTCTGAGCTACTACTGCTCCAGGATATTTTTCTTCCATTAATTGGTGTTGGTGTTATAAATGATTTGGTCCGAAACAGGATTTTAGCCAAATTGAACAATTTATTAAACGAATAAAGAAAAGCAAACGGTGCTGGGGTGCACAGTCAGCACCGGGTGCACCGCGAGTCTCCGCCCCACCAAGACGCACACCGAACAGTTCCAGTCCCTGGCTTATATACCTTCCAGGGGTAACACAGCCCCCCCTGTGTAAACTGACAGGCTGGAGTGCTGACAGGCGACCCCCCCCCCCAAGACATAACCATATACATCTTTGACATGTAGGAGTGCTGGCCAGGTAACCCCCACAAGACATCCTGTAGCTTTTGTCTTTTTAATGGTCGGGCAGCTGGTTCTGCTGGTTCAGGGCGCCTCTGTTGATCACTTTCCTTTCAGAGACAAGATGTTTCTCCCGAGGTATCACAATGCACGAATCACAGGAACATATATCACAGTGTGACCATGCATTGGCTTCACTGCTGCTTCAACATATGGAAAGTGGTGAAATATGCTTTCTGTCCAGCTTTATACATAGCTGTCTATGTGCTTGGAGCACTGCAAGAGTCTGCAGGGCTTGAGCTCCCACCTAGACCTTGCTCCAGGCCATTGGAGTGAGCAGGTTGTGCACCTGGTGGTGTGTGTCACATCATGGTGCATCATACATCAAAGCTAGAGGTTTAGTGCAAGCAACAGGAGCTCAGCATCTCAAAAAAAAACCCCATCCCAAAACAAACCAAAAAAGAAAATAAATGAAATGTGATGGAGTAGCATGAAGGTTGGAGACCCACATCCATGTGCTCTGCAGCGTGGAGTGGTGCCTCCAGAAATACCACCTTTGCTCATCTGCAGGCTCCGATGTGCACTCTGCACTTCAGCTCTGCAGTGTTTAATTAGTAGTGGACTTTTTTTCCTTTGTTTTTCCCTGCTTTTCTCTCCTAGTGGCGCAATATGGGACTTGCAGCCTGAAAAACTAGATTTCACCCAATTTCACAGGAAGCTGCAAAACACCTCCAAACAACCACTGCATCACATAGACAAAGAACGGTGAGTGCTGTGTATGCAATACCATGTTTTCCAGTAAGGTGTATAAAATCTCCCTTGCAGAATGAATGCTAGCTTGGTGGCATGGCTTATGTGAAGGACATTACAGGTACATGAGGTACTTAGAGACATGGTTTAGTATAGGACAGGAATGGTTGAACTTGATCTTAAAGGTCTTTTTTAACCTTGTGATTCTGTGATTCTGTTATTCTATGACATGGGAAAGAGGTGCTGGACCATTGTTGTGGTTTATACCTCAACGGAAAGCTGAGGCCACAAAGGTCAGACCAAAAAGCCCCCCTACCTCTTTAAGAGGTGGAGGATGGGCGAAAGGAGCTAATCGAGGAGCTGCAGAGCCAGAGGAAAAAAAACCACAGGCTTGCAAGGTTAGGATAAGGATAGTTTACTAAACAACAGGGAAAAGTATGAAAACAACTAACTACAGTGCTATTATTATATACAGTGCAAACCTCTCACCACACTATGTCATTTGAGCCGTGCCCGAACCGATTCAGATTCAGATTCCCGAACGCAGCACTCCCCGAGCCCAGCACCCCCGAGCACCCCCCTCACCACCGCCTGCAACGCCGATCCCGAAAGAGAGCGAGAGAAGCCGGAACTCCCACACGCCTGCTCAGACCAGCACTTCCCGTGCCCGGAGCAGGTTCTGATAGGTCTGGAGTCTCCCCCGGAACTGGCACTGCGTCTGCCCAGACTGGGACTTCCCGTGCCTGGGTCCGAAGTCGCCCCTGCAAAGGGGGGGGGGGGGGCAGCCTGTCGGATCATGATGCAATTGGTATGGAATACTCTCAGGGCTAACATAGCCTGCTGCTGGGCTGAACCCAGGACATTATCCACCCCTTATTCCATACCATTTACATCATGAGCAGGACCAGCAACCTTCTTTGGGTCCAGGGAGTCTCTCACATCCACACACATGCATGTACACATGCACACACATGTATGTGCGTATAGATTCAGTCTGTGGACGTTTCCTCCGAGTCTGTCGGTTTCATTCAGTCCACGATTCTCAGGCTCACTGGTCCCTCTGTCAGAACAGTCTCTCAGGGTATGAAGAGTCGTACGTGCCACTGGATCGTTGAATGCTGTATCTCGGGCTCTCGCACACTGCACCTGGCATGATCCATGCTCATAGTCCGTGGGTCAGAGGTGTTTATTACAAAAGAGAAAAGAAAGAGTTCTTGGGAGGCTGGTCTTCGCTCCATCATCACGGCACCGATGACCCTAGCTGTAATGTCATTAGTATAGCATACAGTATCTATAACAACAATAAAACAGTAGTGAATTATTTAGCATGATATTGGCTATTCTCACCCAAAATCAAGTCCCCTTGAGGTACACATCGAGTTTCTCCATCCTTCTGCATTACCCACCAGGTACAACCAGGTCCTTGAGCAAAAACAATCCCAGATTTGGGTTTACCTTTGCCTGTAGCAGGAATGACCCAAACTGTCTTTCCCAAAATACTCTTCATGTGCACTACTGGGACTCTGTCACCTTCTACAGTATGTGAGAATTCTGACTGGGCTGGACCAGCCCGACTGGTAGATCCCCTAGAGTTAACCAACCACGTAGCTTCAGCTAAATGTGTATCCCAATTTTTAAATGTTCCACCACCCATTGCTTTCAGTGTAGTCTTTAAAAGTCCATTGTAGCGTTCAATTTTCCCAGAGGCAGGTGCATGATAAGGAATATGGTACACCCACTCAATGCCATGCTCTTTGGCCCAAGTGTCTATGAGAGTATTTCGGAAATGAGTCCCATTATCTGACTCAATTCTTTCTGGGGTGCCGTGTCGCCATAGGACTTGCCTTTGCAGGCCCAGAATTGTATTCCGGGCAGTGGCATGGGGTACAGGATATGTCTCCAACCAGCCAGTGGTTGCCTCAACCATTGTAAGTACGTACCGTTTACCATGGCGAGTTTGTGGGAGAGTGATGTAATCAACCTGCCAAGCCTCCCCATATTTATATTTCATCCACCGTCCTCTATACCAGAGGGGTTTTAGCCGCTTAGCTTGCTTGATTGCAGCACATGTCTCACATTCATGGATAACTTGTGCAATAGCATCCATGGATAAGTCCACCCGTCGATCTCGAGCCCATCTATATGTTGCATCTCTTCCTTGATGACCTGAAGTATCATGAACCCATCGGGCTAGGAACAACTCACCCTTATGTTGCCAGTCCAAATCTACCTGGGCCACTTCAATCTTAGCAGCCTTATCGGCCTGCTGGTTGTTTTCATGTTCCTCCATGGCCCGACTCTTAGGTACATGGGCGTTCACATGACGTACCTTTACAGTCAGCTTCTCTAATCGAGTAGCAATATCTTGCCATAAGTCAGCAGCCCATATGGGTTTGCCTCTACGTTGCCAATTGTTCTTTTTCCACTGCCGCAACCACCCCCATAAGGCATTAGCTACCATCCATGAGTCAGTATAAAGATATAGCATAGGCCACTTCTCTCTCTCAGCAATGTCCAGGGCTAATTGGATAGCCTTTACCTCGGCAAATTGGCTTGATTCACCTTTTCCTTCAGTGGCTTCTGCTACTTGCCTCATGGGACTCCACACAGCAGCTTTCCATTTCCGATGTTTACCAACAATACGACAAGATCCATCAGTGAACAGGGCATACTGCTTTTCATTTTCTGGCAATTGGTTATATGGTGGAGCTTCTTCTGCGCGTGTTACCTCCTCATCCTCTGGTGACATCCCAAAGTCTTTGCCTTCTGGCCAGTCCGTAATCACCTCCACAATTCCTGGGCGATTGGGGTTTCCTATTCGAGCTCGTTGCGTAATTAGTGCAATCCACTTGCTCCATGTAGCATCAGTTGCATGGTGTGTGGAAGGGACTTTCCCTTTAAACATCCAGCCCAGCACCGGCAGTCGGGGTGCTAGGAAAAGCTGAGCTTCAGTTCCAATTACCTCTGAAGCAGCTCGAACCCCTTCGTAAGCGGCCAGTATTTCCTTTTCTGTTGGAGTGTAATTGGCCTCAGATCCTTTGTAGGCCCGACTCCAAAACCCTAACGGTCGCCCTCGAGTCTCCCCTTGTGTTTTCTGCCAGAGACTCCAGGTAGGACCATTGTCACCAGCTGCGGTATAGAGCACATTTTTAATGTCTGTCCCTGTACGGACAGGTCCAAGGGCTACAGCATGGACTACTTCGCGTTTGATCTGCTCAAAGGCTTGCTGTTGCTCAGGGCCCCATTCAAAATTATTTTTCTTCCGAGTTACGTAGTAGAGTGGGCTCACAATGAGACTATAGTTTGGGATATGCATTCTCCAAAATCCTATAACACCTAAGAAAGCTTGTGTTTCCTTTTTGTTACTTGGTGGAGACATAGCTGCAATTTTATTAATAACGTCCATTGGGATCTGGCGACGCCCATCCTGCCATCTTATTCCTATAAACTGGATTTCTCGCTTAGGCCCCTTGACTTTATTTTGTTTTATAGCAAAACCAGCTTCTAAAAGGATTTGAATTATCCTTTCCCCTTTTTCAAAAACTTCCTTTGCTGTATCGCCCCATACAATGATGTCATCAATATATTGCAAGTGCTCTGGGGCTCCACCCTTTTCTAATGTACTCTGGATTAGTCCATGACAGATGGTGGGACTGTGTTTCCACCCCTGGGGCAGACGATTCCATGTGTACTGGACACCTCTCCAAGTGAAAGCAAACTGTGGCCTGCACTCTGGTGCCAGTGGAATTGAGAAGAAAGCATTTGCAATGTCAATTGTGGCATACCACCTGGCTGCCTTTGATTCCAGTTCATACTGGAGCTCTAGCATGTCCGGCACAGCGGCACTCATGTTTGGAGTGACTTCATTTAGGCCACGATAATCTACTGTCAGCCTCCACTCTCTATCGGACTTCCGCACTGGCCATATGGGACTGTTAAATGGTGAGTGGGTTCGGCTGATCACTCCTTGACTCTCCAGTTGACGAATCAGTTTATGGATGGGGATCAAAGAATCCCGGTTTGTACGATACTGCCGCCTGTGCACTGTCGTCGTAGCGATTGGCACTCGCTGTTCTTCGACCTTCAATAACCCCACAACAGCCGGATCTTCCGAAAGTCCAGACAAGGCACACAACTGTTCAGTTTCTTCAGTCTCCACAGCAGCTATTCCAAAAGCCCACCGGTATCCTTTAGGGTCTTTAAAATACCCTCTCCGGAGATAGTCCATACCTAAAATGCACGGAGCTTCTGGGCCAGTCACAATGGGGTGTTTCTCCCAGTCCTTTCCAGTTAGGCTCACCTCAGCCTCTAGCACAGTCAACTGTTGGGAGCCCCCTGTGACTCCAGAAATATAAACAGATTCTGTCCCTTCATAATTTGATGGCATTAGCGTACACTGGGCACCGGTATCCACTAGAGCCTCATACTCTTGTGGGTCTGATGTTCCAGGCCATCGGATCCACACAGTCCAATAAGTCCGATTATCCCTCTCCTCCACCTGGCTGGAGGCAGGGCTCCTCTATTGCTCCTGGATAGAAACTGGTGCAACATTCCTCTTGGCAGAACCTCGTGCACTTGCTCTACCTTGCAACTCCTTTACTCGTGCTTGAAGGGCTGAAGTGGGCTTCATATCCCACTTTCTCATGTCCTCTCCATGATCACGCAGGTAAAACCACAATTTGGCTCGGGGTGTGGCTCGCCGTGTGGCTCGTGGTGTGGCTCGTGGTGTGGCTCTGCCGTTTTCTCTCTCTTGGGACGGTGGATGACTTTTCCGGATAGCTGCAACATCGCTCTGTACAGGTTGGGAGTCGGCCATGTGTTCGTCAAGTTTAAGTTTAACCAGTTGCTCTACTGCTGCAATGACAGAGCGTGCAACGTTGTCTTGATAAGTCCGGAGTCGGCGGGTCACTTCATATACGGTTGGTGGAAACATCTCCTCATATTCCATCACTGCCAGTGAATTCGTGTGCCCTGATGGTGCACTTCGTATCACCTTACGCCACTTGTCTGGGGTGCATCGGACATCATCAGGATCATCAGGGAGCCTTCTGTTGTCCGACTCAAAATAAATCAACTCTCGTACAGCTAATTCTCTCAGGTACTGGATAACTGTCTCTATGCTGTCGCTCTTGGGTTTCAGACAGGTAATATATTCTTTCATGGGGTATCTTTCCCGCACACTTGACAGCAATCGCCTCCAAAGGCTGAGGATTTGTGACCCCTCGCCAAGTGCCTTATCAATACCTCCTTCTCTCGCCAGGGATCCCAACTGCCTGGCCTCCCTGCCGTCTAATTCCAGACTATTGGCCCCGCTATCCCAGCATCTGAGCAACCAAGTGATAATGTGTTCACCTGGGCGGCGGCCAAAATCTTTTCGCACCTCACGCAGTTCACTCAGGGTCAGGGATCGGGTAACAATCTCTGGTTCTCCTACATCCTGTTCTGCTCGAGATGGCTTTGCTCCATTCTTACTTTTCTGAGATGGCCCTGCCCCATTCTGACTTGTCTGAGATGGCCCTGCCCCATTCTGACTTTTCTGAGATGGCCCTGACTTTTCATCCTCATCCTCATCCGGCCATACTTGAGATAATAGTTTTTCACCATCATCCTCATCCTGACATTCTTGAGATGGCCCCGGTTGTTCACCATCATCATCTGGCACTACGCAAGCTAACTTCCTGGTGTGTTTTCTCTTTTGAATGGGAGCCACAGACTTTGGTGTGGGTTGGCCAAGATCTATTGTAGAGGTTGCTGTATCTACAGTATGTACTAGTCTATTTCCTTTTCCTCCCTGACAGTGCCGACAGCACTGACAGTGCTGACACCTCTCTTGAATGGGAACAACAGGCTTTGGTGTGGGTTGGTTCTCTGAATTAGGGGCAAGGTCTATTGTAGACGTTGCAGCATCTGCAGTATGTACTAGTCTATTTCCCCTTTCTCCCTGACAGCACTGACACCTCTCTTGAATGGGAGCAACAGACATTGGTGTGGGTTGACCAAGGTCTATTGTAGAGGTTGCAATATCTGCAGTATGTACTAGTCTTTTTCCCCTTTCTTCCTGACAGCAGTGACACCTCTCTTGAATGGGAGCAACAGACATTGGTGTGGGTTGACCAAGGTCTAATGTAGAGGTTGCAGCATCTACAGTATTCACTGATCCATTTCCTCTTTCCCCCTGACAGTACTGACGCTCTGAATTAGGGGCAAGGTCTACTGTAGAGGTCGCAGCATCTACAGTATTCACCAATCCATTTCCTCTTTCCCCCTGACAGTACTGACGCTCTGAATTAGGGGCAAGGTCTACTGTAGGGGTTGCAGTAGCTGCAGTATTTGCCAATCCATTTCCTTGTTCCCCTTGGCAGTGCTGACAGTACTGACAGTGCTGCTTGCTATCAAGCAGTGTTTGGTAGATGGTAGCCAAGCCCCAGCACAGTGCAGTAGGGCGTATTTCTCTGGGGAGTCCACTGCAGTTCTTTTTCAGATATGCAGTCACCTTATTAGGATCCTGTAGCTGTTCAGGAGTGAAATTCCAAACCACTGGGGGTAAGAATGTACCTAGGTACCTGCTCATATTTCGCCATTTGCCCTGCCACTCAAGCTTATCCAGCCTCAGGGAAAACTCTTGGGTGGTATTCATAAACCTGTGCCTAATATATATACATATATATATTGAAAGCAAAACCATTTGCACCAAAACCAACAGTAGGAAAATGCTAGTTAGAATTTCCCAGGGGTATTGGAAATTGTTAAACACTCTTACAAGGCCTGTTTTATCCCTCCTTGTACCGAACAGCAAGAGCTGATACAAGTACTCTTTTAAGTTCATGAACTTCAACGTTATCCAATCATAGACTGTTATCACGACATACACTAAACACACGTACGGGACGGCAACGAATCCTGGCAGGATTAAATGCAGCAGCATACCACGAGTTGGCAACCATGGCAGCATCCTTAAGAGTAAATGCCACAACATTGTACATAGAAATTACTTAAATAACCGTACCTATCACAACTCTAACTTAACTGCAATTGAGTTAAGGTCAAATCTATCGTTATCCCAACCTTTTTGCCCCCCTTGGGGGTCCCCCGTCGAGCCCCACGTTGGGCGCCAAAAGTCGTTGTGGTTTATACCTCAACGGAAAGCTGAGGCCACAAAGGTCAGACCAAAAAGCCCCCCTACCTCTTTAAGAGGTGGAGGATGGGCGAAAGGAGCTAATCGAGGAGCTGCAGAGCCAGAGGAAAAAAAACCACAGGCTTGCAAGGTTAGGATAAGGATAGTTTACTAAACAACAGGGAAAAGTATGAAAACAACTAACTACAGTGCTATTATTATATACAGTGCAAACCTCTCACCACACTATGTCATTTGAGCCGTGCCCGAACCGATTCAGATTCAGATTCCCGAACGCAGCACTCCCCGAGCCCAGCACCCCCGAGCACCCCCCTCACCACCGCCTGCCACGCCGATCCCGAAAGAGAGCGAGAGAAGCCGGAACTCCCACAAGCCTGCTCAGACCAGCACTTCCCGTGCCCGGAGCAGGTTCTGATAGGTCTGGAGTCTCCCCCGGAACTGGCACTGCGTCTGCCCAGACTGGGACTTCCCGTGCCTGGGTCCGAAGTCGCCCCTGCAAAGGGGGGGGGGGGGGCAGCCTGTCGGATCATGATGCAATTGGTATGGAATACTCTCAGGGCTAACACAGCCTTGCTGCTGGGCTGAACCCAGGACAACCATGTACAGGGTTTGAGGATGTTATGATCAGGCTCCTTTAACATCCAGTTCTGGGCTGGAGCAGAGCTTCTCACTGTATTTTGCATTGCTTGGTAATGTTCAATCGTTAAACCTGGTTGTGGTTAAGCCAAATAAAGAAAACAAAGATACTGTTCAGCGTGTGTTTTCCTTAGTCCAATCACTTGCCCACGGTTGGCCATGTAGTTGCATCCATTTGATTGACCTCAAATGTCTTTTGCTTGGCTGAAGTGTTTTCCTCCAACAAGACATCTGATTTTATTTACAGATGCTGAGTTTGGTGGTTCACTGAATAACCAACATGTAGTTGTTAAGGAAAACCAGGGAACTGTACCTCATTTCTGACCTGAATCTGTCTGCCTTTAATTTCCAGCATTAGCTCTTGCTAATGTTCCATCATCTTGCTGTGCTTTTTTTGTTCTTCTAGTTCAAACAATCTTTTTCCCTGTAGTTCAGGCTCAACTGTGCTGCCTGTAGAGGAAAGCTGTCTTCATTACCCTAATCCCTGCCTCTTCATCCCCTGCCTTTATGCCACAGTCCAGCATCAGATGTTCACCCTGAAAGAGTCCCCATCCTTTTCAGATAACCTTTTCCTATGATACACTTGCCTGTTCTGTACCTGCAACTGGTATTATTTGTCCCATGAGGTTTGAATTGTTTTTTCTTATTTTTTTCATATATTTTATATATATACACATATACTATATTTTTGCCTTTGTAAATCAAAGTCTCTATTTCATCTATGAGGGAAAGTCAATTGTTGAACACCTCTGATTAACTCCATAAATCAATTAGGATGTTAATTAAATTAAGTGTTTCCATTCAGTTTGATTGGTTTCAAGCCTGATACTTTAACACATTCCATATTTCTGCATTTTTTTACCCCATTTGCTGTAATTCCACCAAGATCTGATATTCTCTGACTTCTAGGCACTTATTACCTGGACCTGCTGTTATCAAAGTTTCTGTCTAATATATGTTATTTATCAATATCTTGTCAATAATTGACAAAAAATACATTATTTTTCTTGCATAATAAAAATAGATAACTTCAATTGTTTATAAATGCTGAAGGAAGATATTTATTAACAATTTTTTCTTCTTCTGTATCTCTTCTGTTCTCTGCATCCAACTGGTAATTATCTTTTGGATTTTTTTTCTTTCTTGATACAAGAAAGCCCTTCAGATGCCAGCTATGCATTTGGTCTTCACACCCTGTCACGATCCATAACTAGACAGGCCATTTGCATTCCAACTGACCTCAGATTGCTCTGGGTGGCTGGGGGCAGCTGGGCTTAACTCCTGAGTGATGTCCACTTAAGTGTTTTATTGTAACCAGATCTTTGCAATTCTCGGAAACAGAATTAAGACTCGAAATGGAGTCAAGTGTCAAGTCACTTTATTTGGCCCATAACAAACGTGCAAGAGAAGGAGGGAAGAAAGAGAAAAGAGGGAGAAAGAGGGAGAGGGGGAGTGATTGCAATAGCTACCATCACGGATCTGCAGCATCCCGTCAGTCCAATGTCTTCAGGTCCAGTGGGGGAAATGTTTCTTTATGTGTTGCTTCAGCTGCCACTGTGGATCTGCGGAGTTCTGTCAGTCCAATGTCTCCTGGTCCAGTGGGGGACCCTTTGCATATTGCTGGTCTTGTTTTTTTTACAGCATTGTCTCATTGCATAGTCAATAAGTCCTTGGCATAGCCACACCTTCCACCTGGTGGTGGGACCAATACGCAGTACTGCCTCCAGAGGGTCCTCGAAAGTTTGAGAGGGTCAGAGCCCGGTCACACTTTTTGCCTGGGCCTGGGTGTATGCGCAGAGGACTTGGGCTACATTCTTTGAGATATCGGTCATGGAATTCACTCTGTTGTGGTGGTGGTGGTGATGTGGTGATTGTTGATGACTGAGAGAGATTGATAGAGAAGAAAGAAGGGGGTACAGTATTGAGAGAGAAGAGAGGAGGATACAGCTCTGTGAGCAATTATTTAGCATATTGAGAGAGAAGAAAGAAAGAGGGTGTGGTTCTGCAGTCCCTTACACATCCTTTTCTTTTTTCTTTTTGCATTTCAGATTGTATGTTTGTATTTATATGATTGCCATTTACTGTCTGAGATGTATGTTTATGCTTGTTTGCTGACACTTTTCTCAGCAGGGTAACAGGAGCTCACATGGAGACCAACAAATTAGAAGAGATTCAAAGGAAACATTTTTTATTACATTTTTTCTTCACCCTCTTTTTTTTTTTTTTTTTTTTTCCCAGGTGTGCTGTGCTTTTGGTTGCGCTTCGTCTGGGAATTAAATAATCCAGGACTGCTCAGGGCTGCCCAGGACTACCTTTGCTTTTCTCACTGCTGTTATTGCCAAAAGCGGTGAACGCTGTGATGGATGGTGCAGGTGGAGAGAACTGGGAAAAGCATTTAATTTTTAAATATATTTTTAAAATTAACAGCTTTGCGCCCACAATGGAGTATTTTGGAGACACAGCTTACTCACTTCACAGAGCCTCTTTGTTTTCATGAGGGTCCTTTGCAGTAAGGACTAATCTTCCCCATGTATGATAATAGAAAATTAACTTTGGTTCCAGCAAGGTTTCACTTGGCTTTGTTTTTGTTTTCTTGCCACAGGCTTGGAAAAGGGAAATACGAGGATGGCGATGGCATCAACTTAAAAGACATAGAGAAAGTCCTTCCAGTTTGGCAGGTAGGTGATGAGGACACCTCCTTCCCACAGTATGGTGGAGATCAGCAGCTCACTGCCTTACCTTTCCTTAGGAAACCCTCCTCAGAAGTGGGAAAGCCTAGGCTGGATGAGCTGAGTTATGGTCCTTTGAGGTCTGTGATGGAGAATTATGCCTGTGGTTTCAGCAGGCTTTGCTGTGAAGTATCCTAGTGAAGAGTTTAGGTAGGTGCTTTGTTTTGGTTGGGTTAGGGTGTGTGTTAGGTTTGTGAGTTCCAGTGCTAGGATGATACCTAAGGCTGTGATGATGAGAGCTGCAGTTTTTGTGATTGTTGGTATAGTTATTGGGGGTGTTTTGGTGGGGATAATATAGGATGTGATGAGTAGTCCAGCTAGAATGCTGCCTAGGGTGAGTTGAGTGATGGGGTTAATGATTGTTGGGTTGTTTTCATTTATGGGTGTGATGGTAATTGTTTGAGTATGTCCTGTTTGGATTAGTAGGGTTATACGTAGGCTGTAGGTTGTGGTGAAGATTGTAGCGAGTAAGGTGAGTAGTAGTGCTCAGGTATTTCGGTGGGAGGTGTTTAGGTTTTCAATTATGAGGTCTTTTGAGTAAAATCCTGCTAGGAAGGGAGTTCCTATTAGGGCTAGGTTACTGATAGTGAAACCCGTGGTGGTTGTGGGTAGTGCAATCCACCTGTTCTTCAGATATCTTGCTCTCTGGGATGATTGAGCCTGAGCAGAGGAATAGTATGGCGTGGGTTGAAATGTGCTGGGCAAGAGCAGTTACCACAGAGACTTTGTTGGGAGGTGAAACATTGAGGACAGTATATGTACACATATATATATATACACACACACATTGACATGGATACGGGGCTCATATATTTTAGGAAAGGAGGTTCTGAAAGCACCAAGCCTCCTGACAGCTCCAAAATAAATTGCTTCCAGGAAGCCAGCAGTAATGGTGTGCTGACTCAAATGTTTAGCCTATGAGGCGCATGTATGTTTATACGCAAGGGTCATCCACATATACATTTTCTCCAGCCTGTTTCTTCTTGAGATCTACACAATTTTGATGGCTCTGATTAAATTACTTTTGATACTTGGATGTTGGCAAATGGCAGGATGAGATCCTCAATTAAAAAAACCCCAGTGAATAGGTCAATTTGTCAGCATCATATAATTTTTCACTTTCCAGAGCCCTAGTCCTCAAAGGTGCTGAGTGTCCTGGGCTGGGCAGGTTTCTGAAGATGCTCAGTGTGTTTTTGCCTCTAGAGGGAAGGACAGAGACATCTCGTGTTGTGGTAGAGTTACCCTTTTCAGTGTTGAGCAAAGAGCTCACCAGGCTTCTTGCTCATATATCATGTGAGGGAAAAGACTGCAAAACATGTGATGATCTTACTATTTATTTTGGGTGAACTGGCTCATGAACCAGTGGAAAGAGTGAAGAAGCGGTGGACTTTGGAAGGGAGGAGCGCTGCCTGAAGCTGCTTTCTACTCAGTCTCTTCCGTGCTTGGTATGTCTGGACATTAGGTCACAGGGAAAAAAAAGTCAGGTTCAGATGAAATAGACCCCAGTAATTCTACAAAATAAGTTTATTTTCCCTGGGGAATAAGTGGAAATGAGGAATCAAACCATCTTTGGTGCGAGGAGCTGACATTCTTCTCTAGGCGTTAACTTCTTTTATAATTGACAGCTACTAAATAACCTAGGTCTTCCTGGTCTGGTTATCACCTCATCCTATTGCAACACCAAGTTGAGTCTATTGACTCCAGTGAGTTAACAACAATATATACCTTAATATCTAGATTAATTCTTAGTGTGGCAGCTCTGAGCTGGAAGACTTAGTGGTAATGCTGGATTTGTTGTTTTGTTTGTGCCTCTGGGTAGACTCATGCAACACTGTCCTTTTGGAGACTCATTTACCTAGGCATATACAGTCATATGTGCCTGTGGGAATGAAGAATAGGGTAGTTCTGGTTGAGGATTTATCTTGTTTGGCATTGACAAATGAAATACTTGCAGACAGCTGGTTTCATTCTGACATATCATTTTTGACTGTGTTTGAATATGATCGTACAATGCCAACAGTGATTTTGCTCGTCTTTATACCATGTTTTAAATGGCTCTGTGGAGTACAGTGCATGGAGACATAAGGGAAAATATTCGTGTGAGCCTATGGAAGAAAAATCTTTCACCTTCCATGGGTCTTTCCACACTGAGGTTGTGTTTGTGTCATATACTGAAGAAGAGGTTTTTCAGGTTGGAGATATATAAACTCTTATTCTGTCTGTGTTTAAGATCTCATGTGTTGCTTACAGCAGCCCTGCATGGACGGAGGGGCCAGTCTGAGTATCCTCCAGCAGCAACACAGATGCAAATGTTTTGCTGCTGAATGTGCTTCAGCAGATATAGCAGGGTTAAGAGCACCAAGTTTGAGAGAGATAGCGAGTCTTACATTTTGGGTTTGCATGGCAAGGGTTTGGTAGTGGGAGGGCTACAGGGGTGATTTCTGTGAGAAGCTGCTGGAAGCTTCCCCTAAGTCCAACAGAACCAACACGAGCTGGCTCCAAGCTGTACCCACTGCTGGCCAAGTCTAAGCCAAAAAGCAATGGTGGTAAAGACTCTGATAACATATTTAAGAAGGCAAAAAATAGTGCCATCTAGAGAAAGGAGTGAAAAGATGTGAGAAACTTTGCAGGCAGCAAGGTCAGTGAAGAAGGAGGGGGAGGAGGTGCTTCAGGTGCCAGAACAGACATTCCCCTGCAGCCTGTGGTAAAGACCATGGTGAAGCAGGCTGTCCCCCTGCTACGCATGGAAAGTTATGAAGAGTAGACATTCTACCTTCAGCCCATGGAGGACCCCACACAAAAACATGTGGAGGAACCTGAAGGAGGCTGTGATCCTATGGGAAGCCTGTGCTAGAGCTAGCTCCTGGCAGGACCTGTGGACCCATGGAGAGAGGGGCCCATGGCAGAGCAGGTTTCCTAGCAGGACTGTGACCCCATGGGGGAATCTACGCTGGACCAGTCTGTTCCTGAAGGTCCACAACTCATGGAAGAGACCCATGTTGGAGCAGTTCATGAAGAACTGAAGCCCCCATGGGAAAGTCTCATGTTAGAGAAGTTCATGAAGAACTGTCTCCTGTGAGAGAGACCCCATGCTGGAGCAGAGGAAGAGTGTGAGGAGTCCTCCCCATGAGGAGGAAGGAGTAGCAGAGACAATGTGTGATGAACTGACCACAACCCCCATTCCCCGTCCCCTGTGCTGTTGGGAGAGAGGAAATAGAGAATTTGGGAGTAAAGTTGAGCCTGGGAAAAGAGAGGGGTAAGGGAAGGTGTTTTATTATCCTACTCTGATTTTCTGGGTAATACATGAGATGGGTTTTTTCCAAGTTGTGTCTATTTTGCCCATGATGGCAATTGGTGAGCCATCTCTTTCTTCATCTTGACCCATGATCCTTTTTTAATAGATTCTCTCCCCTGTCCAGATGAGGAGGCAGAGTATTAGAATGGTTTTGGTGGGCATTTGGCTTTCTAGCCAGTGTCAACCCATCACAATTACTTGCAAGCTGCCTTGGAAATTTGGGTTCCTGTGATGGTAATATGATGGACATTGGACATGAATCTAGAACTAATTTCCAGTATACATCAAGGTCTGTATGTGTATCTCTACAGAGATATACAGTAACACCCCCCCCAATGGATTAAGCAGAATATTCTGCATATGTGGACTTTTTTATTCATATATTTATAATTTTTTCTGCTAGAAACTTTCATTAGTATTTTAAGAAAATCTTGCAAGGAAAGACTGTGACTATCAGACAATTAAAAGTGAAAAAATAAACAAAAAAAACCCCCAAGCTCCCCCAAAACCCTTTGTCCTGGTTCAGCCCCAGCCAGCAGCTGAGCACCATGCTCTGCTTGCTCACCCCTCCCACAAGGAGGAGAAACAGACAAGCATAAGCAGGTTGAGATAAGGACAGCAAGAGGGGAACAAGGACAGAGCCCAGGGACATAATACACAAGGATGATAACACAGAGCACTTGACCAATCGGACAGCTTGAAGCCAGGTGGACCCACCCCTCCCTGACTAGCTCCCTTTTATGGGGAGCATGATGTCATGTGGTGTGGAAAACAAACTCACCTGTGCTGGCTCCTTGGGAAAACTCTGTTTTGTACACCTTCAGGTTCCTTAAATACTCCTGAACCTGATCTGCCTCTACAGCAGGCTGTTCTTCATTCTCCCAGTCCCTGCAATTGCCTTCTGTGTCCTGGGCAGTGTGACTAGAGCCCCTGTTGCTGGAGATTGAGGCAAAAAATTCACTGAGTCCCTCAGCCTTCTCCATATCCTGGGTAACCAGGTCTCTTGTTTCATTCCAGAAGGGGCCCACATTTTCCCTTGTCTTCCTTGTATTGCTGACATAGACAGTTTTCTTGTTGTCCTTGACACCTCTGGCCAGATTTAATTCTATCACAGCTTTAGCTTTCCTAACCTGATCCCTGGCCGCTCAGACAGTTTCCCTGTATTCCTTCCAGGCTACCTGTCCTTCCTGCCACCTTTTGTAGGCTTCCATTTTGCATTTGAGTTTACTCAGGAGCTCCTTTTTCATCCATGCAGGCCTCTTGGCATTATTGCCTGACTTCGTCTTTGTTGGGAAGCATCACTCGAGCTTGGAGGAGGTGACCCTTGAATACTATCCACCTATCTCGGGCCCTTCTTCCCTCCAGGGCTTTGTCCCGGTACACTGCTAAGCAGGTCCCTGAAGAGGCCAAAGTCTTCTGTCCCGAAGTCCAGGGTAGTGAGCTTGCTGCGTGCCCTCCTCGCTGCCCTGAGGATCTTGAACTCCACCAATTAATGCTCACAGCAGCTAAGTCTACCCCTGAGATTCACATCCTCTAGAAGCCTTTCCTTGTTGGTGAGAACAAGGTCCAGCATGGCACCTCTCTTTGTCGGCTCATCTATCACTTGGAGGAGGAAGTTGTCATCAATGCATTCCAGGAACTTTCTGGATTGTTTATGCCCTGCTGTGTTGTCCCTCCAACAGATATCTGGGTGGTTGAATTCCCCCATGAGGACCAGGCCTTGTGAACATGAGGCTGATCCTATCTGTCTGCAGAGGGCTTCATCCACTCAGTCTCCCTGGTCAGCTGGCCTGGAGCAGACCTCCCACTAACTACAGTGTCCCTTGTCTTTGTGCTCCCTTTAATCCTGACCCAGAAGCTCTCAGTGAACTCCTCATCCATGCACTCCAAATGGTCAATGACACAGAGGGTGACACCCCACCTCATCTGACCTGCCTGTCCTTCTTAAAGAGCCTGTATCCTTTTATCCCAACTCTCCAGTTGTAGGCGCCATCCCACCATGTCTCGATGATGGCAATAAAATCATAACCCTGCAGACCTACGCGCATTTATGACCACTGATTTATGGCAAGATGTCATCTGTGTTTGTCAGCCTCAGAGGATTTTTTGACGTGGCAGTTCTGTCATTTCCATCTATTGGGCAACAGATCTTAGCATAATAATCACACTCAATTTATGGGGAAGACGGGGGGATGCTTTCTCCTCCCCTTTCTCCTTCAGGCTTGTTACAGCATCTTTTGAGAACTTTGACTATCCCTGGGAGGTTCAGACCAGTATGTGTGTGTTGCTCACTCTCACTGTTTCAAGGATATTGCCAAGAGATATTCAATGGGGCTGAAGGGTCAGGGGTGGCATGGCATACGGGAGGGTGTGAACAAATATCTAGACAAGAAAAACAGACCCATGGGCACTGCAGCTACTCTAACCCTTGCAACAGACACTGTGGCTACCCAAACCTCAGAAACTGACACTCAGTCAGCATGATCTTTATCTCAAAAGCATTACCAGACAGAGAGCTTGCCCCAAGAAGACTGTGGCGACCCAGACGGAGGGCCTGCCTAGAGATGTCGCGGTCCAGGTCTCTGGCTGCATGGAGGGCCTGAGCCTGCTGCTGCCAGGGAAGAGCAGCAAGATTTTCACGTGTGTGAGGTGCAAGCAGGTGGACGATCTGCTCAGCATGGGAGCTGAACTAAAAGAGGCGGTTGAAAGACTGAGGGCAATCAGGGACTGTGAGCGGGAGATTGACTGGTGGAATAGCTCCCTGGCGTCCCAGAGGGAAGCGTGCCAGGAAGATACCCCACAACTGGTGACAGACCCCCTGCCCTGTCCCGGTCAGGCAGAATAGGGCAACCTGAGCACCGAGGAGGGTTGGAAGACAGTCCCAGCTCGGCATCGTAGGCGCACCCCCTGCCTGCCTACCCCACTCCCCCAGGTTCCCCTAAGCAATAGGTTTGGGGCCCTGGAAGTTGAAGGGGAGGTAAGTGAGGAGGCGAAGGAAGACCCTTTGCCTCAGAGGAAGCAGGTGCCTGGAGCGAGGTGGTCGACCCCATGCCTTGAGACTGCCTCTGCTAGGAGAGAAAGAAGAGTAATTGTGGTAGGTGATCCCCTTCTCAGGGGAATGGAGGGTCCCATATGCAGACCTGACCCAGCCCGTAAGAAGGTGTGCTGCCTCCCTGGGGCCCGGGTCAGGGACATCGCCAGAGAGCTTCCAGGGCTGGTGTGTTCCTCTGATTACTATCCATTACTGGCAGTTCAAGCAGGCAGTGATGTAGTCACAAAGTGTAGCCTACGTGCTATCAAAAGAGACTTCAGGGGTCTAGGGTGCTTGGTTGAGGGGGGAGGAGCACAAGTAATATTTTCCTCTATCCCTACTGGTGAGGTGAGGGATTCGGAGCAGGCTAGGAGAATCCAGGCATTGAACAAATGGCTGAAAGGCTGGTGCTGCCACAGGAACTTTGGGTTCTTTGAGCATGGGATGGTTTACTCAGCACCTGGCATGAAGGCTGCTGATGGGGCTCACCTGTCTCCAAGGGGAAAGCGGGTCCTAGTCCAGGAGTTGGCGGGGCTCATTGAGAGGGCTTTAAACTAGGTAAGAAGGGGGAAAGGGATAACACGATGTTCACTGGGGTCAGGCAAGTACTTCAGGGAAAATAGCTAGAGTTGATGGGGGAAGAGGGTAGAGGTCAACAGGATAGTGATGGGCTTGGGTATGTTGTTCTAGGTGATTGCAGGGAAAATTCTGTGGATTGTCCTGTAGGATCTTGTGAGGACTCCTCAGAGGAGGCACCATTGCCCATCCCCTGCCTGAAATCTTCCTGTGTCCCTTTAGGGTTACATGCACCTGCTGCCTCCCTAAAGTGCCTGTATAGTAATGTGCGCAGCATGGGAAATAAACAGGAAGAGTTAGAGATCTTTGTGCGGTCGCAGGGCCACGATCTCATCTTGATCACAGAGACATGGTGCGACAGCTTGGATGACTGGAATGCTGTCACGGATGGCTATGTGCTTTTTAGGAAAGATAGGCTGGGGAGGCGAGGTGGAGGAGTTGCTCTTTATGTGAGAGAGCAGCTAGAATGTATCAAACTCCACCTGGGGGAGGGTGATGTACCAGTGGAGAGCTTGTGGGTGACACTGTTGTGGGTGCGTACTACAGGCCCCCTGATCAGAAGGAGAGAGTTAACAATGCCCTCTACAAGCAGCTAGAAGTAGCCTCGCGATCCCAGGTGTTGGTCCTTATGGGGGACTTCAATTACCCAGATATTTGTTGGGTAAGCAACAGGGCCAGGCATGCGTGGTCAAGATGGTTTCTGCAATGTGTGGAAGACAACTTTCTGTCACAGATGGTGGAGGAGCCAATGCAGGGTCCTGCACAAGGGGTGGAACAACCTCCTTTATCCATACAGGTTAGGAGATGATGTGCTTGAAAGCAGCCCTGAGGAAAAGGACTTGGGGTACTTGTGGATGAAAACCTGGACATGAGCTACCAATGTGCATCTGCAGCCCAGAAGGCCAACTGCATCCTGGGCATCAAAAGAAGTGGGGTCAGCAGATCGAGAGAGGTGATTCCGGCCCCTCTACTCTGCTCTGGTGAGACCTCAGCTGGAATACTGTGTCCAGCTTTGGAGCCCTCAACACAAGAAGGACATGGACCTGTTGGAGTGCATCCAGAGGAGGGCCACAAAAATGATCAAAGGGCTGGAGCACCTCCCCTATGAAGATAGGCTGAGAGAGTTGGGCTGGTTCAGCCTGGAGAAGAGAAGGCTCTGGGGGGACCTTATAGTGTCCTTACAATACCTGAAAGGTGCCTATAGGAAAGCTGGGGAAGAACTGTTCACGAGGGTATGCAGCAATAGGATGAGGGGTAATGGTGTTAAACTCGAAAAGGGGAGATTTAGGTTGGATATAAGGAAAAAATTCTTCAACATGATTGTGGTAGATCACAGGAACAGGTTGCCCAGAGAGGTAGTGAAGGCCACATCCCTGCAGATACTCAAGGTCAGGCTTGATTTGGGCTCTGAGCGACCTGATCTAGTGAAGATGTCCCTGCTTACTGCAGAGGGGTTGGATTAGATAACCTTAAAGGTCCCTTTCAACCTAATACGTTCTATGATTCTCATTCAGCGAACCATGATCCGTCAGGAGGGTAAATTGCTGGCATAATCCTATTAATTAGGACAACGGTATCCATCAAATGGAGAATCGCAGGATCGTGTAGGATTATGCGACAGGCGATTTCTCAAGAACATTGTTTATATCTTAAAGTGTTACAGCTAATTTTGAGAGCCATAGGGCATAATGTAACGGATAAGCAATTGGAGCAATTACTATTGCTAGTCAGGGAACATTGCAATTGGTTTCCACAGGAAGGTAGCTTTAAAATAGAAACCTGGGAAAGGGTGGGAGAACATGTTCAAACACATCTATACCTGACTTAGCTGTTATTACATAACATAAGGAGACTCCTTATGAAAGTGTTATAACCCTTGAAAACCACAGAGCCTAATTCTGCTAAGAAGGAGCCTCCTTAAAGGACCCTTCCAACCCAACACATTCTATGATTCTATGATCTGGCACAGGAGGATGCAAGACGCAGCCATCACGAAGTGAGGTTTCTGCTTGTATAAAAGCCTCTGGGAAAAGCCTTTTTTTTCCTCTGTGCAGAGCCATGTTTCAGTGCCGTGCAGCAAGGCTGCAGTGCCCTCTAGTGCTTCAGGGCTCCCCTCTGCCACCAGCCCTGTCCCCTCGCCCATCAAGCCAACCTTCAGAGCTGCAACATAAAGCACCCTTGCCTTTTCCACTGACCTTGCACATCTGAAACCCATGTCTCTGAACCCAGTCGACCCAACGCCTTCCATCCTGACAAAAACTCGTTACAGGTCCACCACTCTCCAAACAACAGGCTATCCTGGCCCCAGCCCTGCACATCTGACCAGTACCAACTCCAGGAACCACAATAAAAAAGGCATCTCTGCCCACCAGGTTGGGAAGACACTCCCATGAATTACGAGCCAACATTGTTGTCTGCTTGAACTGGGTGACAGCCAGAAAAATAAAACCAGCCCTGAGAAGGGAGAGTCCATCTTATTTGTTAGTGGTGGTTTTCGCCCTAGCTAAAGGCCAAATACCCACCAAGCCGCTCGCTCACTCCTCCCTTCAGCCGAAAAGGGAAGAAAATAGATATTAGGAGGCTTAGGACCTGAGATAAGGACAGAGGGATCACTCTCCAATTAGTGCAATGGGCAAAACAGACTCAGCACAGAATAAAGTGATTTATTACTACTACAACTAATACACCCAGTGAACCGGAACGAGATAAGAAGCGGCCAGGTCTTAAAGCACCTTCCCCCCACCCCTCCCTTCTTAGCACACTTAAAACTCATCACGATTTTACTCCCTTCTTCCCCCCCCCCCCAACATGGCGCGGGGAGGGGCAGGGAATGGGCAGTGGGGTTCCGGCGATTCCTCACAAGCTGCTTTCCTTCCCCAGATCTCAACACTTCTACTTCCCCCCGCCCCTCGCCTCTTCGCACTCTTGACTTTAATCATAGATTTGCTCCCTTCATCCCTCCCCTCGCAGCACAGGGAGGGGTAGGGAATGGGGAATGGGGGTTTTCAGTCCGTTCCTCCCGAGTTGTTTTCCGTCTCAGCTGGGGGAGGGGGGCATTCCACACATACACCCCCTTCCCCTGCGGCACCGTGGGGTCCCACCCACGCGAGAGTCGTGTCCACGACCTTCTACAGCGTGAGTCCTCTCTATCAGGGAGTCATCTTCACACCACAGGCCTCTCAGCAGGATTCCCCTCCATAGGGTGCTGACATTCGGGTCCAGACTCCCCGGCCTGATCCCCTGCAAAGTCACAAGTCCCCCGGCAAACCTGCTGAGGCGTGGATCAATCTTCACAGGGCATAGATGTCTCTGCTCCCCGTCCTCATCCATGGGCTTCGAGGGGACACCCGTTTCACCATGGTCTTCACCACGAGCTGCAGGGGAAACTCTCTTTTTCGCATTCTTCACCCCCCCTCCCCCCCAACCTCCTGCGGGCCTGGCCTTGGTGTCTGTGCAGCTTGTTACATCTTCTCACTCCCTCTCTGGTGGCAAAGTGCGCCTGCCAGCAGGTTTTTTTTCTCCTATGTGTGATTCACAGAGGCGCTATGACCAGCTCTGATAGGCTCAATCTCAAATTTGGCCTTGAATTGACCATGTTTTCAAAATACGGGGCTTGCAGAAAGCTGTAACTGCGGCTTACAAAAGCCACCAAAGCATCACAGCTGCACAAAACTGCAACATTGTTAAAATCAGAAACAAGCTCTGAACCCTAACTACAGCAATAATACCAACAGTACTACTACTACTATTCATAACAGAAATGTTGAAGCCCTTGGGCATTTCCCTGGTCTGTCCTACGTGCAGTGAATAAGACTATTATATGATATGAAAGACCATCACAGTCTGAAAAAACAACTGGAAGGTCCCCCCTTTTCTGCACATCCAATAAAAACTATGATGTCTATAACCTGGTTCAGGGCTCACGGCTACTACTGCCAGAGCCCAAGCTTCACCCTTGCAAGAACCTGTGTAGAAGATAAGCCAGTCCATGGTCCAGACATCTCTCTCTAGTGCTTTGGAGATGGCCAAATCTCATTTGCCTTCTTCATTCAACAGTAGCCACTCTAACACAGGAGTGATGCTGAAGGGGTTACAATTGGCCATGGCAGTTTGCCCTCTCAGCCCAAGGAGATGGTCACTGTCAGTTCAGTGAAATGCAACAAACAACAGGCCACAGAAAGACTATATCTTATTGGAAATAATGGGAAAACAAACATGTTTTACTCAGTAGTAACTCCAAATACGTTATGGCCTATATTCGAGTAAACTTTGGCTCTTTGACAGGGACTTTCCACAGTGGATTTAGCAGTTACAGTATTGGAAAGACCCTTGGAATACAGAAAGCTGGTTTGTTAGAATAGAAAATTTCTCTGAAAGCAACGCCATGCCTACACGCTCTGGATAGAGTCCAGCAGGATCTGGGGGTGGGGAGAAGTAATCACCCAAATTTGGGGCTCCTAGGGGACCAACCCAACTTGTTGGCAAGCTCACACCAGCCAGTGTGCCGGGCAGAGGAAGGAACAGGAGCTCTGACAGCTCGACAGGTGAGTTTAGTTGGTGGGGGTCACTAGTCTCTAGTAAGATAATTGAGCAATGGTGTCTACACGGCGGAGGGCCAGGACCCCAACACTTTCCAGTGTGGACGTGGGAACCCAGATGAAACAACCACAGAAGCATGTAGCTGTGCAGATCACAGGCTGCAGGGAATGCCACAGCATGCTGGTAGCAGGAGGCAGCTCTGACCAGGGCTGTGTGCTGTGTGAACAGATAAGGGATCTCCTCAGCTGAGCAAGATGAGATGGAAGTGCTCAAAGGCAAAATAGAAAGACTCAGGAGCATTAGGGAAACTAAAATGGAGATAGATTGGTGGAGCCAGGTTCTGTCCTCCCAGCAATGGAAACATGAGCTCCCAGTAGGTAGCATCCAGGATCAAAGCAACCCTGTATCCTGCCCCAGGCAGGACAGCCTAAATGAAAGGGATGAGTGGAAGCAGGTTCATGGCAAGGGCAGAAGGTGAGTGCCTCCCATGCCTGTCCTTCCTCCCCAGGTTCCCCTGAGTAATAGATATGAGGCCCTACTGGAAGGTGACCAGCCAGATAATGTGATGGCTGATAGGATAACTGTACCTGAGGTAGTGTTCCCTAGGACAAGGCGCCCTAAGCAGACCATCAAAACAGCCTCTGTTAAGAAGAAAAGACGGGTCATTGTCTTAGGGGACTCCCTTCTGGAAGGAACTGAGAGCCCAACCTGTGGGCCAGGTCCATTACATAGGGAGGTCTGCTGCCTTTCAGGGAGCTTCAGTTAGGGACTTAACAAAACGACTTCCAACCTTGGTCAGGCCCACGGATTATTATCTGCTTTTAATTTTCTAAGTAGGTAGTAATGAAATCCATAAAAGAAAATTGAGGACCATTAAAAAGGATTTAAGGGCCCTGGGACACATGGTGCAAGGATCTGGGCACAGGTACTGTTTTCCTCCATCATTCCTACTACAGGGAATGCGGAGGAATGGAATGAGAAGAGCCAGGAAATTAATACCCGGCTCCAAGCATGGTGTGAGAAGCAGAACTTTGGGTTCTTCAACAATGGGCTGGCTCGAGTATCACCAGCCTTGCTGTCTAGGGATGGGGAGCACTTATCCCCAAGGGGCAGAAGGTTACTCTCAAAGAAGCTGGCAGGGCTCACTAATAGAGCTTTAAACTAGATGAGAAGGGGGAGCAGGACAGGGACAGGCTTGATGGAAAAGAGCTTGGGAATGGCAGTCCAGTGTCTGAGGGATGGTGTGCTGGCAATGACCTCTGGTCTGCCACCCTAGTTAACAAGGGGGATAGTGCTTTAATTCAGAGTAGAGGTGCAATTATTACTGATAGTCTAGGTAACTTAACCAGCTGTCACTTGGGAAGCAAGGCTCCCCTTAGGAGTGTAACAAGATCAATAGCCCAGCTGAAGTGCATCTACACCAATGCACACAGCATGGGCAATAAACAGGAGGAACTAGAAGTTCTTGTAAGGCAAGGAGACGATGATGTGATTGCCATCACGGAAATGTGGTGGGATAATTCACATGACTGGAGTGCTGCTAAGGGTGGTTATAAACTATACAGGTGTGACAGGCTGGGTAGGAGAGGAGGTGGGGTAGCCCTCTATGTCAGAGAATGCTTTAACAGGCTGGAGCTGGATTATGGTGAAGACAGGGTTGAGTGTCTCTGGGCAAAAATCAGAGGAGCACAAAATCAGGCAGATATAGTGATAGGAGTCTGCTATAGAACACCTGGCCAGGAGGAGGAAGCTGATGAGTTGGTTTTTAAACAACTGGGAGAAGTCTCACGATCACTAGCCCTTGTCCTGACCCAACTGGTGAGTGAACCAACCAGGGAAGGAGCCCTGCTGGACTTGTTTGTAAACAGAGAAGGCCTTGTGGGGGATGTGAAGGTTGGAGGACACCTGGTGCATAGTGATTATGAGCTGAGACCAATGGGATGAAGTTTAACAAGGCCAAGTGCAGTGTGCTGCACACGGGACATAACAACCCCATGCAGTGCTACAGGCTTGGGGGAGACTGGCTGGAGAGCTGCCAGGCAGAGAAGGACCTAGGGGTGTCGGTTGACTGCAGGCTGAATATGAGTCAGCAGTGTGCCCATGTGGCCAGGAAAGCCAATGGCATCCTGGCTTGTATTAAAAATAGTGTGGCCAGCAGGTCTAGGGAAGTGATTGTGCCCCTGTACTCGGCATTGGTGAGGCCGCACCTCGAGTGCTGTGTCCAGTTCTGGACTTCTCACCATAAGAAGGACACTGAGGCCCTCGAGCGAGTCCAGAGAAGGGCAACCAGGCTGGTGAAGTGGCTGGAGGGCAAATCATATGAGGAGCGGCTGAGGGACCTGGGGATGTTTAGCCTGGAGAAGAGGAGGCTGAGGGGAGACCTTATCACAGCCTACAACTACCTGAAGGGAGGTTGTAGAGAAGTGGGTGATGGTCTCTTCAGCCGAGTAACAGGAGATAGGACAAGGTGAGAAGTTGCGCCAGGGCAGGTTCAGATTAGATATTAGAAAAAAAAATTTTACTGAAAGAGTTGTCGGGGCCTGGAACAGGCTGCCCAGGGAGGTGGTTGAGTCGCCTTCCCTGGATGTGTTTAAAAAAAAGGGTAGATGAGGTACTTAGGGATGTGTTTTAGCATAGGATGAGAATGGTTGGACTTGATGATCTTAAGGGTCTTTTCCAACCTTGTGATTCTGTGATTCCTTGAGGGGCTGAATGTTTCTGCCTGCTGATGGTTATCTGAAGGGACCATTAAGAAAAAAGAAATAGAAATGTCTGAGTGATCCCTCAGAGGGGCTGTTTTTTACAGATGGGAGGGAAGAGCTAACACCATGGCTCTGGTACAGTGCATCTTTGGGCATGGGGCTTCAGGCAGGTGAGCCCTTGGCTCTGCAAGTCTCCTCTCCCACAGCATCAGGCATTGTTTGGATGTCAGAGGAAGACCCAGTGGGTGAGCCTGGATGGAAACAGGGTGCTCCAATTTCTTGGGGAGCCCAACCCAATTCTGCAAGTAAACCTGTCGGGGAAGACAGCAGGCCAGCTAGCAGCCTAGCTCTCTTCTCCCAAGACATAGGCCCTGACAATATTCTTCTGTTCCCATGAGAAAGGAAAAGTTACTCATGCTGAGAGGATCATAATAATCACATTCTCAAAACACAGCGGCCTTGCTGATAGGGGCACAGGCCACCCTAAACCAAGAAGCAGTTATGGGAAGGTATTTGGGAGTAACAGAACATGTTAGGAACCAACCATAACAAGAGGGTCAAAACAGCAGGTGTGCGGATACTTTTAGGTAAACTAAGGATGTTTAGCTATAAGATAGGTTTATCAGAGCTCATTATAATTACTAACCAATCAATATGGTGTGAACAGTGTGTGTAAACAATTAGCAGTTTTTTAGCTTGCCACGTTGGTAGTAAAAAAGGTATATAATCTGTGTAATTTCACCTACTAGAGGGCTTCACCTACAATTCATATCGAATTGCGTGTTGCTCTCTGCCGCTCGCCACAGAAACCCACCCAGACCTTTTTTGCAACACAAAACATGTTTTTAAGCTTTGTTTTACCCATGTTTCAGTGATCACAGGGCTGCAACACAGCTGAAACAAGCCCTTTTTTCCCTCCCTATATCACAAGATAAAATTTTCTTTTAAATTGCATCAAGGAAAAAAGGAGGGAGCCCCAAAGAGGAGAGAAAACAGTTTGCTGTAGATGAACCTCCGTGCCCACAGAATAATGTTTCTAGGATGCCTGAGCAAACTCAGATGTTGGTCGCTTGGTAAAATTTGGAATAACCAAACTAAGTACAGAACTAACTAAATCATGTCTGTTCACGAGTTGAGAAGTGATAGGGAGATTTGAGAACATACTCTGACAACTATTACAGGTGTCTGCAGGACTCCCCTTAAATCCCCCCATGAGGCATCACAGCTCAGAGATATCAGATCAGAAAGCATTGGCCACTTCATCTCCTGTTAAATAACATTAACCTTACAAACTCCTGGTTTTAAAAACGCTTCATTACCCTGGTTGTGTTGTCTCAGCAACAGCAGAACAACCTGGCAGAAATAAAGCTGCAACAGTAAAATTCCTAGGTGGGATGACAGACCCGGGGACCAGAAGAAAAGGGAAGCAAATTATCAGATGTCCATTAGGAATAATGATTAGAATTTGGAACAATAGGGACCGCAGAAAAAGAAAGTCCAAATTAGTTCAGTGCATACAAGTAAATTTAAAAAAGCCTTTTAGACAGGAGGAGAATGATTGTGCAATCAGGACTTCACGTCCTTTTCCAGCTTCAATGTTTGCACTAAAATCAGGAGAAGGACTTGAAGAAGAAGAAAGACAGGAAAAAGAAAATGATGATAAATGGGAGCCACTGAATAACCTACCACCTCCATATCTTAACAACCCAACCCTGGCGGTGGCTCCTCCTCCGATGGCCATGGTATTTCCACCATTGCCCCTGCCTCCACCATCAACAGCACCGGAATTAGACCGACCTCCGGCTGCATGTACAAGAAGTAGGACTGCCATATCACAGAATCACAGAATCTTAGTGGTTGGAAGGGACCTCGAGAGATCATCGGGTCCAACCCCCCTGCCAAAGCAGGCTCCCTACCTCATATTACATAGATAGGCGTCCAGACGAGACTTGAATATCTCCAGAGAAGGAGACTCCACCACCTCCCTGGGCAGCCTATTCCACTGCTCTGTCACCCTCACTGTGAAAAAGTTCTTCCGCATGTTGGTGCGGAACTTCCTGTGCTCCAGCTTACAGCCATTGCCCCTAGTCCTGTCCCCACTGACCACTGAAAAGGGGCTGGCCAATTCCCCCTGCCACCCATGTCTAAGATATTTATAAACACTAATTAGGTCCCCCCTAAGTCTTCTTTTTTCCAGGCTGAACAGACCCAGCTCACTCAGCCTATCCTCATAGGGGAGATGTTCCAAACCCCTAATCATCTTTGTTGCCCTTCTCTGGACTCTCTCCAGAAGGTCCCTGTCTTTTCTATACCAGGGAGCCCAGAACTGGACACAGTATTCCAGGTGGGGCCTGACCAACGCAGAGTAGAGGGGGAGGATCACTTGCTTCGACCTGCTGGACACACTCTTCCTGATGTATCCCAGGATCCTATTGGCTCTCTTGGCCACCAGGGCACACTGCTGGCTCATAGCCAACCTGTCATCAACCAGGACCCCCAGGTCCTTCTCCACAGAGCTCTTTTCCAACAGGTCATCCCCCAGCCTGTACTGATACAGTCGGTTATTCCTCCCCAGGTGCAAGAATTTACACTTGCACTTGTTGAATTTCATTAGATTTCTCCCTGCCCAGCTCTCCAGCCTGTCCAGGTCACGCTGAATGGCAGCGCAGTGTTCCTGCGTGTCAGCCACTCCTCACAGCTTTGTATCATCGGCGTACTTGCTGAGGGTGGATGCTATTCCCTCATCAAGGTCGTCAATGAAGATATTAAACAGGACTGGACCCAACACCGAGCCCTGGGGAACACCGCTAGTCACAGGCCTCCATTCAGATTCTACTCCACTGATCACGACCCTCTGAGCCCAGTCTGACAGCCAGTTCTCGACCCACCTCACTGTCCACTCGTCTATCCCTTGTTTCCTCAGCTTCTCTATCAGGATGTTGTGGGAGACAGTATCGAAAGCTTTGCTAAAGTCAAGGTAGATGACATCCACTGCTCTCCCTCCATCCACCCAGTTGGTAATAACATCATAGAAGGCTATGAGATTGGTCGAGCATGATCTCCCCTTGGTGAATCCATGCTGACTACTCCTCATGACCTTCTTCTCTTCCAGTTGTTTGGAGATGGCATCCAAAACAAGCTGTTCCATCACCTTTCCAGGGACAGAAGTGAGGCACTTCTCCTGTAGTCCAGGATCTATTAAAGATGATGGAGAGCGTCTCCGCAATCACCTCCACCAGCTCTCTCAGCACACATGGGTGTATCCCATCCGGGCCCATGGATTTGTGTGCATCCATTCCTTTGAGTCGCTCCTGGACCACCCCTACCTCTACTAGAGGGGAGCCATTCGTTCCCCAACCACTCCTACTTTCATCTAGGATCTGTGAGTCCCGAGAAGCCTTCGGAGTAAAGACCGAGGCAAAGAAGGCATTAAGTATCTCCACCTTCTCACCATCTCCCATTACCAGGACACCCGCCTCATTCAACAAGGGACCTACATTATCCCTGGTCATCCTTTTACTATTTACATACCTGAAAAAGCTCTTTTTATTGTCCTTTATGTCCCTTGCCAGCTTAATTTCTAAGCAGGCCTTAGCCCTCCTAGTTGCATCCCTACAGGCCCTGGCAACATCCTTATATTCATCCCATGATCTCAGACCCTGTTTCCACAGTTTATAGGTCTTCTGCTTCCCTTTGAGTTTACTCATAAGTTCCCTGCTTATCCATGCAGGTCTTCTACCTCTCTTTCCCGATTTCTTACTCAAAGGGATGCACCTTTGAGGGAACTTTTCTATATCTCTCACAAGAGGTACCCCTCGGAGGTAATCAGGGAGGCATTAGGTTTATGGCAGTCACATTAAATGCCACAAATGAAAGAAATTTCAAGAAGGGAATGATTGGACAAGCTGGAATGAGAATTTGGAAAAGACAGAATAGAATACAATTTGTAGCAAAATCTTGGGGGGAGGACTTAAGAAGGAAATTAGAAAAACTGGAGGACTTGGAAGAGAGGGGATTAGAAGACTTGGAAGCACAGAAGGTGTATGATGGAAGGTATGAGGAGGGGCAGGAAGCAAGGAAACGCCAGAATTCCATCAGCGATGCTGCTGCACGGGCAGAGTCTGCAGGAGAGACTAGGGCCCTTTCTTCTGAGCCTGCAGTTAAAGAATGAAGTAGTATTGTGTCGCATTAAGAACTCGAGCAAATTGATGAACTGCCCTGGGACAGCTATCCACTATCCATTTGGGAGAAGATGGTTCTTTGGGAGAGCTCTTGGTCGCCTGCGGAACATCCTGATGGGAAGAAACTACAAAACCTACAACCAGGTGCCGCCCATGACAGGAATTATGCCATCTCTTGGCATGAAGTGGTTCCTGCTGCGGTGAAGTTACCATCAAAGGAAGCTAGGGCCAGGGTCTTTGAGGCAGCAGTGGGAGAAGGTCAAAAGTGTGGAATCTTGTCAGAAGGGAAGTAGGGGAAGAGGGAGTGAGAAAAGCAACTAGGGAACAGCCCAATGTAGAGAGATTCACAATTCCTGTTTGTTACTAATGCCACAAGAAGGGACATATTCAGAGGAGCTGTCGTAAGCGGGAACAAGCAGAGAAGAATAGGGGTGTCAGGGGCTATATCTTCTAGGGATTTCAACATCAACAGAGCACTTGATAAAATTACTAATTGGTCCCCATAGAGAGAGAAATTTTATTTTTTAGTAATCATGGGGGCTGAAAAATCTACTATTCAAAAACTTCCAAAGAGGTGTTGGTAGCAGGGCTAGAGCCTCCAAATTGTCAAACTGCTTTTTTTCTCCTTTCCCATTTTCATGAATAAATAAATTGTGATTCTCTTTCAAAGGTAATATATCAGCAGTGCCCTTAAGGGAGGGTGCTCAAGCTCTGTCAAGAACAACCCATAAACTAATTTGCACATAAACAGAGACAATGTATAATTAAAATAAATACACACCTTCATACATAGAAAATAATATTGTACTTACCTGTCTTAGTGTATTTAAGCCAAAAATATGAAACATTTTGAGTCATTCAAATGAGCAGACATCTATGCAATGGGATTAGTATTTTGGGAAATAACTTCATAGGAATGTCACTTATTACGATCTTTGTGGATGTGGTAACCAGTTGTGTTGGGTCTTTTCTGTGCACTATGAACCTCTTTCCTAGGTTACTTACAAAACATTGTGTAGTCTAGTTTGATTTTCTTATTAAGCTATAGTTTTTTTATTCGGAAAGTTGATAGCTAGTCTTAACTTCTAGTTAACTGTGCAAAAAATTGGCAATCACTTAAAAGGGCACTATATTGTTCTAAAGTGTATTGGTGGCTCTTCAAGAAACTTTTATTCCTGGCTGGTACATTGACTATTCTGAACCACTGTCATGGTTCTTCAGATTGTGAATGTACTGTTGAGAATACACTTTGCTAGCTATTAAGGTAATATATTTTGGGGAATTTTACCTTGATTTACAAATAGACCTCATTCAGTTGTGGGAACATAAATGCAACTATACTTTATATGTGATTACTGGGGTTTTTCCAGTTTTTCAGAACATTACATTGCTCTCAAAATAGATTGTATTATATCAACGATGGGTTGGTTTTTGGGGTTTTTTTTGAGACTTTTAAATGCAAAACAGTAGGAGCGTACAAAGCCTATGGTAATTTTGGTTTAAAAAAAAAAAAAAAGTTAAAACCCAACTGTTCCTTTTGTTATAAATGACTTGTCCCAAACAGGATTTTAACCAAATTGAACAATTTATTAAACGGATAAAAGCAAGCAAACGGTGCTGGGGTGCACAGTCAGCACTGGGTGCGCTGGGAGTCTCCGCCCCACCAAGACGCACCCCGAACAGTTCCAGTCCCTGGCTTATATATCTTCCAGGGATAACACAGCCCACCGGCTTAAACTGACAGACTGGAGTGCTGCCAGGCGACCCCCACAAGATATAACAACCATATACATACATGCTGGAGTGCCTGCCAGGCAACCCCCACAAGACGTAGCTTTAGCTTTTGTCTTGCTAAGGATCAGGCAGCTGGTTCTGCAGACTTGAGGCGCCTTCCTCTTCTTCTTCCCTTCTTCTTTATCACCTCCTTCTCAGAGACAAGTTGTTTCTCCTGAGGTATCACAATGCACACAGTGTGCTACATTGTGGTCCTTTAGGCAAAGCTTTGCCCATCCTTTATATAGTTTGTTGCTGCTTCAGCATACTTCATTCAGTACATGCAAAAATCTTAAACTGTCCCTCCCAGGCCCATGACCATACAAGGGTATGTCATTATGCACCCCCAACATTATTCCATATTAACACATATCAGATGGACATATATCACAATCTTAAAAGACCAAGGTTGTGGAGTCTCCATCTCTGGAGATATTCAAGACCCGTCTGGACGCCTATCTCTGCAATATGAGCTAGGGAGCTTGCTTTGACAGGGAGGTTGGACCCAACGATCTCTCAAGGTCCCTTCCAAGCCCTATGATTCTGTGATTTTGTGATTCCATGGACTGCAGGGGGGAAAGCTGCTTCACTATGGTCTTCTCTATGGGCTGCAAGGGAATCTCTCTCCTCCAGTTCCTGGAGCACCTCCTCCCCCTCCATCTTCACTGACCTTGGTGTCTGCAAATTTCTTACATCTTCTCACTCCTTTCTCTGGTGCCAAAAAGCTTGCAAGCTTTTTCCTTAAATATGTTATCACATAGGAGCTACCACTGTCTGTCCTTGAGCAGGCTGGTATTAGCTCTGTCACACCAAGGAGAAGCGAGAAGCTTGTATCAGCTTCTCACAGAAGCCACCCCTGTAGCTGCCTGTCCCCCTCCCCCCACCAAAAAAAAGCCTTTGTCAAACCTGAAAACCACAGATCCATAACAAAAGGGAACTACCTTGCCAGGAAACACACTTGAAGACTGCATCCAAAGCAAGATTTGGATGAAGACATGCTAACCAGCAGCAGGATTTACTCAGGGGCTGGGTGAGTTTTTCATTGCTTGAAGTCTCAAAGAATGAAGATCTCTGAAGTGGATGGCTCCAGGTGCCATGGGAGCTGTAGGGCTGCTGCAGTAGCAGTTTCTCCAGGCTCTTTTCAGGTGGCCAGGCTGAATGGTTAGAATAAATCCTGCTAGTCTCAGACTCTGGTCTGCAAGCTGAAATTCATTACCATGCCCAGCAACCTTTCTCCTCTGTTAAATTTTCCACTAGAGGAACTCAAAATATTATCATCTCAGTAATTGCTTGTGGTGGTTTGGCCCTGGCTGGAGGCCAGATGCCCACTAAAGTTGCTCTATCTCTCCCCTTTTCAGCTGGACAGGGGAGAAAATAGATATTGAGAGGCTTAGGAGTCATGATGAGGACAGCTCTCTAGCTCCTGGAAAATAAATAATACTTTGCACATACATAGTGCCTTTCATCCAGGAACCTCAGAGCTCTTTGCTTGCATTAACGAAGCCTCAAGATGTCCTTAGTAGGATGGCAAATACAACATTATCAGTTGAACATAACAAATCAGAGTCAACACCTTCAGTGGAGAGAGGACAAGGCAGCAGCTTGAGTTACACTTAGCTCTTCCACTGATGTGACTGTAGAAAATCATTTAATGTCCTGGTCATCCCGGGTGTTTCCAGTAGGTGGATGCCACCCGTCCCTACCCCAGGGGTGGAATGGGTTGACTATCTCACAGTGGGAAAGCACAGCAAGGTTCTCTTAAAAAGTTGTTGACTTTGTAACAGCATAGGGGCACAGCCCAAACTTTTTTTTTGCTTACTCCAGTATCCTCAAAATGCTGCTGAGCATAGTCCCTGTACAGAAATTTTTACATCTGATTTTTAGACAAATTCATAAGGAAACAACCCAGTGAAAGTAGATGGTTTAGATGCATCAGTATCATCAGTGTTGTATGTGAAGTGGGTGAATTCCTTGTAAATAGTGTATGTTGGGATCTATCCATTTGTGGTCCAGTTATTTGCCCCATGTTGTTTCTCCCATATAGAAATTGCAGATAACTTTATTCTCTCCTCCTTGCAATGGCCCTGAGAGAGTGCAAGAAGTCTGTTTCCAGACCGGCTTCAATAGGGTCTGAGATGTTGTAAGGATGTTTGGATGAGAACTATTTTATCATTCTGATGTGTTGGATGTACAGCTCTGCCTCACTCTGACCCCTTCCATATTGATGCCTCCTGTATCTTGGAGCTGATCACTGCTTTTCCTTCTGTTTTACAGAGTTACCATCAGTTGCCTCATGAAGCTGAAATCACACACACCAAAAAACTGTTTAGAAGGAGGAGAAATGACCGGAGGTAGGTGAAAACTCTTTAATGTTGTTGGGTTTTTTTAAAATCTTGTTCTCTTCATTGTACATCTTCCCCCGCTGTCTCATGGAGTGTCTTTGGACAATACTGCTCTTTAGCAGCTGCCAGCGTTGGGTTAATGCATAAACCCTTATTTGAGCACTAATGTCCTGAAAATGCAGAGTCTGTCCATCCCCCTGATATCTTTTTTAAATCTGGGGTATGACCTGTATTGCTCCAGGAGTATCTTAGGGACCTCCTCTTGGCTTATACTTATTCTAGCATACCCAGATCCCCTCCCAGGCAGCTGGCAATGTATTATCTGTAAAAGCTTTGAGTTCTTGCAAATTGCTTCCTCTCTTTCTGTTGAAAAGCAAAATGTGCTGACTTTCAGGGTCGTGTGCAAAGTGGATATGGTTGAGAGGGGTTTGCAGCAAGCATCACATGCTTGTCTGCATGAAGGAGGGGATGTGCTAAATAGGAAGCTGATGTCCTGTGTCATTGGAGATTTCAATCCATTAAGTTAATTTGAGTCAACTGGATATTTGAGTAAATTGCCTATTTAATTATATGAGGGCATCTAGGAATTGTGACTGGTTAACTGTGAAAATAAGCAGGGAATAAGGGATTTGTCTGTACACACAGCTTTATTTCTGCCAGGTTGTTCTGCTGTTGCTGAGACAACACAACCAGGGTAATGAAGCGTTTTTAAAACCAGGAGTTTGTAAGGTTAATGTTATTTAACAGGAGATGAAGTGGCCAATGCTTTCTGATCTGATATCTCTGAGCTGTGATGCCTCATGGGGGGATTTAAGGGGAGTCCTGCAGACACCTGTAATAGTTGTCAGAGTATGTTCTCAAATCTCCCTATCACTTCTCAACTCGTGAACAGACATGATTTAGTTAGTTCTGTACTTAGTTTGGTTATTCCAAATTTTACCAAGCGACCAACATCTGAGTTTGCTCAGGCATCCTAGAAACATTATTCTGTGGGCACGGAGGTTCATCTACAGCAAACTGTTTTCTCTCCTCTTTGGGGCTCCCTCCTTTTTTCCTTGATGCAATTTAAAAGAAAATTTTATCTTGTGATATAGGGAGGGAAAAAAGGGCTTGTTTCAGCTGTGTTGCAGCCCTGTGATCACTGAAACATGGGTAAAACAAAGCTTAAAAACATGTTTTGTGTTGCAAAAAAGGTCTGGGTGGGTTTCTGTGGCGAGCGGCAGAGAGCAACACGCAATTCGATATGAATTGTAGGTGAAGCCCTCTAGTAGGTGAAATTACACAGATTATATACCTTTTTTACTACCAACGTGGCAAGCTAAAAAACTGCTAATTGTTTACACACACTGTTCACACCATATTGATTGGTTAGTAATTATAATGAGCTCTGATAAACCTATCTTATAGCTAAACATCCTTAGTTTACCTAAAAGTATCCGCACACCTGCTGTTTTGACCCTCTTGTTATGGTTGGTTCCTAACATGTTCTGTTACTCCCAAATACCTTCCCATAACTGCTTCTTGGTTTAGGGTGGCCTGTGCCCCTATCAGCAAGGCCGCTGTGTTTTGAGAATGTGATTATTATGATCCTCTCAGCATGAGTAACTTTTCCTTTCTCATGGGAACAGAAGAATATTGTCAGGGCCTATGTCTTGGGAGAAGAGAGCTAGGCTGCTAGCTGGCCTGCTGTCTTCCCCGACAGGTTTACTTGCAGAATTGGGTTGGGCTCCCCAAGAAATTGGAGCACCCTGTTTCCATCCAGGCTCACCCACTGGGTCTTCCTCTGACATCCAAACAATGCCTGATGCTGTGGGAGAGGAGACTTGCAGAGCCAAGGGCTCACCTGCCTGAAGCCCCATGCCCAAAGATGCACTGTACCAGAGCCATGGTGTTAGCTCTTCCCTCCCATCTGTAAAAAACAGCCCCTCTGAGGGATCACTCAGACATTTCTATTTCTTTTTTCTTAATGGTCCCTTCAGATAACCATCAGCAGGCAGAAACATTCAGCCCCTCAAGGAATCACAGAATCACAAGGTTGGAAAAGACCCTTAAGATCATCAAGTCCAACCATTCTCATCCTATGCTAAAACACATCCCTAAGTACCTCATCTACCCTTTTTTTTAAACACATCCAGGGAAGGCGACTCAACCACCTCCCTGGGCAGCCTGTTCCAGGCCCCGACAACTCTTTCAGTAAAATTTTTTTTTCTAATATCTAATCTGAACCTGCCCTGGCGCAACTTCTCACCTTGTCCTATCTCCTGTTACTCGGCTGAAGAGACCATCACCCACTTCTCTACAACCTCCCTTCAGGTAGTTGTAGGCTGTGATAAGGTCTCCCCTCAGCCTCCTCTTCTCCAGGCTAAACATCCCCAGGTCCCTCAGCCGCTCCTCATATGATTTGCCCTCCAGCCACTTCACCAGCCTGGTTGCCCTTCTCTGGACTCGCTCGAGGGCCTCAGTGTCCTTCTTATGGTGAGAAGTCCAGAACTGGACACAGCACTCGAGGTGCGGCCTCACCAATGCCGAGTACAGGGGCACAATCACTTCCCTAGACCTGCTGGCCACACTATTTTTAATACAAGCCAGGATGCCATTGGCTTTCCTGGCCACATGGGCACACTGCTGACTCATATTCAGCCTGCAGTCAACCGACACCCCTAGGTCCTTCTCTGCCTGGCAGCTCTCCAGCCAGTCTCCCCCAAGCCTGTAGCACTGCATGGGGTTGTTATGTCCCGTGTGCAGCACACTGCACTTGGCCTTGTTAAACTTCATCCCATTGGTCTCAGCTCATAATCACTATGCACCAGGTGTCCTCCAACCTTCACATCCCCCACAAGGCCTTCTCTGTTTACAAACAAGTCCAGCAGGGCTCCTTCCCTGGTTGGTTCACTCACCAGTTGGGTCAGGACAAGGGCTAGTGATCGTGAGACTTCTCCCAGTTGTTTAAAAACCAACTCATCAGCTTCCTCCTCCTGGCCAGGTGTTCTATAGCAGACTCCTATCACTATATCTGCCTGATTTTGTGCTCCTCTGATTTTTGCCCAGAGACACTCAACCCTGTCTTCACCATAATCCAGCTCCAGCCTGTTAAAGCATTCTCTGACATAGAGGGCTACCCCACCTCCTCTCCTACCCAGCCTGTCACACCTGTATAGTTTATAACCACCCTTAGCAGCACTCCAGTCATGTGAATTATCCCACCACATTTCCGTGATGGCAATCACATCATCGTCTCCTTGCCTTACAAGAACTTCTAGTTCCTCCTGTTTATTGCCCATGCTGTGTGCATTGGTGTAGATGCACTTCAGCTGGGCTATTGATCTTGTTACACTCCTAAGGGGAGCCTTGCTTCCCAAGTGACAGCTGGTTAAGTTACCTAGACTATCAGTAATAATTGCACCTCTACTCTGAATTAAAGCACTATCCCCCTTGTTAACTAGGGTGGCAGACCAGAGGTCATTGCCAGCACACCATCCCTCAGACACTGGACTGCCATTCCCAAGCTCTTTTCCATCAAGCCTGTCCCTGTCCTGCTCCCCCTTCTCATCTAGTTTAAAGCTCTATTAGTGAGCCCTGCCAGCTTCTTTGAGAGTAACCTTCTGCCCCTTGGGGATAAGTGCTCCCCATCCCTAGACAGCAAGGCTGGTGATACTCGAGCCAGCCCATTGTTGAAGAACCCAAAGTTCTGCTTCTCACACCATGCTTGGAGCCGGGTATTAATTTCCTGGCTCTTCTCATTCCATTCCTCCGCATTCCCTGTAGTAGGAATGATGGAGGAAAACAGTACCTGTGCCCAGATCCTTGCACCATGTGTCCCAGGGCCCTTAAATCCTTTTTAATGGTCCTCAATTTTCTTTTATGGATTTCATTACTACCTACTTAGAAAATTAAAAGCAGATAATAATCCGTGGGCCTGACCAAGGTTGGAAGTCGTTTTGTTAAGTCCCTAACTGAAGCTCCCTGAAAGGCAGCAGACCTCCCTATGTAATGGACCTGGCCCACAGGTTGGGCTCTCAGTTCCTTCCAGAAGGGAGTCCCCTAAGACAATGACCCGTCTTTTCTTCTTAACAGAGGCTGTTTTGATGGTCTGCTTAGGGCGCCTTGTCCTAGGGAACACTACCTCAGGTACAGTTATCCTATCAGCCATCACATTATCTGGCTGGTCACCTTCCAGTAGGGCCTCATATCTATTACTCAGGGGAACCTGGGGAGGAAGGACAGGCATGGGAGGCACTCACCTTCTGCCCTTGCCATGAACCTGCTTCCACTCATCCCTTTCATTTAGGCTGTCCTGCCTGGGGCAGGATACAGGGTTGCTTTGATCCTGGATGCTACCTACTGGGAGCTCATGTTTCCATTGCTGGGAGGACAGAACCTGGCTCCACCAATCTATCTCCATTTTAGTTTCCCTAATGCTCCTGAGTCTTTCTATTTTGCCTTTGAGCACTTCCATCTCATCTTGCTCAGCTGAGGAGATCCCTTATCTGTTCACACAGCACACAGCCCTGGTCAGAGCTGCCTCCTGCTACCAGCATGCTGTGGCATTCCCTGCAGCCTGTGATCTGCACAGCTACATGCTTCTGTGGTTGTTTCATCTGGGTTCCCACGTCCACACTGGAAAGTGTTGGGGTCCTGGCCCTCCGCCGTGTAGACACCATTGCTCAATTATCTTACTAGAGACTAGTGACCCCCACCAACTAAACTCACCTGTCGAGCTGTCAGAGCTCCTGTTCCTTCCTCTGCCCGGCACACTGGCTGGTGTGAGCTTGCCAACAAGTTGGGTTGGTCCCCTAGGAGCCCCAAATTTGGGTGATTACTTCTCCCCACCCCCAGATCCTGCTGGACTCTATCCAGAGCGTGTAGGCATGGCGTTGCTTTCAGAGAAATTTTCTATTCTAACAAACCAGCTTTCTGTATTCCAAGGGTCTTTCCAATACTGTAACTGCTAAATCCACTGTGGAAAGTCCCTGTCAAAGAGCCAAAGTTTACTCGAATATAGGCCATAACGTATTTGGAGTTACTACTGAGTAAAACATGTTTGTTTTCCCATTATTTCCAATAAGATATAGTCTTTCTGTGGCCTGTTGTTTGTTGCATTTCACTGAACTGACAGTGACCATCTCCTTGGGCTGAGAGGGCAAACTGCCATGGCCAATTGTAACCCCTTCAGCATCACTCCTGTGTTAGAGTGGCTACTGTTGAATGAAGAAGGCAAATGAGATTTGGCCATCTCCAAAGCACTAGAGAGAGATGTCTGGACCATGGACTGGCTTATCTTCTACACAGGTTCTTGCAAGGGTGAAGCTTGGGCTCTGGCAGTAGTAGCCGTGAGCCCTGAACCAGGTTATAGACATCATAGTTTTTATTGGATGTGCAGAAAAGGGGGGACCTTCCAGTTGTTTTTTCAGACTGTGATGGTCTTTCATATCATATAATAGTCTTATTCACTGCACGTAGGACAGACCAGGGAAATGCCCAAGGGCTTCAACATTTCTGTTATGAATAGTAGTAGTAGTACTGTTGGTATTATTGCTGTAGTTAGGGTTCAGAGCTTGTTTCTGATTTTAACAATGTTGCAGTTTTGTGCAGCTGTGATGCTTTGGTGGCTTTTGTAAGCCGCAGTTACAGCTTTCTGCAAGCCCCGTATTTTGAAAACATGGTCAATTCAAGGCCAAATTTGAGATTGAGCCTATCAGAGCTGGTCATAGCGCCTCTGTGAATCACACATAGGAGAAAAAAAACCTGCTGGCAGGCGCACTTTGCCACCAGAGAGGGAGTGAGAAGATGTAACAAGCTGCACAGACACCAAGGCCAGGCCCGCAGGAGGTTGGGGGGGAGGGGGGGTGAAGAATGCGAAAAAGAGAGTTTCCCCTGCAGCTCGTGGTGAAGACCATGGTGAAACGGGTGTCCCCTCGAAGCCCATGGATGAGGACGGGGAGCAGAGACATCTATGCCCTGTGAAGATTGATCCACGCCTCAGCAGGTTTGCCGGGGGACTTGTGACTTTGCAGGGGATCAGGCCGGGGAGTCTGGACCCGAATGTCAGCACCCTATGGAGGGGAATCCTGCTGAGAGGCCTGTGGTGTGAAGATGACTCCCTGATAGAGAGGACTCACGCTGTAGAAGGTCGTGGACACGACTCTCGCGTGGGTGGGACCCCACGGTGCCGCAGGGGAAGGGGGTGTATGTGTGGAATGCCCCCCTCCCCCAGCTGAGACGGAAAACAACTCGGGAGGAACGGACTGAAAACCCCCATTCCCCATTCCCTACCCCTCCCTGTGCTGCGAGGGGAGGGATGAAGGGAGCAAATCTATGATTAAAGTCAAGAGTGCGAAGAGGCGAGGGGCGGGGGGAAGTAGAAGTGTTGAGATCTGGGGAAGGAAAGCAGCTTGTGAGGAATCGCCGGAACCCCACTGCCCATTCCCTGCCCCTCCCCGCGCCATGTTGGGGGGGGGGGGAAGAAGGGAGTAAAATCGTGATGAGTTTTAAGTGTGCTAAGAAGGGAGGGGTGGGGGGAAGGTGCTTTAAGACCTGGCCGCTTCTTATCTCGTTCCGGTTCACTGGGTGTATTAGTTGTAGTAGTAATAAATCACTTTATTCTGTGCTGAGTCTGTTTTGCCCATTGCACTAATTGGAGAGTGATCCCTCTGTCCTTATCTCAGGTCCTAAGCCTCCTAATATCTATTTTCTTCCCTTTTCGGCTGAAGGGAGGAGTGAGCGAGCGGCTTGGTGGGTATTTGGCCTTTAGCTAGGGCGAAAACCACCACTAACAAATAAGATGGACTCTCCCTTCTCAGGGCTGGTTTTATTTTTCTGGCTGTCACCCAGTTCAAGCAGACAACAATGTTGGCTCGTAATTCATGGGAGTGTCTTCCCAACCTGGTGGGCAGAGATGCCTTTTTTATTGTGGTTCCTGGAGTTGGTACTGGTCAGATGTGCAGGGCTGGGGCCAGGATAGCCTGTTGTTTGGAGAGTGGTGGACCTGTAACGAGTTTTTGTCAGGATGGAAGGCGTTGGGTCGACTGGGTTCAGAGACATGGGTTTCAGATGTGCAAGGTCAGTGGAAAAGGCAAGGGTGCTTTATGTTGCAGCTCTGAAGGTTGGCTTGATGGGCGAGGGGACAGGGCTGGTGGCAGAGGGGAGCCCTGAAGCACTAGAGGGCACTGCAGCCTTGCTGCACGGCACTGAAACATGGCTCTGCACAGAGGAAAAAAAAGGCTTTTCCCAGAGGCTTTTATACAAGCAGAAACCTCACTTCGTGATGGCTGCGTCTTGCATCCTCCTGTGCCAGATCATAGAATCATAGAATGTGTTGGGTTGGAAGGGTCCTTTAAGGAGGCTCCTTCTTAGCAGAATTAGGCTCTGTGGTTTTCAAGGGTTATAACACTTTCATAAGGAGTCTCCTTATGTTATGTAATAACAGCTAAGTCAGGTATAGATGTGTTTGAACATGTTCTCCCACCCTTTCCCAGGTTTCTATTTTAAAGCTACCTTCCTGTGGAAACCAATTGCAATGTTCCCTGACTAGCAATAGTAATTGCTCCAATTGCTTATCCGTTACATTATGCCCTATGGCTCTCAAAATTAGCTGTAACACTTTAAGATATAAACAATGTTCTTGAGAAATCGCCTGTCGCATAATCCTACACGATCCTGCGATTCTCCATTTGATGGATACCGTTGTCCTAATTAATAGGATTATGCCAGCAATTTACCCTCCTGACGGATCATGGTTCGCTGAATGAGAATCATAGAACGTATTAGGTTGAAAGGGACCTTTAAGGTTATCTAATCCAACCCCTCTGCAGTAAGCAGGGACATCTTCACTAGATCAGGTCGCTCAGAGCCCAAATCAAGCCTGACCTTGAGTATCTGCAGGGATGTGGCCTTCACTACCTCTCTGGGCAACCTGTTCCTGTGATCTACCACAATCATGTTGAAGAATTTTTTCCTTATATCCAACCTAAATCTCCCCTTTTCGAGTTTAACACCATTACCCCTCATCCTATTGCTGCATACCCTCGTGAACAGTTCTTCCCCAGCTTTCCTATAGGCACCTTTCAGGTATTGTAAGGACACTATAAGGTCCCCCCAGAGCCTTCTCTTCTCCAGGCTGAACCAGCCCAACTCTCTCAGCCTATCTTCATAGGGGAGGTGCTCCAGCCCTTTGATCATTTTTGTGGCCCTCCTCTGGATGCACTCCAACAGGTCCATGTCCTTCTTGTGTTGAGGGCTCCAAAGCTGGACACAGTATTCCAGCTGAGGTCTCACCAGAGCAGAGTAGAGGGGCCGGAATCACCTCTCTCGATCTGCTGACCCCACTTCTTTTGATGCCCAGGATGCAGTTGGCCTTCTGGGCTGCAGATGCACATTGGTAGCTCATGTCCAGGTTTTCATCCACAAGTACCCCAAGTCCTTTTCCTCAGGGCTGCTTTCAAGCACATCATCTCCTAACCTGTATGGATAAAGGAGGTTGTTCCACCCCTTGTGCAGGACCCTGCATTGGCTCCTCCACCATCTGTGACAGAAAGTTGTCTTCCACACATTGCAGAAACCATCTTGACCACGCATGCCTGGCCCTGTTGCTTACCCAACAAATATCTGGGTAATTGAAGTCCCCCATAAGGACCAACACCTGGGATCGCGAGGCTACTTCTAGCTGCTTGTAGAGGGCATTGTTAACTCTCTCCTTCTGATCAGGGGGCCTGTAGTACGCACCCACAACAGTGTCACCCACAAGCTCTCCACTGGTACATCACCCTCCCCCAGGTGGAGTTTGATACATTCTAGCTGCTCTCTCACATAAAGAGCAACTCCTCCACCTCGCCTCCCCAGCCTATCTTTCCTAAAAAGCACATAGCCATCCGTGACAGCATTCCAGTCATCCAAGCTGTCGCACCATGTCTCTGTGATCAAGATGAGATCGTGGCCCTGCGACCGCACAAAGATCTCTAACTCTTCCTGTTTATTTCCCATGCTGCGCACATTACTATACAGGCACTTTAGGGAGGCAGCAGGTGCATGTAACCCTAAAGGGACACAGGAAGATTTCAGGCAGGGGATGGGCAATGGTGCCTCCTCTGAGGAGTCCTCACAAGATCCTACAGGACAATCCACAGAATTTTCCCTGCAATCACCTAGAACAACATACCCAAGCCCATCACTATCCTGTTGACCTCTACCCTCTTCCCCCATCAACTCTAGCTATTTTCCCTGAAGTACTTGCCTGACCCCAGTGAACATCGTGTTATCCCTTTCCCCCTTCTTACCTAGTTTAAAGCCCTCTCAATGAGCCCCGCCAACTCCTGGACTAGGACCCGCTTTCCCCTTGGAGACAGGTGAGCCCCATCAGCAGCCTTCATGCCAGGTGCTGAGTAAACCATCCCATGCTCAAAGAACCCAAAGTTCCTGTGGCAGCACCAGCCTTTCAGCCATTTGTTCAATGCCTGGATTCTCCTAGCCTGCTCCGAATCCCTCACCTCACCAGTAGGGATAGAGGAAAATATTACTTGTGCTCCTCCCCCCTCAACCAAGCACCCTAGACCCCTGAAGTCTCTTTTGATAGCACGTAGGCTACACTTTGTGACTACATCACTGCCTGCTTGAACTGCCAGTAATGGATAGTAATCAGAGGAACACACCAGCCCTGGAAGCTCTCTGGCGATGTCCCTGACCCGGGCCCCAGGGAGGCAGCACACCTTCTTACGGGCTGGGTCAGGTCTGCATATGGGACCCTCCATTCCCCTGAGAAGGGGATCACCTACCACAATTACTCTTCTTTCTCTCCTAGCAGAGGCAGTCTCAAGGCATGGGGTCGACCACCTCGCTCCAGGCACCTGCTTCCTCTGAGGCAAAGGGTCTTCCTTCGCCTCCTCACTTACCTCCCCTTCAACTTCCAGGGCCCCAAACCTATTGCTTAGGGGAACCTGGGGGAGTGGGGTAGGCAGGCAGGGGGTGCGCCTACGATGCCGAGCTGGGACTGTCTTCCAACCCTCCTCGGTGCTCAGGTTGCCCTATTCTGCCTGACCGGGACAGGGCAGGGGGTCTGTCACCAGTTGTGGGGTATCTTCCTGGCACGCTTCCCTCTGGGACGCCAGGGAGCTATTCCACCAGTCAATCTCCCGCTCACAGTCCCTGATTGCCCTCAGTCTTTCAACCGCCTCTTTTAGTTCAGCTCCCATGCTGAGCAGATCGTCCACCTGCTTGCACCTCACACACGTGAAAATCTTGCTGCTCTTCCCTGGCAGCAGCAGGCTCAGGCCCTCCATGCAGCCAGAGACCTGGACCGCGACATCTCTAGGCAGGCCCTCTGTCTGGGTCGCCACAGTCTTCTTGGGGCAAGCTCTCTGTCTGGTAATGCTTTTGAGATAAAGATCATGCTGACTGAGTGTCAGTTTCTGAGGTTTGGGTAGCCACAGTGTCTGTTGCAAGGGTTAGAGTAGCTGCAGTGCCCATGGGTCTGTTTTTCTTGTCTAGATATTTGTTCACACCCTCCCGTATGCCATGCCACCCCTGACCCTTCAGCCCCATTGAATATCTCTTGGCAATATCCTTGAAACAGTGAGAGTGAGCAACACACACATACTGGTCTGAACCTCCCAGGGATAGTCAAAGTTCTCAAAAGATGCTGTAACAAGCCTGAAGGAGAAAGGGGAGGAGAAAGCATCCCCCCGTCTTCCCCATAAATTGAGTGTGATTATTATGCTAAGATCTGTTGCCCAATAGATGGAAATGACAGAACTGCCACGTCAAAAAATCCTCTGAGGCTGACAAACACAGATGACATCTTGCCATAAATCAGTGGTCATAAATGCGCGTAGGTCTGCAGGGTTATGATTTTATTGCCATCATCGAGACATGGTGGGATGGCGCCTACAACTGGAGAGTTGGGATAAAAGGATACAGGCTCTTTAAGAAGGACAGGCAGGTCAGATGAGGTGGGGTGTCACCCTCTGTGTCATTGACCATTTGGAGTGCATGGATGAGGAGTTCACTGAGAGCTTCTGGGTCAGGATTAAAGGGAGCACAAAGACAAGGGACACTGTAGTTAGTGGGAGGTCTGCTCCAGGCCAGCTGACCAGGGAGACTGAGTGGATGAAGCCCTCTGCAGACAGATAGGATCAGCCTCATGTTCACAAGGCCTGGTCCTCATGGGGGAATTCAACCACCCAGATATCTGTTGGAGGGACAACACAGCAGGGCATAAACAATCCAGAAAGTTCCTGGAATGCATTGATGACAACTTCCTCCTCCAAGTGATAGATGAGCCGACAAAGAGAGGTGCCATGCTGGACCTTGTTCTCACCAACAAGGAAAGGCTTCTAGAGGATGTGAATCTCAGGGGTAGACTTAGCTGCTGTGAGCATTAATTGGTGGAGTTCAAGATCCTCAGGGCAGCGAGGAGGGCACGCAGCAAGCTCACTACCCTGGACTTCGGGACAGAAGACTTTGGCCTCTTCAGGGACCTGCTTAGCAGTGTACCGGGACAAAGCCCTGGAGGGAAGAAGGGCCCGAGATAGGTGGATAGTATTCAAGGGTCACCTCCTCCAAGCTCGAGTGATGCTTCCCAACAAAGACGAAGTCAGGCAATAATGCCAAGAGGCCTGCATGGATGAAAAAGGAGCTCCTGAGTAAACTCAAATGCAAAATGGAAGCCTACAAAAGGTGGCAGGAAGGACAGGTAGCCTGGAAGGAATACAGGGAAACTGTCTGAGCGGCCAGGGATCAGGTTAGGAAAGCTAAAGCTGTGATAGAATTAAATCTGGCCAGAGGTGTCAAGGACAACAAGAAAACTGTCTATGTCAGCAATACAAGGAAGACAAGGGAAAATGTGGGCCCCTTCTGGAATGAAACAAGAGACCTGGTTACCCAGGATATGGAGAAGGCTGAGGGACTCAGTGAATTTTTTGCCTCAATCTCCAGCAACAGGGGCTCTAGTCACACTGCCCAGGACACAGAAGGCAATTGCAGGGACTGGGAGAATGAAGAACAGCCTGCTGTAGAGGCAGATCAGGTTCAGGAGTATTTAAGGAACCTGAAGGTGTACAAATCCATGGGTCCTGATGAGGTCCATCTGTGTGTCCTGAAGGAACTGGCGGATGAAGTGGCCAAACCATCATAAAGGAAAAAGGAAGACCCAGGGAACTCAAATTCATGGGCCTTTCACAAAGACTCTAGGGGCTACAAGTGGTTGGGGTTCATTGCTTCATCCCCCAAGGTCTTCATGTCCAATGCAGCCTGACTTTGAGATGTGAAACCTCATCCCACAAAGTGACTGTCTTTACTCATGCCCACTAATTCAGCTGCTTCTAGACATTCCCCATGCAGCAGAAATGCTTCCAACCCATGATGGTCAAGCAGACAAAGATGCCTGAATGCCAAACAGCAGCACTGAAACCCCAAGAGAAAACAAAAGGTTGAGAAAAGCAACTGGACTGATGGAAAAACCCAACGCTGGGTTGATGAGAGAAGGTAAAGAAATAATTCAGCTATATTGACACAGTCCCCCACCACACATGCAGTGCTACATGTTATTGCTTCGGTTGATAAGTTGCTCTGTGTTATCACTGAGTGTGACTTAAATATTCCATGGGCTGTTATTGTTCTCCTTTTACAGTCCTTTTTTGATTAAACTGTCCTTATCCCAAGCCATAGAGGCTCTCTCTGTTTCTCCTCTGGGAGTGAGCGAGCAGTGTTGTAGTTTTGCATGGCTGGGTCCTGGTGGAAGAAGGGGGTGGGGGTGCAGGAGTGGCTTCAGTAAGAAGCAGCTAGAAGCTTTCTGTAGTCCCAAGAGAGTAAACATCACCTGACTCAAGGCCAGAGTCATTGCTGACCAAGGCCGAGCCAATCAGCAGTGGTCGTAGTGCCTCTGTGAATCACATTTAAGAAGTAAAAAAATACTAGGGGCTGCTTTTTCCCACTAGAGAAGGGAGTGAGAAGATGTAAGAAACTGTGCAGACACCAAGGTCAGTTAAGGTGGGGGCAAGGGGGTGGGGAAGGAGGTGCCCCAGGTGCTGGAGAGAAAGATTTCCCTGCAGCCTGTGGAGAAACCCATGGTAGAACAGGTGTACCCCCACAGCCCATGGAAAAGAACGAGACCCCACTTGCAGCCCATGGAGAGAGACAGAGACACAGAGATGTGATCCATGCTGGAGCAGGTTTGCTGATGGGAGGGCTTGTGACTCCATGGGGGGACCAGGCTGGAGCAGTCTGGGCTTTAGACACTGAGACACTGCACCCCAGTACCCCATAGAAGTGGTCCCATGGGAAAGGACTCATGCTGAAGAAGTTCTTGAAGGACTGTCTCCTGTGGATGGGACCCCACGCTAGAGCAGGGGAAGAGTGTGAGGAATGCCCCTACCAAGCTAAGAAGGAAAACATCTCGTGAGGAACTGACAGAAACCCCCATTCCCCCAGTCCCTGCCCCTCCCTGTGCCACAATGGGCGGGGGGGAGGAGGGGGAGGGTGAGAAAAGGGGTGAGGGGGGAAGGCCATCTGCACTGTATCAGGTTTGCATCACCCCAGTGGAATTTCTCAGGAAGGAGCTCCTTACAGTTGCTTTAGCTCCTTATCAGTGATTTCACATGGCTGTTTTGCAAGCAGGGCTGCAGAGAGATGTAGCTGGCCTACATCGAGATCAGCCAGCCAGGTGCCCACAGGGTGAAGCCCCAGAGCACCTGCAGTATATTGATGACATCATCATATGGGGAGACACAGCAGAGAAAGATTTGAGATAGGGAAAAAAATAACCCAAATTCTGCTAAAAGTTGGATTTGCCATAAAACAAAGTAAGGTCAAGGGAACTGCTCATGAAATTCAGTTTTTAGGAGGCAAGTAGCAAGATGGGCGTCGTCAGATCCCCATGGATGTTATCAATAAAATAGCAGCTATCTTTCCACCAACCATCAAAAGGAAGACATGAGCTTTCCTAGGCACTGTGTGTTTCTGCCAAATGCATATCCCAAACTACAGTCTCATTGTCAGCCCTCTCTACCATGTAACCCAGAAGAAGAATGATTTCCAATGGGCCCATAAACAGCGACAAGCCTTTGAACAGATCAAACTGGAGATATTCCATACAGTAGCCCATGGGCCCGTCCGGGCAGGGAGAGATATTAAAAATATTCTCTACACCGCAGCCGAGAAGAATGGCCCTACCTGTAGTTTCTGGCAGACAGCACCAGGGGAGACTCAAGGGTTTGGAGTCGGGGCTACAGAGGATTCGAGGCCCGTTACACTCCAACAGAAAAGAAGTTGCGGGGGTGGGGGAAGGAAAGGGAAATATAAGGAGGGAAAAAAAACCCCAAACCAAACCCTAGAAAAAACAAAACTCCACGGGTTGGGATAAGGATAGTTTACTAAAATAGCAGAAAAAGATAAAAAAAGAACAACAATGATAATATGACTTTAGAGCACAAAGTGGAACTACCCGGTGGAAACTGGTGCAACATTCTTCCTTGCAGAATCTCATCGTGCAATTGCTTTACCTTGCAGCTCGTTTACTCGTGCTCGAAGGGCTGAGGTGGGCTGCATATCCCACTTCCTCATGTCCTCTCCATGGTCAAACAGGTAAGACCGCAGTGTGGATCATGGTGTGTACCTTCTGTATCTTCCCTCTTGGGACAATGGACACTTTCTCCCAGTAGCTGCAACTTTGCTCCATACAGGTTGGGAGTTGGACATATTGTTGTCAAGTCAGTGAACCAGTTTCTCTACTGCTTTGATGATGGAGAGTGAAACATTGTCTTGATATTTCTGGAGTCGGCAGGCCATGTCATATACGGTTGGTGGATCCTCATCATTCCAGTCCATTGCTGCCAGTGAATTGGTGTGCCCTGATGGTGCACTTCATACAACTTTACGCCACATATCTGGGGTGCATAGGACTTCATCAGGATCAGCAGGAAGCTGTGAGTTGTCCAGATCATAATAAATTATCTCCCGTACAGCTAATTCTCTCAGGTGCTGGACAACTGTCTCTATGTTGTTGCTCTTGGGTGTCTGACAGGTAATATATTCCTTTATGGGATATCTTTCCTTCACGCTTGACAGCAGTCGCCTCCAAAGGCTGAGGATTTCCGGCCTCCTCCCAATTGCCTTGTCAATGCCTCCTTTTCTAGCTAGGGATCCCAATTGCTTGGCCTCCCTGCCTTCTAATTCCAGACTATTGGCCCCGTGATCCCAGCATCGGAGCAACCAAGTGCAGTAAGGTGTACATCTCTGGGAAACCTACAGCAGGTTTGGTTTTTTTTTTTCAGATATGCAGTCACTTTATCAGGGTCCTGTAGCTGTTCAGGAGTGAATTTCCAAACCACTGGGGGTGAGAAAGTGCCTAGGTACTTGCCCATACTCTGCCACATGCCCTGCCACTCGTGACTATCCAGCCTCGGAGAAAACTCTTGAGTGGTATTCATAAACCTGTGCTTAATATATAACAAAAACTGAACCATCTGCACCAAACCCACCAGTAGCAGAATGCTAGTTTGAATATCCCAGGGATACTGAAGATTTTCAAAGACTCTTATAAGAGCTGTTTTATTTAGCTCAAAAGAAAACACTGTAGTTATTTCCCTCTGTGCCCCCACCATACCGGCTGCCGTTATTAACCCCTCCCTGTCCAAGGAATGGACAGGACTGCAGAACCTCATACAAGTACCAGCTTAAGCTCATGATCATCAAAATTATTGTATCATCGACTGATATAATAAAATACACTAAAGCAAAGTACGGGAACAAGTCCGAGAGCCGCAGCCCTGAGATGGTCAAGAATCCTGCCAGGATTGCATGCAGCATGCAATGGTTTGAGTACCACAACCATGAACACAGACTTGTGAATAAATAGCACAGCATTGTGACCAGAGACTGCTTAAATAACAGTGCTTATCACGGCTCTATCTTAATTGCGATTGGGTTAGGGTCAAATCTATTGTTATCCCAACCTTTCATGCTCCACGTTGGGCGCCAAAATTGTGGTGGTTTAGCCCCAGCCGGGAGCTGAGCCCCGCACAGTTGCCTGTTCTCTTAAAAAAAAGAGGGGGGGGGGGGGGGGGGGGGAAGGGAAGGGAAATGTAGAGAGGGAAAAAAAAACCAAACCAAAACCTAGAAAACCAAAACCCCGTGGGTTGGGATAAGGATAGTTTACTAAAACAGCAGAAAAAGAGAAAACAAACAAAAAAACCCCCAACAATGATAACACTACTTTAGAGCACAAGATACACGAAACTGGTGATACACAATGCAGTCTCTCACCGAACCACACAACTTAGGCCGTACAGCCCAGAGCCGTCCTGGAACCCGACCATCCCAAAGAAACCGCACATCCTGGAGGTTTTTTCCTCCTCCTCCCAGTCCCCCCTTTATATTGAGCATGATGTATTTGGCATGGAATATCCCCTTTGGCCAGTTTGGGTCACCTGTCCTGGCTGTGCCCCCTCCTTTCTCGTTAGTAGGGAAATATGAACAACTGAAAAAGTCCTTGGTTGCTTGGCAACAACTAGAAACATCAAGGTGCTATCAGCACTGCTCTCATCCTAACTCCCAAACACGGCATTCCATCCACTGCTAAAAAGTAAATTAACTCCATCTTAGCTGAAACCAGGACAGAAGTGCACCAACATCATATGCTAACTCACTGGCCATAATAGACTGGGGAAAGGAAGACGCACCAACAGTAGACGAGGTGACTGGCCGACTCCATCTATTTGAAGAAAGCCTCTCTTCCTCCCTTGTCTCGACTGTGGAGAAGTTATCCCAAGAGGTCTGGCAACTCAATGACGATATATCCTACTGCCCACCTGTACAGACTACAATTTTAGCTATCAGAAGTAGGCATTCCTCTGTTTCAGAAAGAGCCAAGAAAAACTACGCCCCACAAGTCATCCTTTGGTTCTACCTGTGCGACCATGGTGAAGACATGAGGAGGTGGGATGGGAAACCCACCTCAGTTCTCCAAGCCAGAGTGAATGAACTACGAGGAAAAACAGTTAAAGATTCCTTCAAGAAAAATGCTGCACCAGTTTCCAGTAGACAGCCCATCAGACCGTGTAATTGTCATTGTATCTGTGACCCTCTTGAAGGGACCTCTAAGTCCTCCTTGCAAGAAGTAAACAGCAAATATGATGAGCAAGATTAGAGGGGCCCTGCCTCCAGCCAGGTGGAGGAAAGGGATAACCGGATCTATTGGACTGTGTGGATCCAATGGCCTGGCACATCACATCCACAAGAGTACCAAGTGTTAGCTGACACCGGCGCCCAGTGTACCTCAATACCATTGAACTACGAAGGGTCTGAGCCTATCTCTATTTTTGGAGTGACAGGGGGAACCCAGCAGTTGACTCTATTGGAAGCTGAAGTGAGTCTAACTGGGAACGACTGGGAAAAGCACCCCATTGTGACTGGTCCAGAGGCTCTGTGCATCCTGAGTATAGACTTCCTCCGGAGAGGGTACTTCAAAGACCCAAAAGGGTACCGGTGGACTTTTGGAAAAGCTGCGTTAGAGACAGAAGAAAGTGAACAACTGTCTCTTCTGCCTGGATTATTGGAAGACCCTTCTGTTGTGGGGCTGCTGAAGGTTGAAGAACAGCAGGTACCAACTGCTACCATGACGGTGCACAGAAGACAATATCGCACCAACAGAGACTCCCTGATACCTATTCAGAAACTGTTTCATCAACTGGAGAGTCAGGGAGTGATTGGTAGAACCCGCTCACCCTTCAATAGTCCAATCTGACCAGTGAAGAAGTCCAATGGAGAATGGAGGCTGACAGTGGATTATAGTGGCCTGAATGAAGTCACGCCACATATGAGTGCTGCAGTGCCGGACATGCTGGAACTCCAGTATGAACTGGAATCAAAAGCAGCCAAGTGGTGTGGAACAATTGACAGTGCAAATGCTTTCTTCTCAATCCCTCTGCACCAGAGTGCAGACCACAGTTTGCTTTCACTTGGAGAGGCATCCAGTACACTTGGAATCAACTGCTCCAGGGGTGGAAACATAGCCCCACCATCTGCCATGGACTGATACAGTCTACATTAGAGCAGGGTGAAGCCCCAGAGCACCTACAATACATTGATGATATCATTGTATGGGGCAACACTGCAGATGAAGCATTTGAGAAAGGAAAGAAAATAATTGAGATCCTGCTAAAAGTAAGGTTAAGGGATCTGCTCAGGAAATTCAGTTTTTAGGAATAAAATGGCAAGATGGGCGTCATCAGATCCCTATGGATGTTATTAATAAATTAGCAGCAATGTCTCCTCCAACCAACAAAAAGGAGACACAGGCTTTCTTAGGCACTCTGGGTTTCTGGCGAATGTATATCCCCAACTATTGTCTCATTGTCAGTCCTCTCTACCATGTAACCTGGAAGAAGAATGATTTCCAGTGGGGGCCTGAGCAACGACAAGCTTTTGAACAGATCAAACAGGAGATAGTCCATGCAGTAGCCCATGGGCCTATCCGGACAGGGCCAGGTGTAAAAAATGTGCTCTACACCATAGCCGGGGAGAACGGCCCTACTTGGAGTCTCTGGCAGAAAACACCAGAGGAGACTCGAGGTCGACCGCTGGGGTTTTGGAGTCGGGGCTACAGAGGATCCGAGGCCCGTTATACACCAGCAGAAAAGGAAATACTGGCTGCATATGAAGGGGTTTGAGCCACTTCAGAAGTGATTGGAACTGAAGCCCAGCTCCTTCTGGCACCTCGACTGGGTGGATGTTCAAAGGAAAAACCCCATCCACGCACCATGCCACTGATGCTACATGGAGCAAATGGGTCGCACTTATCAGGCAGCGGGCTCGAATAGGAAACCCCAATCAGCCAGGAATCCTGGAATTGATCACAGATTGTTCAGAAGGCAAAGATTTTGGTATATCACCAGAGGAGGAGGTGACGCATGCTGAAGAGGCCCCTCTGTATAATGAACTGCCAGAAAACAAGAAAAAATATGCCCTGTTCACCGATGGGTCCTGTCGTCTTATTGGCAAACATCGGAGATGGAAAGCTGCTTTATGGAGCCCCACACGACAAGTTGCAGAGGCTGCTGAAGGAGAAGGTGAGTCCAGTCAGTTTGCAGAGGTAAAAGCCATCCAGCTGGCGTTAAACATTGCCAAATGAGAAAAGTGGCCAAAATTGTACCTCTATACTGACTCCTGGATGGTGGCCAATACCCTGTGGGGGTGGTTGCAGCAATGGAAACAAAGCAACTGGCAGCACAAAGGCAGACCCATCTGGGCTGCTCCATTGTGGCAAGACATCCCTGCCCAGTTAGAGAACCTAACTGTAAAAGTACGGCATGTAGATGCCCACATACACAAGAGCCCAGCCACTGAAGAACATCATAACAACCAGCAAGTTGATCAGGCTGCTAAGATTGAAGTGGGTCAAATAGACCTCGATTGGCAATGTAAGGGCGAATTATTTATAGCCCGCTGGGCCCATGACACCTCAGGCCATCAAGGAAGAGATGCCACATACAGTTGGGCTCGTGATCGAGGGGTGGATTTGACCATGGACACCATCTCACAGGTCAAGCAAGCCAAGTGGTTAAAACCTCTGTGGTATGGAGGACAATGGCTGAAATAAAAGTACAGAGAGGCCTGGCAGATTGATTACATCATTCTCCTGCAGACACACCAAAGCAAGAGGTATGTGCTCGCAATGGTAGAAGCAACCACCGGCTGGCTAGAAACTTATCCTGTGACCCATGCCACCGCCCGGTACACCATCCTGGGTCTCGAGAAGCAAATCCTCTGGCAACATGGCACTCCAGAAAGAATCGAGTCAGATAATAGAACCCATTTCTGGAATAATCTCATAGACTCCTGGGCCAAAGAGCATGGCATTGAACGGGTATATCATATACCCTACCATGCAGCAGCCTCTGGGAAGATCGAGAAGTACAATGGACTGTTAAAAACTACTCTAAAAGCAATGGGTGGTGGAACCCTAAAAAAACTGGGGTATGCATTTAGCCAAAGCCACATGGCTAGTTAATTCCAGGGGATCTACCAATCGAGCTGGCCCTGCCCAATCAAAACTCCTACAGACTGTGGAGGGGCGTAGTCCCTGTAGTGTGCATGAGAAACTTGTTGGGGAAAACAATATGGGTTGTTCCTGCTTCAGGCAAAGGCAAACCTATTTGTGGGATTGCTTTTGCTCAAGGACCTGGGTGCACTTGGTGGGTGATGCAAAAGGATGGGGAAATCCAGTGTGTATCCCAAGGGGATTTAATTCTAGGTGAGGATAGCCACTAAATTCTTGGTGTATAAAATCAGTCCATAGCAGATGATTTTACGTAATAGATAAATGATGTTATAAAACTCCCCAATACTCTGAAATGTAAGATCTGGGCATGATGTAGATGGTGTGGAAAAAGGGGTGGATAATGTCCTGGTTCTGGCCAGGCCAAGGTTGACCTCCCCAATCAGCCAACACAGGTGAGCTGAGTCAGCCCAGGTGAGCTATGTTAGCCAGAGCTGTTTTCCACACCATCTGACACCACTTGCCTATAAAAGCAGCTGGTTGGGTAAGGGTGGGGGTGTTTTTTTGCCTCTAGGACAGTTGGAGTGTGGCTGGGATGTCAGGTCAGTCAGTTCTTCCTATCAGGCAGCCCTTTGTAATCATTGGTTCAATAAGGTACTCTGTGTTAGCACTGGATGTCCGTGTAACAAGCCATTATGGTTCTGTATTCACTTTGATATTTGGCAGTAAACTGTATTTATCCCAACCCATGGTGGCTCTGCCTCTTTCTCCTCTGAGAGTGAGTGAGTGAGCGGCTTGGTGGTTATTTAGCCTCTAGCTAGGGCCAAAACCATCACAACTGGCCTGTTTACCTCTATTTTTCCTAATTCAGAATTTCCTGTCAAAACCAATTGTCAGAATGGTAATCAGTGTCTATACCACAAGCTGCTAACAGAACTCACAAGTTCTCTCAAAGAAATTTTTTTTCCACTCAGGAGTTAAGCCCTGCCTCCCCCAGCCACCCAGAGCAGTCTGAGGTTGGTTGGAATGCAAGGGAGTTTAATCTCTGCCAAATTAGTCTCTCTGCTTGTGGATCGTGACAGTATATTATGAAGAAACTCTCTGGTCTGGTGCAGCAAACTGACTATTACTCACTCTTAGATACACAGGTCGGGAGTGATGAGGTTAGGAAGAGAAGACTAAAAGTAATTAAAAAGGACTTCAGGGTTTTGGGGAGAATTGCTGAGGGTAGTGTTCTCCTCGATTCCTCTAGTGACAGGAAGAAATACCGAAAGAAAGAGGAAAACCCACATGATTAACAGATGGCTAAGAGGCTGATTTTTTGATCATGGGGAAATTCTCTCAGCACCGGCTCTGCTCATGACAGATGGAGTTCATCTGTCCCATAGGGGGAGAAGGATACTCATGCATGGACTGGCAGGACTCATAGTCAAATCCCTATCTAGTTTTGAAGGAGGATAAAACTGAGCTTGCTAGAGCCCAGCCTAAGGGTGGCAGCCCAATGTTGGGGGTGAAATTTACACGCTCTGCTCCCTTCCTGAAATGCCTGAACACCAATGCATGCAGCATGGGGAATAAACAGGAGGAACTGGAGATCTGTGTGTGGTCGCAGGGCCATGATCTCATTGCGATTACTGAGATGTGGTGGGATAGCTCATGACTGGAATGCTGTCATGGATGGCTAGGTCCTTTTCAGGAAAGATAGGTCAACAAGGCGAGGTGGTGGAGAGCAACTGGAACATATCGAGCTCTCCCTGGGGGTGGATGAAGAACAAGTAGAGAGCTAGTGGGTAAAGATTAAGGGGCAGGCTAATATGGGAGATACTGTTGTGGGTGTCTATTACAGGCCACCTGATCAGGATGGGGAAGTTGATGAGCCCTTCTACAAACAACTGAAAGTAGCCTCACAATCGCAGGCCTTGGGTCTCATGGGAGACTTCAACAACCCTGATATCGTCTGGGAAGGCCACACAGCCAAGCACATACAGTCCAGGTGGTTTCTCCAGTGTATTGATGATAATTTTTTGACTCAGGTGGTAGAGGAGCCAACAAAGAGAGGTGTACTACTGGACATTGTGTTGACAAAAAAAAAAGGGACTGGTGGAGGGCATTAAGGTTGGGGGCAGCCTTTGTTCATAGAATCTCCTGAGTTGGAAGGGATCCATAAGGATCATCAGGTCCAACTCCTGGCTTCACCCAGGACCAGCCAAGTCAGAGCATGTGACTAAGTGCATTGTCCAGACGCTTCTTGAACTCAGTCAAGCTTGTGCTGTGACCACTTCCTTGTGGAGCCTGTTCCAGTGCCCAACCACTCTCTCAAAGAACCTCTTCCTAATATCCAACCTAGAGCTCCCCTGTCTCAGCTTCACAGCATTTCCCTTTCAAATAGTCTATCACTTTTTCAGGGTCCTGTATCTGTTCAGCAGTGAAGTTCCAGACCATTGGGGGTGAGAAAGTCTCTAGTACCTGCCCATACTCTCCCACACACCATGACCCCCCTGTCTATTCAGCCCTAGGGAAGATCTTTGGGTGATATTCTTAAAACAATTTTTTGTGACCCTAAACCAGACTTGAAAAACATTCAGGAAACTGAGCAACAGGACCATACTGGCCTGAACATCCCAGGGATAGTCAAAGTTCTCAAAGGCTGTTGTAACAAGCCTAAAGGGAAAAGGGGAGGAGAAAGTATCCCCCCTGTCTTCCCCATAGATAGGGTGCAATTTCTAAATAATGCTGAGAGATGTTGTCCTGCTTAAGGGAATGACAGAAACGCCACATACAAATACCAGCTTAAACTCATGAACACTGATGTTGTTATAAATTGATATCACACACTACAAGAAAATGAGAATCTGGACCCCCCCTTAAAGTGATAAACAACACGGTAGGGATTACATAGAGTAAGTGTGGGTTTACCTACCACAGCCATGTGACCAAACAAAGCATCATTGTTACCAGCACCTGTTTAAATAAATATTTATCACAGCTTTTTAATGCAATCAGGTCAGATCTATCATTATCTCAACCCTTCAAGCTGCACATTGGGCACCAAAAAAGACTGTTGTGGTTCAGCTGCAGGTGGCCGCTGAGCACCATGCACCTCTCAATCACACCTCCCACAAGGAGGAGAAATAGACCAAAACCCCCCGCGGGATGGGATAAGGACAGTTTACTGACACAGCACAGCAAGAGGGGATCTCTGTGATAGAATACACTAAAAGTGATAACACAGAGGACTTACCGACCCAACAATCTTGGACAACCCTGGCCAGCTCAGCTCACCCGTGCTGGCTCCTTGGGAGAAGTAACTCTATCCTAGCCAGAACCAGGAAAGATGAGCAGACAGGTTTGGTAGGTAGGATTCGAGACTGTTTGGCCGCTGACAACTGAAATGTATTTGTGAATGGGCCCTTCCTTTGTCCAAGCACACTTAGCTGAATGTTGCATATGATGAAAATAAAATTAATTGCTATGCAATGGGTTTAAAATAAACACACTTATTTATCTGAATGGAGGTGGGGGCTTGGGGTAAGGAATGAGATTTAGCAGGTGTGTTATAATGGATGTAGACCAGTGTGGTCACCACAGTGCTTACAGTTGTTTCCCTGTCTCAGGGGAAAGATGTTAGGGAGATGTCCTATATGAGCCTCTAGGGGTGCTCCCAGCAGCCTTTAAGGACCTGAGTGTTAAAGCATCCTATGTGCTCTCAGAGCCAATACAGTGTTAAAAACTCAGCATGCATACAGGGAGCTGCTGCTGTGGTTAAGGCTAGCCATGCACAATCCTGGGACAAAGGCAGCCAATGCCAGGACCATCTCAATCTTAATAGCATCCTTAATGATGGCATGCCAGCTCTGCCTTCTCCATACTGCAGCTCGTGTGGGAATCTGAAATATCTGAGACTGACAAAGTGTTTTGGCATGCATGCATGCATCCTGTGTAGCAGTGAAGAGGGATGGACATACATAAAGCAAGCCAAACAAAACCATTTGGTTACTTGGTAATTTGCTTTTTAGCTTTTTTTTTCCACTTATAAATTTATGATACACTTAAAATGGTGTATTGCAAGCCAACACAACAGTATGCCATGTTGGTACAGCAGAGGTGGCAAGCAAGAGGTGCTGCCAGGAGGTTCTTAGGTCTTCAGAAATATCTCCTGATATTTCTTGCCTGACTGACATGTTTCCCTGGTTTAGTGTGGAAGCACCACAGAAAACACAGAAACCTAGGAGATCATTTCCTGGGAACCAAAGATGTTATCTGTTACTGTTCATGAAAACTTTCATCTGAAATATGCCTGCTTTTGAAAGAGATTTAGATGCATGAGTTGGTGCTAGGTTGTGTTAGATGCCAAGAAATTGGCTCCCCTTTTGTAATAGGGAGATCCACAGAGCTCACCCATCAAGGGCCAGGCTGTTTGATGGGACAGATGTATTGACCAAACAGGACCATGCAGAAAAGGGTGTACTAACAACTTCCTTGAACTTTCCAGGAGACAACAGAGACTTCCTGGTGGAAACAAGCCTCAGCAGCACACAGATCATCAGCAAGGTGGCACCAAACACAATAGGGACCACCAGAAACTCTACCAAGGAGGCCAGGCTTCTCACTCCTCTGTCAGGACAGGCCATCACGGCTACAGCCAGAACCGAAGATGGCACCACAACCAGAAGCACTCATCCAATGACAAAGAAACACACAGAAACGCCAAAGAGACTGAGAATTTGGAAATTGAAGACACCTCTATTTGCACAGTGCATATTCCCATGGAGACACACCGAGGCCCAGAGACTATGGAGAAGCAGTCTCAGCAGTACATACAGGAATCAGAGACCAAGCGGAAAGACAATATTCATGAGTACATTGGGGAGAGACCTAAGATCAATTTGCTTCAGTCTTCCAAAGATAGGCTGCAGAGGAGACTAAAAGAAAAGGTATTATTTCTTAGGGGAACATTGTTTCCCTTTTCCCATGAGTTTTGTTGTTGGCCATTCCTAATACAAAGGGTGGGTTGGACTCCAGTAACCTTTCCATGAATGCACCCAACTTATCTTCATCTCCCAGGGTCAACACTGACAGGTTTGGGAAACCTTTTATTGACACAATATTCTTAGCTCACCTCCTCAGTTGAGGTTGCTACCAGCTTTAGTACCCTACATTAAATATATATTTTAAAATAGATATTTTTTGTGGGATAGTTATCTAGCATTTTGCAAATAGCAGTGCCCTTTCAAAATAGAGGCAAAAAAAAATCTATTGTCACCATGCTGCAGACACCTCCAGAAACCTGTTCAAGATGCTGAAGGCAGTCTGGGGTTGTCAGACCTTGGCATTCTGGCTCAGGACCCTCAGCACATCTTGTCCATGAGCTGAGGGGGAGGACTCTGGGATCTAGTGCTGTGGGAAATGGGGAAAGCAAACATGTCTGGGGCAGGATTTATTCACTTGTGGTTTTCAATGCTGAGATGAGACCATTGAGCCTCTAAAAGATACTTTTATTTTTCTATGTCTGTTTATATGTCTCCCCGATCCCTTTACCCCTTTGCTGTTTGTGGAAGGACAAGGGCTGATATGTCTGGTTTTTTCCTTGTGTAACAGATGCCTTGTCTTTCCCTTTTCATGGACCATGACAAAGTTATGGTGGAAACCACCAATCCTGAAAAGAACAAAATGGACAAATTAATTGAAATCCTCAACAGCATGAGGAACAACAGCAGCGATGTTGACTCCAAGCTCACCACCTTCATGGAGGAAGCACAGAACTCTACTAACTCTGAAGAGATGCTGGGGGAGATAGTCAAGACCATCTACCAGAAAGCAGTGATGGACCGCAGCTTTGCTTCCATGGCAGCCAAGCTCTGTGACAAAATGGCTCTCTTCATGGTGGAAGGAACCAAATTCCGGAGTTTGCTCCTCAACATGTTGCAGGTAATGAGATAAAATTAGTTGGTTAGATGCCTGTAGCTTCACCCCACCTGGTCTTATCATTTGGACAGGAGCTGAACTGTTATAAAATTCTTTTTGAACCCAGTTGATGAGAGAACAGAAGTATACCTGCAGTTTTGTCTGTGCACATCTTTAATGATTACAATGTGGCACTGAGACCATTGTCAAGTTGCTCTTCATTCCGTTTTCATGAGCTGTACGTGGAATTATGGTATCTCACAACAGGAACCATCTGTGAAATGAGTGGGTTGCTTGTGGCAGCATCCCCATGGCATGAAGAGAAGTGAACTTAGAGGGTCTTACAGTGGAGGGTCTTTGCCACTCTTTTCAGCTAAAGTCCATCACCAGAGTCATGGTCCTTGAGTAGGCTGTTGGTTGCATCACCTGGCTGAAGGGATCACTCCTGACTTCTGATTACAACCCAGACAGAAATAATTTGTGTCATTCATAATTATACTGAGGGTCTTGTTTATTGGTATATGCCACACTGGTTGATTGTTCTGCTCCAAAACCATCAGCAACAGCAAAGTTAGAGGGGTAAAAAAACCCCAGTGGCTCTGAGAACTGGTCCATGATAATGGTGGGTAATGGGGAAACAGGACTGTCCTCAACTACCCGTGGTCTGCTGGGGGGAGTGTGTATTACTGTAGTGCCACTATCAAAGCGGGGGTGTTGCTTTCTGGTGAGGATGTTACATAGACCTCTATCTTTCTGCCTCTCTGGAGACAGGACAAGTAGAGCTGAAACCATGAATTTCCATCCCTAATTTAATATGCATTACCATTTGGCCATTCCCTCACACATACATCATCTGTGGCATGTATAAAGCTCTCATTTCATTTCTCTGTTCTCCACACATGCTTGGTACCCAACATTGCTCCTGTTTTTGACAAATCTTGACCTTCTTGCTCTTGTTGGAGATTGTCCCTTGGATGCTGTGCCTGGCTGCCTGTACCTTGTGTGGGCTGAGTTGGCTTTTGAGCAACACAGCAAGGAGGGAAATAAGGAGCAAAATAAAATAATGAAAATCAACATTTAATGCAGCCTAAGATAACACATCCAAGCATCCCACTCCTCCCATGCCAGGTCACTTGTGTCTTCTTCCATTTGACTGAGTGATGCTAAGAAATACAAAATAAAGTCAAGAAGCAATGACCAGGGAGCAGCAGGGGATTACCCAAAAACCAAGGATGATGGCAGTCCTCCTGAGTTAGGGAAGACTCTTCCAACATGCTTTCTTCTCCTGTCCCAGTATTTCCACCCCTACCAACAGACCCAGTAGACTGATTTATACTGCAGTGTCACCTGCAATAATAACTGGTTTCATATTAATCTCTTCATAGCATGAATGTAAAATAAATAATATATGTCATATCTCCAGAGACACCCAAAGTGCTTCCTGGAAACACCAGCTAGACCTAATGTGATGCGATGATGATGTCTGTTGTGGAAAGCTGGGAAGAAATGAAATTTAAAGGGTGAGCAGGGTGTGTGGGTGACTGAGTTCATGTGCTAGAGCAGAGAAAAATATGCAAAAAGGATATGCTCACCCCCAAATTTCACATCTTTTTAAAATATCTGAATGGGGCAAAAGGTGACAGATCACTACAGGTCAAAAGCAAAGTGCAATGTGAAATTAAATAATTTAACATTTATCTTCTTATAGTAAAGGATTTTTACTTTCTCCAGGCACAGTTTCTTCTCCCAACCAAAATAACAGGATGCATTCACACAGATTCATTAAATACTTTGTTCAAGCTCTTGTGGTGGTTTCACCCTGTCTGGAGGTCAGATGCCCACCAAAGCCACTCTATCACTCCCCTTTGCAGCTGGACAGGGGAGAAAATAGATATAGAGAGGCTCAGGAATGGAGATAAGGACAGGGAGAGATCATTCTGCAACTAGTTTCATGGGCAGAACAGACTCAACACAGAACAAAGGAAAGAAAGCTCTCTAATTGATGACACTGCCCTGCACCCCCAGTGACACCAGAGTCAGGTGATGAGAAGTGCCACGTGGGTGCTTGGCAATGGGGTTTGATTGTGGTGTCATTTGGGTTTGATTCTCTCCTCATTGAGTTTGGTTTGGTGTTTGGTACAAGGAGTGATTTTGGGCTGCACAAGCCCTTGAGTTATACCTGGTCCCAGGGAGCTTGGGTGGATGGAGGCATGCAAGCACATTTTGGTGGACACATGTATGGTTTCTAGAAACACCTTAATTAATATATTGAAAGCAAGTCTCATGCAAGAGGTTTTTGCTTGTCATATTTTCACTCACTGGCAGGTCCAGGCTGTGATGTTTTTTTTTCGGTGGGGCAGTCTTAAGCAATGTGTCACAATCCCTTCACGTTTAACATAAGTTGGAGTATTCCTCTGTTGAAATGGCCATGCTCTTTATAGTAGAGCTGTGTCTGCATCTGATCTATGCAGTCAAGTGTATTATTAGAGTGGACATCACTGGGGCTGTAATTTTACACTGCTCCCCACCACAAAATGCACATCTTTACACAGAGCATCAGAGCCCACTGCAGAGTGCATGCTGCCATGCAGCCAGAGCCAGCACCTGGTACGTCCCTGCATTTGGCAATGCCTTGGTGTCAGTGGCAAAGGGCTATTTCTGTTGCATATCCTATTGCATGCCCTAATGTGTATCCCATTGCATATCCTGATGCATATCCTATGGCATACCCTTTGCATATGCACACAGGGTTTCTTCATAGTTTTAGTATAAACTCTTGATGTCCCAGAAATGGCTCTTCCTTGGTTTGGTGACGTGCTTTGCTCTGGTTGTAGAAACTTGAGTTGAATCCTGTGGGTTTTGGCAGAGTTTGCATTTGGGTTTATGTGGACTTGTCTGGGTTTGAGATGGGTTGTGTGATGACTTCTGTAGGGGCTCAATCAGGATGGTGGCCAAAACAATCTGGTTTTGTCAGCCCAGGTGGAGGATGGAAGAGGAAAATTTAGGTTGAGTCCCTTCTTGGGATGTAAATGTTGTGACATTAGGTACTGGAGTATTGATTGATTCCCTTTGGTAAATGTCACAGATTTGCGTAGCTGGGTTCTGGTGGAGAAGGGAGGGCTGCAGGGGTGGCTTCTGCAAGAAGCAGCCAGAAACTCTCTGCAGGCCCCAGAGAGTAAACATTGGCCGATTCAAGGCCGGAGTCATTGCTGACCAAGGCCGAGCCAATCAGTGATAGTCATAGTGATGCCTCAAAAAGCCGGAATCAAAACTCAATAGCCTTGGTGACTATTCAGCAGGTATCCTTTATTGCAGCGCTGGGCATACAAGGGATCACTCCTCCCACTGTGTGCACTGATTAAAGCCAAATTTCTCATATTTATTCAGATTAACTCTACATATTCATTATAATTTCTAAGAAAAGGCAGGGTTATGCAAATTATTTCCAGGAAGTAATTTACATTAACACCTCCCAGATAGAGAACGTTCAGTGACACTCAGAGGGTCTTCTGGTGATCTACAGGGATGAAGGCTGGAAGTCTTCCTCTCTCTCAGTGCATGTTCTTTACAGTTTTCTCCATAGTCTCAAAAACACATAATGATAGGGAGCGGAGACCATCTACAGCTTGTGAAGAGACCAACCCATTCTGCAGCAGGTTTGCTGGGGGACTTGTGACTCTGTGGTGGACCAGGCTGGAGCAGTCTAAGCCCAAAGGTCAGCACCCCATGGAAGGGAGCCACACTGAGGCAATTGGTGAGGAGATGACACCCGAGAGAGAGGAATCAAGTTGAAGAAGTTTGTGGAAGACTGTCTCCTGTGGGTGGGACCCCACGGTGCAGCAGGGGAAGGATGTGTGTGTGGAATGCTGCCCCCAAGCTAAGAAGGAAGACAACTCTGGAGGAAATGACTGAAAACCCCCATTCCCTGACCCTCCCTGTGCTGTGATGGGAGGAAGAAGGGAGTGAAATCCTGACTAAAGATCAGTCTGCTAAGAAGGGAGGGGTGGGGGGGAGGTGCTTTAAGATCTGGTCGCACTTCTCATCACCCGACTCTGGTATCACTGGGGGTGCAGGGCAGTGTCATCAATTAGAGAGTTTTCCTTCCTTTGTTCCGTGTCAAGTCTGTTCTGCCCCTGATGCTGATTACAGGATGATCTCCCCTTGTCCTTATCTCCATTCCTGAGCCTCTCTATATCTATTTTCTCTCCTTTCCAGCTGCAAAGGGGAGTGATAGAGTGACTTTGGTGGGCATCAAAGGGATGCACCGATCCTGGGCTTGGAAAAAGCACTGTTTAAATGCTACCCAGCACTCACAGGCTCCCTTACCTTCTAACAGCATAGCCCATGAGATAGCTCCTATTAAGTCACAGAAGAGGTCAAAGTTTGCTCTTCTAAAGTTCAGGGTCCTGATCCCACTCTTTGCCAGGCCCACATTCCTCAAGATCACAAACTCATCCACGGCATGGACACTGCGGCCCAAGCTGTCTCCAATCTTTAATGATCTCTCCCACGTTGGTGAGTACCAGGTCCAGCAATGCATCGCCTCTGGTTGGTCTTTCCAATACCTGAACCAGAAAGTTGTTATCTATAGGCTCCAGGAGTCTCCTGGATCTCTTGCAGCTCACCATGTGGTTTACCCAGCAGATATCTGGGTGGTTAAAGTCCCCCATCAGGATGAGTGTCTTTGAGCATGATGCCTCCTGCAGCTGAAGGAGGAAGGCCTTGTCAGCAGTCTCTCCTTGATCAGGTGGTCTGTAGTAGACCCCTATCACCAGCTGTCCTTTATTAGTCCTACCCCTAATTCTCACCCACAGGCTGTCAACCTGTTCCTGACCACTTCTCAGAGAGAGCTCCTCACAGTCTACCCACTTTTTAACATAAAGGGCAACTCCCCCACCCTTCCTGCCTATCCTATCCCTTCTAAAGAGTCGATACCCTTCTACAGGGGTATTCCAGCTGTGGGAATCATCCCACCATGTTTCTGTGATAGCAACTAGATCATAATTTTCCAGTGACATCATGGTTTCCAACTCCTCACGCTTATTACCCATGCTGCGTGCATTGGTGTAAAGACACTTCAGCAGGGCTTTCTGATTCACCACCTTTTTTGAGGAGCCCTTCCTCAACCCTCTGTGAGGAATCTGAAGTTTTCTCCCACTGCTTCCTAGAGGGACATTAGAAGGTTCTAGAAGTAGGGTCAGCAATACTACCTCCTCTGAGGTGTCCCCAGAAGTTCCTATGGGACACTTCAGAGGTATTTCCCCACAATTTCATAGAATGTCACCATCCCCAAGCCCTTCTCTGTCTCGTTGAATTCTACCCTCTTTCCCCTTTGAATCTAGTACAAAGCTAGAGGCTACTTGCTCTACCCTACCAAGCTTCATTATATCCTCTTTATAGCAGAGGTTTAGCACCTCTGATTCATTCCTTACCCATCCACTTCAATTTCTGGACACATGAAGGGAAAATCCATCACACAATGAATCTGGCTGGCTGCAGGACTCCCAGTGCTCTCCCACCCACCGTGTTTTCACACATCCATCTTTTATCTTTCTCTGGCCATAATGGAGCTCTAGAGTGCTCAGTTCAGGAAAGACACGGACTGCTTGGAGTGAGTCCATAGGACGCAACAAAAATGGTCAGAGGTCTAGAGCACCTCTCCTATGAAGACAGGCTGAGACAGGTGGGCTACTTCAGCTAATGATGGAAAACTTGGAGGAGTGGCTGACACATCAGAAGGCTGTGCTGCCATCCAGCAAGATCTGAACAGGTTGGAGAGTTGGGCAGAGAGGAATCTTATGAAATTCAATAAGGACAAGTATACGGTTGAGCACCTAGGGTGGAATAGCACCAAGCATGAGTACAGGTTAGGGGGTGACCTGCTGGAAAGCAGCTCTGTGGAAAAAGATGTGGGAGTCTTGGTGGACAACAGGTTAACCATGAGCAAAGCAGTGTGCCCTTGTGGCCAAGAAAGCCAATGGCATCCCATAGTGTATGTGGTGGTTTAGCCTCAGCTGAGAGCTGAGCCCCACACAGTCACGTGTTCTTTTAACAAAAAGAGGGGGGGGGGGGGAGGAAAGAAAGGGAAATGTAAAGAGGGAAAAAAAACCCAAAACCAATACCCCGGGGGTTGGGATAAGGATAGTTTACTAAAATAGTAGAAAAAAGAGAGAAAAGAACAACAGTGAACACTACTTTAGAGCACAAGATACAGAAATGGTGTCCCCCATGCCCTGCCTGCCCCCTCAAACATGGGGACACTTTTCCATATGCACAACAAAGATTGAATAAAAGCAGTAACAAAGTGCATTGGGTCTGCAATTAGCTGATGGGTTGGGCCCAAAGGGTGCTAGCAAGTGGGGTTATATCTGGCTGGCAGCCAGTCACTAGTGGGGTTCCCCAGGGCTACATTTAGGGGCCAGTTCTTTTTAAGATTTTCATAAATGGCCTGGACGCAGGACTAGAAGGTGTCTTAAGTAAATGTGCAGATGACACCAAATTGGGAGGAGCTGTTGACTCTATTGAGGGTGGAGAAGCCTTACAGAGAGACCTGGACAGATCAGAGAGCTGGGCAATCACCAACAGCATGAATTTAACAAAGGCAAGTGCTGGATTCTGCACCTGGGAAGGGGCAACCCTGGATAGACATCCAGACTGGGGGATCAGACGCTGGAGGCCAGCCTTGCTGAGAGACATTTGGGGGTCTTGATTGACAGAAAATTAAACGTGAGCCAGCAGTGTGCCCAGGCAGCCAGGAGGGCCAACTGTATCCTGGGGTGCATCAAGCATGGCATTGCCAGCCGGTCCAGGGAAGCGATTGTCCCACTCTACACTGCGCTGCTGCAGCCTCACCCTGAGTACTGTGTGCAGTTTTGGGTGCCACAGTACAAGAAGGACACAAAACTGTTGGAGAGTGTCCAGAGGAGGGGAATGAGGATGGTGAAGGGTCTGGAGGGGAAGTCTTATGAGGAGAGGCTGAAGTCCCTTGTTTTGTTCAGCCTGGAGAAAAAGAGACTGAGGGGAAACCTCATTGAAATCTATGGATTCCTGATGAGGGGGAGAAAAGGGGAAGGCACTGAACTCTCTGTGATAGAACCTGAGGGATCATTATGAAGCTGTGACAAGGGAGTTTTAGTTTGGATATTAGGAAGAGGCTCTTTACTGAGAGGATGGTCGAGCCCTGGAACAGTCTCCCCAGGGAAGTGATCACAGTACCTAGTTTGACTGAGTTCAAGAAGCATCTGAACAGTGCACTCAGTCACATGCTCTGACTTGTTTGGCCCTGTGTGGAGCCAGAAGTTGGACTTGATGATATTTATGGGTCCCCTCTGACTCAGGATATTCTATGATTCTGTTACTTGGAAATTTTTAGCCTAGAGAAGACTGAGGGGGGCAGTCTTTTTTTCGGTGGTGCCCAGTGTAAGGGCAAGAGGCAATGGGCATTAAGTTGAATATAGGAAGTACCACCTAAACATGAGGAGGAACTTCTTTATTGTGAGGGCAGCGGAGCACTGGAACAAGCTGCCCAGAAAGGTTGTGGAGTCTCTTTCTCTGGAGATATTCAAAACCTGCCTGGATGCTGTCCTGTGCAGCCTGCTCTAGGTGATCTAGGTGAGGATTTGGACTAGATGATCTACAGAGGTCTTTTCCAAACCCTATAATTCTCTGCTTCTGTGGTTATAAGTAAGATGGAGTGTTGTGGTTTAAACCTCAGCTGAGAGCTGGGTGCCACAAAAGTTAGAAAAAGTCCCCTGTCTCTTTAAGAGGTGGGGGATGGACGAACGGAGGAGCCGCGAGGAAGGAAAAAAAAACCAAAGCCCCGCTGGTTGGGATAAGGATAGTTTACTAAAACAACAGGAAAAGATACAAAAAAACAACTAACTACAGTGCTATTATATACAGTGTAACCCCTCACCACACTATGTAATTTGAGCCGTGCCCGAACCGCTGCCGATTCAGGACCGCGCGAACAACTCGAGCCCCGGCGCTGCAAACCACCCTCACCACCGCCGCCGTGCCGATCCAAAAGAGGAAGAGGGGAAAACCCGGAACCGGCACTGCGCCTGCCCGAACCGGAACTCCTCCTGCCGGACCTGGAACTTCTCATGCCAGGTCCGGAGCTGTTTCTGTCGGGTCCGGAGCCGTCCCTACCGGGACCGGACCGCCTGATTATGACGCAATTGGTATGGAATACTCTCATCGGCAAACATAGCCTGTTGCTGAGCTGAACCCAGGACATGGAGACAGACTTTTTAGTAGGGCCTGTAGTGATAAGACAAGGGACAATGGTTTTAAACTGACAGAGGGTAGATTCAGACTAGATTTTTTTTTTACTATGGAAGTGGTAAAACACTGGAACAGGTTACCCAAAGAGGTGGTAGAAACCCCATCCTTGAAAACATTCAGAGTCAGGTTGTATGGGGCTTTGAGCAACCTGATCTAGTTGGAGATGTCCCAGCTCATGGCAGGAATGTTGGACTAGATGACCTTTTGTTTTGGTTCTGGCCAGGCCAGAGTTACCTCCCCAAGCAGTCAGCACAGGTGAGCTGAGTAAGCCCAGCCTGTTTTCCACACCACCTGACATTACTCCTCAATAAAAGGGTGTGGTTGGAGAACAGCACTCTTGGGTGCTTCCAAGGGAGTTCAAGTGTGGCTGGGGTGTTGGGTCAGTCTTTGTGTTCTGCAGCATACTGTTATCTTTGGGTTGGTGTTGCAGTTTTGTGTAGATGGGTACTGGGGGACTGCAGAGGTGGCTGCTTCAAGAAGCAGCTAGAAGCTGCACTGTAGGCCCCAGAGAGAAAGCATCAGCTGATTCAAGGCCAGAGTTGCTGCTGACCAAGGCTGAGCTAATTGGCGATGGTCACAGTGCCTCTGGGAATCACATTTAGGAGAAAAAAAATTGCAAGCAGCTGCATTTTGCCACCAGAGAAGGGAGTGAGAAGATGTAAGGAACTGTGCAGACACCGAGGCTGGTTAAGGATGTTATAAATTGAGACCACAAAGTATCATAATCCAATTAAAATTTTATTAATTATAGCAAGTAGAATATGAGCAAATACAGCGCTGGACGGCAGGGGAGTCTGCGCTCCGCCAACTGCCGTGCTGAGCAGTTCAAACAGTCCCTTTTTATACATCTTTACTTCCGTGTTCAATGAAGTAGTGGAGGTACTCTGCGCATGCTTCAGTTGTTGTTAGGGGGTCGTTTTCTGCCTCCCTGTAGTCCTAAGGGGGTCTTCAGGATGAAGGCCTGTAGTCTTCGTCAGGCTAAACTTTTCACCTCTTCCTCCTGACGCATGCGTAGTCACCAGTATCCCAGCTGGACACTGTCGCTATCAGAGGTTATCTCCTCTAACAACCTCCAAGTGCCAAATGGTCCTTCGTAATTGGCATTAAAGTTGATTTAGTCCTTGGAAGTGTTTCCTCCTTAAATTCCTTGCACAAGGCTTCTATTGGTTAAGACTAAGGTCTATTCTTTATCCAGACCTTGAAATGTAACTCCTTAAACCCATATCTGCAAAGCATCCTATTATTTATGGATGCTCATCCCACCATCAGTCAGAGACAGGCATCTATAGAAGGATTTACAGTTTTCGAAACTTTGTGGCTGGTACCAAGGAATTTCCTTGTTGCTGTTTTCTGTAGTTGTGCTTCCCAGCACAAAACCCTTACATTCCACCCCGTGGCTCTGACTGACAACATATTGTGGTGGCAGCAGAGAAAACAGAAATAGAAAGAGGAAAAGAGGGAGAAAGAAAATAGTACAGACTACGATTTTAAATCTTAATAAACAATACCCTAGTCCATAGTTTCTCACAATCCCCCCTTTTTCTTTTTATCCTATTATTGTTTATTAAATGCTGCTTTCATTCTCGGTGCTGCAAGCAAATCTTTTCCCATTACCCCAACATTTATCATAGCATTCGCAATGTAGTACATCATAATTACAATAGTTATAGTTTTCGTGTGGCATATTGCATTCACAATAGTCTTCATCCTCATTACTCGTACACTCTTATATCCTGTTCTAGATTCTGTAGTTAAAATAAGCAGTTTAGCTATGTCATAACGTTCTCTAATAAAAGCGTAAAATATAGCTTAATATACAAGGCCCAAATATAAGTCCCAAAATCAACATAATATACGGTCCTGTTAAAGCAGACAACAAAGTGGTTAACCAAGGTGAAACATTAAACCAATTTTCATACCATGACCTGCCCGCATTACGATACTTGCTGGACATATATAAAATGCCTTACATTGGGCCTGAAGCTTTGTTAGATCTGGGGTAAAAACAGGGGAGTTCTGTTCTATAGGTATCAGGGAATATAGATGCACAGAGAAATTCCACTTCCCTGGACCAATCTGAGTTTGAATTAATTTTGACTCTGGTAAATTATATAATTTTCAAGCCATAGGTTCATGAGGGTTTCCATTTGCTTGGGTTATTATCAATAACAAAACTAACGGTATACCAGAAAAAAAGGGTGTCTGTCAATTTTTCCAATTTAAGTATATTTTTACCAGTCCTGTGGAAGTTCGGCCATTGCTGCTTTTGTGTCCCATTGTTCTGGTTCTTTTCTCCACGGTTTGTTCCTCCTCTGCCTTGCCCGTCAACTCGGTTGCTTCGAGCCACGGGGTGTACCATCTTCTCGGCAGCGAGGGAATTCTTCAGGAGAACAGCTGTTTTGGGCTTTCTGCCTGTTTATATAGGCTTCCCACTTTGCAGCTTTAACTAATGGGACAAAGCAAGACGCAGTTAGTACTTCCCTTCTGCACTTTATAGCCAAGATTTCAGCTACAGAGGGGACTGGTTCGTTGGAATGGTAACAATAATATTGAGGGTTTATTCCTTTGGCAAAAATTTCCCACCACTCATGGGATTCTTGAATAATTTCTTGTTTAGACTCTAATTGTTTTAGTTTCCGCTCAGTGAGAGTTCTTTGGATTTTCCAACACTGTGTGCAAACTCCTATCGGAAGGTATCCACATTCACAGTGTGTCCACCATTTATCCTGGCATACCTTACACCTGAAACAAGCAAATGGATAACAATTGCAGTTCAAATTATTACACCTAATTCGTACATCTAGAGTGCTTATATTGTTTACATTAGCGTATCTTCTATATTCAATATTGTGTGGTTGCTTAAGTTTAGCAATTTCCTTCAACACACTTTGTACGTTTCCATATATAATAGATAAAAAAAGAAGTAATCATAGCAAATATAAACAGCAATATACACTTTATACCAAAAGGTAATGCGGCAAAATAATCAAATAAAGTCTTTATCATTACGTTATCTTTTCAGGGTTATCTTGGTGTCACCTGGAGTACTGATTACTTTCCAGTGGGGTCTCGTCACTGGGCCTTTAATGCGACTGGCATGAGTCCATCCACACTCAGTAGTCCAGACAGTTGTTTCTTTTAGGATATTTTTCTTCAATATTCTTGCCAGTGCACTATGGGCAATGGCAGGCAAGTGTTTACATCCTTGGGGAAGGTGGTTGAAGTTATATTGTACTTCCTCCTAAGTGAACACAGATTGATGTTTACCCTCCTCTAGAAGAGGAATCATCATATTTAGCTTGCATTGGGCGGACTGGTTCAGCAGTGCCAGCACCAGCGGCTGAGTGGCACCGCGTCATTGTTTTGATTCCCTGCGGACTGCTGCTACTGTCAGCAGTCCCCTCCCATCTATTGTGCCTACTGACCACACTGTACCCTTAACAGGGTGCTCTGGCTGCAGTATCACAGGTTTGCAAATCTTTGATCACCTCTGTGATCCCCTCCTTAGCAGCAGATGGTAAAGGATATTGATTAACGTTTGTTATTCTGGAAGGAGGTGACTTGAACAGCTTCCATAAGTTCTGGAACCTCACACAGCAGGGATTCAAAGCTCCACACTGTCTATTAGGTAGTTTCCAGACTTTGCTAGGGCATCAAACCCTAGTATATTATTTCAGTATGGACCAATGACAACCTTTATTTTAGACTTTTGGTTTTCCCCTGGAGACCAAACACACAGTACTAATTGATCTTTTTCAGGGACTCCAGTTACTCCGATTACGTTAATTTTCTTTCCTGGGTAGCCTGGGACCACACTGGGTTAGTGTGCTGGTCAGGCTATTTTAAGGTGGATATTACGCGAATGGATTGGCCTGAAATTCCCCCACATTTTCTAGTTTAAATCCATCAGGTCCTTCCTCAAGTCTGAGCAAAGACTGACTGGCAGGCACAGAAGACTTTCCCCTCCTGTGTTTTGCTGATATTAGAAAATTCTATCAACTTGTTAATTGGCTGTTCCACCAATTTTACCAATGCGTGAATAATCTGTGTATTGCCCATTTAGGGCTGAGCGAGGTGAACTTAGTGCTAATGCCCTTCTCCACAGATCGTTTCACTGAGAACTGATTTGTCAAGGCGGGGGGGGGGTGGGGTGGGCATCCTTCTCTAAAGAAAGAAAACAAAAAAAATCCAAGTCCCATGCCTGGCAAACCCAGAGCTGCAAATTTAAACATTGCTCTAAACATCCCATCTTTGTGCCATAAGTAACAATTTCTTGTAATAGTCGACCCCCCCCCCCCCCCCGTTAAAACAGACTGTTGTTGCTGGTTGGGGCAGCGAATATTATGATCAATTGTTTGCAGAATAATTTACTTTAGGCTTTGCACAAAGATTTCTAAGGTGTTCAAGGAGATGCCAAATCAGTGGTTTAAGGTGGACCGGATCTCCCGGAGCGGCAAGGGGAATGCCCTGCCTCTAACACTGATACATGTTTAAATACACACAGCCTTTTTTTGCACTGATTCGGCCAGCTTCAGATAATTTAGTGGAACCAGCAGTTTTTCACCTAATCCTGTCCCTGGGTTGAGAGACGACATCAATGCATCAAGAATATCATATTGCTCATTTATCCCCTCGGCCAGCGAAGAGACATTACTATATATATTGGCTGCCTTAGGGGCGGCCATCCTATAATTACTCAGTTTACCTACAGATTTTACAGGGGCAATACATCCTGAGAGGGCCACAGCTTAGTATCCAAATTTCCCCTATTCACTCTCAGGAGGTCACATCGTAATTACAGGTTACGTTACAAAACTCAAAGGGCAACATCATACAGAAACCACACTGTTCACAAAACGGGCAAAACCCGTTCCTGCTCCTGACCCAGAGACTCGAAAGCTCTCACACAGTCCTCCCATACGCCACCAAGTAATTCCACTTTTCAAATCTCCACAAACCATTCGCTCAAACTGTCCTAAACCCAAAAAAGTCATCCTAATCAGACTGATCTTCCTCTCATCCAACACACAAAAAAATTGCTTTCAAACTGCACCACAACCTCCTGCTTACATACAGAACACAACCGCGGTTTACAAACACACACACACACACACAAATCCTTAAATCCGTATACAGAGCACCAAAAAACAATACCTGGTTCAAAACTCATTTCACTTTTTCCTCCACCAATTGTGCAAAATGGGGGTGTTAAAGGGTGACATTCAAGGCTCTAAGATTCCTTGTGCTAACAATCGATCAATTCTGGTTTTAATCCTCTCCGTCCTTCTAGGGATATGGGATATTGCCTTACCCTCACAGGTATATGGGGTTTGGAAATTTGAATTTTAATCGGTGGGATTTCCAGTTTACTTATTGTGTCCGGAGAGTACCAGACATCGGGGTTAATTTGGTTTTGATCATCCACAGTCAAAGGATAAGCAGACACTGTTAGCTCTTGATTTTTTACTTTCATTTCTAATTGCAATACAACAATTAAATCCCGTCCTAACAGATTAAATTCTGCTTCAGGGGCGAGCAAGAGTTCACCCATTCCAAATTTATTTTCAGTTTCGAATACCATATTTTTGATTTTGCTTACTTTAAAGGGTTCTCCTTTTGCCCCAATTACTTGTACTTTTTCAGGGGAAATTTTACATCCCTCAGGTATTTGCCTAATAGTCGATTTCTCAGCCCCAGTGTCTACTAAAAAGGTGAACTCTTGTTTATGGGGACCTATTTTTTTTTTTAATTTTATCAAGGGCTCATGATGACTCCGGTCCCCTAAGATATAGAGCCCCTGACTCTCCTATTCCGTTTTTCAATATTTCTTCATCCCTGATTCTTTCTCTGCAATCCTTCTTTATATGTCCCTTCTTTCCACAGTAAAAACAACATCTCTGTTCCTTCTTTACTACTACATTCCCTTGTTTCGTTCCAGCAGATCTGTGTTTACCAGTCTGCCCTTTGCGATCCTCTCTAACTGCTGCTACCATAATTTTTACTTGTCGCTTGCTGCTCTCTTCTTCCCGCCTTACGTAGACTTTCTGAGCCTCCCTCAATAATTCATCCAACCCTCTACTCTGCCAGTCTTCTAACTTTTCAATCTTCTTTCTGATATCTTCCCATGATTTTGCCACAAACTGAGTTTTGAGGAGCGCTTGCCCTAAAGGGTCATCTGGATTTATCCCAGAGTACAGCTGAAGGGCTTTCCTCAGTCGTTCCAGCCACTTAGTAGGGCTCTCATCTTTCTTTTGCATTTCATTAAATGCTTTCAGTAGGTAAAATCTAGCTCCCGTGGGGTTTTTTTCGGTTTTTTTTTTTGTTTGTTTGTGTTGTTTTTTTTTAACTACACTTCCGCATACTGACTCTCCTCTGGGTTAAGGGATTTTTTTTTTTTTTTTTTTTTTTATTAACCCAGAGGTTTAATTGCTGTTTTACCCAATCTTCTTCTGACCCGCAGACTGGCCAAAAGACATTTTTAGAAATTTTCTTCCCTCCCCATATCTTAGTACAATATTCTATCCAATTGTCTAAGATATACGCCAGAGGGGTATTCTTAGGTACAGTGCGTACCTTTCCCATGGGAGTCGAAGGCTTGCTGCCCTTCGCCCCCATCTTCTGGAATATCCACGAACACACACTCACTCGCTCCCCTTGTTCCTGGCCCAGTCCCTCGCGGGAGATGGGAAACGCAGTACTTAAGAGTCCACACTCGCTTGGTTCAGTATATCAAACCTCTCAGTCGTTATATTCCAGGATACCCAATCCCGCCCGAACGGCTAACCTGCGAACAAATTCGCAATATACTTACGCGTCCTGCGTCTTCGTCCGGACTCCCGTGCACAGAATTTTTATGGGATTTTACCGGTTTCTCCTTTGCTCATTATTCTAGAATTTAGGTTCGTCGGTAAGGTTGAGGTAGGCTGTCGGTCGCGGGGCCACGGATTGCCGCGGGGCGCCTCCCCGGAGGACAGAAGCCCACCGTTCCTTATCCGAGTCACGGCACCAGGAATTGTTATAAATTGAGACCACAAAGTATCATAATCCAATTAAAATTTTATTAATTATAGCAAGTAGAATATGAGCAAATACAGCGCTGGACGGCAGGGGAGTCTGCGCTCCGCCAACTGCCGTGCTGAGCAGTTCAAACAGTCCCTTTTTATACATCTTTACTTCCGTGTTCAATGAAGTAGTGGAGGTACTCTGCGCATGCTTCAGTTGTTGTTAGGGGGTCGTTTTCTGCCTCCCTGTAGTCCTAAGGGGGTCTTCAGGATGAAGGCCTGTAGTCTTCGTCAGGCTAAACTTTTCACCTCTTCCTCCTGACGCATGCGTAGTCACCAGTATCCCAGCTGGACACTGTCGCTATCAGAGGTTATCTCCTCTAACAACCTCCAAGTGCCAAATGGTCCTTCGTAATTGGCATTAAAGTTGATTTAGTCCTTGGAAGTGTTTCCTCCTTAAATTCCTTGCACAAGGCTTCTATTGGTTAAGACTAAGGTCTATTCTTTATCCAGACCTTGAAATGTAACTCCTTAAACCCATATCTGCAAAGCATCCTATTATTTATGGATGCTCATCCCACCATCAGTCAGAGACAGGCATCTATAGAAGGATTTACAGTTTTCGAAACTTTGTGGCTGGTACCAAGGAATTTCCTTGTTGCTGTTTTCTGTAGTTGTGCTTCCCAGCACAAAACCCTTACATTCCACCCCGTGGCTCTGACTGACAACATATTGTGGTGGCAGCAGAGAAAACAGAAATAGAAAGAGGAAAAGAGGGAGAAAGAAAATAGTACAGACTACGATTTTAAATCTTAATAAACAATACCCTAGTCCATAGTTTCTCACAAGGAGGAGGAGGCGCTCCAGGTGCCGGAGGGAGAGATGACCCTGCAGCCTGTGGAGAAAACCCATGGTGGAGTGGGTGTCCTCCTGCAGGCCATAGAAAAGGCTGAGACCCCACTTGCAGCCCATGGAGAGGCTCCATGCTGGAGCAGGTGGAGACATGCAGGAGATGCTGTGACTAGCACTGGAGCAAGCCCCTGACAGCACTTGCAGCTCATGGAGAGAAACAGAGATGAGGAAGGGAGAGATTTGTGCCGGAGCAGGTTTGCTGGGGAAAGGCTTGTGACCCTGTGTTAGGACTAGGACTGAGAGACATTGTGATTTATTACTGCCTGCCATAGTAGTGACCCATGCCAGGGCAGCTGGTGAAGAGCTAAAGCCCTGTGGGAAAGGACTCATGTTGGAAAAGTTTGTGAAGTACTGTCTCCCATGGGTGGGACCCCAGGATGCAGCAGGGGAAGGGTGTGTGGAATTAATGTGCCCCCCCCCACCCCAGCCAAGAAGGAAACTGACTTGTGAGGAACTGACAGAACCACCACACCTTTAAATTTCCCTTCCAACCCAAGCCATTCCTGTGCCTCTTGGACCTGTTTGTAGTTGTCTGTGTGCATTGAGTCCCATCCACTTCTTTGCACCACCCAGCTCGTGGGCTTCTACTTCAGGGTCAGGTTTTTGGGGATGGGTGAAGCCATCTATTCATTTATCTGTTGTTCCTGGCTTGCAGAGAAGCAGAGATTGAGCATCAGTGTCTTGCACTCCACATCCATCTCAGCAGATTTATGGTTCCACCCCATGGTGAAGCACTACCAAGCATGTACTTGCTAGAAAGGTCTTAGCATTCTCCAGGGAAAGCATCCTGCAGCCAGCTTCTGGGCACCCAGGAAAATACTTCCTAGGTCTGATAGAATATAAACCAGGTGTGCCTCTGCAGAAAAGCTCCCAACATCAGTTAGGATTAGCTGCCTGCTTTTTTTCCCTGTCTAGTTTCATTCATCCACAGGTAGGCTGGCATTTCGATGGGCAGAACTTCATGTCAAATGTAAGCAGAATTTCTCCATCCACAGTGCCTGGATGAAGCAGACCCTGCCTATTTTCCTCATTATATATTCCTCTTTGTAATCTTGGCCTGTCACCATAGACCCCTCAGAATGTCCACCTTTTGAGAATATTACACATGCAGATCTTAAAATAAGAATGCAGCCTGCTGGCAAAATACAGCTGTTTACTGTTGCATCCCCCTAGTCTGCAACAATGGGCTTCTCCAGCTGAGGCATTTGCAAGCAGGATCCATCCAGCAACCTCCATTTGGGCCCTAGTCATTGCCCTGAGTTGGCATTGCACATGAAATGTGCGTTTTTTTCAGGCATAGAAGTGCCCTCTGAGCAGGTGTTGGGGCTCTGACCTTGTCAACAAGGTCTATTTGACCAGGTCAAATATATCACAATGTGTTATATTAAAAAATGGTGCTCCGGAGGTAACGTTAAGTTTAAGGACTTTTGAATCTTCCCACCTGTCAAGGGTCCAGTTAAAGGGCTGGTATAGTTTCCCCTGACATAATCCTATTAATTGTCCCCAAATACATATAATAATCAGCCAGGAAGAGTGGCGGTGTCTCAGTTCCTTACCAAATTTTGATTGTTCCCATTTATTGCCCCCTAATTTGTCGCCATCTGGTTCCTCCCCTTTTTCAAAATAGGTGTGTTCTTGGTGCAATATCAATTCAGGGTTAACATTGGGGCAGCTCCTCCAAGGCTTGCGTATTACTCCAATCTCAGGTTTCTGTCCTCCACAGTTTTTTTACACCTCTGCCTTGCCCGTCGACTCGGTTGCTTCGAGCCACGGGGTGTTCCATCTTCTCGACAGCAGGGCTATTCTTCAGGAGGCTCCGAGATTTTTCTTTTAGTGCACCTTCATTTGAATTTCTCCTAGTTCTTCACTTCACTTTTACCATACCCCACTTAAGTCCTTTTGGCAACACACCTGGACAATACTTATAGAAAAAGGAATAGGTTCATTTGGGTGGAAACAATAATATTTTGGTCTAATTCCAAATCTCTATATATTCCACCACTGTGGTGACCATCTTTCAACTTCTTTTTGAGTGTCTTTATATTCTAATACTCTTTGTGTTAATTTCAATTCTTGTGTATAACAACTTTCACAAACTCCTCTAGGAGGGGTTCCTTAATAACAATGTGACCACCACCGTTCTTGACAGACGTTACAATTAAAACACGCAAAAAGATAACAATTACAACATTTAACTCTACACATAACTCTAAAATTTGTTGCACACTTATAATTACAAACTCTTTTGTAACTTACCTGTACAAAAACATTGGTGTTTATGATCTTTTTAGGGTTATTCTGAGGTTTCCAGGAGAACTGATAATCTTCCAGGGTGATTCCTAGGGCATCGAATTTAAAATTGGCCCCTTCACTCAGCTGGCATGTGTCCATCCATGCTCAGTAGTCCTAATGGCTGTATCTATTATAAATAAAACAAAAAAAGGTCCCTCCCATTGAGGCGTTAAAACAGTTTTTTTCTAAGTCTTTATCAGGACCTTGTCACTCGGTTGTATCTTGTGTATTGCCATTTCCAAGGGGGAAAGCATTGTGTCAGTATCTTTTTTCTTATTAATTCATTTCTTTTTGCCATTAGCTGCGTTATATAAGTCTCTACTAGGGAATCCTCCAGTCGTGGATGGTTCCCTGGGTTACTCATGTCATATGGCATTCCATATAACATCTCAAAGGGAGAAACACCCACATCAGTTCTTGGCTGTGTTCTGATATTTAATAAAGCCAATGGTTCTCCATTCATTCTTTCAACTCTGCCAAAACTTTGTGGGTGCCACCGTGTGTGGTGTTGCCATTCCATTTCAAGAGCCAGGGCTATGTCCTAGATTATTTTGAAAATAAAATGTGAACCTTTGTCCAAATCTATGGTTTCAACAATTCCATATTGGGGAATAATTTCCTCTAATAATATTTTAACCACCACCCGGGCCATGGTTCGTGTTGTCAAAAAAGCTTCTATAAAATGTATAAAATGGTCTATAATAACTAACAGATATTTATGCCTTCCAATTTTCAATAATTCAATAAAGTCAATTTACACATTCAAAAAGGGTCTATGGGCCAGGATTCTTCCTCCTGCCATTTTTTTCCTTAGATATTGTCTATTAACTCTTTAACATGTTATACATCCCTTTAAAATTTGCTTGGCCAAATCATATAAACTAATACACATATATTTAATTACAAATTGATCAGTTAAGGCTTGAGTGCCCCAGTGTGTACTGCTGTATATTCTTTGTAATATTTTGATGGCCATTGTTTTAGAAAGGATCTCTCTACCATCAGGTTCCCAAACTACTTTTTGTATTCCCATATTAATTAGTTTTTCCCGTTCCTGTGGTGTAAATTTCGGTACCAGGGGATTTGGTTCTTTCTGTTTCTTATTTAATATATCTATATCCATAGTGTCCAAAACTAATAAAGCAGCTCTTTTAGTTTCTTGGTCAGCCAAATTATTTGCTTTTATTTGTGGGGTGTTGTGGTTTAACCTCAGCGGAAAGCTGGGGCCACAAAGGTCAAAAAAGAAGCCCCCTACCACTTTAAGAGGTGGAGGATGGGCGAACGGAGCTAAGAAAAGAGCTGCAGAGCCAGAGGAAAAAAAAACCAAGGCCTGCAAGGTTAGGATAAGGATAGTTTACTAAACAACAGGGAAAAGTATGAAAACAACTAACTACAGTGCTATTATTATATACAGTGCAAACCTCTCACCACACTATGTCATTTGAGCCGTGCCCGAACCGATTCAGATTCAGATTCCCAAACGCAGCACTCCCCGAGCCCAGCACCCCCGAGCCCCCCCCTCACCACCTCCTGCCACGCCGATCCCGAAAGAGAGAGAGAGAGAGAACCCGGAACTCCCACACGCCTGCTCAGACCGGCACTTCCCGAGCCCAGCAGTTTCTGATAGGTCCGGAGTCTCCCCCGGAACTGGCACTGCGTCTGCCCAGACCGGGACTTCCCGTGCCTGGGTCCGAAGTCGCCCCTGCAAAGGGGCGGGGGGGGCAGCCTGTCGGATCATGATGCAATTGGCATGGAATACTCTCAGGGCTAACATAGCCTGCTGCTGGGCTGAACCCAGGACATTATCCACCCCTTATTCCATACCATTTACATCATGAGCAGGACCAGCAACCTTCTTTGGGTCCAGGGAGTCTCTCGCATCCACACACATGCATGTACACATGCACACGCATGTATGTGCGTATAGATTCAGTCTGTGGATGTTTCCTCCGAGTCGGTCGGTTTCATTCAGTCCACGATTCTCAGGCTCACTGGTCCCTCTGTTACAACAGTCTCTCAGGGTATGAAGGGTCATACGTGCCACTGGATTGTTGAATGCTGTATCTCGGGCTCTCGAACACTGCACCTGGCATGATCCATGCTCATAGTCCGTGGGTCAGAGGTGTTTATTACAAAAGAGAAAAGAAAGAGTTCTTGGGAGGCTGGTCTTCGCTCCCCGGTCACGGCACCGATGACCCTGGCTGTAATGTCATTAGTATAACATACAGTATCTATAACAACAATAAAACAGTAGTGAATTATTTAGCATGATATTGGCTATTCTCACCCAAAATCAAGTCCCCTTGAGGTACACATCGAGTTTCTCCATCCTTCTGCATTACCCACCAGGTACAACCTGGTCCTTGAGCAAAAACAATCCCAGATATGGGTTTACCTTTGCCTGTAGCAGGAATGACCCAAACTGTCTTTCCCAAAATACTCTTCATGTGCACTACTGGGACTCTGTCACCTTCTACAGTATGTGAGAATTCTGACTGGGCTGGACCAGCCCGATTGGTAGATCCCCTAGAGTTAACCAACCATGTAGCTTCTGCTAAATGTGTATCCCAATGTTTAAATGTTCCACCACCCATTGCTTTCAGTGTAGTCTTTAAAAGCCCATTGTATCGTTCAATTTTCCCAGAAGCGGGTGCGTGATAAGGAATGTGGTACACCCACTCAATGCCATGCTCTTTGGCCCAAGTGTCTATGAGAGTATTTCGGAAATGAGTCCCATTATCTGACTCAATTCTTTCTGGGGTGCCGTGTCGCCATAGGACTTGCCTTTCCAGGCCCAGAATTGTATTCCGGGCAGTGGCATGGGGTACAGGATATGTCTCCAACCAGCCAGTGGTTGCCTCAACCATTGTAAGTACGTACCGTTTACCATGGCGAGTTTGTGGGAGAGTGATATAATCAACCTGCCAAGCCTCCCCATATTTATATTTCATCCACCGTCCTCTATACCAGAGGGGTTTTAGCCGCTTAGCTTGCTTGATTGCGGCACATGTCTCACATTCATGGATAACCTGTGCAATAGCATCCATGGTTAAGTCCACCCCTCGATCTCGAGCCCATCTATATGTTGCATCTCTTCCTTGATGACCTGAGGTATCATGAGCCCATCGGGCTAGGAACAACTCACCCTTATGTTGCCAGTCCAAATCTACTTGAGCCACTTCAATCTTAGCAGCCTTATCTGCCTGCTGGTTGTTTTCATGTTCCTCCATGGCCCGACTCCTAGGTACATGGGCGTTCACATGACGTACCTTTGCTGTATCACCCCATACAATGATGTCATCAATATACTGCAAGTGCTCTGGGGCTCCACCCTTTTCTAATGTACTCTGGATTAGTCCATGACAGATGGTGGGACTGTGTTTCCACCCCTGGGGCAGACGATTCCATGTGTATTGGACACCTCTCCAGGTGAAAGCAAACTGTGGTCTGCACTCTGGTGCCAGTGGGATTGAGAAGAAAGCATTTGCAATGTCAATTGTGGCATACCACTTGGCTGCCTTTGATTCCAGTTCATACTGGAGCTCTAGCATGTCCGGCACAGCAGCACTCATATTTGGAGTGACTTCATTTAGGCCACGATAATCTACTGTCAGCCTCCACTCTCCATCGGACTTCCGCACTGGCCATATGGGACTGTTAAATGGTGAGTGGGTTCGGCTGATCACTCCCTGACTCTCCAGTTGACGAATCAGTTTATGGATGGGGATCAAAGAATCCCGGTTTGTACGATATTGCCGCCTGTGCACTGTCGTCGTAGCGATTGGCACTCGCTGTTCGTCGACCTTCAATAACCCCACAACAGCCGGATCTTCCGAAAGTCCAGGCAAGGCACACAACTGTTCAGTTTCTTCAGTCTCCACAGCAGCTATGCCAAAAGCCCACCGGTATCCTTTAGGGTCTTTAAAATACTCTCTACGGAGATAGTCCATACCTAAAATGCACGGAGCTTCTGGGCCAGTCACAATGGGGTGTTTCTCCCAGTCCTTTCCAGTTAGGCTCACCTCAGCCTCTAGCACAGTCAACTGTTGGGAGCCCCCTGTGACTCCAGAAATGTAAACAGATTCTGTCCCTTCATAATTTGAAGGCATTAGAGTACACTGGGCACCGGTATCCACTAGAGCCTCATACTCTTGTGGGTCTGATGTTCCAGGCCATCGGATCCACACAGTCCAATAAGTCCGATTATCCCTCTCCTCCACCTGGCTGGAGGCAGGGCTCCTCTATTGCTCCTGGATAGAAACTGGTGCAACATTCCTCTTGGCAGAACCTCGTGCACTTGCTCTACCTTGCAACTCCTTTACTCGTGCTTGAAGGGCTGAAGTGGGCTTCTTATCCCACTTTCTCATGTCTTCTCCATGATCACGCAGGTAAAACCACAATTTGGCTCGGGGTGTGGCTCGCCGCGTGGCTCGTGGTGTGGCTCGTGGTGTGGCTCGTGGTGTGTCCCTGCTGTTTTCTCTCTCTTGAGACGGTGGATGACTTTTCCGGATAGCTGCAACATCGCTCTGTAGAGGTTGGGAGTCGGCCATGTGTTCGTCAAGTTTAAGTTTAACCAGTTTCTCTACTGCTGCAATGACAGAGTGTGCAACGTTGTCTTGATAAGTCCGGAGTCGGCGGGTCACTTCATATACGGTTGGTGGAAACATCTCCTCGTATTCCATCACTGCCAGTGAATTTGTGTGCCCTGATGGTGCACTTCGTATCACCTTACGCCACATATCTGGGGTGCATCGGACGTCATCAGGATCATCAGGGAGCCTTCTGTTGTCCAACTCAAAATAAATCAACTCTCGTACAGCTAATTCTCTCAGGTACTGGATAACTGTCTCTATGCTGTCGTTCTTGGGTTTCAGACAGGTAATATATTCTTTCATGGGGTATCTTTCCCGCACACTTGACAGCAATCGCCTCCAAAGGCTGAGGATTTGTGACCCCTCGCCAAGTGCCTTATCAATACCTCCTTCTCTAGCCAGGGATCCCAACTGCCTGGCCTCCCTGCCGTCTAATTCCAGACTATTGGCCCCGCTATCCCAGCATCTGAGCAACCAAGTGATAATGTGCTCACCTGGGTGGCGGCCAAAATCTTTTCGCACCTCACGCAATTCACTCAGGGTCAGGGATCGGGTAACAATCTCTGGTTCTCCTACATCCTGACCTGCTCGAGATGGCTTTGCCCCATTCTTACTTTTCTGAGATGGCCCTGCTCCATTCTGACTTTTCTGAGATGGCTCTGACTTTTCATCATCATCCTCATCCGGCCATACTTGAGATAATGGTTTTTCACCATCATCCTCATCCTGACATTCTTGAGATGGCCCCGGTTGTTCACCATCATCATCTGGCACTGCGCGAGCTAACTTCCTGGTGTGTTTCCTCTTTTGAATGGGAGCCACAGACTTTGGTGTAGGTTGGCCAAGATCTATTGTAGAGGTTGCAGTATCTACAGTATGTACTAGTATATTTCCTTTTCCTCCCTGACAGTGCCAACAGCACTGACAGTGCTGACACCTCTCTTGAATGGAAGCAACAGACATTGGTGTGGGCTGATTCTCTGAATTATGGGCAAGGTCTATTGTAGACGTTGCAGCATCTGCAGTATGTACTAGTCTTTTTCCCCTTTCTCCCTGACAGCACTGACACCCCTTTTGAATGGGAGCAACAGACATTGGTGTGGGTTGACCAAGGTCTAATGTAGAGGTTGCAATATCTGCAGTATGTACTAGGCTATTTCCCCTTTCTCTCTGACAGCCCTGGCACCCCTTTTGAATGGGAGCAACAGACATTGGTGTGGGCTGACCAAGGTCTATTGTAGAGGTTGCAGCATCTGCAGTATTCACCGATCCATTTCCTCTTTCCCCCTGCCAGTACTGACGCTCTGAATTAGGGGCAAGGTCTATCGTAGAGGTCACAGCATCTACAGTATTCGCTAATCCATTTCCTCTTTCCCCCTGACAGTGCTGATGCTCTGAATTAGGGGCAAGGTCTACTGTAGGGGTTGCAGTAGCTGCAGTATTTGCCAATCCATTTCCTTGTTCCCCTTGGCAGTGCTGACAGTACTGACAGTGCTGCTTGCTATCAAGCAGTGTTTGGTAGATGGTAGCCAAGCCCCAGCACAGTGCAGTAGGGCGTATTTCTCTGGGGAGCCCACTACAGTTCTTTTTCAAATATGCAGTCACCTTATTAGGATCCTGTAGCTGTTCAGGAGTGAAGTTCCAAACCACTGGGGGTAAGAAAGTGCCTAGGTACCTGCTCATATTTCGCCATTTGCCCTGCCACTCAAGCTTATCCAGCCTCAGGGAAAACTCATGGGTGGTATTCATAAACCTGTGCCTAATATATATACATATATATATCGAAAGCAGAACCATTTGCACCAAAACCAACAGTAGGAAAATGCTAGTTAGAATTTCCCAGGGGTATTGGAAATTGTTAAACACTCTTACAAGGCCTGTTTTATCCCTCCTTGTACCGAACAGCAAGAGCTGATACAAGTACTCTTTTAAGTTCATGAACTTAAACGTTATCCAATCATAGACTGTTATCACAACATACACTAAACACACGTACGGGATGGCAACGAATCCTGGCAGGATTAAATGCAGCATGCCACGAGTTGGCAACCATGGCAGCATCCTTAAGAGCTGAACCCAGGACATGGGGTTAATCCTTTTTGGTGTCCCCTCAAATGTACTACTGCAATTTATTTTTTTTTTAGGATTTCTTATAGTTTGCAAAATTTGGGTTATGAATTCTTGATGGATCAGTCTTTTTCCTTGCCAGTTTGTTAGCCCTCTTTCTTCCCAAATTTTTCCAAATATATGAATTACTCCATAAGCATATTTTGAATCGGTAAATATTGTCCCCACTTTTCCGTCAAAATATTGCAGTGCCCACAATACTGCATATAACTCACAGGCCTGGACCAACCAACTTGAATTTAGTGGTCTGAATTCTATCGTGAAAAAGGTTCGGCCGTTAATTATTGCATAACCCAATTTCCTTTTGTCATTCACTAGCCGAAACAATCCATGCACAAACAGTCTTTCTCCTTCCTCCAACTCTTGCTCCTCTAAATCGGGCCTAATTTTTATTTGTTCCTCTATGGTCTATAAACAATCAGGCATTAATTCTTTACTTGGCTCCTCATATAAAAATTGGGCCGGGTTCTGCAAAGAGGTAGTTTCTAAAGTCAGCTTCGGAGAAGCAATTAGTATACTCTCATACTTTATCAATCTTGCATCTGTAATCCGTTTGTCCGCCTTTTGTTGTAGTACTCCCCTAATGTTATGTGGGGAGATTACTTTCAACTCTCCTTCAAAAGTAATTTTGAGAGCCTCCTCTACCAATAGTGCTGTGGCCGTTATTATTTGTAAACAAGTAGGCCATCCCCTACTAATGGGATCTAATAATTTAAAAATATAGGCTACAGGTTTTTTATTTCCCACCCATTCTTGGGCTAATACCCCATATGCGACCCCTCCCTCTGTGTTAACAAATAGGAAAAAAGGTTTCCGCAAATCGGGTAAGCTAAGCACGGGGGCGTTTATTTCATCCTCTGGAGTCCACTTTAGTAGCCCATCATGAGTCAATTTGGCATACAAAAATGTCACTTTTCCACTAAAAATCTCAATCTATTGTCTACAATACCCAAAAAGTCCCAATAACTGTCAAACTTGTCGTTTATTTTTAGGTGGAGGCATAGAAAGTATTCCATTAACCCTTTTACGATCCAATTTCTTTGTTCCTTTGCTGAGTCTGTGTCCCAAATACTTTACTTCTCCTTCTACAAACTGCAATTTCTGTTTAGACACTTTTAAACCCTGTAAAGCCAAAAAGTTTAAAAGTTTAATACTCTCCCATCTAATGGTCTCATCTTCTCCAGCCAACAACATGTTGTCCACATACTGGACTAGGGTTACCCTTTGGCCCAGCTCATATCCTCTTAAAAGTTGTACAAGGGCTTGTCCAAACAAGTTAGGGGATTCAACAAATCTAGCGGACAAGCCCAAAATCAATTTCTGGTTTCAGTACCTTTCTACCCTCCTTAAATAATGGATATTACTTAATTTATACCAGGACCTCCAGGTCCTTAATCACAACTACAAAAGGTTTAATATTTAACTTGCCCGTAGTTTCTGCGGTGTATCATACCTCGGGGTTAATTTGCTTTTCATCCTCAACTCTAAGGGGACATAATTTAACTTATAATTGTTTTTCATCTACCTCCAGAGAAATTCCTACTTCGACCATTAAATCTCATCCCAATAAATTATAGTCAGCTTCGGGCACCAACAATAACAAACTTAAGCCAATTTTAGAGCTGCTTTCAAATAATACTTCCTTAACCACAGGTACCACGAAGGGATCCCCTTTCGCGCCAATTACTTGTACTGTCTCTGAGGAAAACTTACATCCCCGGGGTAAACTTTGGACGGTAGATCTTTTCGCCCCTGAGTCCACAAGGAACTCAATTTCTTGTTGCTGGGGACCTACTTTTAGTTTTACTAGGGGCTCCGTCTTACTCCTTATCCCCAGCAAATAGAGCCCCTGACCCCCCAAAATATTCTTTAAACATCCTTTCATCCATACCCTTCTCCTTCAAGCTCATTCCTTTTCACTTAAGGGGTATAGATTTGCCCTTGTTTCAGAGATTATCCAAAGGGCTGCATATTCACTTTCATCCAAACTAAACGGTTCTTTTGCATTCACATAACAATTCAGAGCTTGACAAACCCAGTCCTCAAAGGATCCAAACCTGGGCTAGCAAACAGATTCACCCCTTATGGGTTGCCCTGCCCAGACTTTCATACAGTAATATATCATTTTTACTTTACTCTTACCCCGCCTAAAAGGGTAATCATCCCTATATTTAATCATCAATCCCAATGGACTACTCAGGGGTATTGGGGGTAGATTCCCAGGATCTCCCCCACCCATGGTGACAGAGGGCCTGCTTTTTCTCTGTCACATCTTCTGGGGTCCATACTTTTACTCGCCTCTCTGGGTTTGTACCTCTCCCACCCCAGGAACCTCAGCCCCAACCGAACAGATAACCAGCCTATACTCACGCATCCTGCATCTTTGTCCAGAACTTCGTGCACAAAGATTAAGGGGATTTTGCTGGCTTTCCTTTGCCTAATTGTCGAAAATTTCGGGTCGTCGGTGGAGAGCCGAGCAGATACTCAGGCAGGGCCACTGATACAGCGGGGCGCCTCCCTGCTCAGAGGCTTGCATTCGGTTATTCTCCATCCGAGTCACAGCACCAAATTGTGATTGTGTGTTTCCCAATAATTGATTTGAAACAAGTTAGTCCAAACGCAAATTTATATTTATTGAATAGCAGGCGACAATAGGCAAAGCAGCGCTGGGTGGTCAGAGAGTCACAGGCTCTGCCAACGGCGCGCGCAGTTACCGTCTGAGCTATGGTTTTTATAATGTTCTAGTTCCGGGTCTCGAACTTTCTACTAAAACTTCTTCATAGTCCTTTGCGTGTGCATCGGTTGTTGTTAGGGGGTCGTCTTCTACCTCCTGGTGGTCGACGGGATGAAGTCGCTTGTCTTCCTCACTTGTCCCTTAGTTGACCCCTCTCCCATACTTGGTCATCTTCAGCAGCAAGCTCGTTTATTGGCTGCTTGTTTTCCATGGTTTCTGCTTCTAAGTTACCTATAACTCAATTCTGCACTTTGTTAGCAACTTACAATATACATTATATAATTATTCTTATAAAACAGGATGTTGTAGCCTGTTTCAAGGTACAAGTGGTTTACTGAACAAAGGCTCATCCATCACAGAGAGGACCACACTTTTAAGTGTCTAGTTCCCCGTCCACTCAGAAGCTTAAACCACAACTCAAAAACTCAAAGGGGCAATACATCCTGAGAGGGCCACAGCTTAGTATCCAGACTTCCCCTATTCACTCTTAGGAGGTCACACAGTAATCACGCAGCAACCACACAGCCCACACACAGAACCATGCAGCCTAGGTACAGAATTCACAGGGGCAATACATCCCGAGAGGGCCACAGCTTAGTATCCAGATTCACTCTCAGGAGGTCACACCTTTCTATTCTCCAAGAATCCTGCCGACTACGCCATTTTAATGTCATGATCCACAACCTAGAAAAGACTTAGTTTGGCAGAGGTTAAACCCCCTTGCGTTCCAACCGAACCTCAGATCACTCGGGGTGGCTGGGGGCATCTGGGCTTAACCCCTGAGTGACATCCAATTACTAGTTGTTTTATCGTGATAAGTTCTCAATTCAGTTCTCGGAGAACAGAATTAAGACTCGAAACGGAGTCAAGGTTAAGGTTGTTTTATTTGGAACAAACGTGCAGGGAAAGGGGGAGAAGAAAGAGAAAACGGGGATGAAAAAGAGATAAATAGAAAGAGAGAGTGGAAAAAGGAAGAGGGGTGGGGGGAGGCTATATCTATCACCACGAGGCTGCGGTGTTCCGTCTGATGGCAGAGTATTCTCTGGGTCCAATGGGATGGGAGAACGTTTCCTCCTTTTTCCCTCAATGTGTTCGCTCCCCGTTCTTCCTTTCCTTCATGTTGTTTCCTCCCCTGTGTTTTTTCTTTCCATCGCCGAAAGCTCCCTTTTTGTGGTAATACCGATTTTTTGTCTCACTACAAGCTTCCACCTGGCCTGTGGGAATGCTCCAGGGTGGATGATGGAATGTCCGATGTGTGAATGGCTCCAGATGTGTGCTCCTGATAGTGGAATGTTCTCCTGATTTGTGAATGGTTCCTGATGTCTCTCCTGATGTATATCTTCTGGGTGGCTTGTTGAATAGTCATTAGGTCCTAGGAAGCCTGAGCCTGACCGGTTGTGATGTAGTGTGTTAGGTATGAGGTTTGGTTAGGTGAGAGGAGAAGAGAGGGGGGGACGGTTCTGTTGGCATATTTCCAGTATTACCTCATAGTAAAGAATTTTTTACTTATATATAATCTAAATCTACTCTCTTTTAGTTTAAACCCATTTGTCCTTGTTCTGTCACTACAGTCCTTGATAAAAAGTCCCTCTCCATATTTCCTGTAGGCCCCTTTTAGGTACTGGAAGGCTGCAATAAGGTGTCCCCAGAGCCTTCTCTTCTCCAGGTTGAACAAGCTCAACCCTCTCAGCCTGTCTTCATGGGAGAGGTGCTCCAGTCCTCTGATTGTTTTTGTGGCCTCTGGACAGCTCAACATCTTTCTTGTACTGGGCACCCCACAGCTGGAAGCAGTACTACAGGTGGGGTCTCACAAGAGCTTAATAGAGGGTTAGAATTGCCTCCCTTGACCTGGTCATGCTGTTTTTGATGCAGCCCTGGATATGGTTGGTTTTCCGGGCTGCAAGCACGCATTGATAGCTCATGTTGAGCTTTACATCAGTCAACATCCCTCAAATCCTTCTCAAGGCTGTTCTAAATCCATTCTCTGTCAAGCCTATAGTTGTATTTGGGGTTGCACTGACCCATGTGCAGGACCTTGCACTTGGCCTTGTTGAACCTCATGTAGTTTGTATTGTCTGAACTCCCAAGCCTGTCAGGAGCCTTCTGGATGGCATCCCTTCTCTCCAGCATATCAACCGTACCACACTGCTTTGTGGCATAAGCAAACTTGCACCCGATCCCACTGTCTATGTCTCTGACAAAGATGTTTAACAGTGCTGGTCCCAGTACCAACTGCTGAGGAACGTCACTCATTACTGGTCTTGATTTGGACATTGAGCTGCTGACCACAACTTTTTGAGTGCAATTGTCTATACAATTCCTTATCCATCATTGGTGCATCCATCAAATCCACGTCTCCAACTTAGGGACAAGGATACTGTGCCGAACAGTGTCAAATACTTTGCACAAGTCTAGGTAGATCATGTCTGTCACTCTTCCTTTATCCACCTTCACTGTAACCCCATCATAGAATGCCATCAAATTTATTAGGCATGATTTGCCTTTAGTGACGCCATATTAGCTGTCACCAATTACATCCTTACTTTCCATGTACCTGAGCATAGTTTCCAGGATGAGCTGGTCTGTGATTGTGCCAGGCACAGAGGTGAGACTGACAGGCCTGTAGTTCCCCAGGTCTTCCTTCTTTCCCTTTTTAAAACTGGGGGTTATGTTTTTCCTTTTCCAGTCAGTGGGAACTTCACCAAACTGGCTCTCTCCCTGGCTTTGCAGAGTGCAGCTACAGGTCAGAGCATTCTAATAGCATTGCCCTTGGTCTCAGGCAGTAGGAATAAACTGGGATTAAAAAGATATCAATTTATTTTGTTGCTGGATTCCACATGTTCTGCAACCATGCTGGGTACACAAAGTATTGAGAATGAACTTGTCCTGCCTGTTCTTGAATTTTCTGCTACTTAATGTCTACTAATTTTTAATACTAAGGGTATGTCACTATGGAGACAGACAAAGTTGCTGGGACCATCTTGTAAGAAGCTTTGCAGCACTGCTGAGAGCCCAGGGAAACCCTCTTGTCTCTGAGTGTGATGCACTCTCTTATGCCATCCTCTAGAAAGGTTGTTATTTGCTTTTCTGTGTTGCCCCTTGTTCTTTGCCACACACTCCCAACATACACATCCCTTTTCATATAATGCCTTTGGGCAAATCCCAATTTTTCTCCTCAGCTAGAGGATGGATGGAGAGGCAGCTATCTCACTGCATTCTTCCTCCTGGTGTTGTTCCATAAATCACGTCATTCAAATAATCCTTGGTCATGGCAACCATCAGCTCAGGAGCAGGGTGACCTTTTAACGCCAAATAGGGTGTCAGCATCTGAAATAATTTTGTGCAACCCCAGGGAGTAGCCAGGACTCTGGAGATGCTGGAATGAACGGGCTGGGCAGGTCACCTGGCCCACCAAGCCTGGCATGTCCACCAGCATTCATAGTGCATTTAATTTAAACTCTTTCATAGAATATTCTGAGTTGGAAGGGACCCATAAGAATCATCAAGTCCAATTCCTGGCTCCATACAGGGCCAGACAAGGCAGAGCATATGACTGAGTGCACTGTCCAGATGCTTCCTGAACTCAGTCAAGCTCGGTGCTGTTACCACTTCCCTGGGGAGCCTGTTCCAGTGCTCGACCATCCTCTCAGTAATAAACCTCTTCCTAATATCTAAACAAAAACTCCCCTGTTGCAGCTTCATACCATTCCTTTGAGTTCTATCACTGGTCACTAAAGAGAGGAGATAGCCACCTTCCCCTTTACTCCCGCTCATCAGGAATCCATAGATTTCAATGAGGTTTCCCCTCAGTCTCTTTTTCTCCAGGCTGAACAAAACAAGGGACTTCAGCCTCTCCTCATAAGACTTCCCCTCCAGACCCTTCACCATCCTCATTCCCCTCCTCTGGACACTCTCCAACAGTTTTGTGTCCTTCTTGTACTGTGGCACCCAAAACTGCACACAGTACTCAGGGTGAGGCTGCAGCAGCGCAGTGTAGAGTGGGACAATCGCTTCCCTGGACCGGCTGGCAATGCTATGGTTGCCTGGGCACACTGCTGGCTCACGTTTAATTTTCTGTCAATCAAGACCCCTAAATGTCTCTCAGCAAGGCTGGCCTCCAACATCTGAACCCCCCAGTCTGGATGTCTATCCAGGGTTGCCCCTTCCCAGGTGCAGAATCCAGCACATACCCTTGTTAAATTCATTCCCGCAGGCCAGGTGGAAGATTGTAGTGAGACAAAGCCCAGCCACCCCCAGCCACCCTGAGTAATCTGAGGTTCGGTTGGAACGCAAGGGGGTTTAAACTATGCCAAATTAAGTCTTGTCTAAATTGTGGATCATGACATGAGGGTGGTGGGGCACTGGAGCAGGTTTCCCAGAGAAGTTGTGAATGACCCCCACCCCCAGCAGTGTTCAAGATCAGGTTGGATGGGGCTTTGGGCAACCAGGTCTAGAGGAGGGTGTTCCTGCCTAGATGATCTTTGAGGTCCCATCCAACCCAAAACACTGTATGTTTCTATGATTCTAGATAAAATCCACTCACACTAAAGGTTGCTCTCATGCCCTGGACAACACATAGGAGATCTTTCTTTTGAAATAAATTAAAGCAGGTGCTAAAACAAGCCAGGCAAAAGCATGGTAATTATATTCATGACTGTCCTGGGTTCAGCCCAGCAGCAGGCTATGTCTTTCCCAAAATACTCTTCATGTGCACTACTGGGACTCTGTCACCTTCTACAGTATGTGAGAATTCTGACTGGGCTGGACCAGCCTGATTGGTAGATCCCCTAGAGTTAACCAACCATGTAGCTTCAGCTAAATGTGTATCCCAATTTTTAAATGTTCCACTACCCATTGCTTTCAGTGTAGTTTTTAAAAGCCCATTGTAGCGTTCAATTTTCCCAGAGGCAGGTGCATGATAAGGAATGTGGTACACCCACTCAATACCATGCTCTTTGGCCCAAGTGTCTATGAGAGTATTTCGGAAATGAGTCCCATTATCTGACTCAATTCTTTCTGGGGTGCCGTGTCGCCATAGGACTTGCCTTTCCAGGCCCAGAATTGTATTCCGGGCAGTGGCATGGGGTACAGGATATGTCTCCAACCAGCCAGTGGTTGCCTCAACCATTGTAAGTACGTACCGTTTACCATGGCGAGTTTGTGGGAGAGTGATGTAATCAACCTGCCAAGCCTCCCCATATTTATATTTCATCCACCGTCCTCTATACCAGAGGGGCTTTAGCCGCTTAGCTTGCTTGATTGCGGCACATGTCTCACATTCATGGATAACCTGTGCAATAGCATCCATGGTTAAGTCCACCCCTCGATCTCGAGCCCATCTATATGTTGCATCTCTTCCTTGATGACCTGAAGTATCATGAGCCCATCGGGCTAGGAACAACTCACCCTTATGTTGCCAGTCCAAATCTACCTGGGCCACTTCAATCTTAGCAGCCTTATCGGCCTGCTGGTTGTTTTCATGTTCCTCCATGGCCCGACTCCTAGGCACATGGGTGTTCACATGACGTACCTTTACGGTAAGCTTCTCTAACCGAGTAGCAATATCTTGCCATAAGTCAGCAGCCCATATGGGTTTGCCTCTACGCTGCCAATTGTTCTTTTTCCACTGCTGTAACCACCCCCACAAGGCATTAGCTACCATCCATGAGTCAGTATAAAGATATAGCATAGGCCACTCCTCCCTCTCAGCAATGTCCAGGATAGCCTTTACCTCAGAAAATTGGCTTGATTCACCTTTTCCTTCAGTGGCTTCTGCTACTTGCCTCATAGGACTCCACACAGCAGCTTTCCATTTCTGATGTTTACCACAATGCGACAAGATCCATCAGTGAACAGGGCATATTGCTTTTCATTCTCTGGCAGTGGGTTATATGGTGGAGCTTCTTCTGCGCGTGTTACCTCCTCATCCTCTGGTGACATCCCAAAGTCTTTGCCTTCTGGCCAGTCTGTAATCACCTCCACAACTCCTAGGCGATTGGGGTTTCCTATTCGAGCTCGTTGCGTAATTAGTGCAACCCACTTGCTCCATGCAGCATCAGTTGCATGGTGTGTGGAAGGGACTTTCCCTTTAAACATCCAGCCCAGCACCGGCAATCGGGGTGCTAGGAAAAGCTGAGCTTCAGTTCCAATTACCTCTGAAGCAGCTCAAACCCCTTCGTAGGCGGCCAGTATTTCCTTTTCTGTTGGAGTGTAATTGGCCACAGATCCTTTGTAGGCCCGACTCCAAAACCCTAACGGTCTCCCTCGAGTCTCCCCTTGTGTTTTCTGCCAGGGACTCCAGGTAGGACCATTGTCACCAGCTGTGGTATAGAGCACATTTTTAGTATCTGTCCCTGTACGGACAGGTCCAAGTGCTACAGCATGGACTATTTCGCGTTTGATCTGCTCAAAGGCTTGCTGCTGCTCAGGGCCCCATTCAAAATTATTTTTCTTCCAAGTTACATGATAGAGTGGGCTCACAATGAGACTATAGTTTGGGATATGCATTCTCCAAAATCCTATAACACCTAAGAAAGCTTGTGTTTCCTTTTTGTTACTTGGTGGGGACATCGCTGCAATTTTATTAATAACGTCCATTGGGATCTGACGACGCCCATACTGCCATCTTATTCCTAAAAGCTGGATTTCTCGCTTAGGCCCCTTGACTTTACTTTGTTTTATAGCAAAACCAGCTTCTAAAAGGATTTGAATTATCTTTTCTCCTTTTACAAAAACTTCCTTTGCTGTATCGCCCCATACAATGATGTCATCAATATATTGCAAGTGCTCTGGGGCTCCACCCTTTTCCAATGTACTCTGGATTAGTCCATGACAGATGGTGGGACTGTGTTTCCACCCGTGGGGCAGACGATTCCATGTGTATTGGACACCTCTCCAAGTGAATGTAAACTGTGGTCTGCACTCTGGTGCCAGTGGAATTGAGAAGAAAGCATTTGCAATGTCAATTGTGGCGTACCACCTGGCTGCCTTTGATTCCAGTTCATATTGGAGCTCTAGCATGACCGGCACAGCAGCACTCATGTTTGGAGTGACTTCATTTAGGCCACGATAATCTACTGTCAGCCTCCACTCTCCGTTGGACTTCCGCACTGGCCATATGGGACTGTTAAATGGTGAGTGGGTTCGGCTGATCACTCCCTGACTCTCCAGTTGACGAATCAGTTTATGGATGGGGATCAAAGAATCTCGGTTTGTACGATACTGCCGCCTGTGCACTGTCGTCGTAGCGATTGGCACTCGCTGTTCTTCGACCTTCAACAACCCCACAACAGCTGGATCTTCCGAAAGTCTAGGCAAGGCACCCAATTGTTTAGTTTCTTCAGTCTCCACAGCAGCTATGCCAAAAGCCCACCGGTATCCTTTTGGGTCTTTAAAATACCCTCTACGGAGATAGTCCATACCTAAAATGCACGGAGCTTCTGGGCCAGTCACAATGGCGTGTTTCTCCCAGTCCTTTCCGGTTAGGCTCACCTCAGCCTCTAGCACAGTCAACTGTTGGGAGCCCCCTGTGACTCCAGAAATATAAACAGATTCTGTCCCTTCATTATTTGATGGCATTAGAGTACACTGGGCACCAGTATCCACTAGAGCCTCATACTCTTGTGGGTCTGATGTTCCAGGCCATCGGATCCACACAGTCCAATAAGTCCGATTATCCCTCTCCTCCACCTGGCTGGAGGCCGGGCTCCTCTATTGCTCCTGGATAGAAACTGGTGCAACATTCCTCTTGGCAGAACCTCGTGCACTTACTCTACCTTGCAACTCCTTTACTCGTGCTTGAAGGGCTGAAGTGGGCTTCTTATCCCACTTTCTCATGTCCTCTCCATGATCACGCAGGTAAAACCACAGTTTGGCTTGTGGTGTGGCTCGTGGTGTGGCTCGTGGTGCGGCTCTGCTGTTTTCTCTCTCTTGGGACGGTGGATGACTTTTCCGGATAGCTGCAACATCGCTCCGTACAGGTTGGGAGTCGACCATGTGGTCGTCAAGTTTAAGTTTAACCAGTTTCTCTACTGCTGCAATGACAGAGCGTGCAACGTTGTCTTGATAAGTCCGGAGTCGGCGGGCCACTTCATATACGGTTGGTGGAAACATCTCATCGTATTCCATCACTGCCAGTGAATTCGTGTGCCCTGATGGTGCACTTCGTATCACCTTACGCCACATGTCTGGGGTGCACCGGACATCATCAGGATCATCAGGGAGCCTTCTGTTGTCCGAAGCATAATAAATCAATTCTCATACAGCTAATTCTCTCAGATACTGGATAACTGTCTCTATGCTGTCGCTCTTGGGTTTCAGACAGGTAATATATTCCTTCATGGGGTATCTTTCCCGCACACTTGACAGCAATCGCCTCCAAAGGCTGAGGATTTGTGACCCCTCCCCAAGTGCCTTATCAATACCTCCTTCTCTAGCCAGGGATCCCAACTGCCTGGCCTCCCTGCCGTCTAATTCCAGACAATTGGCCCCGCTATCCCAGCATCTGAGCAACCAAGTGATGATGTGCTCACCTGGGCGCCGGCCAAAATCTTTTCGCACCTCACGCAATTCACTCAGGGTCAGGGATCGGGTAACAATCTCTGGTTCTACTACATCCTGATCTGCTCGAGATGGCTTTGCCCCATTCTTACTTTTCTGAGATGGCCCTGCCCCATTCTGACTTTTCTGAGATGGCCCTGCCCCATTCTGACTTTTCTGAGATGGCCCTGCCCCATTCTGACTTTTCTGAGATGGCCCTGATTTTCCATCATCATCCTCATCCGGCCATTCTTGAGATAATGGTTTTTCACCATCATCCTCATCCTGACATTCTTGGGATGGTCCCGGTTGTTCACCATCATCATCTGGCACTACGCGAGCTAACTTCTTGTTGTGTTTTCTCTTTTGAATGGGAGAAACAGACGTTGGTGTGTGTTGGCCAAGATCTATTGTAGAGGTTGCAGTATCTACAGTATGCACTAGTCTATTTCCTTTTCCTCCCTGACAGTACTGACGGTCTGAATTAGGGGCAAGGTCTATTGTAGAGGTTGCAGCATCTGCAGTATTCGCTAATCCAATTCCTTGTTCCCCTTGACAGTACTGATGGTCTGGATTATGGGCAATGTCTACTCTAGGGGTTGCAGTAGCTGCAGTATTTGCCAATCCATTTCCTTGTTCCCCTTGGCAGTGCTGACAGTACTGACAGTGCTGCTTGCTATCAAGCAGTGTTTGGTAGATGGTAGCCAAGCCCCAGCACAGTGCAGTAGGGCGTATTTCTCTGGGGAGCCCACTACAGTTTTTTTTCAAATATGCCGTCACCTTATTAGGTTCTTGTAGCTGTTCAGGAGTGAAGTTCCAAACCACTGGGGGTAAGAAAGTGCCTAGGTACCTGCTCATATTTCGCCATTTGCCCTGCCACTCAAGCTTATCCAGCCTCAGGGAAAACTCTTGGGTGGTATTCATAAACCTGTGCCTAATATATATACCTATATATATCGAAAGCTAAACCATTTGCACCAAAACCAACAGTAGGAAAATGCTAGTTAGAATTTCCCAGGGATATTGGAAATTGTTAAACACTCTTACAAGGCCTGTTTTATCCCTCTTTGTACCGAACAGCAAAAGCTGATACAAGTACTCTTTTAAGTTCATGAACTTAAACGTTATCCAATCATAGACAGTTATCACAACATACACTAAACACACGTACGGGATGGCAACGAATCCTGGCAGGATTAAATGCAGCAGCATACCACGAGTTGGCAACCATGGCAGCATCCTTAAGAGTAAATGCCACAACATTGTACATAGAAATTACTTAAATAACTGTACCTATCACAACTCTATCTTAACTGCAATTGAGTTAAGGTCAAATCTATTGTTACCCCAACCTTTTTGCCCCCCTTGGGGGTCCCCCTTCGCCCCAGGTTGGGCGCCAAAAGTTGTTGTGGTTTATCCCTCAGCGGAAAGCTGGGGCCACAAAGGTCAGACCAAAAAGCCCCCCTACCTCTTTAAGAGGTGGAGGATGGGCGAACGGAGCTAAGCGAGGAGCTGCAGAGCCAGAGGAAAAAAAAACCACAGGCCTGCAAGGTTGAGATAAGGATAGTTTACTAAACAACAGGGAAAAGTATGAAAACAACTAACTACAGTGCTATTATATACAGTGCAAACCTCTCCCCACACTATGTCATTTGAGCCGTGCCCAAACCGATTCAGATTCCCGAACGCAGCACTCCCCGAGCCTGACACCCCCGAGCACCCCCCTCACCACCGCCTGCCACGCCGATCCCGAAAAAAGAGGGCGAGAGAGAGAAACCGGAACTCCCACACGCCTGCTCAGCCCGGGACTTCCCGTGCTGGGAGCAGTTTCTGATAGGTCCGGAGTCTCCCCCGGAACTGGCACTGCGCCTGCCCAGACCAGGACTTCCCGTGCCTGGGTCCGAAGTCGCCCCTGCAAGGGGGGGGCACACTGCCTGATCATGATGCAATTGGTATGGAATACTCTCAGGGCTAACATAGCCTGCTGCTCGGCTGAACCCAGGACAATGACACACTGTATGCATAGAAGATCCAAGGCAGGAGCTATTTATGTTTCATTACAAAAGGAAAAAAATAAATTGCTGCTGTAGTTTTGTGTGGCCAGGTTCTGGCAGAGGAGGGGGACTGCAAGGGTGGCTTTTGCAAGAAGCAGCTAGAAGCTTTCTGTAGGCCCAAGAGAATAAACACCAGCCAACTCAAGGCCGGAGTCATTGTTGACCAAGGCCGAGCCAATCAGCAATGGTCAAAGTGCCTCTGGGAATCACGTTTAACAAGAAAAAAACTGCTAGCAGCCGATTTTTGCCACCAGAGAATAGAGTGAGAAGATGTAAGGAGCTGTGCAAACACCAAGGCCAGGGAAGGGGGAAGGGGGGAGGGGAGGAGGTACCCCTGGTGCCGGAGAGAAAGATAGCCCTGCAGGTCACGGAGAAAACCATGGTAGAGTGGGTGTACCCCAGCAGCCCATGGAATAGTACAAGACCCCACCTGCAGCCCATGTAGAGGCTCCCATGCCAGAGCAGGTAGAGACATACAGAAGACACTGTAACCCGTGTTGGAGCAAGCCCCTGCCAGCATTTGCAGCCTGTGGAGAGGGAGGGAGATGAGTGACAGAGATCTACACCGGAGCAGGTTTTCTAGGGGGGCTTGTGACAATGTGGGGGACCAATCTGGAGCAGCATGAGACTGAGAGACATTCTATGACTGCACCCCATAGAAGTGACTCATGCTGGGGCAGCTGGGGAAGATCTGAAGCCCTGTGGGAAAGGACTCACATTGAAGAAGTTTGTGAAGAACTGTCTCCCATGGGTGGGACCCATGCCGCAGCAGGGGAAGGGAGTGTGGAATGAATGCCCCCTCCCCCACAACCCCCCCCTCCTCCCCCCCTGCCAAGAAGGAAAACAACTCATGAGGAACTGACAGAAACCCCCATTCCCCCAGTCCCTGCCCCTCCCTGTGCCACAATGCGGGGGAAGAAGGGAGCGAAATCCTGACTAAAGATCAGTCTGATAAGAAGGGAGGGGTGGATGGAGGTGCTTTAAGATCTGGCCGCACTTCTCATCACCCGACTCTGGTATCACTGGGGATGCAGGGCAGTGTCATCAATTAGAAAGTTTTCTTTCCTTTACTCTGTGCTGAGTCTGTTCGGCCAATGTCACTGATTGTAGAATGATCTCTCACTGTCCTTATCTCCACTCCTGAGCCTCTCAATATCTATTTTCTCCCCTGTCCAGCTGCAAAGAGGAGTGATAGAGTGGCTTTGATGGGCATCTGGCCTCCAGCCAGGGCCAAACTACCACACAATGGCAAGTGTAGGGTCTTGCATCTGGGGAAGAACAACTTCAGGTACCAGTATAGGTTGGGGACTGGCATGTTGGAGAGCAGTGTGGGTGAGAGGGACCTGGGGTCCTGGTGGACAGCAAGATGACCATGAGTCAGCAATGTGGCCTCACGGCTAAGGCCAATGGCATCCTGTGATGTATTAGAAGGGCTGTGGTTAGTAGGTCAAGAGAGGTCCTTCTCCCCCTCTACTCTGCCCTGGTGAGACCACAGCTGGAATATTGTATCCAGTTCTGGGCCTCTCAGTTCAAGAAGGACATAGAACTCCTTGAAAGAGTCCAGTCCACCAAGATGATGGAGTGGAACACCTTCCTTATGAGGACAGGCTGAGGGAGCTCTGCCTCTCTAGCTTGAAGAAGAGAAGACTGAGTGGTGTTTATAAATATGTAAAGGGTGAGAGTCAGGAGGACAGAGCCAGGCTCTTCTCAGTGATGGTCAGTGATAGGACAAGGGGCAACGGGTGCAAGCTGGAGCATAGGAAGTTCCATGTGAATATAAGAAGGAACATTTTCACTGTGAGGGTGACAGAGCACTGGAACAGGCTGCCCAGAGAGGTTGTGGAGTCTCCTTCTTTGGAGACGTTCAAAACCAACCTTGATGCATTCCTGTGAGATTTAGTCTATGTGATCCTGCTCTGACGGGGGATTGGACTAGATGACCTTTCAAGGTCCTTTCCAATTCCTAACATTCTGCAATTCTATTATTTTTGTTTAAGTCCCAATGCTGTGGGAACCCTGAGGCAGTGATGTATCCTTTGCTTTGCAAGCATGGAAAAAACTTGAGTTACTTTTGGATGTTGGGAGACACCATAAGTCCTCTCCCAGGTAGCTATTCCCTGAGCATCCATGTCTCCAAGAGCATCTAATCCCTAGGCCAGCAATCCCCTCCCTGTTACATGGATGTGGTAGGAATAGAGGGGATCAAGCACAGCAGATCTCTACCCATAACAGCATCCACAGAAGTGCTGGCATCCCCACTACATAGAAAAATATATAAATGTCCTGTTTTCGGCCAGGATAGAGGTAATTTCTTTCTAGCAGCGGGTGGAATTCCATGTTTGGGAGTTAGGCTGAGAGCAGTGCTGATAGCACCCTGATGTTTCTAGTTGTTACCAGGCAGTCAAGGACTTTTCAGTTGTTCATATGTCCCTGCTAATGAGAAGGGAGGGGACACAGCCAGGACAGGTGACCCCGACTGGCCAAAGAGGGTATTCCATGCCAATTACGTCATTCTCAGCATAAAGGGGATGGGGAGAGGAGCATGCAGCTCCAGGATGCTAGTTTCAGGGACGGCCGGGTTTCAGGATGGCTCTGAGCTGTACAGCCTGATCTGTGCAGTTCGGTGAGAAACCGCACTGTGTAGCACCAGTCTTGTATATTCTGCTATAAAGTCCTGTTATTATCATATATCTCTCTCTGCTATCCCAGTAAACTCTCTTTATCCCAGCTCATGAGGTTCTGGTTCCTTGGGTTTTCTTCTCCCTCCCTTTCCCCGCCCCCCCCCCCCACACACATACTCCCTCTTAAAGAACAAGCGGCTGCGTGGTGCCCGGCTCTCAGCTGGGGCAAAACCACGACAATAAATATAGATCTCCCAGGCAACAGGCCATGTCCTCCAAAGCATAAACTAAGTGTAAAAATCACACTGGTTTAAAGGAATCCCCCAAACAAGTGTATAGGGGCAGTTTTAGATGAGTGGGAATGGTTTGATGGGCAGTTTTCAAGCCCTTCCTTACACGGGGACAAGGTCAGAGCCCCAACACCTGCTCAGAGGGCACTTCTATGCCTGAAAAAAACGCACATTTCATGTGCAATGCCAACTCAGGGCAATGACTAGGGCCCAAATGGAGGTTGCTGGATGGATCCTGCTTGCAAATGCCTCAGCTGGAGAAGCCCATTGTTGCAGACTAGGGGGATGCAACAGTAAACAGCTGTATTTTGCCAGCAGGCTGCATTCTTATTTTAAGATCTGCATGTGTAATATTCTCAAAAGGTGGACATTCTGAGGGGTCTATGGTGACAGGCCAAGATTACAAAGAGGAATATATAATGAGGAAAATAGGCAGGGTCTGCTTCATCCAGGCACTGTGGATGGAGAAATTCTGCTTACATTTGACATGAAGTTCTGCCCATTGAAATGCCAGCCTACCTGTGGATGAATGAAACTAGACAGGGAAAAAAAGCAGGCAGCTAATCCTAACTGATGTTGGGAGCTTTTCTGCAGAGGCACACCTGGTTTATATTCTATCAGACCTAGGAAGTATTTTCCTGGGTGCCCAGAAGCTGGCTGCAGGATGCTTTCCCTGGAGAATGCTAAGACCTTTCTAGCAAGTACATGCTTGGTAGTGCTTCACCATGGGGTGGAACCATAAATCTGCTGAGATGGATGTGGAGTGCAAGACACTGATGCTCAATCTCTGCTTCTCTGCAAGCCAGGAACAACAGATAAATGAATAGATGGCTTCACCCATCCCCAAAAACCTGACCCTGAAGTAGAAGCCCACGAGCTGGGTGGTGCAAAGAAGTGGATGGGACTCAATGCACACAGACAGCTACAAACAGGTCCAAGAGGCACAGGAATGGCTTGGGTTGGAAGGGAAATTTAAAGGTGTGGTGGTTCTGTCAGTTCCTCACAAGTCAGTTTCCTTCTTGGCTGGGGTGGGGGGGGGCACATTAATTCCACACACCCTTCCCCTGCTGCATCCTGGGGTCCCACCCATGGGAGACAGTACTTCACAAACTTCTCCAACATGAGTCCTTTCCCACAGGGCTTTAGCTCTTCACCAGCTGCCCTGGCATGGGTCACTACTATGGCAGGCAGTAATAAATCACAATGTCTCTCAGTCCTAGTCCTAACACAGGGTCACAAGTCTTTCCCCAGCAAACCTGCTCCGGCACAAATCTCTCCCTTCCTCATCTCTGTTTCTCTCCATGAGCTGCAAGTGTTGTCAGGGGCTTGCTCCAGTGCTAGTCACAGCATCTCCTGCATGTCTCCACCTGCTCCAGCATGGAGCCTCTCCATGGGCTGCAAGTGGGGTCTCAGCCTTTTCTATGGCCTGCAGGAGGACACCCACTCCACCATGGGTTTTCTCCACAGGCTGCAGGGTCATCTCTCCCTCCGGCACCTGGAGCGCCTCCTCCTCCTTAACCAGCCTCGGTGTCTGCACAGTTCCTTACATCTTCTCACTCCCTTCTCTGGTGGCAAAATGCAGCTGCTTGCAATTTTTTTTCTCCTAAATGTGATTCCCAGAGGCACTGTGACCATCGCCAATTAGCTCAGCCTTGGTCAGCAGCAACTCTGGCCTTGAATCAGCTGATGCTTTCTCTCTGGGGCCTACAGTGCAGCTTCTAGCTGCTTCTTGAAGCAGCCACCTCTGCAGTCCCCCAGTACCCATCTACACAAAACTGCAACACCAACCCAAAGATAACAGTATGCTGCAGAACACAAAGACTGACCCAACACCCCAGCCACACTTGAACTCCCTTGGAAGCACCCAAGAGTGCTGTTCTCCAACCACACCCTTTTATTGAGGAGTAATGTCAGGTGGTGTGGAAAACAGGCTGGGCTTACTCAGTTCACCTGTGCTGACTGCTTGGGGAGGTAACTCTGGCCTGGCCAGAACCAAAACAAAAGGTCATCTAGTCCAACATTCCTGCCATGAGCTGGGACATCTCCAACTAGATCAGGTTGCTCAAAGCCCCATACAACCTGACTCTGAATGTTTTCAAGGATGGGGTTTCTACCACCTCTTTGGGTAACCTGTTCCAGTGTTTTACCACTTCCATAGTAAAAAAAAAATCTAGTCTGAATCTACCCTCTGTCAGTTTAAAACCATTGTCCCTTGTCTTATCACTACAGGCCCTACTAAAAAGTCTGTCTCCATGTCCTGGGTTCAGCTCAGCAACAGGCTATGTTTGCCGATGAGAGTATTCCATACCAATTGCGTCATAATCAGGCGGTCCGGTCCCGGTAGGGACGGCTCCGGACCCGACAGAAACAGCTCCGGACCTGGCATGAGAAGTTCCAGGTCCGGCAGGAGGAGTTCCGGTTCGGGCAGGCGCAGTGCCGGTTCCGGGTTTTCCCCTCTTCCTCTTTTGGATCGGCACGGCGGCGGTGGTGAGGGTGGTTTGCAGCGCCGGGGCTCGAGTTGTTCGCGCGGTCCTGAATCGGCAGCGGTTCGGGCACGGCTCAAATTACATAGTGTGGTGAGGGGTTACACTGTATATAATAGCACTGTAGTTAGTTGTTTTTTTGTATCTTTTCCTGTTGTTTTAGTAAACTATCCTTATCCCAACCAGCGGGGCTTTGGTTTTTTTTTCCTTCCTCGCGGCTCCTCCGTTCGTCCATCCCCCACCTCTTAAAGAGACAGGGGACTTTTTCTAACTTTTGTGGCACCCAGCTCTCAGCTGAGGTTTAAACCACAACACTCCATCTTACTTATAACCACAGAAGCAGAGAATTATAGGGTTTGGAAAGGACCTCTGTAGATCATCTAGTCCAAATCCTCACCTAGATCACCTAGAGCAGGCTGCACAGGACAGCATCCAGGCAGGTTTTGAATATCTCCAGAGAAGGAGACTCCACAACCTTTCTGGGCAGCTTGTTCCAGTGCTCCGCTGCCCTCACAATAAAGAAGTTCCTCCTCATGTTTAGGTGGTACTTCCTATATTCAACTTAATGCCCATTGCCTCTTGCCCTTACACTGGGCACCACCGAAAAAAAGACTGCCCCCCTCAGTCTTCTCTAGGCTAAAAATTTCCAAGTAACAGAATCATAGAATATCCTGAGTCAGAGGGGACCCATAAATATCATCAAGTCCAACTTCTGGCTCCACACAGGGCCAAACAAGTCAGAGCATGTGACTGAGTGCACTGTTCAGATGCTTCTTGAACTCAGTCAAACTACACACGAGAGTAGGGATAACTCTGTGGACTACCCCATGAACTCCTCGGTGGAGCAGTTTTTGCCCACCCCCTATCGAAAATCTCGCAGTGAGCTGTTGGGGATATCTGGATCTGCTGCCCCACTAAAAAGCCTATACACAAACGCACGTAGCATGGGGAACAAACAAGAAGAATTAGAGATCTTTGTGCGGTCACAGGGCCACGATCTCATTGCGATCACTGAGACGTGGTGGGACAGCCTGGATGACTGGCATGCTACCATGGATGGCTACGTGCTTTTTAGGAAAGATAGACTAGGGAGACGAGGTGGAGGAGTTGCTCTTTATGTTAGAGAGCACCTAGAATGTATTGAGCTCCACATGGGTAGGGATGAACCGCTTGCCGAGAGCTTGTGGGTAAGAATTAAAAGGCAGGCCAGTTTGGGTGACATAGTCGTGGGTGTGTACTACAGGCCCCCTGATCAAGAGGAGCGGGTTGATAATGAATTTTATAAGCAATTGGAAGTAGCCTCAAGATCGCAGGCGCTGGTCCTTATGGGGGACTTCAACTACCCAGATATTTGCTGGGCAAGCAATACGGCCAGTCGTATGCAGTCCAGACAATTTCTGCAGTATATGGAAGACAACTTCCTGATACAGATGGTGCAGGAACCTACTAGGGGAGGGCGGATGCTTGACCTTGTTTTTACTAACAAGGACGGGCTCGTCAGTGAAGTGAAGGTCGGGGGCTGCTTAGGACAAAGCGACCATGAAATGGTCGAGTTCAAGATCCTGAGTGGAAGAGGCAAGCCAAAAAGTAGGATAGCTACCCTGAATTTTGGAAGAGCTAACTTTGATCTCCTCCGAAATCAAATAGGGGCTATCCCATGGGCTGCTCTGTTTGAAGGAATGGGAGCCTGCGAGTGCTGGCTAACATTCAAACAGCACTTCTTCCAAGCACAGAATAGGTGCATCCCTTTGAGTAAGAAATCGGGAAAGAGAGGTAGAAGACCTGCGTGGATAAGCAGGGAACTTATGAGTAAACTCAAAGGGAAGCAGAAGACCTATAAACTGTGGAAACAGGGTCTGAGATCATGGGATGAATATAAGGATGTGGCCAGGGCCTGTAGGGATGCAACTAGGAGGGCTAAGGCCTGCTTAGAAATTAAGCTGGCAAGGGACATAAAGGACAGCAAAAAGAGCTTTTTCAGGTATGTAAATAGTAAAAGGATGACCAGGGATAATGTAGGTCCCTTGTTGAATGAGGCGGGTGTCTTGGTGACGGGAGATGATGAGAAGGTGGAGATACTTAATGCCTTCTTTGCCTCGGTCTTTACTCCAAAGGCTTCTCAGGACTCACAGATCCCAGATGTAAGTAGGAGTGGTTGGGGAACGAATGGCTCCCCTCTAGTAGAGGTAGGGGTGGTCCAGGAGCGACTCAAAGGAATGGATGCACACAAATCCATGGGCCCGGATGGGATACACCCACGTGTGCTGAGAGAGCTGGCGGAGGTGATTGCGGAGCCGCTCTCTATCATCTTTGACAGATCCTGGACTACAGGAGAAGTGCCTGAAGATTGGAGGATAGCCAATGTCACTCCAGTCTTTAAAAAAGGCAAGAAGGAGGATCCCAGTAACTATAGGCCAGTCAGCCTCACTTCTGTCCCTGGAAAGGTGATGGAACAGCTTGTTTTGGATGCCATCTCCAAACAACTGGAAGAGAAGAAGGTCATGAGGAATAGTCAGCATGGATTCACCAAGGGGAGATCGTGCTCGACCAATCTCATAGCCTTCTATGATGTTATTACCAACTGGGTGGATGGAGGGAGAGCAGTGGATGTCATCTACCTCGACTTTAGCAAAGCTTTCGATACTGTCTCCCACAACATCCTGATAGAGAAGCTGAGGAAACAAGGGATAGACGAGTGGACAGTGAGGTGGGTTGAGAACTGGCTGTCAGACCGGGCTCAGAGGGTCGTGATCAGTGGAGTAGAATCTGAATGGAGGCCTGTGACTAGCGGTGTTCCCCAGGGCTCGGTGTTGGGTCCAGTCCTGTTTAATATCTTCATTGACGACCTTGATGAGGGAATAGCATCCACCCTCAGCAAGTATGCCGATGATACAAAGCTGGGAGGAGTGGCTGACACGCAGGAACACTGCGCTGCCATTCAGCGAGATCTGGACAGGCTGGAGAGCTGGGCAGGGAGAAATCTAATGAAATTCAACAAAAGCAAGTGCAAAGTCTTGCACCTGGGGAGGAATAACCGACTGTATCAGTACAGGCTGGGGGATGACCTGTTGGAGAAGAGCTCTATGGAGAAGGACCTGGGGGTCCTGGTGGATGACAGGTTGGCTATGAGCCAGCAGTGTGCCCTGGTGGCCAAGAGAGCCAATGGGATCCTGGGATGCATCAGGAAGAGTGTGTCCAGCAGGTCGAAGGAGGTGATCCTCCCCCTCTACTCTGCGTTGGTCAGGCCCCACCTGGAATACTGTGTCCAGTTCTGGGCTCCCTGGTATAGAAAAGACAGGGACCTTCTGGAGAGAGTCCAGAGAAGGGCGACAAAGATGATTAGGGGTCTGGAACATCTCCCCTATGAGGAAAGGCTGAGTGAGCTGGGTCTGTTCAGCCTGGAGAAAAGAAGACTTAGGGGGGACCTAATTAGTGTTTACAAGTATCTTAGACATGGGTGGCAGGGGGAATTGGCCAGCCCCTTTTCAGTGGTCAGTGGGGACAGGACTAGGGGAAATGGCTGTAAGCTGGAGCACAGGAAGTTCCGCACCAACATGCGGAAGAACTTTTTCACAGTGAGGGTGACAGAGCAGTGGAATAGGCTGCCCAGGGAGGTGGTGGAGTCTCCTTCTCTGGAGATATTCAAGTCTCGTCTGGACGCCTATCTATGTAATATGAGATAGGGAGCCTGCTTTGGCAGGGGGGTTGGACCCGAAGATCTCTTGAGGTCCCTTCCAACCCCTAAGATTCTGTGATTCTGTGATTCTGTGATTCTGTGAAACTAGGTACTGTGATCACTTCCCTGGGGAGACTGTTCCAGGGCTCGACCATCCTCTCAGTAAAGAGCCTCTTCCTAATATCCAAACTAAAACTCCCTTGTCACAGCTTCATAATGATCCCTCAGGTTCTATCACAGAGAGTTCAGTGCCTTCCCCTTTTCTCCCCCTCATCAGGAATCCATAGATTTCAATGAGGTTTCCCCTCAGTCTCTTTTTCTCCAGGCTGAACAAAACAAGGGACTTCAGCCTCTCCTCATAAGACTTCCCCTCCAGACCCTTCACCATCCTCATTCCCCTCCTCTGGACACTCTCCAACAGTTTTGTGTCCTTCTTGTATTGTGGCACCCAAAACTGCACACAGTACTCAGGGTGAGGCTGCAGCAGCGCAGTGTAGAGTGGGACAATCGCTTCCCTGGACCGGCTGGCAATGCCATGCTTGATGCACCCCAGGATACAGTTGGCCCTCCTGGCTGCCTGGGCACACTGCTGGCTCACGTTTAATTTTCTGTCAATCAAGACCCCCAAATGTCTCTCAGCAAGGCTGGCCTCCAGCGTCTGATCCCCCAGTCTGGATGTCTATCCAGGGTTGCCCCTTCCCAGGTGCAGAATCCAGCACTTGCCTTTGTTAAATTCATGCTGTTGGTGATTGCCCAGCTCTCTGATCTGTCCAGGTCTCTCTGTAAGGCTTCTCCACCCTCAATAGAGTCAACAGCTCCTCCCAATTTGGTGTCATCTGCACATTTACTTAAGACACCTTCTAGTCCTGCGTCCAGGCCATTTATGAAAATCTTAAAAAGAACTGGCCCCTAAATGTAGCCCTGGGGAACCCCACTAGTGACTGGCTGCCAGCCAGATATAACCCCACTTGCTAGCACCCTTTGGGCCCAACCCATCAGCTAATTGCAGACCCAATGCACTTTGTTACTGCTTTTATTCAATCTTTGTTGTGCATATGGAAAAGTGTCCCCATGTTTGAGGGGGCAGGCAGGGCATGGGGGACACCATTTCTTGCACAAGCTATGACAGTTATCACAAGGGGTTTTTTGATATTTCTGCAGTATCTGCTTTCTGGTGGATTTGCTGTGTTGAAATTCCAGCCATTCCATGTGCATTGAGCAATCTCCCTGCTGTTACTAAAGAGTGAGTCAGTCTGTCTGCCTCCCCCCAGCCTGAATTTCAGTTTCCTCCTAATTCTTTATCTCAACAGCCATTGCATCTCCCATGGAGATGCGGTTTTGCTGATGCAGCCTGTTGTCTCTGTTCCTCTTGCAGAAGGATTTCACCATGCGGGAGGATTTGCAGCAGCAGGACGTGGAGCGCTGGCTGGGGTTCATCACCTTTCTCTGTGAAGTCTTCAGCACTATGAGGAGCAGCACTGGAGAGCCTTTTCGAGTCCTTGTCTGCCCCATTTATACCTGCCTCAGGGAGGTAAATGCCTGCAGAGTTTGTCCTTCTCCACTTGCGGACCAAGCCATTGCATTGCAGTGCAGAGGTGCCAATGATTCATTGATGTTTGCTTTATGATTCACAGAGGTTTGCTTGGCCAGCATCAAGACTCCTCACCCCTAAAGCATCTATGTCTGCAGGGATGCTTGGCTTTTCCTGCATGTTGTTTTTCTGCTAATTAAAAGCACATGCTCCAAGCAAGACCTCTTTGTCTGAGGGTTTGCAAAGCCCAACAGTTGGGATTGCAAACACAATGTTTGAGTTTGCAAATCCAAGTGTTGCAAAAATCCTCACTGAAGGAGCTGAAAAAGCTTTTTAAAAGCAGGTGAAGCAACTTGAATAGATAAGAGACTGAAGAGCGGAAAGAGGGAGAGAGAAGTCCCTATATCCTTACTCCCCACCTAGTGCAGCAGAAACCCAGCCATGCCACCAGGGTTGGGGGCATTTCAGAGCCTGAACTCCTCATGGTTTGGTGTGGTGGCAGAAACAGTGAAGACAAACAGAATTGGGGGGGGGGGAATTGGCCAGCCCCTTTTCAGTGGTCTGTGGGGACAGGACAAGGGGCAGTGGCTGTAAGCTGGAGCATAGGAAGTTCCGCACCAACATGCAGAAGAACTTTTTCAGTGAGGGTGACGGAGCAGTGGAATAGGCTGCCCAGGGAGGTGGTGGAGTCTCCTTCTCTGGAGATATTCAAGTCTTGTCTGGACGCCTATCTATGTAATATGAGGTAGGGAGCCTGCTTTGGCAGGGGGGTTGGATCCGATGATCTCTCGAGGTCCCTTCCAACCCCTAAGATTCTGTGATTCTGTGAAAAGGCAGCTCAACTGTTAATTTTCAATAGAGCAGGAGAGGTCTTTCCCTCATCCTGTTTTAAAAATGTTTTTTTCTCCTGCTGCTGTCTGTAGAAAATTTTCTCAGAAAAATCTGCCTTGCTGCCCAAGTTTGGAGCTGTGAATCTCAAATTGTCAATAGTGCTTCTGTTGGGCCATAAATAACTTGCTGTAAAATAAGTTCTCCATTAGACCTCGGGCAAGGGAAGGATAAAAAACCTGCCAGCTAGGACTTTTTTGCATATATGGGAAGTTTTCTCTGAATGCAATCACATCATAAACATTTTGTCTTCACAGTAATATTGTGGGTAGGGTTCACAGACAGTGACTGTAGCAGTGAGAAAGAATCCAAGCACTGTGATGAGACACACATATCCAAAGGAGGAGGTAGGAGGTGGGAGAGGGATGCTAAGAATAGCCTAACATCCTCAAAATCTCTGCCAACAGTGGTATGTATCACCTTATGGGGAAGATCTTGGCATCTAGCAAACTCCCCATTTCCCTCCACTTCCTATCACAGTTGTGACACAACCCAGTCCTGATTCATCCAGGATTTTTCCCTGCTGACTCCTGTCTGCCCTCACTATGCCATCATGGTTTCTCTTGTCATTTTGCTGGTATGTGGGGACATGGTTGCAGTCTAGAGGTGTGCAGAAGAACATGAATTTCACATATCAGGGATATTTTTTGCTATAGGACAGCTCCATAAAAAGCCTTTACTAATTATATCAAGACATCATGCATAAAATTCCTTCTTAAAAATACCTCTCTGTTCCTTGGCAGGACATCTCTGTCCCCATGGTGTCATTTGTCAGACAAGACAACACTTAGTTTAGCAGACATGAGCGAGCCTGAATCTTTCAGTTCTCCTGCCCCAAAATGGTTGATCTGTGATTGCTTGCTCTTCAGGGTTGTGACCTTGACTCACACTGTTCCTCTTCCATGGATTTAGGATGGGTTTTCATCTTGTCTCTGTCAGCTAATCCTGAAGCACAGGGCCAAACCATGAGAACAGGACCCATCAGCATTGATAGTTAGCAGGCTCTGAGATGGTTGCCAGAGCCAAAGCCAGGGTGTAGACAGAGGAGGTGGTGATGAGCACTTCTATCTACACCTAGGAGAGGACAGGGACATTTACATAGGGTGCTCATCCATTGGTGAGCTTCATGAAGCACATGCATTGGGCTAGTATCCTGGGGCAGGAGGGGATATCCCCATGGCTAAGATAGTTTGGGACCAGCCATGGGAATTCCTTCACTTGCCTCAAGATGGGTTTGCAAGGTATAGTATCACTCATCATGGTTTTTTCTCCTTCCTGCTAATCAGTGTGCATTCCCCTATGTACAATCTCAGCCCCTCCTTCCTCCTTCTGCATCCTCCAGCAGAGCCCCTCCCAGAGTTGTACTTAGCTCCCTCTGCCTCCACCCACCCATCCTTTGATGGCAAATCATTACCAGATGCAAGACAGCACCTCTGCCTGTCCTTTTAGTTTCTCTTCCTTTTTAGTTGTGCTGTCTCTTTTTTTTCTTTTTTCCTTTTTCCTTTATAGCTTTAGCAGACAAAATGAGAATCTGGACCCAAGTGATAAGCAACAGGTTAGGGATTACATAGAGCAGGTGGGGGCTTACATACCACAGCCAGGTGACCAAACAAAACATCATTGCTACCAGCACCTGTTTAGATAACCTGTTTAGATAACCTAACCCAATTGGGTCAGATCTACCATTATTCCAACCCTTCAAGACACAGTGGGCACCAAAAAGGACTCTCCTGGTTCAGCCACAGATGGAAGCTGAGCACCACACATCACTCAATCACCCCTCCCACAAGGAGGAGTAACAGACCAAAGCCCCCACAGATTGGGATAAGGACAGTTTACTGACACAGCACTGAGAGGGGAACAGAGTCTATGACAGAACACAGAAACAGTAATAACACAGAGCACAGACAACTCACCACACTCACACTGCCCCAAAACCACACCAACCCACCACTCCCTGACCAGCCCCCTTTATGGGGACCATGGTGTAGAAAACAACCTTGTTCAACTCAGCTCACCTGTGCTGGCTTCTTGAGAAAGTTAACCCTGTCCTAGCCGGAACCAAGACAGTTGGTTTTGTGGGCTGAAAAAAAAAATTCAGGAGAGAAGTTCATTTAAAGCAAGGCTAGAGTGATAAATGCTGGAGTTTGCTGCTTAATCATACCAGCATTCATGTTCCTCCATACATCTTTTATCTGGCTCAATGAAAACACTTTTAGCAGTCTTCGGAAGCTGTCCTGGCTCCCATGCTTGATGGTCTCAGCAAGAGGGATGTTTCACTGTCTTCTCCCAGCTCTACAGTCTATGTTCTCTCGCCTTTTTGCAAAATCATGCCAAATTTGTCCATGTGCATCTCCTTCTGTCACTCCAGGATGGTGGGGAGTGAACGTGCTGACATCCTTGCTTCCCCAAAGCCTTTGCCTCATACCCAAACACCAAGGACTACATTCAGCCCCACACCAATAATACTTGGTGTCATCTGAAAACTTCACAACAGTATGCTCCTCACCTCCTCCAGGTCATGGATAAGGATGCTAAACATTGTAGGTCCTGGGATAGATCATAGAATATACTGAGTTGTAAGGAACCCATAAGGATCATTGAATCCAACTCCTCATCATAGGCCTCCAGGCATAGTTGGGTTGTAACACAATAGCTACAATCCTCTGAGCCAAATCATCCAAGCATTTTTTTTACCTATCTGGTTGTCCACCCATGTCCCAGCTTGGATACAAGAGGACTGGATTCCTGGGGTGACAGGGAGTACTCATGGGTGCATTGGAAGGAACTGTTAGGGCAGGTTCAGAGCAAAACCCAGGAAATAGCTCATTACAGAGAGACTAAATCAACTGTAAAATTCCTTCATGCAGGAGACTGTGGCTGTAGGACCAATTCATGGAGGTCCCTCCAGCCTGAGGGGGTTATTGCTGCTGGGGCTGGGTGAATAGCCTGGGGTATCACCCTGAGCATCACCACCCACAACAGAGATTTGGGCGTTGACCTGACCCAAGACAGATGCTTTTATGGTCTTATTACCAACCCTGGGGACTGAGAGCAGCACCCAGGAGTGGTAAATCAGGCCCACAGAGGCAGTGGGGCATAGACCCATCAGGCTGGCAGCAGGTGGGAGAGTTGCTCCTCTGCAGAAGTTGTCTCCTACCTCCAGTCTGGTTGGCAGAAAAGGTCCCATTTCAGCATCATTTAAATTATAGGCATGTTCCCATCACTCCCCTGCCTTGGTACATGCTGCTAACTGAAAGCCTCAGAGCGATGGTGCATTTTTCACATATATGAGTCTGCAGTGCAGCATGTAGATGGGTATCCCCTCCCTTCTCTTAGTGCCTGTTATCTCTTGGGCCCATGCTATGTAATTTAGTAAAATATACTAACATGGTAATTAATGTCTGAACTTCAAGAGGGCACTGTCTCCTTCAGAGGAAGAGAGAGGAAAACCTTCCCAGCAACACTTAGATGAGGTAGGAGGGTGGTTCTGTTTGGAAAAGAAAATTGTATATTTTAACATGGTGGGTTTTTTTAAAATCACTCTCACATTTTAAAAGCATCAACCTTTTGAGTCAAAAAAAGCATCTTTCACTATAATGAGCTACTAGGATTTTTAAGATTACTCTCCTAGTCAGAGAATGAGACAGAATTTTTCCTTTATCAAATAAGCAAAGACTCAAAGGGGACCAAATCCTGACCCTGTGCCATTCTTTCACCCATGTAGCTACATGAGGCCAGGTCTGACCAAAGAAAACAAGTCTTATATGAAGAAGGGGACTTATTTCCTCATAAAAGTTCCCTTATGGTCCTCCCATCTGGTTCTACAAAAAACAGTGGTTTCTTCTCCAGTCTGGTGGGACTGGGGCAAACAGGGAATTGGTTTGTAGGGGAAAGAATGGAGGAGGGATGCAGGCATGGGAGGGAAGGAATGCCAGGGAAGGAGGGAGAAAGTAGAGACTGGGGGTAAGGGGCATGGGAAGAAAGGAGAAATGAGGACAGCAAGCAAGTGGGGAAATGTCATCAGAACCCAGAAGAAGTTTGAAGACCTGGAAGAGCTGGGAGAAAAGTCTGGGATTTGGAGCAAGAAGAGTACATTGGTGTGTGGGGCGATGTGGACATTCAGAGCCATGGCAGGAGGTAGTGTGCAGGAGCAGGGGTCTGCAAAGAACAAGGATGGGCACATGCCTGTCTGTAGGACCATACTCCGAGCATGGATGGATGTCCCTGTGCCTCCACGCTTGCTGTGCAATAAATAAATAAATAGCCATGCAATAAGCTCCCACACATGCTGATCACCTGTAGCTGTGCTAGCAAAAAAAAGTCCCTTTAATTGGCATAATTTTGATCAAAAGGCAGAATTAAGGTGAAGGAAATGGGGTATTATTTGGGAGTGGATGAGGACAGACCAAAACGAGGAGTGTTGCACAGTGCCTTTGAGCCCAGTTGCTCTGTTCAGCATTTTATGTGCAGGATCATATATTATTGGAAAGCTATGGGACAGCATTAAAACTGTAATGGCATATTTAAAATAGGGGAAGGGAAATGCCACCCTGGTTTTCTGGGATCCATGGAGAAGGCAAAGAAAGCAATTAGGGCAGATAATGAAATGAAGCTAGATGCCATCTCACAGGATGGTCCCTCCTACTCATGTAGCTTTATTTTTCCCAAAACCCCTTTCAATTGGATGTAAAAACAGTGTCCTGGCTTCAGCTAGGACAGTTACTTTTCTTTCTAGCAGCTGGTGCAGTACTGGTGTATTGCTGTGTTTGGGAGTTAGGCTGAGATCAATGTTGATGACACACTGATGTTTTTAGTTGCTGCCAAGCAGTCAAGGATTTTTCAGCTTTTCATGCTGTTGTGGTTTTGACCTCAGCTGAAAAGCTAGGTCCCACAAAAGTTAGAAAAAAAGTCCACTGCCTCTTTAAGAGGTGGGGGATGGGCAAACGGAGGGAGCCGCGAGGAAGGAAAAAAAAAACCAAAGCCCCGCGGGTTGGGATAAGGATAGTTTACTAAACAACAGGCAAAGATATGAAAACAACTAACTACAGTGCTATTATATACAGTGCAAACCTCTCACCCTACTATGTAATTAAAGCCGTGCCCGAACCGCTGCTGACTCGGAGAATGTATTGATCAGGGACATTACAATAAGACTTGCTAGGATTAGATTTTGGACAAATGTAGTACATATGTTCTACCGGGCAGGGAGTTACTGGGGCCAAATCGCAAGGGGATACCTGGAAACTGGGGGGTCCTGAGGTGACCACTTTTTGTAGTATTACCTGATCTGTTCATCTTCCTATCACCCATTCCCATGGTTGATGTTCGTATGATCCTGCACATGGTTTGATAAGCCCCAGGAGTAAAATTATACTAAAGCATGGAGGTTTCGGCCCTCCCCTAACAGGGCCGTCTGATTGTTGTTTGGATTCTGCCGATACGGAATTTTCTGATGTGGACGGGATGGTTGCAGGCTTGTCGTCCTTTCTCGCCACCGGGGTGTACAGGTCACGAGGGCGTCCAATGATGTATCCCTGTAAACGAAACTCGGAGATTTCATTAATTTTTATTCTGAAGGTCTGGTCTAATAGAGTTAAGTGGACACCATTTAACTTTCCCATCTTTTCTGACTGCCATATACCCTCTTCCCGTAAGAACTAATTGCCATCCCTGCTCCCATTCTCCCAATTCATTTCTGACTATGACTAATGGACCTTCTTCTAGTGCCCAAGTGGCCCAATGTTTCTCAGCGGGACTATTCACCTCATCTCCCCTGGGGAACTGATTTAATGCTAACAGTGCAGTCATCAAGAGACATGCTTGGTCTCCTGCAGGAATGACTTTGGTGAACCCTTCTGCTTTCGCTAACGCCTCTAATTTAGATTTCAGTGTTTGATTTGTTCATTCGACTATGGCTTGCCCTGTGCTGTTGTATGGAATGCCATACATTAGGGTTATTCCCCATTTCAAAGCGAAGGCCTGAACTGACTTAGAAACAAAGTTCGAAGCGTTATCTGTTTTGATCTGACTTGGGATGCCGAGCCATGCTATTACTGTTAAACAATGTTTGATAGTTGCTTTAGAATTGGCTTTAAGGTGTTGTGTGGCAACGATCATTCCGCTGTATGTATCTACAGTCACCGCTAACCATGCTCGTGGCTTCAGTAGCTGGCAGAGTGTAAAAGTCCATCTGCCACAGCTTGGATGCTTTAAGGCCTCTGGGGTTGATTCCACCAGGCCACAATGGTGCTTTTTGACAATGGGGGTAGGTGGCCACCACATGCTTTGCATCGGTGATTGAGATCTTGCATCTTTTTGCTAATGCTTTTGCTCCGATATGAAGGGACTCATGGAGCTGACGAGCGTCCCTTAATGTCCACACTCCTTTCACTGCGGTGTCTGCTTTATCGTTGCCAATTTGAAAGAACCCTTTTATTGTGTCGTGGCTGTTGACATGGATTCACACTTGATTCAGTTACTGCGATCAGGATCCTGTCCTGGTTCGTGCAAGCTTGCTTTTTTCTGGATCCACGGCTCTATCCACTTGGTTCCCAAATCTGTAATGACACTGGCAGATCTCCTTTCCCAGGTTAGTATCTGTAACTTCATTTTTTATTTTCACATTTTCCCTTCCAAAAGCATCATAGTGGGGGGAGTGCAGACCATGGTGGCAGATTTACGTGCACTACTCACTCCCCTTCAGTTCCGACAGATTTATAACTTTGATCTGATAACACGGCATTTTTACTTTGCACAGTAACTGGGGTAGGTGAAAGAGTACCCAGAAATAAAAACACATAGCAACTGGTGTTAAAGCTGCAGCGGCTGAAGCAGCAGCAACGCGTTCCGCTTCCTTGTCTCCTCCTCTGAGTCTGAACCAGTATAGGCTGCCCCGAGCAGCTTATTTCTGAATCAGAGTCAGAAGCCAACTGACAGGTCACTTTCGGGTATCTGTATCGTTTTGTTAGGCTGTTGCTCCGCCTACTTCCTTTAATGGGGGGCTGTTCCCACCCATGGGCGGGCCACTCCCGCCCAGGGGCGGACCGTTCCCGCCTTGGGGCGGGGCTTTCTTTGTGGGCTGAATGTCCCTGCCCGCGGGCGGGCCATTCCCGCCCAGGGGCGGATTGTTTCCGTCTTATCCCGCCCCATTTTTTTTCCCGAGGACCCCGATCGGTCCCCCTGCAGTAACTTAAATTCATTTCCCGCGCGCAAACACCTCCACCAAATTCACTGCAAACACTCCCGACGCATGCCCCGTGATTCCCGACGCATTTCTCATAACTCTCGTGATTCTCATAACTCTCGTGATTCTCGTGATTCCCGTGATCCCCGTGCCTCCACGATCTGCTAGAGCTGGCCCGGTGTACCGCCCCCCCTTTACTCTCGTCTAAGGAATTTACGACCCACCCCTCTCCGCTCTGTTCGGCGCCATCTTGAGTTGTACACAAAGACGGGATCGGCCGAAATTCCTGAGATTCCATCCCCCCTGCAGCTTCTTTAGCTTTCCCTGCCAGCTCTCTCCAGAATAACTCTGCTTGCTGTTCTCCGTCTGTAAGCTGGCCAGGCTCCTCCGGGGGCAGAGGAGGCACACCGCCCTCGGCTCGATCTTTAAGCTCAGCAGACCCAACAGCATCTGGGGGCAGTAAGGTCTGCGTGGCCGCTCCAATTCCCACTTTTGGAGCAATCATCAAACAGTCCCTAGCAGCCTTCCAGACTTCCTGCTCCTGTCTAGCCTTTTTTAATGCATGCACTACTCTTCCCCATGCTTTAAGATTCTTCCCGCAACCCGAGGACATAGCCTCATCAGCTAAAGCATTTCTACACTTAACCCACACCTTAAGGTGGAAAATATCCACTGGTTCATCTACTACTCCCATTTCTACTAATCTCATTACTAACTGTGCAAAACCCCTTTGTCGACAATGTATCCCCCACTGCATATGCAACTCACTACTTTCACAAGCACTTCCATCTCTTCTTCCGGTCCGGCACCCGGTTTTCGAGGGTGTCCCCTCCTACTACACGACAGCTGTCTGGGGTAATCTTCCCCCTGCTGGGTCGGTCTAACCACGCCCCGGCTGCCATGCTTTCAAGTCCAGGTAAAATTTCTGCTCCTTCTGCGCTCCCACTCCCGGGTTTCGGCACCATATGTCGCAGAAAGCGGCCTGGACCCAAGTGTGACAACGACGACCACCCTCAGGTTGTCGGACCATGAGACACACTGACACCAACATGATGGATGGCAAATGGCGTTTATTGCGCGGTGCGATGGTGTTTTATACCCCTGGTTCATCACGTAACATCCGTCTTCTAGGTTCGTCACCTGCGTCTTCTTGCTGCGCAGGTTAAATGCTATTGGCCTTTGGTTATCAGTAAAAAGATAAAGAGGCAGCTGGAGGATAGAGCAGCTATCTGAGGGAGTAGATTCAGGGAGTAGCTAGAGGGAGAGGAGTACTGCATGCTTTAAATCTTTCCGTAACAACACGAATGTCTTCCGATCGCCAGACCCTAGCTACTAACCACCAACAAAGAAGACACAAGCCCTCAGCCTCTGGAGGTGACTTGTGTCAAGTGTGAGGGAAAGGTATCTCTTCAGGGAAGATGTTGTATGTCAGCCACCCAAGTGGACCACAATGGAGAGAGCTATCCAGTACCTGAGAGAATTAGACATGCAGGAGAGTTTCTTATGATCCAGACAATGCACTGTAACTGATCCTGATGAAGACCAATGTACACAAACCATGTGGCGTAAGTTTGTATGAAGCACACCATCATTGTATGCCAATTCACTGGCAATAATAGGCTGGAAAACTGAAGAAGCAGCAACAGTAAATTAACTGGCTGTCCAACTCTGACAATATGAAGAAAGTCTTTCCCTTGTCTCAGCTGTAGAGAAACTGGTCCTGTAACACAAACACAATATGTCCTACTCCCCACCTGTACAGAGCAATATCACAGATATTAGGACAAAGCATCCTTCTACTCAAGAAAGAGAATATAGAGGGTAAACACCACAAGGCATGCTTTGTTTTTACCTGTCGTGGTTTTGCCCCAGCTGAGAGCCAGGCACCACGCAGCCACTTGTTCTTTAAGGTGGGGGAAGGGGATTGAGGGGGGGAAAGGGAGGGAGAAGAAAACCCAAGAAACCAAAGTCTTGTGGGTTGGGATAAGGAGAGTTTACTGGGATAGCAGAGATAGATAATAATAATAACAGGACTTTATAGCAAAATATAGGAAAGTGGTGCTACACAGTGCAGTTTCTCACTGAACCAGACAACTCCAGCCATACAGCTCAGAGCTGTCCCGAAACTGGACTATCCCCAAAACTGCGTGTCCTGGAGCTGCCTGCTCCTCCTCCCACCAGCCCCCCTTTACAATGAGCATGATGTAATTTGCATGGAATACCCTCTTTGGCCAGTTTGTGTCACCTGTCCTGGCTGTGTCCCCTCCCTTCTCGTTAGCAGGGAAATATGAACAACTGAAAAGTCCTTGACTGCCTGGCAACAACTAGAAACATCAGGGTGCTATCAGCACTGCTCTCAGCCTAACTCGCAAACACGGCATTCCACCTGCTGCTAGAAAGGAAATTACCTCTATCCTGGCCGAAACCAGGACATTATCTACCCCTTATTCCGTACCATTTACGTCATGACCAGATCCAACAATTCCCTTAGGTACGACCAGTTTCTTGTTTCACACACACATATATATATATACACATTAACACACACACACACACACACACAGAGACACAGAGATATTATTCCCTTAGTCTGTGAACCATCCCTCCCAGTTTGTTGAGTTCATTTAACCATGGCTCTACCTGTCATAACAGTCTATCAGGATAGGAGTAATAATATGTGCCATTGGATCGTTGCATGTTGCATCCTGGGCTCTCAACTGATACATCTGGCATGGTCCATGCTTATAGTCTGCGGGTCGAAGGTGTTTATTTTCAACAAAGTTTGTGGGAGCCAGCTGCTGAGGCCAGGTTTAGTCCCATCATCGTGGCACTCATCCTTCATTAATTTGTGTGATTCCTACTGTACAACATACAGCAATTATAGCATTATATTATATTAGAGCCCTCTCTACCATGGAACCTGGAAGAAGAATGATTTCCAATGGGGCCCTGAACAGCGACAAGCCTTCAAACAAATCAAACATGAGATAGTCCATGCAGTAGCCCTTAGGCCAGTCCAGGCAGGGACAGATGTAAAGAATGTGCTCTACACCACAACCAGGGAGAATGGTCCTGTCTGGAGTCTCTGGCAAAAAGCACCAGGGGAGACTCAAGGCCAACCGCTGGGGTTTTGGAGTCAGGGCTACAGAGGATCCGAGGCCCATTACACTCCAACAGAAAAGAAAATACTGGCAGCATACAAAGTACTTTTTGCTGCTCTGGAAGTGACTGGAAGTGAAACCCAGCTCCTCCTAGCACCCCGACTGCTGATGTGGATGTTCAAAGGGAAGGTCCCTCCTACGCACCATACCACTGATGCTACATGGAACATGTGGGTTGCACTGATTACACAGTGGGCTCGAATAGGCCACTAATAGCCCTGGGATTCTACAGATGATCACAGACTGGCCAGAAGGAAAGGATTTCAGAATGTCATCAGAGGGATAACACATGCTGAAGAAGTCCCACGATACAAAAAGCTATCGGAGAATGAGAAGCAATATGCCCTGTTCACTCATGGGGCCTATTGCATTGTGGGAAAGCAGCAGAGATGCTGGAGCACCTGCCTTACAAGGAGAGGCTGAGGGAGCTGGGCTTGTTCAGCCTGGAGAAGAGAAGGCTGCGGGGGGACCTCATTGCAGCCTTCCAGTACCTGAAGGGAGCATACAAACAGGAGGGGAATCAACTTTTTAAAAGGGCAGATAATGGAAGGACAAGGGGGAATGCTTTAAAGCTGAAGGAGGGAATATTAGGGGGAAGTTTTTTACGGAAAGAGTGGTGAGGTCCTGGAATAGGCTGCCCAGAGAGGTGGTGGATGCCCCCTTCCTGGAAGTGTTCAAGGCCAGGTTGGATGGGGCCCTGGGCAACCTTGTGTACATCCAGGCCTGAGGTTGGTGGCCCTGCCTGTGGCAGGGGGGTTGGAGCTTTATGATCCTTGGGGTCCCTTCCAACCCTTGCCATTCTATGATTCTATGATTCTATGAATCCAGCCAGTTTGCTGAGATGATGGCCATCCGGTTATCCCTGGACATTGCCAAAAGAGAAAAGTCGCCAATGCTCTACCTCTATACTGATTCATGGATGGTAGCCAATGCCCTGTGAGGGTGGTTGCAGCAATGGAAATAGAACAACTGGCAGTGCAGATCCAAAGCCACTTGGGCTGCTAACTTATGGCAAGATATTGCTGCCCAGTTGGAGAAGCTTGTTTTAAAATACATCATGTAGACGCCCATGTACCTAAGAGCTGGACCATAGAGGAACATCAGAACCACCACCAGCTGGTGGATAATGCTGCTAGGATTGAAGTGGCTCAGGTGCATCAATACTGGCAACATAATGGTGAATTATTTACAGCTCGATGGGCCCATGACACCTCACGTCATCAAGGAAGAGATGTAAACAAATAGATGAGCTCATGATCAAGGGGTGGACTTGACCATGGACACTATCTCACAAGTCATCCATGAATGCGAGACATGCGCTGCAATTAACAAAGCCAAGCAGTTAAAGCCTCTTTGTTATAGAGGATGGTGGCTGAAATATAAATATGGGGAGGCCTGGCAGATTGACTACATCACCCTCCCACAAACCTGCTACAGCAAACATTATGTGCTTACAATGGTGGAAGCAACCAACAAATAACTGGAAATATATCCTATTCACTGTCTGGAAAATGATACTGGGCTTTGAAAAGCAAGTCCTAGGGTGACATGGCACCCCAGAAAGAATTGAGTCAGACAACGGGACTCATTTCTGAAACACCCTCATAGACACCTGGGCCAAAGAGCATGGCATTGAGTGGGTGCTTCACATTCCTTATCGTGCACCAGCCTCTGGGAAAATGAAACGATACAACGGGCTGTTAAAATCTACATTGAGAGCAATGGGTGGTGGGACCTTCAAACATTTGGATACACATTTAGCAAAGGCCGCGTGGTTAGTTATCTCTAGGGGATCTACCAATCGAGTTGGCCCTGCCCAGTCGAAATTTCCACGTACTGTAGAAGGAGATAGAGTCCCAGTAGTGCGTATCAAGAATATGTTGGGGAAGACAGTTTGGGTTATCCCTGCTTCAGGCAAATGAAAACCCATGTCTGGGATTGGTTTTGCTCAAGGACCTGGCTGCACATGGTGGGTAATGCAGAAGGATGGGGAAGTCCGATGTGTACACCAAGTGATTTGATTTTGGGTAAGAATAGCCAATAAATTAAAAATTGTACTATATTAATTTCTAAATAAGCCTGCCATTGTATATTCATAATTGCTACAATTGCTATATGCTGTATCAGCAGTATTACACTGAATCACACAAATTAATAAAGGATGAGTGCTGTGGTGATGGGACTAGAACTGGCCTCAGCAACCAGCATCCAAAATCTTTGAAAATCAACACCATCAACTGGCAGACTGCAAGCACGGACCACACCAAATACACCTGTTATGAGTTCCAGATACAGTGTGCAACAACCCAGTGACAGACATCAGCAGTCCTGCCCTGAGAGACTGTTATGACAGATGGAGCCTTAAGTCATGGACTGAAATAACTCAACAGACAACTTAGAGGGATGGCCCATAGACTAAGGGAATGATAGCTGTGTGTATATTGTCATGGTTCAGCCCCAGCTGGGAGCTGAGCACTGTGCAGACACTCTCTCTAAGGGGAAGGGGGGGGTGGCAGGGGGAAGAGGAGGGAAAAGTAAACCAAAGGCCAGCCTTGTGTTTTAGGACAGCAGAGAAAGATAACAATAATATGACTTTATAGCAAAATATACACAACTGGTGATACACAGTGCAGTTTCTCACTGAACCGCACAACTCAGGCTGTACAACTCGGAGCCATTCTGAAGCCAGATCATCCCCAAACTTCACATCCTGATGCCATGTACTCCTCCCCCACCAACCCCCCTTTATGCTGAGCATGATGTCATTGGTATGGAATACCCCCTTTGGTTAGTTTGGGTCATCTCTCCTGGCCGTGTCCCCTCCCAGCTTCCTGGGCTCAGCTTTGATCAGGAGCAACTTTGGCCTTGAATTGGCTGATGTTTACTCTCTGGGGCCTGCAGAGAGCTTCTAGTTGCTTCTTGCAGCTACCTTTTCTGCAGCTCCTCCTTCTCCATTAGAATCCAGCTACGCAAAACTGTGACATGATCAGGGAATTGGGAAGAGGGACCCCTCCAGGAGGTGCATGGTGAGGTCCAGGTGACACCTTGCGCATCTTCAGTGTACTTGAAGACTTCACCAGTTTCCCAGAGAGGCGTGAGCAGAAGGCCATGTGGAGAGAAGCACCACTGCTAATTGATGCAGCCTGATGCAGCCTGCATCTCCCAGCTGAGCTTGGTTTTCAGAGCCCAATAAATAACGTTTTGGAGCACAGCAGAGCCTGTGTTCATCACAGGCAGATGCAGAAGGGAAAGTTTTTCCCCAAAACTTTGTTTTTTGGGTAACCTCAGCATCAAATGGGTGAGCAGAGAATATGCCACTTATGTCTGTGGACTTCTAAAGGGCTTGTGTTTCCATGTGTGCACTTGTTTGTTTTCCGGGAAAAGGTCTCAACCTGATTTACTTAGCTCACAGAATATGCCCAAAGAGGGACTTGGTAACCCTTTAGAGAAGGTGGCTCTGGCACAGCTTGTTGGTGGGTGCAGGATCAGCCCAGGTGATATTCTGATGTCCTGGGTCAAGTACCTGATACTTCTAATGGGAGAAAATTGTAGAACTCCTGAAACTGGTCCTCCTGGTATAGTGTTTTGCAATTACTCACCCCCCAAACCCATGTTTGTACTTTGCATTTCCCCAGTCTTGGCTGTTTTTGCCACCCCCTGCCTTGTAAAAGAAAAGTGGAGCTGTAGTAATTGCTTGTAGCTCAGAGAAGAACCTGACTCTCCCCATGCAGAGCAGCTGAGCAGTACCATGAAGCTTATCTCAGGCATCTTCCATAAAGATTTGCAATAACAGGTCAATAAGGGGCTGCTGGAAAAGCAGAAAATTGCTATTGATGTCTTTCTGCAGACAGGCTGTGAAGTGCAGCAGAACTGGCTTGTGCTTCCAGAAGGTTTTTGGGGCAAGAAGTTTCTAACTGTGATCCATCAGACCATGAAGAGTGCCTACAGAGCCCTTTCAGCAGGACAGTCTTGTCAGCCTTAACAGCAGTTGTAGGCAGTAGAATCATGGAATGGTTTGGGTTCTAAGGGACCTTTAAAGGTCATCTAGTCCAACCCCTCTGCAATAAGCAAGGACATCTTCAACTAGATCAGGTTGCTCAGAGCCCCGTCCAACCTGAATGAATGTTTCCAGAGATGGAACAGCTACCACCTTTCTGCACAACCTGTGCCAGTGTTGCACTAACCTCATCATATAAAAAATTCTTATATCTAGTCTGAATCTATACCCCTTTAGTTTAAAACCATTACCGCTTCTCCTATCACTAGAGGCCCCACTAAAAAGTCTGTCCATCATCTCCCTAGTCTCCTCTGTGATGATCTCAATGCAGAGCTGGAACAGACCCATCTTGTTGAAGACAAAGTCCACCATGGCCCTTCCCAAGGTTAAAAACAAGACTGCGGTGCACCATGTCTCCTGCACCCTTTCAAGTATAGTATATTCATTCTGCTTAAGCTCTGAGTGGCACAAGTAGATGGTTTTATTCCTTCTTCCTAATTGAAATGTGTCTCCATTTTCACTCGATTCCTTGGTTTACACCAGTGAGTTGGATGATGAGTTTGGAACATGTTAATTCCTCTGCAGTATTGGTCCACGCTCCCCAGGGGGAATATGGGCAGGCACTTCCTTGTGTCTTATGTTTATATGAAAAGCATACCTATGGGCAGGGACAGCACAGAGGTTGTGAGGCTAGAACTTCATGCCCAAGGGTTTCTGAATGTCCATGTATTTTGCCACCTGGATGGATGTGGAGGTTTGTCCCTAGATGGAGGCCAGACACCCACCAAAGCTGCTCTATCACTCCCCTTTGCAGCTGGATAGGGGAGAATATAGATATTGAGAGGCTCAGGAGTGAGATAAGGACAGTAAGAGATCATTCTACAATCAGTGACATTGGCAGAACAGACTCAGCACAAAGGAAAGAAAACTCTCTAATTGATGACACTGCCCTGCACTCCCAGTGACACCAGAGTCGGGTGATGAGAAGTGCATCCAGATCTTAAAGCACCTCCCCCCACCCCTCCCTTCTTAGCAGACTGATCTTTAGTCAGGATTTCTCTCCCTTCATCCCCCCCCATTGTGGCACAGGGAGGGGCAGGGACTGGGAAAATGGGGGTTTTGGTCAGTTCCTCACAAGTTGTTTTCCTTCTTGGCCGGGGGGCATTCATTCCACACACCCTTCCCCTGCTGCACCGTGGGGTCCCACTCATGTGAGATGGCCCTCCACAAACTTCTTCAATGTGAGTCCTTTCCCACAGGGCTTCAGATCTTCCCCAGCTGCCCCAGCATGGGTCACTTCTATGGGGTGCAGTCATAATCATAGAATGTCTCTCAGGCCCAGACTGCTCCAGCCTCGTCCCCCATGGAGTCACAGCTCCCCCAGGAAACCTGCTCCAGCATGGGTCTCTCTCTCACTCATCTCTGTGTCTCTGTTTCTCTCCATGGGCTGCAAGTGCTGGCAGAGGCTTGCTCCAAGGCTGGTTACAGCGTTTTTTGTATGTCTCCACCTGTTCCAGCATGGGGCCTCTCCCCAGGCTGCAGGTGGGGTCTCAGCCTTGTCCATGGGCTGCGAGGGGACACCCGCTCCACCATGGGTTACTCCACAGGCTGCAGGGGCATCTTTCTCTCTGGCACCTGGGGGCCTCCTCCCTCCCCCTTCACTGATCTTTGTGTCTGCACAACTCCTTACATCTTCTCACTCCCTTCTCTGGTGGAAAAATGCAGCTGCTAGTGGGTTTTTTTTTCACTCTGTGATTCCCAGAGGCGCTGTGACCATTGCTGTTTGGCTCGGCCTTGGTCAACAATGACTCCGGCTTTTACTCTCTGGGGCCTGCAGAGAGCTTCTAGCTGCTTCTTGCAGAAGCCATGCCTGCATGTCCCCCCTTCTCCACCAAAACCCAGCCATGCAAAACTACAGCAATGCATGAACCCAAGTTGCCTGTCAGGGAGCCGGGACAAGCAGCACATGGACTGTAGTCAGTCCAGCTTTCATTGGGTCTCAAAAACGTCACAACCTCTCAATGGCTCTGGGTGGATATTTTTAAGGTTTCTGTGCTTTCATCACCAAAGCATCAGAAAACTCTGCATGCTAAGAGGTAGTTTGTGGCAAGGACCAAACTGTTTCTTTCCATGATGAAGCACAGTTGCAGTTTTAGGGCTTCTTTGCCCCCTCAGCTGCCATTGCATGCCCACCCTGCTGGATCCAAAGTTTTGCATACTCATCTCGGATCAATACTGAGCTCGTTTATTTGAACACACACACAGCTTATATAGGTTTCTATATAAGTACACGAGTTACATTACATTGCTATTGGTTATATGCTCTGTTCAACCGCCTTACATTCACCTCACTATTGCTAACAATTGGTTAAAGCTACACACTTTAGTCCTTATAAGGAAGCTGTTAACATTCTTGCAGTTTCTTCTCTCATGGCTTGTTTCTTACAAGCTCCTGTTCTCACAGACATCTGCTCTCCTGTTACTGCATTCCGATCATGCCCGATTCACTTGACTCCCAGGCCTGCTCCCATGGGAATTGAGCCACGTGGCAATAAATCTGGATGGGCCACAAACCCACTCCTCTCAAGATACATTGCTACAATTCCCCGTTCTTGTTTATGGACCAGACAGACCCTGAGAAAAGCATTATCCATCCTGCAAGAAAAACACTGTGACATACACAGCAAAAATAACACTAAGGCAAAAATAATTAACAATAAGTCCTTATTTAACTAAATCTAAAAGCCATCTCGTAAACAGAAAGCCATACTGTAAAATGTGGCAAGCTAAAAACTGCTAATTGGTTACACACACTGTTCACAAACTGATTAATTAGTAATTATAACAAGTTCTGATAAGCATAACTTATAGCTAAACATTATTAGTTTACCTTTGATGTCTAAAAGTTATCGGCACACCTGCTGTGTCGACCATTTATTATGGATAGTTCATGACATGTTCACTTACTTCCAAATACCTTCCCACAACTCTTTCTTGGTTTAGGGTGATGTATGGAAATAGACTCTATAACTCTGAGGAAAGTGTCCTGGGCGCACCTAGGACGTTTGCTCCTCAGTTGCTCCCTTGGGCAGGCAGAGACATTTGAGTCACGGCACCAAAATTGATGTATGGAAATAGACTCTGTAACTTGGAAGTTATAAAGTAGGTATGTTTATTGCGCGCAGGTGCCCAGGGGATCACTCCGCCACAAAAACGTGCACCCCAATGTAGTGAACCGACCCCACATTTATACAGTAAGACAATGAATATTCTATTAACGACTATACATAATTATTACCTAAACCCACCTACTCTTGCTTTACATGTTAATTAGCTTATCAGTCCTTGCACAGATCCTTAACGTGAGGGTCTTGCAAACTTGCAGTGTTCTTAGTTTGAGCTAATTTATGTCCTTGTTAACTATCTGTCTTCCTCTAGTAAGGTCTGTGGATGCAATTCGAGTCCTTTGTCACTCATCTGTTTTTCTTTAACAAAGGGATAAGTGACATCTGTGATGGATATCATTCCACCCTCAAATTCTTACTCTTTATCTTCTCCTTAGTGTGAGGCTTTCACAAGTAAGCCCCTTGCTATGGAAAAAAACAGACTTCCTCCTCCATGATTACCTTGCTGAGTTCTAAGAGCTATCCCCATGACTACACTACACATATACTTATGATTCTATACCCACACATCAATCCCCCCTTTTCTATCACACTAAGTAAATTCTTTTACTTAACTTACCTGAATGATATAAGGCATTGTACATAATAGTTACCCTTTTAAACATTCTCCAAACCCACAGGTACAACATAATGGTTAATATTGCTAAAATTCCTAATTAGTAGAACCACAATAGGGTGCACCATAACATTAAGGACGCCTGTTGCAGAAGGTGACCAACCAAAAAGAGTATCCCACCAGTTATGTTTTCCATCTTGTTCTACTTTAAGACCTTCCTGACCCCCTTCATATCATGATGGACCGTAAGAATTTTCCCTTTCCTTTGATTTCTTCTAGCAAATCTTCATATTTTAACAATTCTTCTACACTACTTATATTTAATCCTATGGGGACAGGAAATACTGTTTGTGATAGGGTAAGATCAGACCTTAAGAGTTGGTGAGTGATTGGGGCTGAGTAAGTAAAGTCACATCCTGTGATAGTAGTGAAATTACAGATACAATAGTTCGAGTATTGTGTTGTCTCCTTTACTTTTTCATCTGTGGTTATTGTGCCACACTTCATTCTCAAGCATGCACATCCCTTTCCTGCATATATAATTATTGTTTTTAAAATCTGCATTTGGTTGGGCCTCAAACTGACACGTCTTTTGGTCCATATCTAGGCAAGTATCCTGAGCTATTATGGTGTTACTTTCGCAGATAAAGCCTTGCTGTTCTTTCATGATGCAAGATTCAAGGTCTATTGTTTGCCACTTATTGCTGGTCTTCCTAGCCCAAGTCCTATGCTCAAAAGAATACAACAGAGTCCATCGTGGTTAATCCCAAGGGCCACAATGGGTGTATGGTAATTACTGCTGCATTATGGATCGTTAACACAAAGGCTGTGACTATATGTGTGTCAGGGTCTTAAGTGAAGTTGACCATACTCCACCATGACAGGAGCTTCCTTTCCATCTCTGTAGCACTATCCCAAACCATCTTTCAGATTTCCATAGGAAATATGCCTTCCATCTCTTATTACAGATTCCAACACTGATTGCATCTATAGTTGGGGTTGGATGCAGCTTAGAGCCAGGGCAACATCATCCTGTAATCCACCTAATGCCTCAGTAATCAATTGATGGTCATCTTCATTTATCTGTCCCCCACCTTGGAATTATCTTTGATACCAACCATTGGTGTGCTCCTAGTGCTAGTAATGAGGATCTCAATGGTTGTTGCAGTTTTGATATATCTGCTGGGGTAGCAGCCAATTTATTCATTACCTCTAAATTTATTGAGTTTAGCACTCCAAGCCCTGTTCCTAGCACTCCAGTTACATCTCTTGTTTTTCGGTTCCCATAAATATTTCTCCTCTTTCTTAACCAAGTCATCCACCCCTCATATGAGGTTTGTAAGAAGGGGGAACAGGATGGTTTTATATCAGAGATGTTAACCTGCATTTATAACTCTATCCTTTTAAGAGACCATTATGGGTTAAATAATATCTGTTGTCCTGTGTTTTTGATTATGTATGGGCCAATTTTACAGATACAGGGTTCAAGTTTGAGAGGTTGTATAGTTAGCATTGTGGTCACAGGATCTTTTGTTGTAGTTGATCTGCTATGGCCTGTATTTCAAATTTAAATGAAAGTCCAATGGTATTATTGACCCAAAGACAGGTCACTCTCGTGGCCTGTACCAGGGTGAAGTTATGCCAGCAGTCTTGTTCCTCAGGGGTACATACTTTGGTGCTCTTAACAGTAGGAGTAACTGATACAGTAATCTGGGATGCCTTTTTGTGAGTTGTTCCATTAACTAGTCAGCACCCTATTCTGATTTCTTCCTCTATGGTTCTCTGAAGTTGATGAGTTTTCTGCTCTATATCCCTGCTCCATTCTCTTCTCATATATACTTGATTTCCATGCATAACCACGGTAGCCAGATTTAAGTCTTCCCAAGGGGGATATTCTCCCATGGACCCAGTATACCCAATGTATGCTTGAGACCATGGCCATTCATTGTTCAGTATCTGGCAATTTAGCATTTTCCTAAACCTCTCAAAGTCATCTGTCCATTGTGGAAGGTTATCCAGATCATAGTACTTTCAATACTCCTGAGGTAGGTCACAATCAGCTTGGAAAGCTGTACAATTGAAATGTATTATGGTGCCACACTCATCGCTAAGAGTACAATCTTCTTTCTGAATAGAGATACTGCTTAGGCTCTTAAGTACTATAACTGTTAAGATCAATCTCATTTTCTATGGCTACAAGTAAACTAGTATTCATTAATTGTTCTAGTTGATAAGTACGACTGCATTCAACACCATAAGGAGATTAGAATGAATTTTTGTAGGCTGTTTGATTTAGCATCCTTTCCATTTGGCAGATGACTGCTTTGTTCACTTATCTGCATTGTTTCTACTCTTATTTGCCCAAATGAGTTTAAGTTTCAGTCCCTTGTTATCAGGGGCTACTTTCCACGAAGTTGCAGGGGCTTTCTTAAACTGGGTATAGTGAATCCAGGAGTTCTGTCCCTCAACCTTGATTGCAGTGTAGGTAGTGAGAAGGACTTGATAAGGTCCCATCATTCTTTCTGTAAAATACTTAACATATACATAGTCCCCGAGTTGTACATTATGAACAGGCCCATCCAGACCCCTACTACGTGTACCCATTACATGCTTTTGATTCTCTCCAGTTGTTTATTTAGTGCCACTATGTAGGAAGTCCTTGTTTATTCACCAATCTAAAAACATTCCTTTTCGCACCCCATAAGGTCATCCATACAAAATTTTGAATGGGCTAAGCCCTTCTCTTGCTCTGGGTTTAGTTTGTATTTGGGTAAGGGCCAGTGGCAAAGACTGAGGCCAAGTTAGGTCTGTTTCCTGTTCTAACTTGACAATCTGTTGTTTGATTAGGTGGTTCATTTTCTCCACCTGACCACTTGATTATGGTCAGCATGGAGTGTGTAATTGCCAGTCTATTCCTAGATAGTGGCTAATCTGTTTTACTACCTGTGGTAGTTTTGGCCCTAGCTAAATGCCAAATACCCACCAAGCCGCTCACTCACTCCCCCCTTCAGCCAAAAAGGGGAGAAAATAGATATTAGGAGGCTTAGGACTTGAGATAAGGACAGAGGGATCACTCTCCAGTTAATGCAATGGGCAAAACAGACTCAGAACAGAATAAAGTGATTTATTACTACTACAACTAATACACCCAGTGAACCGGAACGAGATAAGAAGCAGCCAGGTCTTAAAGCGCCTTCCCCTCCCTTCTTAGCACACTTAGAACTCATCACAATTTTACTCCCTTCTCACCCTCCCCCCCCCCAACATAGCATGGGGAGGGGCAGGGACTGGGCAGTGGGGTTCCAGCAATCCCTCACAAGCTGCTTTCCTCCTCCAGATCTTATCACTTCTACTTCCCACCACCACCACCCTTCACCTCTTTGCACTCTTGACTTCAATCATAGATGCGCTCCCTTCTTCCCTCCCATCTCAGCACAAGGAGGGGCAGGGAATAGGGGTTTTCAGTCCATTCCTCCCAAGCTGTCTTCCATCTCAGCTGCAGGGGGGAAGGACAGGACATTCCACACACACACATACTTCCCTGGTGGCGCAGTGGGGTCCCACCCACGTAAGAGTCATATCCAAACTTCTACAGCGCGAGTCCTCTCTATCAGGGAGTCATCTCCTCACCACAGGCCTCTTAGCAGGAGTCCCCTCCATGGGGTGCTGACATCCGGGTCCAGACCCCCCCGGCCTGGTCCCCCGCAAAGTCACAAGTCCTGCAGCAATCCTGCTGAGGCATGGATCAATCTTCACAGGGTGTAGGTGTCTCTGCTCCCCATCCTCATCCATGGGCTTCAGAGGGACACCCGTTTCACCATGGTCTTCACCATGAGCTGCAGGGGAAACTTTTTCACAGTCCCATCTGGTCGGTCCGTCCCTCCCCCCCACCCCCCCATCAGCCCTGGCCTTGGTGTCTGTGCAGCTTGTTACATCTTCTTACTCCCGCTCCAGTGGTGAAGTACACCTGCCAGCAGGTTTTTTCTCTCCTATATGTGATTCACAGAGGCGCTATGACCTGCTCTGATAGGCCCAGTCTTGAACTTGGCCTTGAACTGACCATGTTTTCAAAATACGGGGCTTGCAGAAAGCTGTAACTGTGGCTTATAAAAGCCATCAAAGCAGCACAGCCACTCAACTGCAACACTACCTTGGACACAAAATGTGGTCCCCTATCTGAGGATATTACTGCTGGCACTCCCAACCTGGGTATTATTTCTTGGAGTAATATTTTGGTCACTTCCCAAGCTCCAGCAGTTCTGCATGGGAAGGCTTCTGGCCAGCCTGAGAAGGTATCTGTTCGAACTAACAAATACCAATACCCTCCTTTTCTAGGGAGCCCTGAGAAATCAATCTGCCAATGTTGCCCCAGACCATTTCCTTTTCCAAATTTTAGCCCTTTCATAATTTTAGGATTAGTCTGGAGACAAAGATCACATTGCAGAGTTGCCCGCTTAACAGTAGTGTATAGGTTTCACGCTATCATGTTTTTAACAAGATCTTTATATAGGGCTTCTGCCCCCCAGTGCCTTTTCCTGTATTCTTCTCAAACTACTGACCATATCATGTAGGAAGGGATCACTATCATCCCAAGAGAGGTTATAGCCCACCCTTCCTCATCATACAATCCTTCTAGGTCATTGATAAGTTTACCATCTTCTTTTGTATATTCCAGTTTACCTTCTAAAGATACTTATCCATTAGGCATTAATGCACCCTCTATCATAACAGTTTCCCTGGCTGCTTGTTTTGCTTCCCTGTCTGCCAGCTCGTTCCCTTTTTCCAATTCTGTGCTCACTTTCTGGTGTGCCTTAATGTGCATAATTGCCACCTTTTCAGGAAATTGGACTGCATCCAGGAGTTCCAAGATTTCTTGTGTGCTTGATGGTCTTTCCTTGGGAATTTAACAGTCCTCTTTCTTTCCAGATTGCTCCGTGAGCACATACCACTCCAAAGGCATATTTAGAGTCAGTTCAAACGTTTATAATACTTCCTCAGGCTCTTTCCAGGGCTTGGGTAAGAGCTATGATCTCAGCCTTTTGGGCTGATATGTCAGCTGGTAGTGGCCCAGACTACTACCTTTTTGGGAGTGGTGACAGCATATCCAGAATGTCACCTTCCATTTAGCATATAGCTGCTTCCATCGGTGAACCAATGTTCGGCTCCTTCGATAGGGGCATCTTTAAGATCCATGTGGCTGGAGTATGTGGCCTCGATCATTTCTAAGCAATCGTGACACACTGGTTCCCCAATATTTCCCTCGAGGAATGAAGCCAGGTTGAGGATATTTGTGGCCGCAATTTCAACATCATCTTGTTCAACCATTATAGCTTGGTACTTCAGGAATCTCTGTGGGGAAAGCCAATGCTCTCCCTTTGCTTCAAGGACCGTGGATACAGTATGGGAAACTAGGACAGTCATTTTCTGGCCCAGGGTGAATTTTTGGGCTTCTTGAATGTTTAGAATGACAGCTGCTACTGCCCTCAGGAAGCTAGGCCACCCTTTTGCAGCAGTGTCCAGCTGTTTGGAGAAGAACACTACTGCCTATCTGTATGGTCCTAATTCTTGTGCCAATATTCCTAGTGCCATCCCCTGCTTTTCGTGGAAGAATAGGAATAATGGCTTACTTACATCAGGAAGTCCCAATCCCAGTGCCCACATCAGGGCTTTCTTCAGCTGATGGAAAGCTTGGTCTGACTCAATATCCCACTGAAGATCTTTCTGGTTGGCTGCCATCAGGGAATATAGTGGCTTAACAAGCAGACCATAATCACATATCCAAAGTTGACACCACCCCGTCATACCTAGGAATGTTCATAGCTGCTTTACAGTTCGTGATCCGGGGGTTTGGCATATGGCCTCCTTCCAGGCTTGTCCTAAGATCCGTTGTCCAGCACTGATCTCGTACCCTAGGTACATGACCTGTTGCAGCACCACCTATGCCTTTTTCTTAGAAACCTGATACCCCTGTAATCCCAGAAAATTTAACAGACTCGCAGTCCAGGTGATACAGGATTCTTCAGTTTTGGTAGTGATAAGATCATCCAGGTATTGCAGCACTTTCCCTTCTGATGGCAGTTCCCATGATTCCAAGTCTTTTGCCAACTGGTTCCCAAAGAGTGTGGGGCTGTTTTTAAACCCCTGGGGCAACATCATCCATGTGAGCTGGGTCTTTTGACCACTTTTGGGATTTTCCTGTTGAAAAGAATAAATTTTCTGGCTGGCTTCATGGAGAGGGAGGCAAAAGAAAGCATCTTTCAAATCTAAGACTGTAAACCAAGCTAAATACAGGGTTAATGTGGTCAGTAGTGTGTAGGAGTTAGCTACCACTGGGTATAGATCTTCTGTTATTTTGTTGATAGCTCTAAAGTCTTGGACTATCCGATAGAACCCATCAAGTTTCTTGACTGGGAAGATAGGCATATTGAATTCTGACTCACATTCTCTTAGTAGCCTTAGTTCTATGACCTGTTCTATAATTGGACAAATTCCTCCCCTATCTTCCCTTTTCAATGGGTATTGTTTGATCCTTACTGCACTGTCAGTAAGTAAGCTTACTGAAGGGAGCTTGTAAACAGGAGTGGATTCAGCTTTTTAAAAGGATAGACAGTAGCAGGACAAGGGGGAATGGATTAAAACTAAAGGAAGGAAGGCTTACATTAGATATTAGGGGGAAGTTTTTTACAGAAAGAGTGGTGAGGTCCAGGAACAGGCTGCCCAGAGAGGTGGTGGATGCCCCATCCCTGGAAGTGTTCAAGGCCAGATTGGATGGGGCCCTGGGCAACCTTGTGTAGATCCAGGCCTGAGGTTGGTGACCCTGCCTGTGGCAAGGGTGCTGGACCTCTATGATCCTTGGGGTCCCCTCCAACCCATGCCACTCTATGATATAAAACATAACAATAATAACTCACACATAAAACAAAGCCATAAAATTTAAACTCAAATTTCCAAATATTAATCATACAACTTTTGTTCTAATAAATGTTTGTCCGGCAGCTGCATAAAAGATAAAGTATAAACCAAATGCAATTATGTGGAGGGCCACTTACCCTTCTCCTGCCTCATATATAGCTGTCATCAACAGGTCCATCCTGGCTCCCGACACCAGAATGATGTTGGAATGCAGCAGTGGCCTCAGATTTGCTCGATCTACCCCCAAGATCACTTGCTGACCAATAGTGTGGCTGCTAATTTCCTCCTTACCAGGGTACCCTCCCCACAGGGACTGTGCTGTACACCAGACATCTCTACACAGTTTACCAGCTGCCCCAGCCACACATATGAATTACAGGCTCCCTTTACCAAAAGTAAATATACTATTTATATCCACAGCTTCAGATAATTGTTGTCTGCTCCCCAGGTGAGCAGCTGGCAGCAGAGGGCTCCTCTAAGGAAAGCGTCCTGGGCAAACCTAGGGCATTTGCTCCTCAGTTGCTCCCTTGGATGGGTAGAGACAGTTAAGTCAAAGCACCAAAATTGATGCACAGAAATAGACTCTAACTCAGAAGTTATAAGTTAGGCATGTTTATTTCACAGAGGTGCCCAGGGGATCACTCCACCACAAAACATGCACCCCAATGTAGTGAACCAACCCCACATTTATACAACAAAACAAAGAACATTCTATTAACACCTATACATAATTATTACCTAAACCCACCTACTCTTGCCTCTTGCTATGGAAAAAAAACAGACTCCCTCCTCCTCCATGATTACCTTGCTGAGTTCTAAGAGCTATCCCCATGACTACACTACACATATACTTATGATCCTACACCCACACATGAAGGGCAGTCTGCATCCCTGTCTGTTTACTGACAAAATCACCATGAAAGGAGACCAATAACAGCCAATTACACTCACAACTAGCCATAACACAGAGTGCTGCCTAGCACAAGGTCAGACCAACAGGTTGTCTAAGAGGCACCAAACCTATAGCCCTTCCCAACCAGCTGCTTTTATGGGGAAGTGATGTCAGGTGGTGTGGGAAAAAGCCCAGGCTAACTCAGCTCAAATGGGATAACTCAGCTCACCTGGGGTGGCTGCTTGAGGAGGTTTATTCTGGCCCAGCCAGAACCAGGACATTATCCACCCCATTTTCCACACCATCTACCTCATTCCCAGATCTTACATTTGGGAGGTTCATAGCATCATTTATCTATTATGAAGAACATCTGCCATAGACTGATTTGGTTATACACCAAGAAATTAGCGGCTGTTCTCACCTAGAATTGAATCCCCTTGGGGTACACACTGGATTTCCTCATCCTTTTGCATCACGCACCAAGTACACCCAGGTCCCTGAGCAAAATAAATGCCAGGAAGGGGTTTGCTTTTGCCTGAAGCAGGAACAACCCAGACTGTTTTCCCCAACAGGCTTTTCATGTGCACTACAGGGACTTTATCTCCTTCTGCAGTCTGTGGGAGTTTTGATTGGGTGGGGCCAGCTTGTCGCTGCTCAGAGCCCCACTGGAAATCATTCTTCTTCTTGGTTCAATGGTAGAGAGGGCTCACAATGAGACTATAGTTGGGGATATGCATTTGCCAGAAACCCACAGTGCCTAAGAAAGATCGTGTCTCCTTTTTATTGGTTGGTGGACACATCGCTGCTATTTTATTGGTAACATCCATAGGGATCTGACGATGCCCATCCTGACATTTTATTCCTAAAAACTGGATTTCCTGAGCAGGTCCCTTGCCATTACTGCGTTCCTATTCAAGCCTGCTGTGTGAGTAATGCAACCCACTTACTCCATTTAGCATCTGTTGCATGATATGTATAGGGGACCCTCCCCTTGAAGATCAAACAGGAAGTCATCTGTGCAGTAGCACTTTAGCTACTCTGAGAAGGACCAGATGATAAAAATATGGTCTACACAATAGCCAGGGAGAATTGCCCTACCTGGAGTCTCTGGCAAGCTAAAAAATGCTAATTGGTTACACACACTGTTCACACCAAACTGATTAATTAGTAATTATAATGAGTCCTGATAAGCATAACTTATAGCTAAACATTGATAGTTTACCTTTGAAGTCTAAAAGTTATCTGCAGATCTGCTGTGTCGACCATTTATTATGGATAGTTCATGACATGTTCACTTACTTCCAAATACTTTCCCACAACTCTTTCTTGGATTAAGGCAGTCTGTACACCTGTGTTCAAGGCCGTTGTGTTTTGAGAATGTGATTACCAAAAACCTCTCAGCATGAGTAACTTTCCTGTTTCATGGGAATTCAAGGATATTGTCAGGGCCTATGTCTTCTGTGAGGAGAGCCGGGTCGCCGGCAGGCCTGCTGTCCTCCCCAACAATTTTTTTTTCCTTTTAGTATCTGCGTTACAAAAACTGCTTGTAGAGATTTCTGCAAGGGCCCTTTGCAGAAAGCTCAATAAACATGGCAGCAAGAGTAAGACAAGTACTCTAATTACCAAAGCAAATAATCCAAATTTGACCATTGACAATATCCATCCTGAAATTTCCCACTCATGAAGCCAATTGTCCAATCCAAATAATCCATTTTCCTGTTGCATCTTTTGTGTTTAATTAATTAATTTCTGAGTGCTGAGTGGTCATATAGATTCATGCATCACATGCCTTTCAGAGTCTTCACAACCATGTTCATGCTGTTATACCAGAACTGAAAATCGACAATGTTAATAGATGGAAAATCTATAATACATGTGTGAAATGGATCACCAAGTATTGCTAGGGACAGGTAAAAGGGATCTTGACCCGTCTGATTGGGCCAAGTTATCCATATGTTAATTCTGGGCAAAATGCTAGTTATTCTAGCCAGTGCAGTCATGCCCAGTATACCAATAATATCGAAGATTAGGTGGATAATCATGTTCGACCATGATCATCTTTCGAATCATCACTGGTGGCCTCAATTGACAGTTCCTTCCATGGTTTGATCCATCGAGCTGGAATCCAATGTGGTCCTGTATCTGTAATAACACACATATAACCTCTGCCAGTTAGTTTAACCTCAGTGGGTCCTTTCCACTGTCCAGTGGCAGGATCTTTATAAGACACTTTTATTCCTGTTCCTTGATCACAGCTAATTCTAGCAACCAAGGCTTTGCTGTGAATAATCATTGGTGGTTTGTCACCATTGCCTGCTAAACGCAAGAAGTTTAACACATATAACACTTTCCAAACCTGCTACTGGGGGGATAAACCCGGTTCCCCCATTTTTTGTTTGTTCAAGAGCTGTTTAACAGTTTTATGTGCACGTTCAATGATGGCTTGTCCTGTGGATGAGTGAGGGGTACCAGTATGATGCTGTAGACCCCAAAGTTGACAAAAATCCTAAAAACTGTGCGAAACATAAGCAGGGCCATTTTTCATCTTAATGGCGACAGGCACTCCTAAAACAGCAAAGCAAGCTCGTACGTGGTGTCGCACACGCTTTACCGATTCTCCAACCAACGAAGTACCCCAAATGACATGAGAAAAGGTATCCACTGATACATGCAAGTATCACAAGCGTCCGAATTCAGGAACATGGGTTACGTCCATTTGCCACAACTGTAGGGGTTGAAGACCACGTGGATTAACACCTAAACCTATCCCAAAACCTAACTGTTGACAATCAGGGCAGGACTGTACTATTCCTTGCGCGTCAGTCATAGAAAGCCCAAATTGTCGTGCGATCATTTTTGCTCCTTGATGAACAAAGGCATGAGAAAGACAGGCTTGTTCAAAGAGTTTCACAGGAGGCCCAGACCAGGCTGGTGCAGCCAGCATATCAGCACGGTCATTACCAAGGGCTAGACCAGAATCGAGGAAATGACTGCGGATATGTGTGATAAAATAGCTTTCAGTGCGCTGATTCAATAACGATAATAATTGATAGAATAGTTGGTATAGGGTAAGATTATTCAGTTCCTTTAAAACAGAACGTTCCAGATGTCGTACCACACCTACAACATATAGAGAATCTGAAACCACATTTAAAGGTTCATGAGGCCAGTTTGTGAAAACCCAGACTACTGCACGAAGTTCCAAAGTCTGTAGCGAGTCAGTTGGACCGCTGGGAATGACATGATCACACCAAACCTGATCGTGTTGCTAGGTGATGGCTGCTCTCCTTGAATTTCTGCTGGCATCCGTAAAGAGCGTCAAGCCAGTCACAGGCGTTTTGGACCGAACTGGATTAGCTTCAAAACAATGATCAGACAACAAAGAAAACATTCTGTGCACAGGGTAAGCATTGGAGACAATACCATGATATGCAGCTATGGCAAACTGAAAATCTAAAGATGGTCTAAAAGCCCAATCAAGATACAATTGCATTAAAGGGACGGGAATGCAGCAGGGTTCATAACCTGCTATTTCCAGAAGACGCGTTCTACCTTTCATAATAAGTTGTGAAAACAATTCTAAACAGGTAACTATAGATTTTCTGAGAGTATAAGACAAAAAGATCCATTCCAAAATTGCCATAGGATCTTTGCATTAAGACAGCAAAAGGATGTATCTGACTGCTGATTAAAGCAAGCACAGTGGATAGTTCTGGATTATAGCAAGTTGAATTCTGGATTATAGCAAGTTGCCTTAGAAACACTTATCTATAATCTTCTGTAAGGCCAGTTTCTGATCAGGATCTAGAATGCGAGCTTCTTTCGCATTAGTACTTGTGCCTTAAAGAGGCATCAGAGGGGCTAGATCTCTATTAGAAATACCACAAAGGTTTCGAATCTACTGGATATCACCTATTAACTTCTGGACATCTGTTAACATGCGTATTTCAGTTTGCAAGGAAATCTTTTGAGGAGTGACATGATTACCCAACCTAAATATTTCCACGGTGATGTTTTCTGCACTTTTTCAAGTGCAATCTTCAATCCCCTTTTTTCCAGATGTGGTATGAGATAGTCCAAGACTACCTGTGCATCCAAATTTTTTCCAGCAATTAAAATGTCATCCATATAATGATAAATCAATAGCTCGGCAAACAGTTTGCGGACAGGTTCTAGTGCCCACGAGACATATAACTGACACATAGTTGGTGAATTGTTCATACCTTGGGGTAACACCACCCAATGGTATCTTTTAGCATGTTCTGCCTTGTTTATGGAAGGCACCGTGAAAGCGAATTTTTCACAGTCCTCCGAGTGCAAAGGAATGGTAAAGAAACAGTCTTTTAAATCAATTATTAATATTTCCTAATCTTTTGGGGTCATCACTGGGGATGGTAGTCCTGGCTGCAAAGCACCTATGTCTTGCATTACAGCATTAATCTGACGCAGATCATGTAATAGTCGCCATTTTTCCAGTCTTTTTGGGTATTGTAAAAATCGGGGTATTCCAAAGACTAGTAGAAGGCACTATGTGGGCAGAATTCAATTGTTCCTAAACCAAATCTATGACTTTGGACAGCTTCTCATTACTGAGCAGCCATTGATCTACCCAAACAGGCATTTCAGTTGTCCAATTTAATTTGAGCATCGGCTACCCATCAATGACCGCTGCTGAAAACCCTGAGTCACAATTTTCGTACCCATTTGACTTAATAGATCAGGTCCTATTAAGACTATGGGGACAGTCATGATATAAGGGCAGGTCTTAACCTGCGAGCCATCTTTAAAACAAAATTGTACAGGGTCTTTGCTAATAGCAGTTGCCTGCACACCACCAATACCAAATATTGCTGTCGAGGCCTGTATCACCCCCCAGTGTTGTTGCCAACAAGTTTGAGGGATAATGGTTATGTCTGCACCAGTGTCAATAATCATCGTCAAAGTTATTTTTTCTCCCTTTGAATTTTGAATTACTACTGTTTCCTCCGGTTTACTGTTTTGAATATCAAGCGCTAATAGTGCCCCTGGCACCCCTGTGGAACCAAACCCTCCTTTTCCTCTAAACATTGTCCCCGTGCGAGGGACTTTGGCTTCAAAGGGCACCAGTTGAGCTATGCGCACTCCTTTTGAAATGGTAACCAGAGACATGGGTGTATATGCCATTACCATAATATTTCCTGTAAAATCAGCATCGATCACTCCAGGGACCACAAAAATACCTTTTCTAGATGTTGAAGAATGGCCCAGTAATAATGCACTCAGGCCATGGCCTAAGGGGCCACTCATGTTTGATGGTATACAATGTACCGTTGTATCTGTCAAAGTAAATTCTATTGAGGTTGCCACGTCTACTCCTTCACTTCCTGCAGTTGCTGAGGGGACGCAGTCCAAGCACCCTGAATTTTTGTCTGCGCAGGCGGGGGTCTCGCGCTCCATCGGAAGTTTCCCAGTTTGTGACCTGAGACATGGTAGCCAGATTTACATTCAGTCAGAAAGTGTCCTCCCCGCCCACATTTTGCACAAATTATATTAGTCAGATTCATAGAATCATAGAATCATAGAATGGCAAGGGTTGGAAGGGACCCCAAGGATCATAAAGCTCCAACCCCCCTGCCACAGGCAGGGCCACCAACCTCAGGCCTGGATCTACACAAGGTTGCCCAGGGCCCCATCCAACCTGGCCTTGAACACTTCCAGGGATGGGGCATCCACCACCTCTCTAGGCAGCCTATTCCAGACCTCACCACTCTTTTCGTAAAAAACTTCCCCCTAATATTCAATCTAAACCTTCCCTCCTTCAGCTTTAAACCATTCCCCCTTGTCCTTCCATTATCTGCCCTTTTAAAAAGTTGATTCCCCTCCTGTTTGTATGCTCCCTTCAGGTACTGGAAGGCTGCAATGAGGTCCCCCCGCAGCCTTCTCTTCTCCAGGCTGAACAAGCCCAGCTCCCTCAGCCTCTCCTTGTAAGGCAGGTGCTCCAGCCCTCTAATCATCTTCGTGGCCCTCCTCTGAACCCTCTCCAACAGTTCTACATCCTTCTTGTGTTGAGGGCCCCAGATCTGGACACAGGACTCCAGGTGGGGCCTCACGAGGGCCGAGTAGAGAGGGACAATCACCTCCCTGTCCCTGCTGGCCACCCCTCTTCTGATGGAGCCCAGTATACCGTTGGCCTTGCGAGCTGCAAGAGCACACTGCTGGCTCATGTTAAGTTTCTCATCCACTATGACACCCAGGTCCTTCTCAGCAGGGCTACTCTCAAGAAGCTCTTCTCCCAGTCTGTATCGATGTCTGGGATTCTTCCGATACAAGTGCAAAACCTTACACGTCACAGTGTTGAACCTCATTAGGTTCACCTGGGCCCATTTTTCCAGCCTGTCAAGATCCCTCTGGATGGCTTCCTTTCCTTCTAGGGTGTCAAACACACCACTCAGCTTGGTGTCATCCGCAAACTTGCTTAGGGTGCACTCAATCCCATCATCGATGTCATTGATAAAGATGTTAAAGAGAACCGGTCCCAAGACAGACCCCTGGGGGACCCTGCTTGTCACCGGCCTCCACCTGGACATAGACCCATTGACCACCACCCTTTGGTTACGGTCTGTTAACCAGTTTCTTATCCACTGGATGGTCCACCCATCAAATCCACATCTCCTGTTTAGAGATAAGGATGTGGTGGGGGACTGTGTCAAAGGCCTTGCAGAAGTCCAGGTAGATGACATCGATCGCCTTCCCTTTATCTACTGATGCTGTTACTCCATCATAGAAAGTCACCAGATTGGTGAGGCACGACCTTCCCTTGGTGAAGCTGTGCTGGCTGTCCCGGATCACGTGCTCTTCCCTCATGTGCTCCAGCATGTCATCCAGGAGGATCTGTTCCATGATCTTCGCAGGCACAGAGGTGAGGCTCACCGGCCTGTAGTTCCCTGGGTCTTCCTTGCTCCCTTTCTTATAAATGGGAGTGACATGACCTTTTTTCCAGTCCCCAGGGACCTCTCCTGTCAGCCATGACTTTTCAAATATGATGGAGAGCGGCTCAGCAATCACATCAGCCAGCTCCTTCAGGACCGTGAGATGCATGTCATCCGGCCCCATAGACTTGTAGACATTCAGTCTCATGAGGCGGTCTCGGACTTGCTCTGCTCTTACAGTGGGGGGGGGGATTTGCTCCCCCAGTTCCCACCTAGAGGTCCAGGGATGCAAGGTTCTGGGATTTGAGAATTATGAGAATCCTGGCTGCCTGAGAAGACTGAGGCAAAGAACGCATTCAGTACCTCAGCCTTCTCCTCATCAGTTGCAGCCAGTTCTCCTTTCTCATTTACCAAGGGAGGTACGTTCTCTTTGACCTGTCTCTTCTGGCCAATGTATCTGTAAAATCCCTTCTTGTTGTTTTTAACATCCCATGCCAAGTTCAGTTCCATCTGCGCCTTGGCTTTCCTGATCCTGTCTCTGCAAGTCCGAACAGCATCTCTGTATTCTTTCCAGGCTGCACACCCTTGCTTCCAGAGCTTGTGTTTGCCTTTCTTTTCTCTCAGTTTGACCAGCAGGTCCTTACTTAGCCATGCTGGCTTCCTGCCCCTCCTGCTCACTTTCTTAATCAGAGGGATAGAGAGCCCCTGAGCTCTCAGAAAGGCATCCTTAAAGAGTAGCCAGATTATTTGATTTGAATTTGCATACACATTCCGCTTTAAGGTGTCCAATTTTGCCACAATCAAAACACCTTTTAACAGCCCTTGCCTTCTTTCTGGTTGACAGCCGAGGGCGCACTGCAGCCGCAAAAGCTGTAGCAAGAGAGTTGGCCTTCCCTTGATGGCCCATTCGCTCAGCTGCCTCTAACATATCCCCAACCGTAGTACCCCTGGGAAGAGAACAAAGAATACGTTTCGTCTTTTGATTGGCATTGACATATGCCAATTGATCCAAAACTCGAGTTTTCATTTCAGTGTCCTGGTCGGGATTAGAATTTAGAGCCTCATGTAATCGATCAACAAATTTAGCAAAGGTTTCAGTATCACCCTGATGGATAATGGTATAAGCAGGGGTACTATGATTAGGGTCCGGTATGCTCAGTAGTGCTTTAAAAGTGAGGTCTTGAGATAACTGCAGCGCTGGGGTGGCAAACTGAACCTGCCAAGTGGTGTTAGCAAAAGGGCCAGCGCCCTTAAGCATTTGGGAGCTGACTTGATATAATGGATCATCTTGCTGTCACGGCACCGCCGTGGCATCATCACATTTTTCCTGCCAAGTATGAAAAAAGTGCAATTGCTGAGATGGCGTGAGTATGATGTTAGCAATCGTTCGAGAGTCATGGGGTGTTAATAAAACACTAGTAAAGAAATGAGACTGCAACGCCTGAGTAAAGGGAGACTAAACCATATTGACTAATAGCCATTTTTGCCTCTCAAAATTTTCCAATCCAGTGGAGCCCACTGTGGAGTTGACTGTTAGTAACAAAACCAGGGAATGCTGAGGGGGCAGAAGCAGGAATAAATTAACCGTCAATTAGCGCGTCACGCATTATACCTCTCCACCAAGTCCTAGGATCCTCACCACCCGGCACACTGTCTGAGCAATGGGGGGGACACTAAAGTGGGAGTGGCGGAGGCATGGAGGGAAACGAGTTATGGGATGGGTTAGAGGGAGGGGGAAGTGGTACATCAAAGGATACACGCGGAGATTTTTCATGGGTCACGACTTCCAATTTTTCCAGTTTTTCGAGGAGAAGCTGGAGTTGTTGATATCGGTTAGCATTGTCAACTGCTTCCTGAGGTGTTTCAGGCTCAGCGAGAGGCAGAGACGGATATATACTAGAGGCAGTAGGTTGCGCATTTGTTTCCACGTCTTTTTCTCCCAGAGACACAATAGTAGGGGAGGGGGGAGGGTGGACCATGGTGGCAGTTTTATGCGCACTACTTTCTCCCCTTCTCAATCAACTCCGATTGGTTTATCGCTTTGCTCTGATAACGCGGCATTATTACTTAGCATAGTCACCGGGGCAGTGATTTTTTCCCTTTTTGAATCGGTTCTGTAGAAACCAGAAATGGCGTTAAGGCTGCAAGGGCTGAAGTGGCAGCAACGCGTTCCGCCTCCATTTCGGTTAAAGTTCTTTTAATTAATTTCCAAAGAGTCATTATCTGTGACGTCCAGCAGGGAGCAACACGCAATTCAGTATATGAATTTTAGGTGAAGCCAGGAAGCCGGGAAGCCAGCCATTTTATTAGGTGAAATCACACAGATTATATACCTTTCTTACTACAAATGTGACAAGCTAAAAAACTGCTAATTGGTTACACACACTGTTCACATCGTATTGATTGGTTAGTAATTATAACGAGTTCTGATAAACCTATCTTATAGCTAAATATCATTAGTTTACCTTTAATGCCTAAAAGTATCCTCACACCTGCTGTTTTGACCTTCTTGTTATGGTTGGTTCCTAACATGTTCCGTTACTCCCAAATACCTTCCCATAACTGCTTCTTGGTTTAGGGCAGCCTGTACCCCTATCAACAAGGCCGCTGTGTTTTGAGAATGTGATTATTAGGATCCTGTCAGCATGAATAACTTTTCTCAAGGGAATAGGAGAATATTGTCAGGGCCTATGTTTTGGGTGAAGAGAGCTAGGCTGCTAGCAGGCCTGCTGTCTTCCCCGACAATTCCCCCTTTTTGTATTTGTGATACAAAAACTGCATGTAGAGATCTCTGCAGGGCCCTTTGCAGAAAGCTCAACAAACATGGCAGTAAGACAACTACTACGATTGCTAAAATCAGCAATCTGGTTTTGGCCATTGACAATATCCATCCTGAAATTCCCCACTCACGAGACCAGTTGTCCAATCCAAAGAATCCATTTTCTTGTTGTATCTTTTGTGTTTGAACTATTAATTTCTGAATGTTGTCATGAGTCGACTGAGAGTGGTCAGATAGACTCATGCAGCACATGCCATCAAAATCTTGACACCCACATCTGTGAGCCAGTAAAAGGTAATCAATTGCTGCACGATTCTGTAAGGTGGCATCTCTCACAGAATCCACATCCGTAGCTAACTGCCTTAGCTACCTTTGCTGTTGTATTTGTTTGCTTTGCCAATCAGGAGTGTCACGAGTGTTTGGGTGTAGGTAACAGCAGCTTCTCTTCTGGTACAGGCACCCAATGTTGTCCATGGCCTTAGTCTGTGCGGAAGTCACTATTTCACTAACTTACAGGCGTATTTCAATGACTGTTAAATTATTCAATATGTCCCATAGCAAAATTCAAGTCCACCATGGCTGCAGTTGTGTGGAGAGCCTGGTTCAGTGCTGGCTATCAGAGAAGGGACACCGCAGCCTGGATTTGCTTAAGATGGTGTAAGTAAGGTAAGTGTTAGCTCTAGGTCAGCTTGACCCAGTAGCTAGCTGTAACTGGATATTGCTGGTGCTCAGACACCTGCAGGATGTGATAAAAGGATGTTTAAACTTCAGGAATGTGGAAACAGAACAAAGAGGGGACGGGCCGGCATTTATCTGCTTGACCAATAGTGAGCTTGACTTTTGTAATATGCATGAGCTAATTAAGCAGTGTATTTAATGAAGGCTTGCTTGAATAAAAATTGGGACTTGCTGATGAACCATATGGTGGTCGAAGTCTCCCTTCTCCGACACAGTTGGAACACTTGACTTCAGTTACTGGGATCAGGATCTTGTTCTGGTTTATGCAGGCTTGCTTTTTTCTGGATCCACAGCTTTATCCACTTGGCTGGTATCCACTTGGTTCCTGTATCTGTAATGACATAGGCGGATCTCCTTCCCCAAGTTAGTACCTGTAACTTAATTTTTTACCTAACAGCTGACACTGACTTTCTTTGATCCCTTCCAGGCCTCCTTTTAAACCTGCTCCATGTTTCACCATTGGAGGTACCAAACTGTCCTGTGACAGATTTAAATAGTTGAAAACATAAAGAACTTTGTTTAGTTGATCAGCTGGAGACATGTCCTTCTCTCCCCCTTTTTGTTTGTGAAGCAAACGCTTGAGAGTTTGATTCATACGTTCCACCATGGCTTGGCCTGTGGGCGAATGTGGTGTCCGTTACATGGGTAATGCCCCATAACTGGAAGAAGATTTGTGTTGCCTGTGCTATATATCCTGGGCCATTGTTGGTTTTGATTTCACAGGGTACCCCAAGTGCTGCTTTGGCAGAGCACACGTTGGATGTTTACTTGCTTCCCCCGTGGGAGTACTGTAATACCCCGAACCGGATGCCCAGACAACAAGGGCTTTTCTTCTATTTGACAGTTATGTACTACTCTAAAGATTCTATGTGGTGGGTAATGCACTTTCACTTCCCCTGCATAGTCTAATAATGCTATTTGCAGGTCAATACTGTTCCTCAAGGCCCAAGCTAAATACTCTGAAAGGCGGGTTCTCTTTTTTGGCTGCACTGGCAAGAATACCCTTATCGATCTAGCCTCTTTTGCCCCATCCGAGGCTTTGTCAAAGATTTGAGTCCCAATAGCTTCCCAAGTAGGTAATTGAAATACAGTATTAACGCTTGTTATCAGTTCTCTTTCTTTGCTCCACAAAAGGAGCTAAGAGACTTTTCATCATATTTAATTCCTCTCTTAGAGAGAATATATTGGAGGAGTTTCACTACCGCCTCTTCTTCTTTATTGAGCACATTCCCCATTCCTCCCCGACCACTCACCTGATAGGCAAGATTCGATTAATTCACTGGCAGCGCTGTACTTCCCGTCTCAGAGGATGTCGTCCTTCTCCCTCAAAGGACGCACCGGCTGGGGACAGCCAGAATTTCAGCCGGTTGCCACCTTCAAGGCTCTCGCCCTCCTATTCCAGCCGCTATATGATCCTCTACAAAATCTATGACAAGAGGGTTATCCCTCTCCTATTCCACCCGTTCTTCATTCCTGTTTGGAATCCTGACGACAAGACAGGTAGTTTGGTCCCTGTTCTTGAGCACCATTTGCCAGAGCCGAAGTTTTGCGGACTCATCTCGGACCAATGTGATCAACGTTGAACTCTTTTACTGAAACACCCACACAGCTTATATAGGTTTCTATATCAGTGCATGAGTTACATTACATTGTTACTGGTTATATGCTCTGTTCACCCGCCTTACATGCCTCTCACTATTGCTAACAATTGGTTAAAGCTACGCAGTCACGTTAGTCCTTATAAGGCAGCTGTTAACATTCTTGCAGTTTCTTATCTTGCTCTCAGACTTCTGCTCTTCTCCTACTGCATTCCAATTGTTCCTTTACGTATCTTCGCTCGACCCCCAGGCCTGATTTTATGGGAGTCGAGCCGTGCGGCAGTAAATCTGGGTGGGCCACAAACCCACTCTTCTCGTTACATTGCTACAGCCCTCTGTGCCAGAGAATGCTTTGACAGCCTGGAGCTGGATTATGGTGAAGACAGGGTTGAGTGTCTCTGGGTAAAAATCAGAGGAGCACAAAATCAGGCAGATATAGTGATGGGAGTCTGCTATAGACCACCTGGCCAGGATGAGGAAGACGATGAGTTGTTTTTTAAACAACTGGGAGAAGTCTCACGATCACTAGCCCTCGTCCTTATTGGGGACTTCAACTTACCGGATGTCTCCTGGAAGTACAATACAGCAGGGAGGAAGCAGTCTGGCAGATTCCTGGAGTGCTTGGAAGACAACTTCTTGACCCAGCTGGTGAATGAACCCACCAGGGAAGGTGACCTGCTGGACTTGTTGTTTGTAAACAGAGAAGGCCTAGTGGGGGATGTGAAGGTTGGAGGATGCCTGGGGCATAGTGATCATGAGCTGATAGAATTCTTACTAGGAGAAGTAAGGAAGGGGGATGGCAGAACAACCACCATAGACTTCTGTGGGGCTGACTTTGGACTGTTCAGAAAGCTGCTTGATAAGATTCCATAGGAGGCAGCCCTTGAGGGCAAAGGAGCCCAAGAGGGTTGGATGCTCCTCAAGAAGGAAACATTGGCGGCACAAGAACAGGCTGTCCCAGTGTGTCGGAAGAGGAGTCATCAAGGAAGGAAGCCAGCTTGGCGGAGTAGAGTGATCTGGGAGGATATTTGGGAAAAGAGGGAGAAATATGAGCTTTGGAAGAAGGGGCAGGTGTCTTGGGATGACTATAGGAATGTAGTGAGGTCATGTAGGGAGAAAGTCAGAAGGGCTAAAGCCGAGCTGGAACTCAGACTGGCCAGTTCTGTAAAAGATAATAAAAAGTCCTTCTATAGATATATTAACAGCAAAAGGAGGGTCAAGGAGAATCTCCAGCCCTTATTGGATGCAAGGGGAACATTAGTGACAAGGGATGAGGACAAGGCTGAGGTACTTAATTCCTTCTTTACCTCAGTCTTTAATAGTGAAGTTGCATATTCCCTGAGTACTCATCCTCAGGAACTGGCTGACAGGGAGGGGAAGAATAACAAAGCTCCCATGATACAGGTGGAAATAATTAGTGACCTACTTGGCCAGTTAGACACCTACAAATCAATGGGGCCATATGGGGTTCACCTGAGGGTACTGAGAGAGCTGGCAGATGTGCTTGCCAAACCCCTGTCCATGATCTATCAGCAATCCTGGCAGACTGGGGAAGTTCCACTCGACTGGAGGCTGGCAGATGTTACACCTGTCAGAGAAGGGAGATTCGACCACCATATGGTTCATCAGCAAGTCCCAATTTTTATTCAAGCAAGCCTTCGTTAAATACACTGCTTAATTAGCTCATGCATATTACAAAAGTCAAGCTCACTATTGGTGTTGTGGTTCCGCCGGAGCCGGGGACCACGCGTTCAGATTTCCCCGGAGCGGGGGGGGGGAAAAACCAAAACAGCCCGCAGGTTGGGATAAGGGTATTTTTACTGGAAATAACAGGGGAAGAACAGATAACAATGAACAATACAACCTTTTGCCGAGATGAGCAGTTCAGATCGCGCACTCCCCGTAACGGACGCCGCGCCGCAGCCCGCGCAAACCCCAGCCGCAACACACAGGTCCCGAGCTCGCGCCGCGAGTAAACAAAGCCCCGAGCACACTTCCGCCAGGTCCCTGCTGTTCGCGCGCCAACACTGCAACACCCCCTGCTTTTTATACTCGACATGATGTAACTGGCATGGAATGATCCTATTGGTCAATTTGAGTTACTTGTCCCGAGCCCAGCAGGTTAGCCCCTTCCTGGCTGAAGCCCCTGGCTGAAACCAGGACAATTGGTCAAGCAGATAAATGCCGGCCCGTCCCCTCTTTGTTCTGTTTCCACATTCCTGAAGTTTAAACATCCTTTTATCACATCCTGCAGGTGTCCGAGCACCAGCAATATCCAGTTACAGCTAGCTACTGGGTCAAGCTGACCTAGAGCTAACACTTACCCTACTTACACCATCTCAAGCAAATCCAGGCTGCTGTGTCCCTTCTCTGATAGCCAGCACTGAACCAGGCTCTCCACATACACCCATATACAAGAAGGGGCGGAGGGAGGATATGGGGAACTACAGGCCTGTCAGTCTGACCTCAGTCCCAGGGAAGATCATGGAGAGGGTCAACTTGGCTGCTGTCATGCAGCACATGTGTGATGGCCAGGGAATCTGGCCTAGTTAACATGTATTTACAAAAGGTAGATCCTGTCAAACTAACCTGATCGCCTTCTATGACAAGGTGACACGCTTAATGGACGAGGGGAAGGCTGTGGATGCGGTCTACCTGGACTTCAGTAAAGCCTTTGGCACCATTTCTCACAGCATTATGATTGAGAAACTGGCTGCCACTGGCCTGGACAGGTGGACCCTCAGCTGTGTTAAAAACTGACTGGATGGCCGGGCCCAAAGGGTGTTGGTAAATGGAACAAAAGCCAGCTGGAGGCCAGTCATGAGTGGCATCCCCCAGGGCTCAGTCCTGGGTCCAGTTTTGTTCAACATCTTCATCAATGACCTGGATGAAGGGGTTGAATGTTCCCTCAGTAAATTTGCAGATGACACTAAGCTGGGAGGAAGTGTTGATCTGCCTGAGGGTAGGGAGCCTCTTCAGAGGGATCTGAACAGACTGGACCGATGGGCTGAGACCAATGGGATGGGATTTAACAAGGCCAAGTGTAGTGTGCTTCACACGGGACATAACAAGCCCATGCAGCGCTACAGGCTTGGGGGTGACTGGCTGGAGAGCTGTCAGGCAGAGAAGGTAATAATAGAATCCTAGAATTGTAGGGGTTGGAAGGGACCTCGAGAGATCATCGGGTCCAACCCCCCTGCCAAAGCAGGCTCCCTAGGACATATCACTCAGATAGGCGTCCAGACGGGTCTTGAATATCTCCAGAGAAGGAGACTCCACCACCTCCCTGGGCAGCCTATTCCACTGCTCCGTCACCCTCACTGTGAAAAAGTTCTTCCACATGTTTGTGCGGAACTTCCTATGCTCCAACTTGCAGCCATTGCCCCTTGTCCTGTCCCCACAGACCACTGAAAAGGGGCTGGCTTATTCCCCCTGCATCCCCTGCTTCAGATAATTATAGACTTTAATTAGGTCCCCCCTTAGTCTTCTCTTCTCAAGGCTGAAGAGTCCCAACTTACTCAGCCTATCCTCATAGGGGAGATGCTCCAGGCCCCTAATCATCTTTGTAGCCCTTCTTTGGACTCTCTCCAGGAGATCCCTGTCCTTTTTAAACCATGGAGCCCAGAACTGGACACAATACTCCAGGTGGGGCCTGACCGGGCCAGAGTAGAGGGGGAGGATCACCTCCTTTGGCCTGCTGGCTACACTCCTCCAGATGCACCCCAGGATCCCATTGGCTCTCTTAGCCAGCAGGGCACACTGCTGGCTCATGGCCAACCTGTCATCTACCAGGACCCCCAGGTCCTTCTCCACTGAGCTCTTCTCCAGCCGGTCATCCCCCAGCCTGTACTGATACATGCGGTTGTTCCTTCCCAGGTGCAAGACTTTACACTTGCTTTTGTTGAATTTCATCTTGTTTCTAACTGCCCAGCTCTCCAGCTTGTCCAGGTCTTGCTGGATGGCAGCGCAGTGTTCCTGCGTGTCAGCCACTCCTCCCAGCTTTGTATCATCAGCGTACTTGCTGAGGGTCGATGCTATTCCCTATTCAAGGGTGTCAATGAAGATATTAAACAGGACTGGACCCAACATCAAGCCCTGGGGAACACCGCTAGTAACAAGCCTCCAGTCAGATTCTGCTCCTTGAATCACAACCCTCTGGGCTCGGTCCAACAGCCAATTATCAACCCACCTCACTGTCCACTCATCTATCCCATGCTTTCTCAGCTTTTCTATCAGGGTGTCATGGAAGACAGTATCAAAGGCCCTGCTGAAGTCAAGGTAGATGACATCCACTGCTCTCCCTCCATCTACCCAGCCTGTCATGAGAGCATAGAAGGCTATGAGATTGGTCAAGCACGATCTTCCCTTGGTGAATCCATGCTGACTACTCCTCATGACCTTCTTCTCTTCCAATTGCTTGGAGATGGCATCCAGAACAAGCTGTTCCATTACCTTTCCCGGGAAAGAGGTGAGGCTGACTGGCCTATAGTTACTCGGTTCCTCTTTCTTGCCCTTTTTAAAGACTGGAGTGACATTGGCTATCCTCCAGTCTTCAGGCACTTCAAATGTCCATCAGGGCCCATGGATTTGTGTGCATTAATCCCATTGAGCCGCTCCTGGACCTCCCCTACCTCAACCAGAGGGAAATTCTTCGTTTCCCAAAAACTCCAACTTTCATCCAGTGTCTGTGGGTCCTGGGGAGCCTTTGAAGTAAAGACCGAAGCAAAGGCAGCATTCAGTATCGCCACCCTCTCAGCATCCCCCGTTACCAGGACACCCTCCTCATTCAGCAAGGCACCTACATTATCCCTGGTCATCCTCTTACTATTCACGTATCTAAAAAAAACGTTTTTATTATCCTTTATGTCCCATGCCAGCTTCATTTCCAAGAGGGCTTTAGCCTTCCTAGTTGCATCCCTACAGGCCCTGACCACATTCCTGTATTCTCCCCAGGTGCTCAGACCCTTTCTCCACAATTCATAGATCTTCTGCTATTCTTTGAGTTTACTCAATAGCTCCGTGTTCATCCATGCAGGTCTTCTGCCTCTCTTTCCTGATTTTTTACTCAAAGGGATGCATCGTTCCTGTGCTTGGAAGAAGTGCTGTTTAAATGTTAGCCAGCTCTCACAGGTTCCCATTCCTTCAAACAGTGTAACCCACGGGATAGCCCCTATTAAGTTGCGGAGGAGCTCAAAGTTAGCTCTTCCAAAATTCAGGATAGCTATCCTACTTTTTGGCTTGTTTCTTCCACCCAAGATCTTGAACTCAACTATTTCATGGTCGCTTTGTCCTAAGCTGCCCCCGACCTTCACTTCCCTAACGAGCCCATCCTTGTTAGTGAAAACAAGGTCCAGCACCTGCCCTCCCCTTGGAGGCTCCTGCACCATCTGTAGCAGGAAATTGTCTTCAACACACTGCAGAAATTGTCTGGACTGCATACGACTGGCCGTGTTGCTTGCCCAGCAAGTATCTGGATAGTTGAAGTCCCCCATAAGGATCAGTGCCCGGGATCTTGAGGCTGTTTCTAACTTCTTATAGAATGCACTATCAACCTGCTCCTCTTGATCAGGGGGCCTATAGTACACTCCCACAACAAAGTCACACATAGCAGTTTGCCCCTTGATTTTAACCCACAAGCACTTGACGGATGGTTCATCCTTCCCCAGGTGGAGCTCAATACATTCTAGGTGCTCTCTCACATAAAGAGCACCTCCTCCACCTTGCCTTCCTAGCCTGTCTTTCCTAAAAAGCACATAGCCATCCATGACAACATGCCAGTCGTCCAGGTTGTCCCACTACGTCTCTGTGATTGCAATGAGATTGTGGCCCTGCAACCGTACAAAGATCTCTAATTCTTCTTGTTTGTTACCCATGCTACGTGCACCATCAACTCCTGCTGTGACTCCTGAAGTACTTGCCTAACCCCAGCAGCCTTCTTAATATCCCCTTCCCCCTTCCTAACTAGTTTAAAGCTCGATCGATGAGCCCTGCCATCTCCTGGGCAAGGATCCGCTTTCCTTTATGGGACAGGTGAGCCCCCTCAGCAGTCATCATGCCAGGAGCAGAGTACACCATCCCCTGGTCAAAAAACCCAAAGTTCTTGTGCCGGCACCAGCTTTTCAGCCACGCATTCAACTTGTGGGTTCTCCTGTCCAGCTGTGAGCCCCTCCTCCCACAAGTGGGGATAGATGAGAATATTACTTGGGCTCCCCCCGCCTCCACAAAGCACCCCAGGTCCCGGAATTCCCTTTTGACAGCTTGCAGGCTACACTTTGTGATTGCGTCCCTGCCTGCTTGAACTATCAATAATGGATAATAGTCAGAGGAACTTACCAGCCCTGGGAGCCTTCTGGTAATATCCCTGACCCAGGCTCCAGGGAGGAAACACACCACCCTGTGTGTAGGGTTTGTTCTACATATAGGGCCTTCTGTCCCTCTGAGAAGGGAATCCCCTACTACAACTACCTTTCTCTCTTGCCTAACAAAGGCAGTCTCGAGGCGTGTGGATGGTCGCCTCACTCTAGGCTTCCACTTTCTCTGAGGCAGAGGGGCTCCATTCATCTCCTCACATACCTTCTCCTCAACTACCAGGGCCCCAAACCTGTTGCTTAGAGAAACCTTGGGGAGTGGGGTAGGTAGGCAGGGGGAGTGCCTACGACGGCGAGTCGGGACTGTTTTCCAGGCATCCTCGGGGTTTGGGTCACTCCCATATACCTGGCTAGGGCAGAGAGGGGACCGTCTTCAGGTGAGAGGTGTCTTCCCGACTGTCTTCCTTTTGGGATGCCAGGGAGCTACTCCACCAGTCAATCTCTCGCTCACAGTCCCTGATTGCTCTCAGTCTTTCATTCTCTTCCTTTAGTTCTGCAACCAAAGCTAGCAGATCATCAACCTGCTCACACATCACACAGGTTAGGTGCTTGCCTCGTTTCTCTAGCAACTGCAGACTCTGGCATTCCCTGCAGCCTGAGACCTGAACCGCAGCATCCTTAGGCAGGCCCCCCGTTGAGGTTGCCCCAGATTTGTAGGGGGAACCTCTCCGCCTGGTGGAGACCATGGTTGACAGTCCGAACGCAGAGCAGACAGGAATCACTTGGCTTGAGCTGTGTACCCTGTGAGCACTAGCCGGTCTGCTCAGTTTACCCTGTCAGCCAAAAGGGTGGGCTTACCCTGCCTGCTCGCCCTGCATGTGCAAACTTCTGTGCAAACTGCCGTGCCACGCCCTGTTTGCCCGTCCTGGTCGCTAGCGCTCCCAGAGGCTCCTCTTGTATGGAGAGGGATAATTGCTGTTGCCCCTAGCTCCGCCCCCGATGAGTCACTGCTCCGGGCAGTGCAGCGGAGGAGCAATGGCTCTTGATGGGTGCTAATGGCCGCTGATGGGTGCATCGTGTAATTTTGTCGTTGTTAGAAGTGTCCCTATGAGTACAGAGATGCTCAGTGGTTGGGTGGCTTCCTCTTGGGCAGAACCCTTCCCTTCCAACCAGCCACTCCCAGGGCTGTGCTTCTCAGATGTTATTGTCTCATGCTTGTATTTAGTCGCCGTATATGTGAAACAAGTGCATTTTCTCATTGCCTGCTGTGGGATAGAAAAATAAATGTAACCTAAATAAAATTTGTTCTGAAAGCTGTTATCTATGTTCTTCCCTGCTTGCTGCCTCTCAGCAGGAAATACACTGGTGCTACCCTTTACCCCATGTTTTGTCATTGTTTATCTTAATTTTTTGTTTTGATAATCTCTTCTAATTTTTTGTCCTTTCCTCCTGGAAGCGGGAAAAGCCAAACTGAATGAAGAAATGGAAGAAAGGTCATAAGGGAGGAGGAGGTCATGCATTTCTCACTGCCTCACTCTTCTTTCTTTTGCAGTTGTTGCAATCTCAGGATGTGAAGGAAGATGCGGTACTTTGCTGCTCCATGGAGGTAGGGAAGAACCTGCACCACCTGCCCTAATCTTCATTGCATTGCCCCTTCTGTCCTTGGCTGTGCACATGTCAAGCAGCTATTAGATGTTTCGACACCTAAACAGCGGTGTTGCTTCTTTGCATTATAGAATCATAGGATGGTTTGGGTTGGAAGGGACCTTTCGAAGTCATCTAGTCCAACATTCCTGCCATGAGCTGGGAGATCTCCAACTAGATCAGGTTGCTCAAAGCCCCATACAACCTGACTCTGAATGTTTTCAAGGATGGGGTTTCTACCACCTTTTGGGCAACCTGTTCCAGTGTTTTACCATTTCCATAGTAAAAAAAAAAATCTAGTCTGAATCTACCCTCTGTCAGTTTAAAACTTGTCTTATCACTACAGACCCTACTAAAAAGTTTGTCTCCATCTTTCTTATAAGTCCCCTTTAAGTATTGAAATACCACAATAAGGTCTCCCCAAAGCCTTTTCTTCTCCAGGCTGAACAACCCCAACTATCTCAGCCTGTCTTCATAGAAGAGGTGCTCCAGCCCTCTGACCATTTTTGTGGCATCCTCTGGACCTGCTCAAACAGGTCCATGTCTTTCCTGCGGTGAGGACTCTAGAGCTGGATGCAGTACTCCAGGTGGGGTCTTACCAGAGCGGAGTAGATAAAAGACATCACTGTGGGATAAGAGATAGCCCTTGAGAGTCTATCACTGGACTTTTGATGCATATAAATGGACGCAAAAGGTTTGGTAGCTGGGGTCCCATCACAAAATTTTATTATCCTGGTTCCTTCAAATCTTACCCTGCATTTACTTTTTAAGCCCAAATACATCTGTATTGGAGCAAAACCTGCCTTGTGGCTCACACCTGCCTGCGCTCAGCAGCAGTTTTGCAGAGAATTGCTAGTACAGATATATCAGAGTTTAATTAGTCTTGGGAACTGATCCACCTGTGGGGATGGATGCTTTGCTTTCAGAGATCTGTTGAAATTACAGCCTGAATGGCTGAATTTCAGCAAAGCAACAGGCAATCAAGGAGGAGAGTTTGAATTTTTAAAGTTTGGTGGGCTCATTTGGTCCACTGCAAACTTGGACCTTCTCCTCTCTGGGACTACCTAGGGATTATGCTGAGCCATGGAAGCTCTCAAAGGAGGAAATTTTAAAAACCCTTGTCTTTTCTCACAGAAGCAGCACAATAGGTATAAATGCAGATCTTGGCAGGGCAGGATTTATTATGCGTACAGGAGAGCTCTGCTTATTCCGATTAATGAGAGTCACTGACAGCTGTGAATCAGTAAGTAAATGAAGGCCCAGGTAGAAGGCAGGAATACCACATCATAGCCTTTTTTTGTTTTGACAATAGCATGATTTTTAGATTTTTTTTATTTTTTTTTTCAAAAGCATCCCACCTTTGAAGTCAGTGAGAGCTGAATCATTCACTCCTCCAGCAGCCCGGAGCAGATGCTTTTGAAACCTCACCCTTCATGTTTGGCTCATGGAGCCTGCTGCCAGGTCGTTTTGGTTTTCAAAAGACACGATGCCCTTAACCTTGTCTGTTTGCCCTGCCACATCAAACAGGACTGGAGGGGTGGAGGGCGTCTACAAAAGCCAGCAGAGTGTTTTAATATCATAGAACATCTCAAGTTGGAAGGGACCTCTAAGGATCAGTATGCCATGCTTGACCTCTTCTTCTCCTGACAGCTGCAGAGCACTGGCCGGTTGCTGGAGGAACAGCTACCCGAGATGATGACAGAGCTGTTGGCGATAGCACGTGACAAGATGTTGTGTCCTTCTGAGTCCATGCTGACACGGTCCCTGCTGCTGGAGGTTATTGAGCTGCACGCCAACAACTGGAATCCCCTGATGCCTACCATCACGCAGTACTACAACAAGACCATCCAAAAACTGACAGCTTGTGGGGCAAGGCAATGAGGGGTGGGAAGGGATAAGAAGACATGCACCTTGACAGTATCCGGCAAAAGCTTTTCCAATTTAAATCCCCCAGCAGACCAAACCCCAGCATGCTTGAGTATATGTTCATGGGGTGGGGAGGGAGAAGCATGTTTCTTTTTCAGCTGCATCACCAAGTGCCACCCCTCTTCCCTCCTGTGGTTTTGTTTTAGGGGGTTTCTTTTTTTGAACTCATTGCTCAAGCAGCAGCTATGCATCTCGTCAGGTTATTGTTTGGCTTTCGAACGAAGATTGAAAATTTGGAAATAAACCCCAAGAAATCTAAGTAGAGACTAGTATTGTTTTCATTACATCCTCCTGCCTTGCTTCAGCCAACTGGCAGGAGATAGCAGGCAGCAGATGTCTCGGGAGGACGAAGCCAGACACATACCAAACACTCATAATTGATGTTTTTTGTCAAACAGGGCTTGCATTAGGTTTTTTTTCCACACCCCCATCTGTTTTTGACTTTCTGTGTGTTGTCCCCCTATTCACCACCCCTTCAAAAGTAGATCAGATTGCAGGACAACTTTCTTATTTACACTGTTTTTTCTTTTTCTCAGGTATTTGTATTTTCTTCTTACTTTATTGTATCACTGAATGAACAATTTTGAGCAGCTCAGATATGGGGAAGGCAATGCCTTCCTGCAAGTTAATGGTTCATGTGAAAATGCTGAAGTGGAAAGGAGTCTTTTAAAGGAGTCTAGAAGCCACTGCAGAAGTAACATAGCCACCATCATCTTGCCAGTAACCTCCTCAATGGATGGAGAAACATGTCATCTGAGCTGGGATCTCTAAGAAAGTGGGAATTCCACAGCTCTTCCTGTTAAAGTTGATGTTAGCCCTCAGCCACTATAACCCTTTTTTTGTTTTGTTTTTTTTTTGTTTGTTTGTTTCCATTGAAGAAATGCTTTATTGTAATTACTGTCATGGTTGTACTTATACATTTAAATCCAGGCCTGTTATAGTTGGGCCTAATAATGTACGGGGTAAAGGAGATGTGAAGGTTTGATGTTTTCTTTTGAGACTGGTAAAGAGAAGACAAGCAATGTATTGCAAAAAGGAGAAAAAAAGAATCACAGAATCTTAGGGGTTGGAAGGGACCTCAAGAGATCTTCGGGTCCAAGGGGGGGGGGGGAGGAATAGGAAAAGCCAAAAAACAGTGGGTTTGAGCCTGGCTTCTAACTAGCTGACTTTGCTATCCAGTGTTTCTAGGTGTGCAGTGTACAGGAACAGCTCTGTCCCATGGTCAGGGGATTTAACACCCATCGCAGCATGCCCAGGAACAGCATCAGTGTTCTGGGAGAAGACCTGAAATCCAGTTATGTCCTGAATTATTTTTTTAAAGAACAGAAAAGTCCTATAACAGGGGCACAGCCCGATGGGTCAGAGTGGCATGGATCTTTCTCCAGCCCTTGCAGCTTCTCCCTTCCCCTAGAATTTGCTCATGAAAGAAATAAAAAAGAAAATCAAGAAAACCCCAGATAATTGTAGATTTTGCTTCTGTAGACCTGAATTCTCACCCATCAGTTCACCAGGAAGTATTCAGAGGCAAAGTGTAAGCCACCCACATGGCTATATTTCTGCTTAAGCGTTTCCCTCCCCATACCAACCATGAGGGTTTATTCAATTTTCCCATTGGAGTGCAGTCCTGCAACCCTCACTGATCAGGCTTGGCCCATGACTTTCCCTCTCCAATGCCGGGATTTCTCCCACTGAAGAACTTCTATGTGAAATTCTTCAAGACATTAAAAAATGCCTTGCCATTTATCTTCATTAATAACATATGCTCATCCAGCCATAACTGCTTTGATATGTCAGTTGCTCCACTGATATGTGAGAATCAAAATTTTGACCACAAATGGGTTTTATTTTCCAAAAATTACATGCTGCTGATGGTATCTACCGATGGTATATACTAATGAAATCCATTAGTAGAAAGCCAGCAGACACATGGCATCATTAGCCATGGTACCATGTTGGGAAAAGAGGTACTACAAGGTCATTTGATGGGACAAGATGGGGAGTAGTGCTAAGAAATTTTTGGGATTCCTGGTGAGAACACCTTGGGATGTCATTGAGTATTTTCTTGGCTTTTTTGGGCTTTTTTTAGAAACAGTCACAAAAAAGTGTAATTCTATAATGTGCATTTTTGAATGTGTGAAGCTACTGATTATGTCTCCACAAATTACCCATAGTCAATTTTTGAATATTCTTATTTATTGAGTATTCTTTGCTGCTCAATAAAAGTATCCACATGGGGTTTAAATATGTTTTACCCATATGGCTACATCAGCAAAGAGGAAAATAACCCCCTTGGGCCAAATATGTGTGGGGCCAAACTTCAGGCTGGTATAAAGGTGATTGTCTGAAGCACCTGCAGAGGAATGATGCTCTGTACCAATGCCATGCTGGTCCCCCCCAGATGCAAAGCAGGTTTCCTGACTCCTTGTCAGAGTCCCCAGCATCTAATTCACCTCATTCCCAGTGAAATTATTTACAAACTGAAGATTTTTGCTACCTACAAAGTGATTTGCTCAGTTTCCCCATGAGGGATTTCACCCCTGTTTGGAGAAGTCTTATGTATATGGAGGTGAAATGAAAATGGGGCAAAAAAAAAGGAAAAGTGATTTTCTTGGTTCCCTTCTGTGCCTGAAGGAGTTTAATTAGTATCTATTCTTGGCATGATTGATGGCTTTGAAGGAAACTTGTCAGAAGAACTTATGTTTTACTTTGATGCTTATTTTTATAACATCCATCGCTTGGAAGTCTCTCAAAATCTTAAATTTTTATTTATTTTTAAAATTATTTCCCTGCTCGTTATTTTATGGCTTTACACTAATTTTGCTCTTCTTGGTGTCAGCTATTAGTCAGTCATGGTTATACATTCAGTATTTTTTCAGGAGAAATGACAATAAGGGTTGTGAAGTCCACTGTCAATAGCCAAGGGAGGTGTGGTGTCTCCTGCAGAACATGGAGTTAACATTAGCAATTCTTTTGCTTTATGTATATATTTACTTTTTTTTTTTTAAACCCAACATTTTAATTTAATCATATTTGTTAAACTAAGTGTTTTAAAAAATTTTTTAAAATGAAAAAAGGTTGGTAGAGAATAAAAACTAGATGTTCATACTAGAGAAAACACAAACACCTAATTTTCAGGATTTCTGAGACTGTTAAAGCAAGGGAGCTAATAACTCCTTATGGCAATTCAGTCTTTGTTTATAGAACATCCAGACCCACTGTATGCTATAAAATGCATCATCTGAGTAATAAATGTTTAAAGCTGGACATGTTCCCATCTCTTTATGGCTATGTGCTATCACTTCTGCTGGTCTGGGAGAGACCTTCCTTTTGTTTATGATGGAAGAAAAGGAAGATATGTGGGGGGAAATATCCCTAATGGTGTCTGCTTAGAAATGTAGCACAGGGCCAGATCCTTCCCTCTGTGGGGATGAATCAGCCCATGGTCCTGGTGCCATGTCAGATCCTGCACGGTGCTGTGGCTCCAGGAGGGGTTGTTCCCTCTCCCTATCACTTCTTGCAAGGGTGAGGATGAAGCCCATGGGAGTGGTGCAAAGGGCTTGGAGGTCCATGGGTGATGGATTGGACCCCTTTCCCAGCTCAGCCACTGTGGCAACCCCACTCCCTGGCCTCTGTCCCAAGGGAATTTCCCATCTACTTGTATCCTACCTCGGCTAGACCGAGGTGCCTGTTGGAGGACCTTCCATTTATCACATCCATTTCACCCAACACTACAGTATGCAACAGCATTGAAGGCTCACAAACCACTTCTGCCTTTTATCAATGAGCTCTAGCCAGAAAATTGGAGGTGAAACAGTTCCTGCTTTTGAAGTGTTCTTGCAAAATGCTGGACATGTCCATGTGCACACAGTCAGAGCTCACTGCAATGCAGATGAACTGCGAAATAGATATTGAAAAGAGGTGGAAGAAGATGGGGCTGCGGCAGAGGGATCCCTGCTGATGGTTGGGGGCTCAGCTTGTTGCTGTAAGACCATGAATAAATAGAGGTGCAGGCCACTTGCACATAGTGCAAAACACCCAGTGCTCCACGCTACCCCCTAACTGCTTAGGAAAAGAGCCTTGGCTCTTGCTTCCTGACTTGTGCCACTGGCTTTTGAGTCATAGAGTCATAAAATCATAGGATGTGTTAGTTTGGAAGGGACCTTTAAATGTCATCTAGTCCAACCCCCATGAAGTAAGCAGGTAAATCTTCACTAGATCAGGTTGCTCAGAGCCCTATCAAGCCTGAATATCTCCAGGGATGGGGCCTCCACTATCTCTTTGGGCAACCTGTTCCAGTGATCTATCACCCTCATATTGAAGAACTTTTTCCTAATATCCAACCCAAATCTCCCCTTTTCATAGAATCATTAAGGTTGGAAAAGACCTCCAAGATCATCTAGTCCAACCGCCCCACTGCCACCTATATTACTAACTAAACCATATCCCAAAGTACCTCATCCAACCCTTCCTTAAAACCCCAAAGGATGGTGACTCTACCACCTCCCTGGGCAACCCATTCCAATTCCTAACCAGTCCTTCTGAGAACAAATTTTTCCTAATTTCTAACCTGAACCTCCCCTGGTGCAACTTGCAGCCATTCCCTCTTATCCTATCGCTAGTTATCTGGGAGAAGAGGCTGACCCCCAGCTCACCACAACCTCCTTTCAGGTAGTTGTAGGCAGTGATAAGGCTCCCCCTCATTCTCCTCTTCTCCAGACTAAACAGTCCCAGTTCTCTCAGACGCTCCTCGTAAGAACTGTGTTCCAGACCCTTCATCAGCTTTGTTGTCCTCCTCTGGACACGCTCCCGGGCCTCAATGTCTTTCTTGTAGTGAGTGGCCCAAAACTGAACACAGTACTCGAGGTGCGGCCTCACCAGAGCTGAGCACAGGGGGATGATCACGTCCCTGGGTCCTGTTGGCTACGCTATTCCAGATACAAGCCAAGATGTCATTAGCCTTCTTGGCCACCTGGGCACATGGCTGACTCATGTACAGGCAAGTGTCAACCAACACCCTCAGATCCTTTTCCTCTGAACAGCTTTCCAGCCACCCCACCCCGAGCCTGTAGCATTGCCTAGAGTTGTTATGACCAAAGTGCAGGACCTGACACTTAGCCATGTTGAACTTCATCCCATTGGCCTCTAAAGGCCCATCAATCCAACTTGTCCAGGTCCCTCTGGAAGGCCTTCCTACCTTCCAGCAGATGGACACTTGCCCCCAACTTGGTGTTGTCTGCAAACTTACTGAGGGTGCACTCAATTACCTCATCCAAATAATGAATAAAGATATTAAAGAGGATGGGCCACAGCACCAAGCCCTGGGGAACACCACTTGTGACTGGTCGCCAGTTGTATTTAACTCTATTCACCACCACTCTCTGGGCCCAGCCATGCAGACAATTTTTAACCCAGCAATGAGTGTACCTGTCCAAGCCATGGGCCACCAGCTTCTCCAGGTGAATACTGTGTGAGGCTTTGCTGAAGTTGAGGCAGACTCCATCAACAGCCATTCCCTCATCCACCAGGCAGGTCACCTGGTCATAGAAGGAGATGAGGTTGGTCAGGCAGGACTTGCCTTTCATGAACCCATGCTGGCTGGGCCTGATCCTCTGGTTGTCACGTACATGCTCTGTGATTGTGCTCAGGATGACTTGCTCCATAATCTTCAATGGCACCAAGGTCAGGCTAACAGGCCTGTAGTTTCCAGATCTTCCTTACGACCCTTCTTATAGATGGGCGTCACATTAGCAAGACCTTGAATATCTCCAGGGATGGGGACTCCACTACCGCTCTGGGCAACCTGTTCCAGTGATCTGCCACATTCATACTGAAGAGCTTTTTCCCCCTAATATCCAACCTAAATCTCCCCTTTTCGAGTTTAACACCATTACCCCTCATCCTATTGCTGCATACCCTCGTGAACAGTTCTTCCCCAGCTTTCCTATAGGCACCTTTTAGGTACTGGAAGGCTGCTATAAGGTCCCCCCAGAGCCTTCTCTTCTCCAAGCTGAACAAGCCCAACTCTCTCAGCCTGTCTTCATAGGGGAGGTGCTCCAGCCCTTTGATCGTTTTTGTGGCCCTCTTCTAGATGCGCTCCAACAGGTCCATGTCCTTCTTGTGTTGAGGGCTCCAAAGCTGGACACAGTATTCCAGGTGAGGTCTCCCCAGAGCAGAGTCGAGAGGGCAGAATCACCTCTCTCGATCTGCTGACCCCACTTCTTTTGATGCAGCCCAGTATGCGGTTGGCCTTCTGGGCTGCAGATGCACATTGGTGGCTCATGTCCAGCTTCTCATCCACGAGTACTCCCAAGTCCTTTTCCTCAGGGCTGCTTTCAAGCACATCGTCTCCTAACCTGTATGGATAATGGGGATTGACCCAACCCAGGTGCAGGACCCTGCACTTGTCTTTGTTGAACCTCACGAGGTTCACCTGGGCCCACTTCTCCAGCCTGTCCAAGTCCCTCTGGATGGCATCCCATCCCTCTGGCAGTTTAACCTCACCACCCAGCTTGGTGTCATCAGTGAACTTCCTGAAGGTGCGCTCGATCCCACTGTCAATATCATTAATAAAAATATTAAACAGCACCGGTCCCAGCACAGAACCCTGAGGAACACTGATTGTCACCGCCCTCCGTCTGGACATCAAACCATTGCCCACCACCCTCTGGATGCGACCATCCAGCCAATTCCTTATCCACTGCACAGTCCACCCATAAAATCCATATCTCTCCAACTTAGAGAGAAGGATGTTGTGGGGGACTGTGTCAAAGACCTTGCAGACGTCCAGATGATAGATGACATCCGTAGCTCTTCCCTTGTCTACTAATCCAGTTACTCCGTTGTAGAAAGCCACTAAATCGGTCAGGCAGGACTTGCCCCTTGTAAAGCCATACTGGCTGTCGTGAATCACCTCCCTGTACTCCATGTGCCTCAGCATAGCTTCTAGGAGGATCTGTTCCTTGATCTTCCCAGACACAGAGGTGAGGTTTAAAGGTTGGTAGCTCTCAGGGTCCTCCTCTCTACCCTTTTTATTCTGGTACCTAATGGAGGAAGTCAACCTTGGTGAAGGCAGGGTGGTGATAGACCAGATCTGCACCCAGATTTGTAGCAAGAGGGTGGGGATGACCGCAATGCCTGCAGTAGTGGTGCAGGGGGACAGTGGCTATGCACTAGAAGCTTTACTCCCCAGGACCCTGGCACATGCTTTGGCCTCACCAGAGAGGACACCACGGACCACGGTGGGGTGTTCCAGCCCAGTCACCCTAACAGCGAGCACAGGAGATAAGGCCAGGCTGATCTGTGCACAGTACACAGCATGCCAGCCTTTACCATTCAGATTCTCCCCATGCCCAAAGTTGCTGATGGAATTGTTCAGAGCAATGACATAATTACAGTTCCAATTGCAGAATAATAAGAAGTGGGAATTTTAGCAAACTCTGAGGCATGTCTGAACTGGAAGGGCATTTCACTTCCCCATTGCCTGGGAGCCAAGGGTGCCATACCCTCTTTGATGTCTCCTGGCATGGAGGTTTTACAAACACCAGCAGCAGCACTAATGTGCCTGCTGCAACTACCCTTCCCATGGCATATTCTCCTTCGGGAAGCCACACAGCTTTCATCTCCAGCACTCAGTGGGGCAATGGGTGTATAAATAGACTGGGGTGAAGCCATCTCCAGCCTCTGAAATAAACAACTTTGGCTGGTAGAAGAAAGTCATCCCAGATTCTGTCAAAGGCACAGAGGCTGGTAACTGGGATGAAGGGGAAACTGAGGCAGGGGGTGCTTGCCTGAGGTCATTCAAAGTGTTTCTGCAATGTGACAAGCTTAGGGATGCATACAAAAGGCTGAATCACTGGGAAGAGCTGACACAGTGCAGCTACCATGGACCTCTGTGCAACCATGAGATAGGAGGTCCAGAAACCAAAGTCCAGCTTTTTGGGTTCTGGGGCAGACTCTGAGATAAAATGGATTAAAGCAAAACCAGAAAGGGGCAGAAATTTGTTGCTTCAGGACACGGTGGATGTGGAAGGATATATACATATCCAGTGTGACTTCTTGTCTCTGTGTAAGGTACCCCATTTTTCTTCCTCTCCTATCATTCAGCTCATTGCAGCTCACTTGGACCAGGTGACTCACATCATTCAGGTTAGGAGGTTTCAGTGCCTGACAGAGGATCTTTTGCATACACCTGGGCATCTCCCTTAGCTACTCCCTTTGGGAGTCCCAGAGCCCAGCCAAGCCCTGACAACCCAACCATTTAAAATAAAAATTTAAAAAATCACCCACATCCTCAGGCTGACTTAGAAGTCAGGATAATAATAACCCTGGGGTTTTTTTTTCCTCACCTATTCAACCTCAGTCTGAGTGTGGCTGTGGGAGGGGGCGTTGGCTTTGTCCTTGGTGCAGTACTGTCTGTTATCACTGGGTGTGAGTGAAATTTACCTTGGGCTGTTATTGTTCTCCTTTCATGATGATTTTATCAGTAAACTGTCCTTATCCCAACCCATGGAGGCTCTGTCTGTTTCTCCTCAGGGAGCGAGTGGCATGTGGTGCTCAGCCACTGTTTGGGGCTGAACCACCACAAAAAGACATTGAAAGTCACAAGAAAAGTTGGTTTTATAGTATAACCCCAAAACCATTAGTGCCTGCTAATGATCCAGCCCAACAGGTCTCTCAGATCTGCAGGGGATGATCCTAATTGTGGGTTGAGGCTCCACTGTCCCTCTCACCATAGGCAGTAGAGGAAGCTGGCAATATTTCCAACTAGTGATACTGATGCGTGGGTGTAGTGGTTTGACTCCAGATGGAGGCCAAAGGCCCACCAAAGTTGGTCTATCACTCCCCTTTTGAGCTGGACAGGGGAGAAAATAGATATTAAGAGGCTCAGGAGTGGAGATAAAGACAGGGAGAGATCATTCCATAATCAGCGTCACGGGCAACACAGGCTCAGTACAGAATAAAGGAAAGAAAACTCTAATTGATGACACTGCCCTGCACCCCCAGTGATACCAGAGTCGGGTAATAAGAAGTGCAGCCAGATCTTAAAGCACCTCCCCCCACACCTCCCTTCTTAGCAGACTGATCTTTAGTCAGGATTTCTCTCCCTTCTTCCCCCCACTGTGGCATAGAGAGGGGCAGGGACTGGGGGAGTGGGGGTTTCGGTCACTTCCTCACAAGTTGTTTTCCTTCTTGCCCGGGAGGAGGGCATTCATTCCACACACCTTGCTGCACCGTGGGGTCTCACCCACGGGAGACAGTTCTTCACAAACTTCTACAATGTGAGTCCTTTCCCCCAGGGCTTCAGCTCTTCGCCACCTGCCCCAGCATGTGTCACTGCTATGGCGGACAGTCATAAATCACAATGTCTCTCAGGCCCAGACTGTTCCAGCCTGGTCCTCCACTGAGTCACAAGCTTCCCCTCTCAGAAAACCTCCTCTGGTGTGGATCAATCTCTCGCTCATCTCTGTGTCTCTATCTCTCTCTATGGGCTGCAAGTGCTGGCAGGGGCTTGCTCCAACATAGGGTCACATCATCTTCTCTATGTCTCCACCTGCTCCATCCAGCATAGAGCCTCTCCATGGGCTTCAGGTGGGGTCTTGTCCTTTTCCACGGGCTGTGGGGGGACACCCACTCCACCATGGGTTTCTCCATGGGCTGCAGGGGAATCTTTCTCTCCGGCACCTGGGGGCCTCCTCCCTCCCCCTTCACTGGCCTTGGTGTCTGCAGAGTTTCTTACATTTTTCTCACTCCCTTCCCTGGTGGAAAATTGCTCCTGCTAGTGTTTTTTTTTTCTTTTTAAATGTGATTCCTAGAGGCGCTGTGACCATCGCTGGTTGGCTTGGCCTTAGTCAGCAATGACTCTGGCCTTGAGTTGGCCAGTGTTTACTCTCTTGGGCCTACAGAAAGCTTCTAGCTGCTTCTTGAAGAAGCCACTCCTGCAGCCCCCCTTCTCCACCAGAACCCAGCCACACAAAACTACAATAATGAGTTTAGTGCTCCACCAACTGCAGCCTCATGTCCAACAAAAAAATACAAACAAAAAAACCACCCAGCCAAAAAAGCCCTTGCAAAAGGGTATGAAGCGTTAAAGGAACAATGAAATTTTTACAAGTCCAGGTTCCAGATGTTGTAGAAAGGAAGATGAAAGCAAGCTCCACTGCTTGATTGTGAAGGGACTAAGCCTTCAATAGTCCATCCTGCAGAGGTAATGCCCTGCCTCCAGCCCTGCTTGATTTTGTCTCCCCACTGGAAGTGGTTAGGCTGGGGAGCCCACAGGTAACAAGTCACTCCATGAGGCCTTTCTGTCTCACTGCTCGCACTTGATCAATGACTAAAACCAGAAAATTCTCTATGAAATTCATCCTAGCTTCTCCATGACATGCCGGGCTAGGCTGGTAAAACCACAGGGCCCATGCTTCCAGGGAAAGAAGTAATACCACTTCTAATTGGGGCATTTTGGGGTGTTGGGGCTTCTCCAGGGGTTTTGTTTTGGCACCAATGTTCCCCCTTGGCTCCTGTGGCTACATCAGCTGAGCATCCTCCTGACCTGCTGCTCTGCGGGGTCCCACCATTGTCCCAGATACCTCAGACCCCATCAAGATCAAGAAGGTTGGTTGTTCTTCTTTCACCTCCATCAGGTTCTAGTAAATGCCGTGACATCTCATTTCTGCTTTCTTTTACTAGACCTCTCCTACAATGGCTTTATTTTAGGTTTTCCTCCTCTTGCAAGCTCTCAGCCTTGGCTTGCCTTGCTGATGGGAATCAAAACTTGTTTTATGACCCATTTTCCACTGGAGATTGACTCTAAACTGAACTAACAAGCTTCAGTAGGTATGATACTGGGGGCCAGTTCTGTCCCTTCACCGATTGAATGATGGGACCCTGAGCTGTCCTACTCCTTTCTTTATAGGGTGCAAAATGGATACCTTTGGAATTAGAATGGGATTTTTCCTGATTTTAAGCATATTCATATTAGCACTTTCATCTAGACAACTGTAGGGAATAAAAGGGGAACCCCTCAGCTCTCACACAACTCCCCAGTGGTCTCTGGTGTCCCAGCTTCAGACCCAGGTATGCACATGCCTCAGAATAACTTACATATTTTCTACAGGACTATCCTGGTTCTGTCCAGGCCAGTCAACCACCCCAAGCAGTCATCACAGGTGAGCTGAGTTAGCCCAGGCTGTTTTCCACCATACCACCTAACATTACTTCCCCATAAAAGGGATTTGGTGCAGCTCCAGGACAACAACAGTCCTCATCTCAGTGCCCAGCTTGGGGGCTGAAATCATAACCTTAGGACTAAGAGTCCTATGCTCTACCACTACTCCAACCCTTCAAACCCTGAGCTAGGTACTGAGACAAGGACCATTGTTGTCCTGGAGCTGCACCAAATTGCCTCTCTCCAACCAGCCCCTTTTATGGGCTCACCTGGGCTAACTCAGCTCACCTGGGCTGGATGCTTGCGGAGGTTAACTCTGGCCTGGCCAGAACCAGGACAAGGACAGAGGATATAAATGCATCCATAGCAATGCTACTCCTACGTATTGTCATTACAGCAAAATTAATAGCTATTTCCTCACAATATATGAGGGGTTTTTCCTTTTTCCCATGCATGTTGTAACCCTGGTAACAGCACCCATATCATCATCTGACTTATGCTGCCTTGTTCCCATCTGATATGAAGAAAGACTGCTAACACTTTGTTGCCACTGAAAGCTAATGGAACCAGCCAGATTTTACTCACAGAGTTGCTGTAACACCCAACAGGCTTCAACCTCCCTTCCTTTAGCCCTAACCCTGCACAGATGCAAGACTGCAAGTGATGGAGCCAAGAGATTTGAGCATCTGCCCACAACATTAGGCTCAAAGGGGCTCAACTCCTCTTGGCTGAAGGATCTTGGACCCCCCACCTCCTGATAGTGCCTACAGAATGAGCTGTGAGTGGAACGTACAAGGGGACCTGTTCTTGTTTCAGTTCAGACGGGTGTGCATTTACGGGAGTGAGTGCATGGACTTCCCATTCTCTGCAATAAATATCTACAATATTAATAGAATCATATCATAACGGTTTGGGTTGGGAGGGACATTAGAGAACATCTTGTTCCATCTGCCCTGCTATGGGAAAGGACACCTCCCACTAGACCAGGTTGCTCAAAGCCCCATCCAACATGGCCTTGAACACTTCCAGGAAGGGGGCATCTACTACCTCCCTGGGCAACCTGTTCCAGTGCCTCACCACCCTCGTAGTGAAAAATCTACCCCCTTCCAGTTTATAACCATCACCCCTCATTCTATCACTATGTGCCCTTATAAAAACTCCCTCCCCAGCTTTCCTATAGGCCCCCTTCAGGTACTGGAAGGCCACTATAAGGTTTCCCCACAGCCTTCTCTTCTCTAGGCTGAACAACCCCAACTCTCTCAGCTTGTCCTGGTAGGGAAGGTGCTTCAGCCCTCTGATCATCTTTGTGGTCCACCTCTGGACCTGCTCCAACAGCTCAATGTCCTTCTTATGTTGGGGGCTCCAGAACTGGACGCAGTACTCCAGGTGGGGTCTCACAAGAGCAGAGTAGAGGAGCAGAATCACCTCCCTCAACCTGCTGGCTACACTTCTCTTGATGCAGTCCAGGATCTGGTTGACATTTTGGGCTGCAAGCACACATTGCTGGCTCATGTTGAGTTTCTCATCAACAGACAGCACCAAGTCCTCCTCCTTAGGGCTGCTCTCAATCCATTCTCTACCCAGCCTGTATTTGTGCTTGGGATTGTGCCAACACAGGTTCAGGATCTTGCACATATTGCATATGGCATCGGGGACATGCCAGGGCTAGGATGGCGTCATTCATGTCCCTTGGCACAGAGTGTCTTAACCACTGAGCTAGAGTCGTGCTCCTGCTGTTTCTCGCTCACTGATGTAATGTGCATCTCAAAAGCCTGGCCACCAAAGGACCATTGCCCCACCCAGGATGGCAAAAAGCACCCTTGTTCTCACCATGAGGTCCTTCAAGGAGGATGAGTCATGGAACAGCTCAACCTGCCTCTGCACCAGAGCATCTGCTGTGTAGAGAATGGAAACATATTTGATAAGACTGGTTCAGGTGACGTGCCAAGAAGCAAGGGTTAAACAAAGAACATAGGAGTGTGTGTTGACCAAGAATCTGGAACAGCAAAATACGCATGAATCTGGGAGCAAACAGGAACTTGGAGGAGACTGTTGAACACCAGCCTGGGAAAAGAGAAGTGTTCAGCTTTGTGCTATTTAGAGACCTGAGTCGAGGGGAATGAGCGGAGCCTCCCTTTAGAGGAAGGTATTTAAGCAGTAGCGTGTGTAATAAAGCTGATTCTATGCTTGTACCTGCTGGAGTCTGTGTCTTCCATACCCCACACTGCTAGTTTTGGTCTTCTCCCTTCACCAAACTTTTTTCATTTCTCAAAGCAGGAACTGAATTCTCCCTCAGATTTCCACTACGTTTTCAGATCTGATTGATGTTGTCACAAGGTTCGGGAGTTATTTGCCATACAGCTGATAGCTAGATAGACGTGTGAGCATTGGAGATTCTTGACTTTCAGAAACCAGTGTGTTTCACAGTCATCACTGGGAGAAATTTGGCAGTTTATGAACCTGGTCCAGTCAGCATGATGAACAGGAAATGTCTTTGGGATTTCCACCTGTCCTGGGTTCAGCCCAGCAGCAGGCTGTGTTAGCCCTGAGAGTATTCCATACCAATTGCATCATGATCCGACAGGCTGCCCCCCCCCTTTTGCAGGGGCGACTTTGGACCCAGGCACGGGAAGTCCCGGTCTGGGCAGCCGCAGTGCCAGTTCCGGGGGAGACTCCAGACCTATCAGAAACTGCTGGGCTCGGGAAGTGCTGGTCTGAGCAGGCGTGTGGGAGTTCCGGTTGCTCTCTCTCTCTCGGGATCGGCGTGGCAGGAGGTGGTGAGGGGGGTGCCCGGGGGTGCTGGGCTCGGGGAGTGCTGCGTTCGGGAATCTGAATTGGTTCGGGCACGGCTCAAATGATATAGTGTGGGGAGAGGTTTGCACTGTATATAATAGCACTGTAGTTAGTTGTTTTCATACTTTTCCCTGTTGTTTAGTAAACTATCCTTATCCTAACCTTGCAAGCCTGTGGTTTTTTTCCTCTGGCTTTGCAGCTAGCTCCGTTCGCCCATCCTCCACCTCTTAAAGAGGTAGGGGGGCTTTTTGGTCTGACCTTTGTGGCCCCAGCTTTCCGCTGAGGTAAAACCACAACAACTTTTGGCGCCCAACGTGGGGCACGACGGGGGACCCCCAAGGGGGGCAAAAAAGGTTGGGATAACGATAGATTTGACCTTAACTCAATTGCAGTTAAGATAGAGTTGTTATAGGTACGGCTATTTAAGTAATTTCTATGTACATTGTTGTGGCATTTACTCTTAAGGATGCTGCCATGGTTGCCAACTCGTGGTATGCTGCTGCATTTAATCCTGCCAGGATTCGTTGCCATCCCGTACATGTGTTTAGTGTATGTTGTTATAACAGCCTATGATTGGATAACGTTGAAGTTCATGAACTTAAAAGAGTACTTGTATCAGCTTTTGCTGTTTGGTACAATAAGGGATAAAACAGGCCTTGTAAGAGTGTTTAACAATTTCCAATATCCCTGGGAAATTCTAACTAGCATTTTCCTACTGTTGGTTTTGGTGCAAATGGTTTTGCTTTCGATATATATATGTATATATATTAGGCGCAGGTTTATGAATACCACCCATGAGTTTTCCCTGAGGCTGGATAAGCTTGAGTGGCAGGGCAAATGGCGAAATATGAGCAGGTACCTAGGCACTTTCTTACCCCCAGTGGTTTGGAACTTCACTCCTGAACAGCTACAGGATCCTAATAAGGTGACTGCATATTTGAAAAAGAACTGTAGTGGGCTCCCCAGAGAAATACGCCCTACTGCACTGTGCTGGGGCTTGGCTACCATCTACCAAACCCTGCTTGATAGCAAGCAGCACTGTCAGTACTGTCAGCACTGTCAAGGGGAACAAGGAAATGGATTGGCAAATACTGCAGCTACTGCAACCCCTACAGTAGACCTTGCCCCTAATTCAGAGCATCAGCACTGTCAGGGGGAAAGAGGAAATGGATCGGCGAATACTGTAGATGCTGCGACCTCTACAGTAGACCTTGCCCCTAATCCAGGGCGTCAGTACTGTCAGGGGGAAAGAGGAATTGGATTGGTGAATACTGCAGATGCTGCGACCTCTACAATAGACCTTGTCCCTAATCCAGACCGTCAGTACTGTCAGGGGGAAAGAGGAAATGGATCGGTGAATACTGCAGATGCTGCAACCTCTACAATAGACCTTGGTCAACCCACACCAATGTCTGTTGCTCCCATTCAAGAGAGGTGTCAGTGCTGTAAGAGAGAAAGGGGAAATAGCCTAGTACATACTGCAGATATTGCAACCTCTACAATAGACCTTGGTCAACCCACACCAATGTCTGTTTCTCCCATTCAAAAAGGGTGTCAGTGCTGTCAGGGAGAAAGAGGAAATAGACTAGTACATACTGCAGATGCTGCAACGTCTACAATAGACCTTGCCCATAATTCAGAGAATCAGCCCACACCAATGTCTGTTGCTTCCATTCAAGAGAGGTGTCAGCACTGTCAGTGCTGTCGGCACTGTCAGGGAGGAAAAGGAAATAGACTAGTACATACTGTAGATACTGCAACCTCTACAATAGATCTTGGCCAACCTACACCAAAGTCTGTGGCTCCCATTCAAAAGAGGAAATACACCAGGAAGTTAGCTCGCGCAGTGCCAGATGATGATGGTGAACAACCGGGGCCATCTCAAGTATGGCCGGATGAGGATGATGATGAAAAGTCAGGGCCATCTCAGAAAAGTCAGAATGGGGCAGGGCCATCTCAGACAAGTCAGAATGGGGCAGGGCCATCTCAGAAAAGTAAGAATGGGGCAAAGCCATCTCGAGCAGATCAGGATGTAGTAGAACCAGAGATTGTTACCCGATCCCTGACCCTGAGTGAATTGCGTGAGGTGCGAAAAGATTTTGGCCGCCGCCCGGGTGAGCACATCATCACTTGGTTGCTCAGATGCTGGGATAGCGGGGCCAACAGTCTGGAATTAGACGGCAGGGAGGCCAGGCAGTTGGGATCCCTGGCTAGAGAAGGAGGTATTGATAAGGCACTTGGGGAGGGGTCACAAATCCTCAGCCTTTGGAGGCGATTGCTGTCAAGTGTGCGGGAAAGATACCCCATGAAAGAATATATTACCTGTCTGAAACCCAAGAGTGACAGCATAGAGACAGTTATCCAGTACCTGAGAGAATTAGCTGTACGAGAGTTGATTTATTTTGAGTCGGACAACAGAAGGCTCCCTGATGATCCTGATGATGTCCGATGCACTCCAGACATGTGGCGTAAGGTGATACGAAGTGCACCACCAGGGCACACAAATTCACTGGCAGTGATGGAATACGATGAGATGTTTCCACCAACCGTATATGAAGTGACCCGCCGACTCCGGACTTATCAAGACAACGTTGCACACTCTGTCATTGCAGCAGTAGAGAAACTGGTTAAACTTAAACTTGACGAACACATGGCCGACTCCCAACCTGTACAGAGCGATGTTGCAGCTATCCGGAAAAGTCATCCACCGTCCCAAGAGAGAGAAAATGGCAGGGCCACACCACGAGCCACACCACGAGCCACGCGGCGAGACACACCCCGAGCCAAACTGTGGTTTTACCTGCATGATCATGGAGAAGACATGAGAAAGTGGGATAAGAAGCCCACTTCAGCCCTTCAAGCACGAGTAAAGGAGTTGCAAGGTAGAGCAAGTGCACGAGGTTCTGCCAGGAGGAATGTTGCACCAGTTTCTATCCAGGAGCAATAGAGGAGCCCTGCCTCCAGCCAGGTGGAGGAGAGGGATAATCGGACTTATTGGACTGTGTGGATCCGATGGCCTGGAACATCAGACCCACAAGAGTATGAGGCTCTAGTGGATACCGGTGCTCAGTGTACTCTAATACCATCAAATTATGAAGGGACAGAATCTGTTTATATTTCTGGAGTCACAGGGGGCTCCCAACAGTTGACTGTGCTAGAGGCTGAGGTGAGCCTAACCGGAAAGGATTGGGAGAAACACCCCATTGTGACTGGCCCAGAAGCTCCGTGCATTTTAGGTATGGACTATCTCCGTAGAGGGTATTTTAAAGACCCTAAAGGATACCGGTGGGCTTTTGGAATAGCTGCTGTGGAGACTGAAGAAACTAAACAATTGTGTGCCTTGCCTGGACTTTCGGAAGATCCAGCTGTTGTGGGGTTGTTGAAGGTCGAAGAACAGTGAGTGCCAATTGCTACGACGACAGTGCACAGGCGGCAGTATCGTACAAACCGAGACTCTTTGATCCCCATCCATAAACTGATTCGTCAACTGGAGAGTCAGGGAGTGATCAGCCGAACCCACTCACCATTTAACAGTCCCATATGGCCAGTGCGGAAGTCCGATGGAGAGTGGAGGCTGACAGTAGATTATCGTGGCCTAAATGAAGTCACTCCAAATATGAGTGCTGCTGTGCCGGACATGCTAGAGCTCCAGTATGAACTGGAATCGAAGGCAGCCAAGTGGTATGCCACAATTGACATTGCAAATGCTTTCTTCTCAATTCCACTGGCACCAGAGTGCAGACCACAGTTTGCTTTCACTTGGAGAGGTGTCCAATACACATGGAATCGTCTGCCCCAGGGGTGGAAACACAGTCCCACCATCTGTCATGGACTAATCCAGAGTACATTAGAAAAGGGTGGAGCCCCAGAGCACTTGCAGTATATTGATGACATCATTGTATGGGGCGACACAGCAAAGGAAGTTTTTGAAAAAGGAGAAAGGATAATTCAAATCCTTTTAGAAGCTGGTTTTGCTATAAAACAAAGTAAAGTCAAGGGGCCTAAGCGAGAAATCCAGCTTTTAGGAATAAGATGGCAGGATGGGCGTCGCCAGATCCCAATGGACGTTATTAATAAAATTGCAGCGATGTCCCCACCAAGTAACAAAAAGGAAACACAAGCTTTCTTAGGTGTTATAGGATTTTGGAGAATGCATATCCCAAACTATAGTCTCATTGTGAGCCCACTCTACTACGTAACTCGGAAGAAAAATAATTTTGAATGGGGCCCTGAGCAACAGCAAGCCTTTGAGCAGATCAAACGTGAAATAGTCCACGCTGTAGCCCTTGGACCTGTCCGTACAGGTACAGACATTAAAAATGTGCTCTATACCGCAGCTGGTGACAATGGTCCTACCTGGAGTCTCTGGCAGAAAACACAAGGGGAGACTCGAGGGCGACCGTTAGGGTTTTGGAGTCGGGCCTACAAAGGATCTGAGGCCAATTACACTCCAACAGAAAAGGAAATACTGGCCGCTTACGAAGGGGTTCGAGCTGCTTCAGAGGTAATTGGAACTGAAGCTCAGCTTTTCCTAGCACCCCGACTGCCGGTGCTGGGCTGGATGTTTAAAGGGAAAGTCCCTTCCACACACCATGCAACTGATGCTACATGGAGCAAGTGGATTGCACTAATTACGCAACGAGCTCGAATAGGAAACCCCAATCGCCCAGGAATTGTGGAGGTGATTACAGATTGGCCAGAAGGCAAAGACTTTGGGATGTCACCAGAGGATGAGGAGGTAACACGCGCAGAAGAAGCTCCACCATATAACCAATTGCCAGAAAATGAAAAGCAGTATGCCCTGTTCACTGATGGATCTTGTCGCATTGTGGGTAAGCATCGGAAATGGAAAGCTGCTGTGTGGAGTCCTATGAGGCGAGTAGCAGAAGCCGCTGAAGGAAAAGGTGAATCAAGCCAATTTGCTGAGGTAAAGGCTATCCAATTAGCCCTGGACATTGCTGAGAGAGAGGAGTGGCCTATGCTATATCTTTATACTGACTCATGGATGGTGGCTAATGCCTTGTGGGGGTGGTTGCAGCAGTGGAAAAAGAACAATTGGCAGCGTAGAGGCAAACCCATATGGGCCTCTGACTTATGGCAAGATATTGCTACCCGATTAGAGAAGCTTACCGTAAAGGTACGTCATGTGAACGCCCATGTACCTAAGAGTCGGGCCATGGAGGAACATGAAAACAACCAGCAGGCAGATAAGGCTGCTAAGATTGAAGTGGCTCAAGTAGATTTGGACTGGCAACATAAGGGTGAGTTGTTCCTAGCCCGATGGGCTCATGATACTTCAGGTCATCAAGGAAGAGATGCAACATATAGATGGGCTCGAGATCGAGGGGTGGACTTAACCATGGATGCTATTGCACAGGTTATCCATGAATGTGAGACGTGCCGCAATCAAGCAAGCTAAGCGGTTAAAACCCCTCTGGTATAAAGGACGGTGGATGAAATATAAATATGGGGAGGCTTGGCAGGTTGATTACATCACTCTCCCTCAAACTCGCCATGGTAAACGGTACGTACTTACAATGGTAGAGGCAACCACTGGCTGGTTGGAGACATATCCTGTACCCCATGCCACTGCCCGGAATACAATTCTGGGCCTGGAGAGGCAAGTCCTATGGCGACACGGCACCCCAGAAAGAATTGAGTCAGACAATGGGACTCATTTCCGAAATACTCTCATAGACACTTGGGCCAAAGAGCATGGCATTGAGTGGGTGTACCACATTCCTTATCATGCACCCGCTTCTGGGAAAATTGAACGATATAATGGGCTTTTAAAGACCACACTGAAAGCAATGGGTGGTGGAACATTTAAAAATTGGGATACACATTTAGCTGAAGCTACGTGGTTGGTTAACTCTAGGGGATCTACCAATCGGGCTGGTCCAGCCCAGTCAGAATTCTCACATACTGTAGAAGGTGACAGTGTCCCAGTAGTGCACATGAAAAGTATTTTGGGAAAGACAGTTTGGGTCATTCCTGCTACAGGCAAAGGCAAACCCATATCTGGGATTGTTTTTGCTCAAGGACCTGGTTGTACCTGGTGGGTAATGCAGAAGGATGGAGAAACTCGATGTGTACCTCAAGGGGACTTGATTTTGGGTGAGAATAGCCAATATCATGCTAAATAATTCACTACTGATTTATTGTTGTTATAGATAATGTATGTTATACTAATGACATTACAGTTAGGGTCATCGGTGCCGTGATGATGGAATGAAGACCAGCCTCCCAAGAACTCTTTCTTTTCTCTTTTGTAATAAACACCTCTGACCCACGGACTATGAGCATGGATGATGCCAGGTGCAGTGTTCGAGAGCCTGAGATACAGCATTCAACGATCCAGCGGCACGTACGACCCTTCATACCCTGAGAGACTGTTGTGACAGAGGGACCAGTGAGCCTGAGAATCGTGGACTGAATGAAACCGACCGACTCGGAGGAAACGTCCACAGACTGAATCTATACGCACATACATGCGTGTGCATGTGTACATGCATGTGTGTGGATGCGAGAGACTCCCTGGACCCAAAGAAGGTTGCTGGTCCAGCTCATGATGTAAATGGTATGGAATAAGGGGTGGATAATGTCCTGGGTTCAGCCCAGCAGCAGGCTGTGTTAGCCCTGAGAGTATTCCATACCAATTGCATCATGATCCGACAGGCTGCCCCCCCCCCTTTTGCAGGGGCGGCTTTGGACCCAGGCACGGGAAGTCCCGGTCTGGGCAGCCGCAGTGCCAGTTCCGGGGGAGACTCCAGACCTATCAGAAACTGCTGGGCTCGGGAAGTGCTGGTCTGAGCAGGCGTGTGGGAGTTCCGGTTGCTCTCTCTCTCTCGGGATCGGCGTGGCAGGAGGTGGTGAGGGGGGTGCCCGGGGGTGCTGGGCTCGGGGAGTGCTGCGTTCGGGAATCTGAATTGGTTCGGGCACGGCTCAAATGATATAGTGTGGGGAGAGGTTTGCACTGTATATAATAGCACTGTAGTTAGTTGTTTTCATACTTTTCCCTGTTGTTTAGTAAACTATCCTTATCCTAACCTTGCAAGCCTGTGGTTTTTTTTCCTCTGGCTTTGCAGCTAGCTCCGTTCGCCTATCCTCCACCTCTTAAAGAGGTAGGGGGGCTTTTTGGTCTGACCTTTGTGGCCCCAGCTTTCCGCTGAGGTTAAACCACAACACCACCAAAGCTGATGATAGGGACCTTGGCTGGTAAATGTGACGCAGTGGTGATTTCTCTGTAAACCAAGAGTTACCTGAGCTTCTCAAGTATTTTTGGTTTTGTTTCGTTTCATGTTCAAGCCACCCAAAATGTTACATAATGACTCACTGGAGTGCCTAGAGATGTCCCTCTGCCTCCCTTGTCACAAAGTCTGGGCACGGACATCCTCCTGTCAAAGCCCAATGACACAGTAGGATCACAGGGGATAGATGTCTTCTGTCAGTCACTGAAGGGTTAGATCCAATACTGGCCTTGCTGTCATCCCTAGCACAGCACCTCTATTGCTTCTCATGCATAGGCTGCTTGGGGCAAGGTCTTTCTTCTTATAATGCCTGGCCATAAATGGCTGTTGAGGGACCACCCATATTGTGGCACTCTATGATGGGGTTACAGTGAAGGTGAATAAGGGAAGAGGGACTGATGTCATCTGCCTGAACTTGTGCAAAACATTTGACACTGTTCTGCACAACATCCTTGTCTCTAAATTGGAGACACATGGATTCGAGGGATGGGCCACTCGGTGGATAAGGAATTGGCTGGACAGTCACACTCAAAGGGTTGTGGTCAACGGATCAATGTCCAAGTGGAGATCAGTGAAAACTGGAATTCTGCAGGGTTCAGTACTGGGACCAGCACTGTATAACATCTTTGTCAGAGACATGGATAATCGGATCAAACGCACCCTCAGCAAGTTTGCTGATGACACTGAGCTGCGTGTTACAGTGGATACACTGGAGGGAAGGGATGCCATTCAGAGGGACCTTGACAGGCTTGAGAAGTGAGCCCATGCAAACCGCATGGAGTTCAACAAGGCCAAGTACAAGGTCCTGCATGTGGGTCGGTGCAATCTCAAGCACAACTACAAGGCTGGGCGGAGAACAGCCCTGAGGAGAAGGACTTGAGGGGTGTTGACAGATGTAAAGCTCAATATGAGCCACCAACATGCATTTGCACCCCAGAATGCCAACTGCATCCTGGGCTACATCTGAAACAGTGTGGCCAGCAGGTCAAGGGAGGTGATTCTGCCCCTCTACTCTGCTTTCATGAGACCCCACCTGTAGTACTGCTTCCAGCTGTGGGGACCCCAGTACAAGAAAGATGTTGAGCTTTTGGAGTGAGTGCAGAGGAGACCACAAAGATGATCAGATTTATGGAGCATCTCTCCTATGAAGACAGGCTGAGAGAGTTGGGCTTGTTCAGCATGGAGAAGAGAAGGCTCTGGGGAAAACTTACTGCAGCCTTCCAGTACCTAAAGGGGGCCTACAGGGAAGCTGGAGGGGGACTCTATCAGGGAGTGTAGTGATAGGACAAGAGGTAAACTAAAAGAGGACAGATTTAGATTAGACGTCAGGAAAAAGTTCTTTGCTGTGTGATTGGCGAGGCACTTGAGCAGGTTGCCCAGAGGAGCTGTGGATGCCCCCTCCCTGGAAGTGGTCAAGACCAGGTTGGATGGGGCTTTGGACAACCTGGTCTAGTCGGAGATGTCCCTGCAGGGGGAGTGGAACTAGGTGATCTTTGAGGTCCCTTCCAACACAAACCATTCTATGATTCTACAACTCTATGTGAGTCCCTGTTAACGTACAAATGAATAGCACAGGAGATATGTCCAGAGAAGGGCGACGAGGCTGGTGAGGAGACTGGAGAATAAATGCTATGAGGATTGGCTGAGGCAGTTGTCGCTGTTTAGTCTGAAGAAAAGGAGGTTGAGGGGAGACCCAACTGCTCTCTACAGCTACCTAAAAGGAGGTTCTGGAGAGGTAGCAGCAGACCTTTTCTCCCTACTGACAAGTGATAGGACAAGAGGAAATGGCATCAAGTTATGTCAGGGGAGGTTTCAATTGGATATTAGGAAAACCTTCTTCACAGGGAGGGTTCTTAGGCTTTTGCCCAGTGAAGTGGTGAAGTCTCCATCCTTGGTGGTATTTAAAAGAAGGTTATATGTGGTGCTGAGGGACACGGTTTAGTGGTGATTTTGGCAGGTTAGGGTGATGGTTGGAATTGATGATCTAAAGGGTCCCTTCCAACCAAGACAGTTCTATGATTCTATGTGTTGTGGTTTATACCTCAGCGGAAAGCTGGGGCCACAAAGGTCAGAAAAAGAAGCCCCCTACCTCTTTAAGAGGTGGAGGATGGGCGAACGGAGGAAACCGAGGAGCTATGAGCAAGGAAAAAAAAAAAAACAAAGGCCCTTGGGTTGGGATAAGGATAGTTTACTAAACAACAGGAGAAAATATGAAAACAACTAGCTACAGTGCTATTATATACAGTGCAAACCTCTCATCCCACTATGTAATTTGAGCCGGGCCCAAACTGATTCAGATTCAGAGCCCCGAACGCAGCACTCCCCGAGCCCAGCACCCCCGAGCACCCCCCTCACCACCGCCTGCCACGCCGATCCAAGAGAGAGCGAAGCTGGAACTCCCACACGCCTGCCCAGACCGGGACTTCCCATGCCCGGAGCAGTTTCTGATGGGTCCGGAGTCACCCCCGGAAATGGCACTGCGCCTGCCCAGACTGGAATCTCCCGTGCCTGGGTCCGGAGTCGCCCCTCCGGGGGGGGGCAGCCTGCCTGATCATGATGCAATTGGTATGGAATACTCTCAGGGCTAACATAGCCTGCTGCTGGGCTGAACCCAGGACACTATGATTGCCTCTTGCTGTGAACATGTCTCACAGTCTATTGTCCCAGCCATGTTCATCATCTCCTTCTCTATCCCCACCATGACATCGTGACTACGATCCTGTCACCGGTAAACCAGAACATGTCTTTAAACTATGAAGATAGCACAAAGCAAATGCTTTTTCCATGTGCAGGTTTTTTTTATTAATTCATCTTAAGTCAGTTCTTCACCATTTTACTTTCAGAAGCCCTTGAAGACTAGGTGTGGTGGTTCAGCCCCAACCAGTGGCTGAGCACCACACGCTGCTCGCTCACTCCCGGAGGAGAGACAGAGCCTCTGTGGGTTGGGATAAGGACAGTTTACTGACAAAAGCACCATGAAAGTAGAACAATAACAGCCAATTACACTCATACCCAGTGATAACATTGAGTACCTTACCAACCCAACAATTACAGAGCACTGCAAAACACAAGTACCAACTCCACACTCCAGCCACACTCAGACTACCCTGGAGGCACCCCAGAGCACCCCTCCCCAAACAGCCCCTTTTATGGGGAGGGGGAGTGATGTCAGGTGGTGTGGAAAAGAGCTAGTTTTTGAATTGTGTGCAACCGCCAACCCATAACCACCACATCAACCTACATGGACAGAAGGGTCCATTGATTTAATGGACTTGCATGCAAAATTCAAGACAAGAGCCCACAGATGCCTTGGAGTAGATGAGAAACAAGTCAGATGCTGGGCATCACCTAAATGAGGCTAGGATCATGGAAAAGAGTGGGATCAGGACCCTGAACTTTAGGAGAGCCAACTTCAGGCTGTTTAAGGAATTGTTGGCCAAGATCTCCTGGGAGGTGGTCCTTAGAGACAGAAATGTTGCGGAAAGTTGGCCACTCTTTAAGGATGCCTTTCTGAGAGCTCAAGGACTCTCTGTCCCTCTGAATAAGAAAGTGGGCAGGAGGGGTGTGGAGACCGGCAATGAGCAACACGCAATTCGATATGAATTTTAGGTGAAGCCGTTTATTGGGTGAAATCACACAGATTATATACCTTTGTTACTGCAAACGTGGCAAGCTAAAAAACTGCTAATTGGTTACACACACTGTTCACACCCCACTGATTGGTTAGTGATTATAACGAGTTCTGATAAACCTATCTTATAGCTAAATATGTTAGTTTACCTTTGATGCCTAAAAGCATCCGCACACTGGCTGTTTGGACCATCTTATTATGGCTGGTTCTTAACATGTTCCGTTACTCAAAATACCTTCCCATAACAACTTCTTGGTTTAGGGTAGCGTGTACCCCTATCATAAAGGCCACTGTGTTTTGAGAATGTGATTATTAAGATCCTCTCAGCATGAGTAACTTTTTCTGTCCCATGGGAACACGAGAATATTGTCAGGGCCTATGTCTTTGGTGAAGAGAGCTAGACTGCCAACAGGCCTGCTGTCTTCCCCGACAGAGGGGCAGGAAACCAGCCTGGCTAGGCAAGGACCAGCTGGTCAAACTGAGGGAAAAGAAAGGCAAGTACAAGCTGTGGAAACAAGGGTGTGTAGCCTGGAAAGAATACAGGGATGCTGTTTGGACTTGCAGAGATGGGATCAGGAAAGCCAAGGTGCAGATGGAACTGAACTTGGCGAGGGATGTTAAAAACAACAAGAAGGGATTTTACAGGTACATTGGCCCCCTTTCCTAAATGAGAAAGGAGAATTGGCTGCAACTGATGTGGAGAAGGCTGAGGTACTGAATAAATTCTTAGCCTCAGTCTTCTCTGGCAGCCAGGATTCTCATAATTCTCAAGTCCCTGGACCTTGCATCCCTGGACCTCTAGGTGGGAACTGGGGGAGTAAATCCCACCCCACTGTAAGGGTAGAGGAAGTCCGAGACTGCCTCATGGCACTGAATTTCTACAAGTCTATGGGGCCGGATGACATGCATCCCAGGGTCCTGAAGGAGCTGGCTCATGTGGTTGCCGAGCCGCTCTCCATCATATTTGAAAAGTTGCGGCTGTTGGGCAAGGTCCCTGGGGAATGGAAAAAAGGTCACGTCACTCTCATTTTTAAGAAATGGAGCAAGGAAGACCCAGGGAATTACAGGCTGGTGAGCCTCACCTCTGTGCCTGGGACGATAATGGAACAGATCCTCCTGGATGACATGTTGGAGCACATGAGGAATGAGCGCGTGTCGGAGAAGGGAGACTTCGACCACCATATGGTTCATCAGCAAGTCCCAATCTTTATTCAAGCAAGCCTTGGTTAAATACACTGCTTAATTAGCTCATGCATATTGCAGAATTCAAGCTCACTATTGGTCAAGCAGATAGATGCCAGCCCGTCCCCTCTTTGTTCTGTTTCCACATTCCTGAAGTTTAAACATCCTTTTATCACATCCTGCAGGTGTCCGAGCACCAGCAATATCCAGTTACAGCTAGCTACTGGGTCAAGCCGACCTAGAGCTAACACTTACCCCACTTACGCCATCTCAAGCAAATCCAGGCTGCTGTGTCCCTTCTCTGATAGCCAGCACTGAGCCAGGCTCTCCACATTTCCCCCGTTTTTGTTTTGGGCTAACAATGTCTGATCAGAAGGCTGTTGATACCATTTTTTGCATCATGTTTTGTAGACACATACAGAGACATGGTAAGAGTAGGGTAAGAGTTAGTAATACTACTATCATCATGGCTGCTTTTAGAATAGACAGCAGCCAGGGTCCCAGTCCCAGTGATCGCAACCATCCGCCTAGTCCTAAACCAGAGTCCATTTGTAAATTATCAGTTTTCGTAATTCATCAATTTGGGAGTGTATGGGTCGCGAATGATCAGAGAGGTTCATACAACACATACTTTCAAACTCCTCACACTCATGGCCTTGGGCAAGCAAAAGAAAATCAATTGTAGCTCTATTTTGCAGCGTAGCATGGCGGACAGTATCAACATCAAGCAAAAGACTGGAAAGTGCAAGGGAAGTAGCATTTGTTTGTTTTGCTAGCCAACACCCCAACTTGTTTAGGTGATTGTGTGCAGCTGCTGCTGACACCCCTGGAGCGAGAAGAGATGCAGATATACTCTCTTCCAGTGACCAGAATGTCACCTGATCGTTGCTTTCTTTGTTAAAAGCATGCGTCTGCCTCCTGGTTCGGCGATGGTGACGGCTCATGTTAAATATCATAGGGGTGTAAGGCGTAAGCAGAGATAAGCGGCCAAGCGTGCATGGCCCCCCTCTTAGACGTGACGGGATACCTGGCCAGGCACGGTCTCCGCATATCAGAAAATTACCAGGCGGTAGCTGCAAGGGATGGTTAGTAGATATCAAAATATTAGGCGAAGTATAATTGCACCAGCTTGTAGCATTGTGATAAACAGCCATTCTAGAATTTACATTGGTGTGCGAGCTTTGGTCCCTACTTTGGTGGTTAAAATACAAGCATGCATCAGCCTTTACTGATCCCAGAAGCTCCAACTCCTGCGGTTCCTGAGGTGATTCAGGAAGGTAACCAGCTCATCCACCCTATAAACGAAAAGCCATACTATAAAATGTGGCAATCTAAAAACTGCTAATTGGTAACACACACTGTTCACACCAAAGTGATTAATTAGTAATTATAACGAGTTTTGATAAGCATACCTTATAGCCAAGCATTGTTAGTTTACCTTTAATGTCTAAAAGTTATCTGCACGCCTTCTGAGCTTTGGCCATCTCATTATGGCTTGTTCATGACATGTTCACTTACTTCCAAATACTTTCTCTCAGCTCCTTGATTTAAGGGAGTCTGTACACCTGCTTTCAAGGCTGCTATGTTTTGAAAAAGTGATTACCAAAACTTCTCAGCGTGAGTAATTTTGTTGTTTCATGGGAAATTCAAGGATACTGTCAGAGTCTGTGTTTTTGCGAGGAGAGCCAGGCTGCTAGCAGGCCTGCTGTCCCCCTTGACAAATTTTTCTCTTTTTGTATCTGCGCCACAAAACTGCTTTTAGAGGTTTCTGCAAGGGCCCTTTGCAGAAAGCTCAACAAGCATGGCAGTAAATTTACTGAATTGCCAAATTCAAATTTGACCATTGACAATATACATCCTGAAATTTCCCACTCATGAAACCAATTCTGTTCGATCTCTTAATTTCTGAATGCTCTCATGAATCGACTGAGAGTGGTCAGTCAGATTCCTGCAGCACATACCTTCCAAAATTTTCACAATTATGTCTGTGAGCCAGCAGCACAAATCAGCTGCTGCATGTATCACAGAATCCGCATCTGTAGCTAAGTGCCTTGATATCTTTGCTGTTGTATCTGTTTGCTTTGCCAATCAAGAGTGTCAGAAGTGCAGATAACTTCAGCTTCACGTTTCCGTGCAGGCACCGATTGCAGCCTGTGACCTTAGGCTGTGCAGAAATCACAGTTTCTCTAATTTTTATTTACCACTAACACACTCATATTTAAAAGAGTATTCAAAATGTCCCGCAGCAAAACTCTGACTCCATTGTGGCTGCACTTGGAACACTTGACTTCAGTTACTGTGATCAGGATTGCGTCCTGGTTCATGCAAGCTTGATTTCTTCTGGATCACAGCTTTATCTGCTTGGTTCCCATATCTGTAATGACATAGGCAGATCTCCTTTCCCAAGTTAGTACCTGTAACTTCATTTCACTAACATCTAACATGAACTTTTCCGTTCAAAACATACAGAGCCTCATTTAATCAACCAGCTGGACAGATATCCTTCTCTCCCCCTTATTGTTTGTGAAGCAAACGTTTGAGAGTTTGATTCATATGTTCTCATATGTTCTGCCATGGCTTTGCACTAACAAGTCCTTTAGCCTCAGCAATCAACAAGTGCTATTGTCGTTAAAGTATTTTAGCAGATTGGTAAACAGAATTTCATGCAACTTCTGAGCTTGTGCAAAGCTGTCTGCTGAGGGAGTCGCCTCGGCCGGTGCGACCAGCCTGTCTGCTCTCTGATTTCTCCCTGCTAGACCTAGATGTAGTCAGTTAGCTCAGTGTGGCTGTGAGTCTGGGTAACAGAGTACTGATGCATAATACCACACAATGATCTAATCCAGTTAACATTTCTAAGTAATTTTTGAACATCATTTAACATGCCAACCCCAGTTTTGATTGCAATCCTCTGAGGTGTTACAGTACTTTTATCAATTTGTCAGTCCTAATATTTTCACACTGGCTTATTTTGAATTTTTCTAAGGAGTAATCTGTAACCCCTTGCTTTTCAAATGCACTGTTAACTCATGAATCAAACTTTCAACGTCCGAGTTTTTTTTCCACAATCAATATAGCAACCATATATTGATAAAAGATTAGATCAGGATGTGTTTCTCATACTGGAGCAAACGCTCAGGCTACATAAGCCTGGCACATAGTTGCTGAATTTTTTCTGCCTTGTGGGAGCGTACCCAGTGACACCTTTTGAAAAGAAAAAACCCAATCGTTTTTTTTTAAAAAAAATTTTTTGCTAGTTCCACAAACTTGTGGAAGGCTTCATATGACCCTTAGTCACTTGCTCCCGTATTAAATCGTGTAAGTCGGCATTTTTTCTCAAGTAAGCAGCTATTGATCATTGTTTTCCAGGTTAACTTTTAAAGTATGCGGCCCTTTTTCAATGTTCACTATAAAAAATTCGTTTTTGCTAAGTAACCAGCCTTGCTCTCAGTGGACAAACATAGCCCTGACTCTATAGCACATATGAACAAACGAATGCTGCAAACCAATTAATCAGACAAACGACATTGCGAGACACGAGTTGTCAAATCTAGTTCATATGGGGGTGTGTGTGTGGTGTGTGTCGGGGGTGGTTCTCAGCCACTGCCCGCAGTGCTGTTCTCCCCCTGCCATAAACCACAGTGTGATCCTGTTGTTCACCATGACTGAGCCCCGGGTGAGTGCTAGGACCCCGTTCCTTCCACCTCCCACTGACCCACTACTAACTCTCTCGGCCACCCGCTTTTTCCCACATAAACTTTTCCCTGGTGATTTCCGCGACTGAGTAGGAATCAAAATACCCTGATTTAGCTGTTTTTCCCGTTCTGATGCCACCTTACGTGCCCAGGCTCCTCCGAGCAGTCTGTGCAGAGTCTCTTGGGTGTCAGGAGACAGCGATATATTGATGAGTGTCCCTGATCCGATGGTTGTTGAAGCTGATACTTGTCCATCTCCATAGGATTCTCTGTCCTTAGGTTTCTTGTCTGTGCTCATAGGTTCTTTGTCCATGGGGGCAACACTGTTCTGTGTCTGAATTGGTGATTCTCCGTCTTCGTAGTTTTCGGGTGGGGGCTCAAACCCTTTTACAACAGGGCATGCCGTTGCCTGCTCCGTTTTATGTTTTCCAGCTTTTCAAGGACAGGTCGAAGTTGTTGATGCTGGTTAACATTTTCGACTGCGCCATGGGGTGTTTTAGGCTCAGTAAAATTCAGAGGCAGATAGATATTAAAGGCAGTCGGTTGTACGTTTGTTTTCACATTTTTTCTTTCCAAAGGCATCACAGTGGAGGGAGTGCAGACCGTGGTGGCAGATTTACGTGCACTACTCGCTCCCCTTCATTTCCGACAGATTTATAACTTTGCTCTGATAACACGGCATTTTTACTTAGTCTAGTAACTGGGATAGGTGAAAAAGCACCCAGAAACAAAAACACATTCTCTCTAGTAGATTTTCTTTTTCTTTTTGAATCAGTTCTGTAGAACCCGTAATCGGTGTTAAAGCTGCAAAGGCTGAAGCGGCAGCAACGAGTTCCGTCTCTTTTTCAGTTAAAGTTCTTTTACTTAATTTCCTGAGAGTTGTTAACGACTTAGCTTCTTTCGCCCCAACTGAGGGTTTGTCAAGGATTTAAATTCCTATAGTTTCCTAAGTAGGTAAATCAATGCTTTTCAGCAACACTGCGTCCAACCGCAAAAAATTTGCCTTTCCGAGTCCACTCAGTTAACTCGTGAACTGTATGCGGGTTCTGAAAACAACCCTTGTCATACCCATAAGCTAACAACCCTGGTAATTCCTTCTTTAAATCTATACCCTTAACATCCCTTTTTCGTAAAGTATTTGTAAATAAATCATATGCCACTTGCCTATCCATTTGCAGACGTCTGCTGTTGCAGCTTTTCCAGGCTTCGGTGGCACATATGGCCCAAAATCACCGATGTGATCTTTGGGGGAGCATTTGAATTTCAATTGATCTGGGCGCCGTCCTGGCTGCAAACAGGACCCAACTCCTACTTCTCCAACCGTGGTTGTAGTCGCCTGCTATCAGGTCCGGACTCGCTCTCTTGCAGGGGGCCCTGTGCGGGGTCAGTTGTTGGCATCACGTCAGGGTCACCATTTGTCGGAGAAGGGAGACTTCGACCACCATATGGTTCATCAGCAAGTCCCAATCTTTATTCAAGCAAGCCTTGGTTAAATACACTGCTTAATTAGCTCATGCATATTGCAGACGTCAAGCTCACTATTGGTCAAGCAGATAGATGCCGGCCCGTCCCCTCTTTGTTCTGTTTCCACATTCCTGAAGTTTAAACATCCTTTTATCGCATCCTGCAGGTGTCCGAGCACCAGCAATATTCAGTTACAGCTAGCGACTGGGTCAAGCCGACCTAGAGCTAACACTTACCCCACTTACGCCATCTCAAGCAAATCCAGGCTGCTGTGTCCCTTCTCTGATAGCCAGCACTGAGCCAGGCTCTAAACAAGCGCGTGATCCGGGACAGCCAGCACGACTACACCAAAGGAAGGTCATGCCTTACCAATCATGATGGAGTGACAGCATTGGTAGATAAAGGGAAGGCAACCGATGTCATCTACCTGGACTTGTGCAAGGCCTTTGACACAGTCCCCTACCACATCCTTATCTCTAAATTGGAGAGATGTGGATTTGTTATGTGGACCATCCAGTGGATAAGAAACTGGTTGACAGACTGTAGACAAAGGGTGGTGGCCAATGGGTCTATGTCCGGTTGGAGGCTGTTGACAAGCACTGTCCCTCAAGCGTCTATCTTGGGACTGGTGCTCTTTAACATCTTTATCAATGACATCGATGATGGAATTGTGTGCACCCTCAGCAAGTTTGTGGATGACACCAAGCTGAGCGGCGTGGTTGACACAATAGAAGGAATGGAAGCCATCCAGAGGGTTCTTGACAGGCTGGAAAGTTGGGCCCGGGTGAACCTAATGAGGTTCAACACTGCCAAGACAGCAGTGTGCTCTTGCAGCTTGCAAGGCCAATGGTATCCTGGGCTCCATCAGAAGAGGGGTGGCCAGCAGGGACAGGGAGGTGATTGTCCCTCTCTACTCTGCCCTCATGAGGCCCCATCTGGAGTACTGTGTCCAGATCTGGGGCCCCCAATACAAGAAAGATGTAGAAATGTTGAAGAGGGTCCAGAAGAGGGCCACGAAGATGATTGGAGAGCTGGAGCACCTCCCCTACGAAAAGAGGCTGAGGGGTCCTCATTGCAGCCTTTCAGTACCTGAAGGGAGCATACAAACAGGAGGGGAATCAGCTTTTTAAAAGGGTAGACAGTGGCAGGACAAGGGGGAATGGTTTAAAGCTAAAGGAGGGAAAGTTTAGATTGGATATTAGGGGGAAGTTTTTTACAGAAAGAGTTGTGAGGTCCTGGAATAGGCTGCCCAGAGAGGTGGTGGATGCCCCATCCCTGGAAGTGTTCAAGGCCAGGTTGGATGCGGCCCTGGGCAACCTTGTGTAGATCCAGGCCTGGAGGATGGTGGCCCTGCCTGTGGCAGGGGGGTTGGAACTCTATGATCCTTGGGGTCCTTTCCAACTCATACCATTCTATGATTCTATGATTCTCTGCCCCATGATCCCAGTGGAAATTCATTTGCAAATGGTTTTACCATGTGGAAAAGCATGATCTCACGGTGGTGGAGTTTTACCTTCTTCCCCCGCAGTACATCAGACGTTATAGACACTATCCTTTATCAGACATTGACAGTTTGAGGATATTTCATGTATGATTTAGCAGCAAAAAGTAACATTGTTTGACCTTTATTGCACTACAATTACCACTCAGCAACCGTGCTTTAATTTACTGTCTTGCAGTATATTATTAGAAGATTTAGCACTGATTATGCTGGAGCCATGGTCCACATCAGGAGTACAGTTAACTGGAACAGATTGATTTCAGGTATCCCAAATTTCCAAAGAAATCCTTTTATAAGGACTTCAGACTGTCTCAACCAGCTAATGAGCCTCTTAAGTGAATGAGATTTATGTGATTTCCAAGGAGGGAAGAGTGGAAACCACAGCTAAGCTGTATAGAACATGTTGATATGTGAGGTCCCAGGGCTATCACTGCTCTGTTGGAAGGTGTCCATGGGGCTGGGGGTGCCCATACCCAGGGAGGTGCCAGAATTTAGGTGCTGTGGACATGGAGCAAGAAGGACATCATGTTGCTGGCAAGGAGTTACCTGGAGGCTGGAGATCGGTGGTTTCATTTGGGAAGGAGAAATCTCTGCCCTTGCCCACAGCTCATCCATCCAAGGGCAGGTTGGGGCTGTGGTTCTGCTCCTTAATCCAGGTGTTTCTGGATCTTTGAAATTTGACCAGATCAAGAACATCCACATATCTGCATTTCTGAAAAAATTACCTCCAGCACTTGCATTTTAAGTAAGCATATGTGTTTAAGCCTTGCTTTGCACCAGCTGCAGAGGTGAGAGTGGTACCACCAGATGAAACCTCCAGCTGGACAATGTGCCAGCAGGATCACATCAGTATAGGTTTATACCAGGTCAGCACTTTGCTTTATGTGGCTGCAGTTTTTCTGAGCCCATGGATTTATATGTGGATGGGTCTACTTGTCATGCCCTCAACTCCCACTTGAAGGACAAGACATGACAGCTTGGATATTGAAACTCCCATGCAAATCTCACACATGATCAAAAGTCATTTTGAAGCTGGCTCACTGACATGAAACCAACTGCAGGAACAAACCATTCAGAGCAAACTAAATACTGTGTCTCAATAAATACCTCTTGATTGGGCACATCTCTGTTGAACAGAAAGGCATAGTGTTGAGCAAACCTGGTCCAGATACTTGCAAAGCCTGATCTAATGCTATGGTTATCAACCATGTAAAGGACAGCAGAGGATAGAAATCACATTCCTGGGGTTGTGAGGGAGCTTACAAGCCCATCTGGATCTTGCACCCCTCCAAATCCTTCAGTTTCCAGAACTCTTGTGGTGTCCACTCAAGGTCCCTTTCCACAGAAGGCAGGAACCTGCCAGAGCCGAAGTTTTGCGGACTCAACTCAGATCAATGTGATCAATGCTGAGCTCCTTTATTGAAACACACACAGAGCTTATATAGGTTTCTATATCAGTACACGAGTTACATTACATTGCTATTGGTTAACTGCTCCGTTCACCCGCCTTACACGAGTCTCACTATTGCTAATAATTGGTTAAGGCTACACAGTCACGTTGTTCCTTTTTAAGGCAGTTGTTAATATTAATGCAGTTTCTTATCTAGTTCTCACAAGTTCTGTTTTGTGTTACTGTGCGGGAGATCCAGACATACACATAATGACCAATATGATCAGGTGAATGCTGTTTATTCAAACCATTCATCTGGTTATATAGTCCCGTGCCATGTGCTCGCATCCGGATAGCTCCACCCCCCGTGTGCACGTGTCTGGCCCCTATTGGTTGAGCGCATACGATCACGCGCCCCAATACACTCTGTGATTGGCTACAAGCCTTACAGCACATGCGCAGTTGTTACAATTCAAAGGCTGGATTGCTCACGTGCCCATTGTCCGCTAAAAAGCCTCCAACAATACTGCATACCGACATCTCTCTGCTAGCTTCCCCAGGCCTGATTATATGGGGGTCAGCAATAAATCTGTGTGGGCCACAAAACCCACTCCTCTCAAAAGGCATTGCTACAATTACCCCTTCTTGTTTATGGACCAGACAGACCCTGAAAAAAGCATTATCCATCCTGCATTATCCATCACTGTGACATACACGGCAAAAATAACACCAAGGCAAAAATAACTAACAGAAACATAAATCCTTATTTAACTAAATCTAAAAGCTATCCCGTGTGGAGAGCCTGGCTCAGTGCTGGCTATCAGAGAAAAGACACAACAGCATGGATTTGCTTGAGATGGTGTAAGCAGGGTAAGTGTTAGCTCTAGGTCGGCTTGACCCAGTCGCTAGCTGTTACTGGATATTGCTGGTGCTCGGACACCTGCAGGATGCGATAAAAGGATGTTTAAACTTCAGGAATGTGGAAACAGAACAAAGAGGGGACGGGCCGGCATCTATCTGCTTGACCAATAGTGAGCTTGACGTCTGCAATATGCATGAGCTAATTAAGCAGTGTATTTAACCAAGGCTTGCTTGAATAAAGATTGGGACTTGCTGATGAACCATATGGTGGTCGAAGTCTCCCTTCTCCGACAAATGGTGACCCTGACGTGATGCCAACAACTGACCCCGCACAGGGCCCCCTGCAAGAGAGCGAGTCCGGACCTGATAGCAGGCGACTACAACCACGGTTGGAGAAGTAGGAGTTGGGTCCTGTTTGCAGCCAGGACGGCGCCCAGATCAATTGAAATTCAAATGCTCCCCCAAAGATCACATCGGTGATTTTGGGCCATATGTGCCACCGAAGCCTGGAAAAGCTGCAACAGCAGACGTCTGCAAATGGATAGGCAAGTGGCATATGATTTATTTACAAATACTTTACGAAAAAGGGATGTTAAGGGTATAGATTTAAAGAAGGAATTACCAGGGTTGTTAGCTTATGGGTATGACAAGGGTTGTTTTCAGAACCCGCATACAGTTCACGAGTTAACTGAGTGGACCCGGAAAGGCAAATTTTTTGCGGTTGGACGCAGTGTTGCTGAAAAGCATTGATTTACCTACTTAGGAAACTATAGGAATTTAAATCCTTGACAAACCCTCAGTTGGGGCGAAAGAAGCTAAGTCGTTAACAACTCTCAGGAAATTAAGTAAAAGAACTTTAACTGAAAAAGAGACGGAACTCGTTGCTGCCGCTTCAGCCTTTGCAGCTTTAACACCGATTACGGGTTCTACAGAACTGATTCAAAAAGAAAAAGAAAATCTACTAGAGAGAATGTGTTTTTGTTTCTGGGTGCTTTTTCACCTATCCCAGTTACTAGACTAAGTAAAAATGCCGTGTTATCAGAGCAAAGTTATAAATCTGTCGGAAATGAAGGGGAGCGAGTAGTGCACGTAAATCTGCCACCACGGTCTGCACTCCCTCCACTGTGATGCCTTTGGAAAGAAAAAATGTGAAAACAAACGTACAACCGACTGCCTTTAATATCTATCTGCCTCTGAATTTTACTGAGCCTAAAACACCCCATGGCGCAGTCGAAAATGTTAACCAGCATCAACAACTTCGACCTGTCCTTGAAAAGCTGGAAAACATAAAACGGAGCAGGCAACGGCATGCCCTGTTGTAAAAGGGTTTGAGCCCCCACCCGAAAACTACGAAGACGGAGAATCACCAATTCAGACACAGAACAGTGTTGCCCCCATGGACAAAGAACCTATGAGCACAGACAAGAAACCTAAGGACAGAGAATCCTATGGAGATGGACAAGGATCAGCTTCAACAACCATCGGATCAGGGACACTCATCAATATATCGCTGTCTCCTGACACCCAAGAGACTCTGCACAGACTGCTCGGAGGAGCCTGGGCACGTAAGGTGGCATCAGAACGGGAAAAACAGCTAAATCAGGGTATTTTGATTCCTACTCAGTCGCGGAAATCACCAGGGAAAAGTTTATGTGGGAAAAAGCGGGTGGCCGAGAGAGTTAGTAGTGGGTCAGTGGGAGGTGGAAGGAACGGGGTCCTAGCACTCACCCGGGGCTCAGTCATGGTGAACAACAGGATCACACTGTGGTTTATGGCAGGGGGAGAACAGCACTGCGGGCAGTGGCTGAGAACCACCCCCGACACACACCACACACACACCCCCATATGAACTAGATTTGACAACTCGTGTCTCGCAATGTCGTTTGTCTGATTAATTGGTTTGCAGCATTCGTTTGTTCATATGTGCTATAGAGTCAGGGCTATGTTTGTCCACTGAGAGCAAGGCTGGTTACTTAGCAAAAACGAATTTTTTATAGTGAACATTGAAAAAGGGCCGCATACTTTAAAAGTTAACCTGGAAAACAATGATCAATAGCTGCTTACTTGAGAAAAAATGCCGACTTACACGATTTAATACGGGAGCAAGTGACTAAGGGTCATATGAAGCCTTCCACAAGTTTGTGGAACTAGCAAAAAATTTTTTTTAAAAAAAAACGATTGGGTTTTTTCTTTTCAAAAGGTGTCACTGGGTACGCTCCCACAAGGCAGAAAAAATTCAGCAACTATGTGCCAGGCTTATGTAGCCTGGGGGTTTTCTCCAGTATGAAAAACACATCCTGATCTAATCTTTTATCATTATATGGTTGCTATACTGACTGTGGGAAAAAAACTGGACGTTGAAAGTTTGATTCATGAGTTAACAGTGCATTTGAAAAGCAAGGGGTTACAGATTACTCCATAGAAAAAATCAAAATAAGCCAGTGTGAAAATATTCGGACTGACAAATTGATAAAAGTACTGTAACACCTCAGAGGATTGCAATCAAAACTGGGGTTGGCATGTTAAATGATGTTCAGAAGTTGCTTAGAAATGTTAACTGGATTAGATCAATGTGTGGTATTATGCATCTGTGTTATGTTACCAAGATTCACAGCCACACTGAGCTAACTGACTACATCTAGGTCTAGCAGGGAGAAATCAGAGAGCAGACAGGCTGGTTGCACCGGCCGGGGCTGCTCCCTCAGCAGACAGCTTTGCACAAGCTCAGAAGTTGCATGAAATTTTGTTTACCAATCTGCTAAAGTGCTTTAACAACAATAGAACTTGTTGCTGAGACTAAAGGGCTTGTACAGTCCAAAGCCATGACAGAACATATGAATCAAACTCTCAAGCATTTCCTTCACAAACAATAAGGGGGAGAGAAGGATATCTCTCCAGCTGATTGATTAAACAAGGCTCTGTATGTTTTGAACGGAAAAGTTCATGTTAGATGTTAGTGAAATGAAGTTACAGGTACTAACTTGGGAAAGGAGATCTGCCTATGTCGTTACAGATATGAGAACCAAGCAGATAAAGCTGTGGATCCAGAAGAAATCAAGCTTGCATGAACCAGGACGGGATTCTGATCACAGTAACTGAAGTCAAGTGTTCCAAGTGCAGCCACAATGGAGTCAGAGTTTTGCTGCGGGACATTTTGAATACTCTTTTAAATATGAGTGTGTTAGTGGTAAATAAAAATTAGAGAAACAGTGATTTCCGCACAGCCTAAGGTCACAGGCTGCAATTGGTGCCTGCATGGAAACGTGAAGCTGAAGTTATCTGCACTTCTGACACTCTTGATTGGCAAAGCAAACAGATACAACAGCAAAGATATCAAGGCACTTAGCTACAGATGCGGATTCTGTGATACATGCAGCAGCTGATTTGTGCTGCTGGCTCACAGACATAATTGTGAAAATTTTGGAAGGTATGTGCTGCAGGAATCTGACTGACCACTCTCAGTCGATTCATGAGAGCATTCAGAAATTAAGAGATCGAACAGAATTGGTTTCATGAGTGGGAAATTTCAGGATGTATATTGTCAATGGTCAAATTTGAATTTGGCAATTCAGTAAATTTACTGCCATGCTTGTTGAGCTTTCTGCAAAGGGCCCTTGCAGAAACCTCTAAAAGCAGTTTTGTGGCGCAGATACAAAAAGAGAAAAATTTGTCAAGGGGGACAGCAGGTCTGCTAGCAGCCTGGCTCTCCTCGCAAAAACACAGACTCTGACAGTATCCTTGAATTTCCCATGAAACAACAAAATTACTCACGCTGAGAAGTTTTGGTAATCACTTTTTCAAAACATAGCAGCCTTGAAAGCAGGCGTACAGACTCCCTTAAATGAAGGAGCTGTGAGAAAGTATTTGGAAGTAAGTGAACATGTCATGAACCAGCCATAATGAGATGGCCAAAGCACAGCAGGCGTGCAGATAACTTTTAAACATTAAAGGTAAACTGACAATGCTTGGCTATAAGGTATGCTTATCAAAACTCGTTATAATTACTGATTAATCACTTTGGTGTGAACAGTGTGTGTTACCAATTAGCAGTTTTTAGATTGCCACATTTTATAGTATGGCTTTTCGTTTATGGGATGGATGGGCTGGTTACCTTCCTGTATCACCTCAGGAACCGCAGGATTTGGAGTTTCTGGGTTAGGTAAAGGCTGATGCATGCTTGTATTTTAACCACCCAAGTGGGGACCAAAGCTCGCCCACCAATGTAAATTCTAGAATGGCTGTTTATCGCAACGCTACTAGCTGGTGCAATTATACTTCGCCTAACATTTCAATATCTACTAACCATCCCTTGCAGCTACCGCCTGGTAATTTTCTGATATGCGGAGACCGTGCCTGGCCAGGTATCCCGTCACGTCTAAGAGGGGGGCCATGCACGTTTGGCCGCTTATCTCTGCTAACGCCTAACACCCCTATGATATTTAACATGAGCCGTCACCATCACCGAACCAGGAGGCAGACACATGCTTTTAACAAAGAATGCAACGGCCAGGTAACATTCTGGTCACTGGAAGAGATTATATCTGCATCTCTTCTCACTCCAGGGGTGTCAGCTGCAGCTGCACACAATCACCTAAACAAGTTGGGGTGTTGGCTAGCAAAACAAACAAATGCTACTTCCCTTGCACTTTCTAGTCTTTTGCTTGATGTTGATTCTGTACGCCATGCTACGCTGCAAAATAGAGCTGCAATTAATTTTCTTTTTCTTGCCCAAGGCCATAGATGTGAAGAGTTTGAAAGTATGTGTTGTATGAACCTCTCTGATCATTCGCACTGGGACTGGGACCCTGGCTGCTGTCTATTGCAAAAGCAGCCATTCTGATAGGGATAGTATTACTAACTCTTACCCTACTCTTACCATGTCTCTGTATGTGTCTACAAAACATGATGCAAAAAATGGTATAGACAGCCTTCTGATCAGACATTGATAGCCCAAAACAAAAACGGGGGAAATGTGGAGAGCCTGGTTCAGTGCTGGCTATCAGAGAAAGGACACAGCAGCCTGGATTTGCTTGAGATGGTGTAAGCAGGGTGTTAGCTCTAGGTCGGCTTGACCCAGTAGCTAGCTGTAACTGGATATTGCTGGTGCTCGGACACCTGCAGGATGCGATAAAAGGATGTTTAAACTTCAGGAATGTGGAAACAGAACAAAGAGGGGACGGGCCGGCATCTATCTACTTGACCAATAGTGAGCTTGACTTTTGTAATATGCATGAGCTAATTAAGCAGTGTATTTAACCAAGGCTTGCTTGAATAAAAATTGGGACTTGCTGATGAACCATATGGTGGTCGAAGTTTCCCTTCTCCGACAATCCTGTTAACGGAAAGCCATACTGTAAAATGTGGCAAGCTAAAAACTGCTAATTGGTTACACACACTGTTCACACCAAACTGATTAACTAGTAATTATAACGAGTTTTGATAAGCATATCATATAGCTAAGCATTGTTAGTTTACCTGTGAAGTCTAAAAGTTATCTGCACACCTGCTGTGTCGACCATTTATTATGGATAATTCATGACTTGTTCACTTACTTCCAAATACCTTCCCACAACTCCTTCTTGGTTTAAGGCAGTCTGTACACCTGTGTTCAAGGCCGTTGTGTTTTGAGAATGTGATTACCAAATACCTCTCAGCATGAGTAACTTTCCAGTTTCATGGGAATTGAGGTATACTGTCAGGGCCTATGTCTTCTGTGAGGAGAGCCAGGCCGCCGGCAGGCCTGCTGTCCTCCCTGACAATTTTTTTTTCTTTTTAGTATCTGCGTTACAAAAACTGCTTGTTAGAGATTTCTGCATGGGCCCTTTGCAGAAAGCTCAACAAGCATGGCAGTAAGACATGTACTATAATTACCAAAGCCAATAATCCAAATTTGACCATTCACAATATCCATCCTGAAATTCCCTACTCATGAAATCAATTGTCTAATTCAGAGAATTCCCCTTTTTCCTTTTCTTTTTTCTTTTTCTTTTTTTTTGTTTGTTTTTAATGTATCTTTTATGTTTGATATATTAATTTCTGAATGCTCATGTGAATTGACTGAGAGTGGTCAGACAGATTCATGCAGCACATATTGTGAGCCAGCAACAAAAATCAGTTGCTGCACGATTCTGTAAGGAATCCGCATCTGTAGTTAAGTGCCTTAATACCTTTGCTGTTGTATTTGTTTGCTTCGCCAATCAGGAGTGTCAGGAGTGCAGGTAACACCAGCCTCACATTTATGTGTAGGCACCCATTGTAGTCTGTGTTCCCTAATTTTCATATTTCAAAATGTCCCATAGCAAAATTCATAGTCCACTGTGGCTGCAGTTGGAATACTCGACTTCAGTTACTGGGATCAGGATCCTGTCCTGGTTCATGCAAGCTTGACTTCTTCTGGATCCACGGCTTTATCCACTTGGTTCCCATATCGGTAATGACACAGGCAGATCTCCTTCCCCAAGTTAGTACCTGTAACTTCATTTCTTACTGTTGTGGTTTCACCGGAACCAGGGACCACGCGTTCAGACTTCCCCTGGAGCGGGGGGGGGGGGGGGTGGGGGGGGGGGTGGGGGAAACCAAAACACCAGAACCCCGCAGGTTGGGATAAGGGTGTTTCTTTACTGGAAATAACAGGGGAAAAACAGATAACAATGAACAATACAACCTTTTGCCGAGATGAGCAGTTCAGATCGTGCACTCCCCGTAACGGACACCGCGCCGCAGCCCGCGCAAACCCCCGCCGCGACACAAAGGACCCGAGCTCGCGCCGCCGCGAGTAAACAAAGCCCCTAGCCGAGAGCATACTCCCTCCCAGTCCCTGCTGTTCGCGCGCAAACCCTGCAACACCCCCTGCTTTTTATACTTGGCATGATGTAACTGGCATGGAATGATCCTATTGGCCAATCTGAGTCATTTGTCCCGAGCCCAGCAGGTTAACCCCTTCCTGGCTGAAGCCACTGGCTGAAACCAGGACACTTACTAACACTTGACATTGACTTTTTTTTTTCTTTTTTTTTCTTCTTTTTTGTTCCCTTTCAAACCTCCTTTTAAACCTACTGCATGTTTCACCATTGGAGGTACCAAACTGTCCTGTGGCAGACATAAATAGCTCAAAACATAAAGAGCTTTGTTTAATCAATCAGCTGGAGAGATGTCCTTCTCTCCCCTTTTTGTTTGTGAAGCAAATGCTTGAGAGTTTGATCCATATGTTCCACCATTGTCTTGCCTGCAGGCAAATGTGGTGTCCCTGTAACATAGGTAATGTCATAGGTAATGTCCCATAATTGGTAAAGAAAAAGGTTTGTGTCGTTTGTGCTATATATTCTGGGCTGTCCTTGTCGGTTTTGATTTCACGGGGTATTCAAGTGCTGCTATGGCAGAGCACACGTGGCACTGAATGGTTACAAGATTCCCCCATTTGTGCAGTAGCTCACACTGCCAGAAAAAAAAGTAAACTTTTTTTTTTTCCTTTCTCTTTTTTTAAAATTTTTCCCAAATTTCAAGTGTGCCTGTGCCACATGGATTCACGCCAGGGGCAAGGCCACTGGTGAATTGCTGACAGTCCAAGCACGACTGTACTATCCCTTTAGCCTCTGTAACCGACAAGTGGTATTGTCGTTGACCTACCTTAACAGACTGGTAAAAAAAATTTCATGCGACTTCTGAGCTTGTGCAAAGCGGTCTGCTGAGGGAGCAGCCCACGACGGTGCTACCAGCCTGTCTGCTCTCTGATTTCCTTCTGCTAGACCTTGAGTGAGCCAGTTAGTCCAGTGTGGCTGCGAACATGGGTAATAAAATACTGATGTGTAATACCACACAATGATCTAATCCAGTTAATATTTCCAAGCAACTCTGATCTCAATCCTCTGAGGTGTTCTGGTACTTTTATCAATCTGTCAGTCCAAATATTTCCACACTGGCTTCTTTTGAATTTTCTGTGGAGTAATCTCTAATCCCTTGCTTTTTTATTTTCTACAGTTTGTGACGGCGAGGGAAGAAGCAAGCCGCTCAATGTGAGTGATAAAAGCAACTTCGTTTATTAGTTCTAAGTTAGCTCCTTTTTTACATTGTGGCTAATATATGCCTATTAGTCAATCTATCATTGGTTATTTGTTAAAGGTTACATTAGCATAGGCCTGCCTCTTGTTTACATTCTTGTGGTTCCTTCATCCAGTTTTTCCCGGATTCGCTTGCTTCTTCTGAGGGTTATCTTCGTTTAAGGTCGTATCGACCTTGATCCTGATTGGTCGTGCTGTTATCTATTGTTCCACTTTAGTCTGCACTCCGTGCCTACGTGCACGTACTCCAACAATTCCCCCTTTTTTCTTCTGAGCAACAAGAGCAGTAACCTTGCCTTGCAGGGTATAAGCTAGCAAAGTGCGTACTACTATAACAGCAACTATAATAATCAACAGCCATCGTATACCTTCCTTAACCAAGTCACTAAACCAACCTGTTATTCCCCAAGAGCTTAACGAATCATCTAACCCCCCATTAAACACTGTAACCTTCTTTACATGATCTTTCAACCATTTTAGTTGTTCATGGATTGATTGTCCATGATCTGACAAATTAAAACAACACATTCCTTCAACGCTTTCACATCCATGGCCTTGGGCAAGCAAAAGAAAATCAATTGCAGCTCTATTTTGCAGCGTAGCATGGCGGACAGAATCAACATCAAGCAAAAGACTGGAAAGTGCAAGGGAAGTAGCATTTGTTTGTTTTGCTAGCCAACACCCCAACTTGTTTAGGTGATTGTGTGCAGCTGCTGCTGACACACCTGGAGCGAGAAGAGATGCAGATATAATCTCTTCCAGTGACCAGAATGTTACCTGGCCGCTGCATTCTTTGTTAAAAGCATGTATCTGCCTCCTGGTTCGGCGATGGTGATGGCTCGTGTTAAATATCATAGGGGTGTTAGGCGTTAGCAGAGATAAGCGGCCAAGCGTGCATGGCCCCCCTCTTAGACGTGACGGGATACCTGGCCAGGCACGGTCTCCGCATATCAGAAAATTACCAGGCGGTAGCTGCAAGGGATGGTTAGTAGATACCAAAATATTAGGCGAAATATAATTGCACCAGCTTGTAGTGTTGCGATAAACAGCCATGCTAGAATTTACATTGGTGTGCGAGCTTTGGTCCCTACGTGTATGGTTAAAATACAAGCATGCATCAGCCTTTACTGAACCCAGAAGCTCCAACTCCTGCGGTTCCTGAGGTGATACAGGAAGGTAACCAGCCCATCCATCCCATAAACGAAAAGTCATACTATAAAATGTGGCAATCTAAAAACTGCTAATTGGTAACACATGCTGTTCACACCAAAGTGATTAATTAGTAATTATAATGAGTTTTGATAAGCATACCTTATAGCCAAACATTGTTAGTTTATCTTTAATGTCTAAAAGTTATCTGCACACCTGCTGTGCTTTGGCCATCTCATTATGGCTGGTTGATGACGTGTTCATTTACTTCCAAATACCTTCTCACAGCTCCTTGATTTAAGGGAGTCTGTACACCTTTTTTCAAGGCCGCTATGTTTTGAAAAAGTGATTACCAAAACTTCTCAGCATGAGTAATTTTGTTGTTTCATGGGAATTTCAAGGATACTGTCAGAGTCTGTGTTTTTGTGAGGAGAGCCAGGCTGCTAGCAGGCCTGCTGTCCCCCTTGACAAATTTTTCTCTTTTTGTATCTGCGCCACAAAACTGCTTTTAGAGGTTTCTGCAAGGGCCCTTTGCAGAAAGCTCAACAAGCACGGCAGTAAATGTAAGATAAGTACCGAATTGTCAAATTCAATAATCCAAATTTGACCATTGACAATATACATCCTGAAATTTCCCACTCATGAAACCAATTCTGTTCAATCTCTTAATTTCTGAATGCTCTCATGAATCGGCTGAGAGTGGTCAGCCAGATTCCTGCAGCACTTCTAAAATTTTCACAATTATGTCTGTGAGCCAGCAGCACAAATCAGCTGCTGCATGTTTCACAGAATCTGCTTCTGTAGCTAAGTGCCTTGATACCTTTGCTGTTATACCTGTTTGCTTTGCCAATCAAGAGTGTCAGAAGTGCAGATAACTTCAGCTACATGTTTCCGTGTAGGCACCGATTGCAGCCTGTGACCTTAGGCTGTGCGAGAAATCACTGTTTCTCTAATTTTTATTTACCACTAACACACTCATATTTAAAAGAGTATTCAAAATGTCCCGCAGCAAAACTCTGACTCCATTGTGGCTGCACTTGGAACACTTGACTTCAGTTACTGTGATCAGGATTGCGTCCTGGTTCATGCAAGCTTGATTTCTTCTGGATCACAGCTTTATCTGCTTGGTTCCCATATATGTAATGACATAGGCAGATCTCCTTTCCCAAGTTAGTACCTGTAACTTCATTTCACTAACATCTAACATGAACTTTTCCGTTCAAAACATACAGAGCCTCGTTTAATCAATCAGCTGGAGAGATATCCTTCTCTCCCCCTTATTGTTTGTGAAGCAAACGCTTGAGAGTTTGATTCATATGTTCTGTCATGGCTTTGCACTAAACAAGCCCTTTAGTCTCAGCAACCAACAAGTGGTATTTTCGTTAAAGCACTTTAGCAGATTGGTAAACAAAATTTCATGTAACTTCTGAGCTTGTGCAAAGCTGTCTGCTGAGGGAGCAGCCCCGGCCGGTGCAACCAGCCTGTCTGCTCTCTGATTTCTCCCTGCTAGACCTAGATGTAGTCAGTTTACTCAGTGTGGCTGTGAATCTTGGTAACATAACACAGATGCATAATACCACACATTGATCTAATCCAGTTAACATTTCTAAGCAACTTCTGAACATCATTTAACATGCCAACCCCAGTTTTGATTGCAATCCTCTGAGGTGTTACAGTACTTTTATCAATTTGTCAGTCCGAATATTTTCACACTGGCTTATTTTGAATTTTTCTATGGAGTAATCTGTAACCCCTTGCTTTTCAAATACACTGTTAACTCATGAATCAAACTTTCAACGTCCAGGTTTTTTCCCACTATCAATATAGCAACCATATAATGATAAAAGATTAGATCAGGATGTGTTTCTCGTACTGGAGCAAACGCGCTGGGAGCGTACCCAGTGACACCTTTTCAAAAGAAAAAACCCAATCTTTTTTAAAAAAAATTTTTTGCTTGTTCCACAAACTTGTGGAAGGCTTCATATGACCCTCAGTCAGTTGCTCCCGTATTAAATCGTGTAAATGACGTACGGAAATAGACTCTATAACTCGAAATTTATAAAGTAGGTATGTTTATTGCGCGCAGGGGCACGGGAGATCGCTCCACCACAAACGTGCTCACCGGAGCAGCGAAACTATCCCATACTTATACAATCAAACAATGAATATTCAATTAATGCCTATACATATTAATTACCTAACCCCGCCTACTCTCGCGTCACATGCTCATTAGCTTATCAGTCCTTCGCGCTTGCACAGATCCTTAAAAAAATTGTGGGCAAGGGTCTCTGGGAGGAAGGCTCCGAGTCTACCTCATGATGTGTTTTTCACCCTTCACCTGGAATGTGCTGGTCTTGGTGTTTGCAACGTTCTTATCGGTCTGAGTTAGCGTATGACCTTCTTGACTGTCTGCTTTCCTCGGAATGTTTTGGTCCTAGTCGTACATCAAGTCCTTTATCAGTCTCCTGTTTCTTTTGTTGAGGCGGAGATGACTGGGATGTGTACCTATTATTCCATCCCCCAGTCCTTGCCCTTTATCTTTATCTTATCCTGGACAGTACAAGGCTTTCAAGCGATTCTACATCATTTTTTTTTTCTAGAAAGCAGCTATTGATCATTGTTTTCCAGGTTAAATTTAAAGTAAGCTGCCCTTTTTCAATGCTCGCTATAAAAATTTCATTTTTGCTAAGTAACCAGTCTTGCTCTCAGTGGACAAACACAGCCTTGAAACTATAGCACATACGAACAAACGAATGCTGCAAACAAATTAATCAGACAAACGACATTGCAAGACACGAGTTGTCACATCCAGCCCATATGGGTGGGAGGGTTGGGGTGGGGGGGGGCTGGGGGGGGGGGTGGGGTGGTTCTCGGCCACTGCCCGCAGTGCTGTTCTCCCCCCGCCATAAACCACAGTGTGATCCCGTTGTTCACCATGACTGAGCCCCGGGTGAGTGCTAGGACCCCATTCCTTCCACCTCCCACTGACCCACTACTAACTTTCGCGGCCACCCGCTTTTTCCCACATAAACTTTTCCCTGGTGATTTCCGCGACTGAGTAGGAATCAAAATACCCTGATTTAGCTGTTTTTCCCGTTCTGATGCCACCTTACGTGCCCAGGCTCCTCCGAGCAGTCTGTGCAGAGTCTCTCGGGTGTCAGGAGACGGCGATATATTGATGAGTGTCCCTGATCAAGACAACGTTGCACTCTCTGTCATTGCAGCAGTAGAGAAACTGGTTAAACTTAAACTTGACGACCACATCGTCGACTCCCAATCTGTATGGAGTGAGGTTGCAGCTACCCGGAAAAGTCATCCATCGTCCCAAGAGAGAGAATACAGCAGGTACACACCACGAGCCACACCACGAGCCACACCATGAGCCATACTGTGGTTTTACCTGCATGACCATGGAGAGGACATGAGAAAGTGGGATAAGAAGCCTACTTCAGCCCTTCGAGCACTAGTAAATGTGTTGCAAGATAGAGTAAACGCACGAGGTTATGCCAGGAGGAAGGTTGCACCAGTTTCTATCCAGGAGCAATAGAGGAGCCCTGCCTCCAGCCAGGTGGAGGAGAGCGATAATCGGACTTTATGGACTGTGTGGATCCGATGGCCTGGAACATCAGACCCACAAGAGTATGAGGCTCTAGTGGATACTGGTGCCCAGTGTACTTTAATGCCATCAAATTATGAAGGGACAGAACCTCTTTGCATTTCTGGAGTCACAGGGGGCTCCCAACAGTTGACTGTGCTAGAGGCTGAGGTGAGCCTAACTGGAAAGGACTGGGAGAAACACCCCATTGTGACTGGCCCAGAAGCTTCGTGCATTTTAGGTATGGACTATCTCCGTAGAGGGTATTTTAAAGACCCAAAAGGATACCGGTGGGCTTTTGGAATAGCTGCTGTGGAGACTGAAGAAACTAAACAACTGTGTGCCTTGCCTGGACTTTCGGAAGATCCAGCTGTTGTGGGGTTGTTGAAGGTCGAAGAACAGCGAGTTCCAATTGCTATGACAACAGTGCACAGGCAGCAATATAGTACAAACCGAGATTCTCTGATCCCCATCCATAAATTGATTCGTCAACTGGAGAGTCAGGGAGTGATCAGCCGAACCCACTCACCATTTAACAGTCCCATATGGCCAGTGCGGAAGTCCGATGGAGAGTGGAGGCTGACAGTAGATTATCGTGGCCTAAATGAGGTCACTCCAAATATGAGTGCTGCTGTGCCAGACATGCTAGAGCTCCAGTATGAACTGGAATCAAAGGCAGCCAGGTGGTACGCCACAATTGACATTGCAAATGCTTTCTTCTCAATCCCACTGGCACCAGAGTGTAGACCACAGCTTGATTTCACTTGGAGAGGCGTCCAATACACATGGAATCGTCTGCCCCAGGGGTGGAAACACAGTCCCACCATCTGTCATGGACTAATCCAGAGTACATTAGAAAAGGGTGGAGCCCCAGAGCACTTGCAATATATTGATGACATCATTGTATGGGGCAACACAGCAAAGGAAGTTTTTGAAAAAGGAGAAAAGATAATTCAAATCCTGTTAGAAGCTGGTTTTGCTATAAAACAAAGTAAAGTCAAGGGGCCTAAGCGAGAAATCCAGTTTTTAGGAATAAGATGGCAGGATGGGCGTTGTCAGATCCCAATGGACGTTATTAATAAAATTGCAGCTATGTCCCCACCAAGTAACAAAAAGGAAACACAAGCTTTCTTAGGTGTTATAGGATTTTGGAGAATGCATATCCCAAACTATAGTCTCATTGTGAGCCCACTCTATCATGTAACTCGGAAGAAAAATAATTTTGAATGGGGCCCTGAGCAGCAGCAAGCCTTTGAGCAGATCAAACGCGAAATAGTCCACGCTGTAGCCCTTGGACCTGTCCGTACAGGGACAGATATAAAAAATGTGCTCTATACCGCAGCTGGTGACAATGGTCCTACCTGGAGTCTCTGGCAGAAAACACAAGGGGAGACTCGAGGGCGACCGTTAGGGTTTTGGAGTCGGGCCTTCAGAGGATCTGAGGCCAATTACACTCCAACAGAAAAGGAAATACTGGCCGCCTACGAAGGGGTTCGAGCTGCTTCAGAGATAATTGGAACTAAAGCTCAGCTTTTCCTAGCACCCCGACTGCTGGTGCTGGTCTGGATGTTTTAAGGGAAAGTCCCTTCCACACACCATGCAACTGATGCTGCATGGAGCAAGTGGGTTGCACTAATTACACAACGAGCTCGAATAGGAAAACCCAATCGCCCAGGAATTGTGGAGGTGATTACAGACTGGCCAGAAGGCAAAGACTTTGGGATGTCACCAGCGGATGAAGAGGTAACACGCGCAGAAGAAGCTCCACCATATAACCAATTGCCAGAAAATGAAAAGCAGTATGCCCTGTTCACTGATGGATCTTGTCGCATTGTGGGTAAGCATCGGAAATGGAAAGCTGCTGTATGGAGTCCTATGAGGCAAGTAGCAGAAGCCACTGAAGGAAAAGGTGAATCAAGCCAATTTGCTGAGGTAAAGGCTATACAATTAGCCCTGGACATTGCTGAGAGGGAGGAGTGGTCTATGCTATATCTTTATACTGACTCATGGATGGTAGCTAATGCCTTGTGGAGGTGGTTGCAGCAGTGGAAAAAGAACAATTGGCAGCGTAGAGGCAAACCCATATGGGCTGCTGACTTATGGCAAGATATTGCTGCCTGGTTAGAGAAGCTTACTGTAAAGGTACGTCATGTGAACGCCCATGTACCTAGGAGTCGGGCCATGGAGGAACATGAAAACAACCAGCAGGCAGATAAGGCCGCTAAGATTGAAGTGGCTCAGGTAGATTTGGACATGCAACATAAGGGTGAGTTATTCCTAGCCCGATGGGCTCATGATACTTCAGGTCATCAAGGAAGAGATGCAACATATAGATGGGCTCGGGATCGAGGGGTGGACTTGACCATGGATGCTATTGTACAAGTTATCCATGAATGTGAGACATGTGCCGCAATCAAGCAAGCTAAGCGGTTAAAGCCCCTCTGGTATAGAGGACGGTGGATGAAATATAAATATGGGGAGGCTTGGCAGGTTGATTACATCACTCTCCCACAGACTCGCCATGGCAAACGGTATGTACTTACATAGGTTGAGGCAACCACTGGCTGGTTGGAAACATATCCTGTACCCCATGCCACTGCCCGGAATACAATTCTGGGCCTGGAAAGGCAAGTCCTATGGCGACACGGCACCCCAGAAAATTGAGTCAGATAATGGGACTCATTTCCGAAATACTCTCATAGACACTTGGGCCAAAGAGCATGGCATTGAGTGGGTGTACCAATTCCTTATCATGCACCCGCCTCTGGGAAAATTGAACGCTACAATGGGCTTTAAAGACTACACTGAAAGCAATGGGTGGTGGAACATTTAAACATTGGGATACACATTTAGCTGAAGCCACATGGTTAGTTAACTCTAGGGGATCTACCAATCGGGCTGGTCCAGCCCAGTCAGAATTCACACATACTGTAGAAGGTGACAGAGTCCCAGTAGTGCACATGAAGAGTATTTTAGGAAAGACAGTTTGGGTCATTCCTGCTGCAGGCAAAGGTAAACCCATATCTGGGATTGTTTTTGCTCAAGGACCTGGTTGTACTTGGTGGGTAATGCAGAAGGATGGAGAAACTCGATGTGTACCTCAAGGGGATCTGATTTTGGGGGAGAATAGCCAATATCATGCTAAATAATTTGTGGAGAGCCTGGCTCAGTGCTGGCTATCAGAGAAGGGACACATCAGCCTGGATTTGCTTGTGATGCTGTAAGTAGGGTAAGTGTTAGCTCTAGGTCAGCTTGACCCAGTAGCTAGCACTAACTGGATATTGCTGGTGCTCGGACACCTGCAGGATGTGATAAAAGGATGTTTAAACTTCAGGAATGTGGAAACAGAACAAAGAGGGGACGGGCCGGCATTTATCTGCTTGACCAATAGTGAGCTTGAATTTCGCAATATGCATGAGCTAATTAAGCAGTGTATTTAACCAAGGCTTGCTTGAATAAAAATTGGGACTTGCTGATGAACCATATGGTAGTCGAAGTCTCCCTTCTCCGACAAAAATTCACTACTGTCTCATTGTTGTTATAGATACTGTATGTTATACTAATGACATTACAGCCAGGGTCATCGGTGCCGTGATGATGGAACGAAGACCAGCCTCCCAAGAACTCTTTCTTTTCTCTTTTGTAATAAACACCTCTGACCCACGGACTATGAGCATGGATCATGCCAGGTGCAGTGTTCGAGAGTCCGAGATACAGCATTCAACGATCCAGTGGCACGTACGACTCTTCATACCCTGAGAGACTGTTGTGACAGAGGGACCAGTGGAGCCTGAGGATCGTGGACTGAATGAAACCAACGGACTCGGGGGGATGGTCCACAGACTGAATCTATATGCACATACATGTGTGTGCATGTGTACATGCATATGTGTGGATGCGAGAGACTCCCTGGACTCAAAGAGGTTTGCTGGACCTACTCATGACGTAAATGCTATGGAATAAGGGGTGGATAATGTCCTGGGTCAGCCCAGCAACAGGCTATGTTAGCCCTGAGAGTATTCCATACCAATTGTGTCATGATCAGGCGGTCCGCCCCCCTCCCTCCCGCTGCAGGGGCGACTCCGGACCCAGGCACGGGAAGTGCCGGTCTGAGCAGGCGTGTGGGAGTTCCGGGTGCTCTCTCTCTCTCTCGGGATCGGCGCAGCAGGCGGCGGTTAGGGGGGGATTTGCGGCGCCGGTCGAGAGTGCCACGTTCGGGTTTTTTGGATCGGCAGTGGTTCGGGCATGGCTCAAATTACATAGTGGGGTGAGCGGTTTGCACTGTATATAATAGCACTGTAGTTAGTTGTTTTTCATATATTTTCCTGTTGTTTAGTAAACTATCCTTATCCCAACCCGCGGGGCTTTGGGTTTTTTTTTCCTTCCTGGCGGCTCCTCGGCTCCCTCCGTTCGCTCATCCCCCACCTCTTAAAGAGGCAGGGGACTTTTTCTAACTTTTGTGGGACCCAGCTTTTCAGCTGAGGTTTAAACCACAACAACCAGACAACCTTCTGTGCATCAATGGCGATGCCAGAACAGCCATTTCATACGTGTCTGGTGGGGCTTCCACTCCCAAATAACACAGATTTACATGAATGGCAGTGGTCCTCGGAAATGGTATCACTCTCCCAACAATCTATCGCACCTTATTGACGATTACCACAAGCTGCCTGTGGCCACAGAGCCACTAGAGCTGCAGATTCTGGGGAGCGTACACAGCCCCTAGTGTATGTTATTCAATGGGACATACCATAAGTGTGACTGCACCCTGCTGACGCAGGATGTGTCGCCAAGCACCAAGGTGTTCCGTAAGGCCTCAGCTTGGTGTGGTAACATAATGAATATGTTAGGAGTCCCATCACCATGGAGGTTGCCCCCGGGAGTGTTTTTAATATGTGGAGACTGGGCATGACCAGGCCTCCCATCTACTATGGTAGGGGGTCTATGTACTATTGGTCGCTTGTCACTGCTTACATTAATATTAGCATGATTATTAATAGTACCCATTGGCACCACCAAAGATGGTCTCCCATGGGGGAGCAATGTGATGATAATATCAATTTGTGGAATAGAGGGGTGCTGGACCTTGTTCTTACTAACAAGGATGAGCTCGTTAGGGAGGTGAAGGTCGGTGGCAGCTTAGGACAAAGTGACCATGAAATGATAGAGTTCAAAATCCTGGGTGGAAGAAGCAAGCCAAATGGCAGGATAGCTACCCTGAATTTTGGAAGAGCTAACTTTGATCTCCTCCGCAACCAATTAGGAGCTGTCCCGTGGGCTATGCTGTTAGAAGGAATGGGAGCCTGTGAGAGCTGGGTAATATTTAAACAGCACTTCTTCCAAGCACAGGACAGGCGCATCCCTTTGAGTAAGAAATCGGGAAAGAGAGGCAGAAGACCTGTGTGGATGAGCAGGGAGCTAATGAGTAAACTCAAAGGAAAGCAAAAGGTTTATGAATTGTGTTCTTTCTTTTTCTCTTTTGGATCGGCGCGGCAGGCGGTGGTGAGGGGGGTTTTACAGCACGGGGGATCGAGTGCTGCATTCGGGATTTTTGGATTGGCAGCGGTTCGGGCACAGCTCAAATTACATGGTAGGGTGAGAGGTTTGCACTGTATATAATAGCACTGTAGTTAGTTGTTTTCATACCTTTCCCTGTTGTTTAGTAAACTATCCTTATCCCAACCCGCGGGGCTTTGGGTTTTTTTTTCCTTCCTGGCTCCTCGGCTTCTCCGTTCGCCCATCCCCCACCTCTTAAAGAGGCAAGGGACTTTTTTCTAACTTTTGTGGCCCCCAGCTTTTCAGCTGAGGGTAAAACTATTCACTAGTCCCCCTATTCACCACCCCTTCAAAAGTAGATCAGAGAGCAGGACAACTTTCTTATTTACACTGTTTTTTCTTCTCAGGCATTTGTATTTGAGCAGCTCAGATATGGGGAAGGCAATGCCTTCCTGCAAGCTAATGGTTCATGTGAAAATGCTGAAGTGGAAAGGAGTCTTTTAAAGGAGTCTAGAAGCCACTGCAGAAGTAACATAGCCACCATCATCTTGCCAGTAACCTCCTCAATGGATGGAGAAACATGTCATCTGAGCTGGGATCTCTAAGAAAGTGGGAATTCCACAGCTCTTCCTGTTAAAGTTGATGTTAGGCCTCAGCCACTATAACCCTTTTTTTGTTTTGGGTTTTTTTTTGTTTGTTTGCTTCCATTGAAGAAATACTTTGTTGTAATTACTGTCATGGTTGTACTTATACATCTAAATCCAGGCCTGTTATAGTTGGGCCTAATAATGTACGGGGTAAAGGAGATGTGAAGGTTTGATGTTTTATAGCACATACGAACAAACGAATGCTACAAACCAATTAATCAGACAAACAACATTGCAAGACACGAGTTGTCACATCCAGCCCATATGGGTGGGAGGGTTGGGGTTTGGGGGGGCTGGGGGGGTGGGGTGGGGTGGTTCTCGGCCACTGCCCGCAGTGCTGTTCTCCCCCCGCCATAAACCACAGTGTGATCCCGTTGTTCACCATGACTGAGCCCCGGGTGAGTGCTAGGACCCCATTCCTTTCACCTTCCACTGACCCACTACTAACTCTCTCTGCCACCCGCTTTTTCCCACATAAACTTTTCCCTGGTGATTTCCGCAACTGAGTAGGAATAAAAATGCCCTGATTTAGCTGTTTTTCCCGTTCTGACGCCACCTTACGTGCCCAGGCTCCTCCGAGCAGTCTGTGCAGAGTCTCTCGGGTGACAGGAGACGGCGATATATTGATGAGTGTCCCTGATCCGATGGTTGTTGAAGCTGATACTTGTCCATCTCCACAGGATTCTCTGTTCTTAGGTTTCTTGTCTGTGCTCATAGGTTCCTTGTCCACGGGGGCAACACTGTTCTGTGTCTGAATCAGTGATTCTCCGTCTTCGTAGTTTTCGGGTGGGGGCTAAAACTCTTTTACAACAGGGCATGTCGTTGCCTGTTCCGCTTTGTTTTCCAGCTTTTCAAGGACAGGTCGAAGTTGTTGATGCTGGTTAACATTTTCGACTGCGCCATGGGGTGTTTTAGGCTCAGTAAAAGTCAGAGGCAGATAGATATTAAAAGCAGTCGGTTGTACGTTTGTTTTCACATTTTTTCTTTCCAAAGGCATCACAGTGGAGGGAGTGCAGACCGTGGAGGCAGATTTACGTGCACTACTCGCTCCCCTTAAGTTCCGACAGATTTATAACTTTGCTCTGATAACACAGCATTTTTACTTAGTCTAGTAACTGGGATAGGTGAAAAAGCACCCAGAAACAAAAACACACTCTCCGTAGTAGATTTTCTTTTTCTTTTTGAATCAGTTCTGTAGAACCCATAATCGGTGTTAAAGCTGCAAAGGCTGAAGCGGCAGCAACGAGTTCCGTTTCCATTTCAGTTAAAGTTCTTTTACTTAATTTCCTGAAAGTTGTTAACGACTTAGCTTCTTTCACCCCAACTGAGGTTTTGTCAAGGATTTAAATTCCTATAGTTTCCTAAGTAGGTAAATCAATGCTTTTCAGCAACACTGCGTCCAACCGCAAAAAATTTGCCTTTCCGGGTCCACTCAGTTAACTCGTGAACTGTATGCGGGTTCTGAAAACAACCCTTGTCATACCCATAAGCTAACAACCCCGTTAACTCCTTCTTTAAAACTATACACTTAACATCCCTTTTTCGTAAAGTATTTGTAAATAAATCATATGCCACTTGCCTATCCATTTGCAGACGTCTGCTGTTGCAGCTTTTCCAGGCTTCGGTGGCCCGTATGGCCCGAAATCACCGATGTGATCTTTGGGGGTGCACTCCTCTATTTCAATTGATCTGGGCGCCGTCCTGGCTGCAAACAGGACCCAACTCCTACTTCTCCAACCGTGGTCGTAGTCGCCTGCTATCAGGTCTGGACTCGCCCTCTTGCAGGGGGCCCTGTGCGGGGTCAGTTGTTGGCAACACGTCGGGGTCACCATTTGTTGGAGAAGGGAGACTTCGACCACCATATGGTTCATCAGCAAGTCCCCTTGTTTGCCCTAGCGCCACTAGATCCTCCATGTCCTTTACTGGACCTACACCCTGCTTTTGTAAAAAGCTTTGTAATAATTTGAGAGCTACCTCTGTTTCCATGACGTCTTCTGTTTATGGGTAGTCTCGGTGCTGCGGACGGGAGCGTGTCCCCGGGCCAATCCCCGTACTTTGTCGCAGGATCTTTACCCCGCCAATCGCCGCTTGATGGGTCCATCTCAGCCCCGCCGGCCGTGGTCGGTTCTGGATCCCTGGTGCGTTTGTCTCAGGGTCCCTGTTCGGGCGTCATTTGCCGGCAAGGGAAGAAGCAAGCCGCTCAATGTGAGTGATAAAAGCAACTTCGTTTATTAGTTCTAAGTTAGCTCCTTTTATACATTGTGGCTAATATATGCCTATTAGTCAATCTATCATTGGTTATTTGTTAAAGGTTACATTAGCATAGGCCTGCCTCTTGTTTACATTCTTGTGGTTCCTTCATCCAGTTTTTCCCGGATTCGCTTGCTTCTTCTGAGGGTTATCTTTGTTTAAGGTCGTATCGACCTTGATCCTGATTGGTCGTGCTGTTATCTATTGTTCCACTTTAGTCTGCACTCCGTGCCTACGTGCACGTACTCCAACAAGTTTGGTTTTGGGTTGGGTTTTTTTTTGTTGTTTTTTGGGGTTTTTTTCTACAGTAACCTGTAATCCCTTGCACTGTTAACTCATGAATCAAACTTTCAATGTCGAAGTTTTTTCCCACAGTCAATATATCATCCATGTAATGATAAAAGATTAGATCAGGATGTGCTTTTCATACCGGAGCAAGTGCCCAGGCTACATAAGTCTGGCACATAGTTGGTGAATTTTTATGCCTTGTGGGACTTGTGGCACTACCCAATGATACCTTTTCATGGGTTCATTTTTGTTTATAGTAGGGACTGAAAAGGGAATTTTTTTCATAATCATCAGGGTGTAAAGGAATAGTGAAATAAACCAATTTTTAAAAAATGTGGCATGTTCCACAGACTTGTGGAAGGCTTCATATGTCCCTTAGTCGTTTGCTCCTGTATTAAATCTTGTAAGCGGGCAATTTTTTCTTGAGTAAGCAGACACTGATCAACCCAAATGGGGTTTTCTATTTTCCAGGTTAAAGTAAGCTGCCCACTTTCAATGGTTGCTATCAAAAATCCTTTTGTTCAGTAACCAGCCTTGCTCTCAGTGGTCTAAGTGCATCCCTGAACCTGCAGCACATACAAACGAACGCTGCAAACTGATGCATCAGACAAACGGCATTGCAAGACGCGAGTTGTCACATCCACTCCGTATGGATTGGGGGAGAGGGGAGGGTGGGGAGCGGTTCTCCCACTTCTGCGGCACTTCTGCCAAAGCACCCCGTGCCGCGACACGTTCTTGCAGCTCTCAGCTGCTGCCCGCAGCACCGTTCTCCCCCCGCCATGAACCACAGCGTGACCCCGCCGATCACCGGGCCCAAGCCCCAGCCGAACGCTAGGATCAGGCGGAGTGCCAGGACCTGCCGCGCGGTCTCCATGCTTCCTCTGCCTGCCACCAGCCCACTGCCAACTCTCTCCACCACCCGCTCGTTCCCACATAAACTTTTCCCCAGTCATTTCCACAATTGAGTAGGTCTAGAGTTCCCTTCAATTTGCATCAAAATACCCTGATTTAGCCATTTTTCCCGTTCTGATGCCACCTTACGTGCCCAGGCTCCAACGAGCAGTCTCTGCAGAGTCTCTCAGGCATCAGGAGACAGTGATGTATTGATGAGTTTGTCGGGAGGTGTGGGTGGGAGCGGTGGGTATAGATATGAAATGTGTCCCTGATACAATGGTTGTCGAAGCCAATACTTGTCCATCTCCGTAGGATTCTTGTCCCTGTCCTTAGGTTTCTTGTCCGTGTCCATAGGTTCCTTGTCCATGGGGGCAACACTGCCCAGTGCCTTAGTCTGTGGTTCTCCATATCCGTAGTTTTTGTCTCCATAGTTTTCGGGTGAGTGGGTGGGCAGTTCTGAGACTAGAGGCTCAAACCCTTTAACAGCAGGGCATGCTGTTGCCTGTTCCGCTTTTATGTTTTCCAGATTTTCAAGGACAAGCTGAAGTTGTTGATCTTGGTCAACATTTTTGACTACTTCATGGGGTGTTTTAGGCTCAGTAAAAGTTAGAGGTGAATAGATACTAGATGCAGTCGGTTGTACATTTTTTTTTCCACATAATTTTCTTCCAAAGGCATAATAGTGGAGGGGGGTGTGTGGTGCAGACTGTGGTGGCAGATTTACTCGCACTACTCCCTCCCCTTCCCAATCAGTTCCAACAGATTTATCACTTTTATCTAATAACACGGCATTATTAATTAGCATAGTAACTGCGGCAGGTGAAAGGGCACCCAGAAACATAAACACATCCTCCATAGTAGATTTTTTACCTTTTTGAATCGGTTCTGTAGAAACCGGAACTGGTGTTAAAGCTGCAAAGGCTGAAGCGGCAGCAACACGTTCCGCCTCCATTTTGGTTAGAGTCCTTTTAATTAATTTCCAGAGAGTTATTAACGACTTAGCTTTTTCCACCCCATCTGAGGGTTCATCAAGGATTTGAGCTCCAATAGCTTCCCAAGTAGGTAAATCAAATGCTGTGTTAACGCTTGTTATCAGTTCTCTTCCTTTGCTCCACAAAAGGAGCTGTTTAAGAGACTTTTCGTCATATTTAATTCCTCTCTTAGAGAGAGTATTGTGGAGGAGTTTCACTACCGCCTCTTCTTCTTTATCGAGCGCGTTCCCCATTCCTCCCCAACCGCTCACCTGATAGGCAAGATTCGATTACTGGCAGCGCTGCACTTCCCGTCTCAGAGGACGCCATACTTCTTCCTCAGAGGACGCACTGGCCGGGGACAGCCTTCAAGGCTCTTTCCCTCCTATTCCAGATGCTATACGATCCTCTACGGAATCCTGCGACAAGAGGGTTATCACTTTGCTTATTACAGCCATTTTACATTCCTGTTTGGAATCCTGACGACAAGACAGGTCGTTTGGTCCCTGTTCTTGAGCACCATTTGCCAGAGCCGAAGTTTTGCAGACTCAACTCGGATCAATGTGATCAATGCTGAGCTCCTCTATTCAAACACACACACAGTTTATATAGGTTTCTATATCAGTACACGAGTTACATTACATTGCTATTGGTTAGATGCTCCGTTCACCTGCCTTAGTATACGTCTCAGTATTGCTAATAATTGGTTAAGGCTACACAGTCTCGCTGTTCCTTTTTAAGGCAGTTGTTAACATTCTTGCAGTGTCTTATCTTGTTCTCACAAGCTCTGTTTTGTGTTACTGCGTAACGACATGTCTCTGCTAGCTTCCCCAGGCCTAATTATATGGGGGTCAGCAATAAATCTGGGTGGGCCACAAAACCCACTCCTCTCAAAATGCATTGCTACAGGAACCCACTGTAGGGACCTGCCTTGCAGAGGACATGTACAAGCAGAATGTGAGAGAGTGACCAGAGAATGCCTGAAAGCAGGGTGAGAAGGGCAAAAGGAAAAAATAACCTGCATTTCCAGTGGCATAGGAGATGAAGGGGGAAGGACAGGAAAAAGTCTATCTCCCCATGTCAGAGTGGTCCCACATGGGGCTAGGATGGGTTTTGCCACCAACAACCCCACACAGTACCCACTTAGAGCAGCATCTCTCATACCTGCCTCATCCTCACTCAGCACATCCTGGGATCAAGTGTACCTTTTTTATTTTTTAATAGAACATAAACACCTTTAGAAAAAACATTAATCTGGATGATAACAGATGATGGTAGGGCAGTGGATGTGGTTTACCTTTATTTCAGTAAAGCATTTGACACCGTCTCCCACAGCATCCTCGTGGCTAAACTGAGGAAGTGAGGTCTAGAAGGTCGAGTAGTGAAGTGGATTGAGAGCTGGTTGAAGGGAAGGAGCCAGCGAGTTCTGATCTATGGGACAGAGTCTGGCTGGAGGCCTGTATCTAGTGGAGTCCCTCAGGGGTTGGTACTGGGACCTGTACTATTCAATATATTCATTGATGACCTGGATGAGGGAATAGAGTGTCCAGTCAGCAAGTTCGCTGATAACACAAAACTGGGAGGGGTGGCTGACACCCCAGAGGGCTGTGCTGCCATTCAGCAAGACTTAGACAGGCTGCAGAGTTGGGCGGAGAGAAGTTTAATGAGATCTAACAAGAGCAAGTGTAGGGTCTTGCATCTGGGGAAGAACAACCCCAGGTACCAGTATAGGTTGGGGACTGGCATGTTGGAGAGCAGTGTAGGTGAGAGAGACCTGGGGTCCTGGTGGACAGCAGGATGACCATGAGCCAGCAATGTGCCCTCCTGGCTAAGAAGGCCAATGGCATCCTGGGGTGTATTAGAAGGGGTGTGGTTAGTAGGTCGAGAGAGGTCCTTCTCCCCCTCTACTCTGCCCTGGTGAGACCACAGCTGGAATATTGTATCCAGTTCTGAGCCCCTCAGTTCAAGAAGGACATAGAACTCCTTGAAAGAGTCCAGCGCAGGGCCAGCAAGACGATTAAGGGAGTGGAACACGTTCCTTATGAGGAAAGGCTGAGGGAGCTGGGCCTCTTTAGCTTGGAAAAGAGGAGACTGAGGGGTGACCATATTAATGTTTATAAATATGTAAAGGGCAAGAGTCAGGAGGATGGAGCCAGGCTCTTCTTAGTGATGGCCAGCGATAGGACAAGGGGCAATGGGTGCAAGCTGGAGCATAAGAGGTTCCATGTGAACATAAGAAAAAACTTTTTTCACTGTGAGGGTGACAGAACGCTGGAACAGGCTTCCCAGAGAGGTTGTGGTGTCTTCTTCTCTAGAGACATTCAAAACTGGCCTGGACGTGTTCTTTTGTGACCTGATCTAGGTGATCCTGCTCTGGCAGAGGGTTAAACTAGATGAGATCTTTCAAGGTCCCTTCCAACACCTTACATTCTGTGATTCTGTGATAACACCCATAGAAAAAAACCCACCAATATAATCTTCTGGGTTTTTTTGTTTTAATTTGGCATTTGTTACTTGCATTTATATTATAGCAAAGTACATCTTATTTTTTCTTGTTTATACACATTGCACAATACATAAATAATGATGCTTATAAAATGTCTTTATATTTGCAAGGAATAACATATTTATATATAACTTAAAATACTTTTTTTTTTCTTTAATAAATCTCAGGGGTTTTTTTAAGGAGTCCTTTTTTGTGTGTTTTATTTCCAAAGCTCTACAATGCTAAAGTTCCAATGAGAATGCTCTCTTGTTCATTTAAACTTTTATATTTATAAAAATAGCTTATGTTAAGGTCTAAACATGCTCATTGAGCTAAAACCAGTGTAAAAGTATCATACTCATGTATGCATTTAAGAAGAAATGAAAGCATAACCGCGTTTCCAGATAAGATGATACTGGGATAACCTGATCTAAGCAGGTTGCAACAGACCAACTATTGTGAACACTTTTTGTTATGGTTTTTCCATTTGGTTTTAATTTGTTTTGTTAGTTTTGTTTTGTTTTAGTTTTTATTTTAGACTTAATTTTCTGTCAGTTTGCATCTCAGCTCAAATTATAAAGCACGAGTTTTCTCCACTGTTGTTTTCTCCCCTTGCATCAATCCATGACTCTAAAAAAAAAAAAAAATCAGTGGAAAGATGAACACAGTGCCAAGATGTGAACCCAGCAACAAGAAAAATAAAAATTTAAAGGGTGGGTAAACACCTGGTTGGGAAGGTTTTGCACCATCCTTTGGCAGCAATGTGGGTTTAGCACCACGGAGTGGTCTTGGTGTCACTGTCACCAGGGATGGCTGGAGGCAAGGGGAAGGTGTGCATAAAAAATACATGTATCTTCTTGTTCTATGCAATAGAAGGAGCTGTAACATATAGCAAGTTGCTTCCAAATCCATCAATCACATAGGATGATCCTTTCAGAGGTGTGAAATAATTATTGCACGCTAACCAACACCCCTCTTCTCTTGCCCTTCTGATTTATTGGTCATTCACACTTTAAAAAAATAGATATATTTATCAAAATACCCAAGTACCCAAGGCAAAAAAAAATCTTTCCTTAAGCTATTTCTCAAAATGTGTGTGTGTGTGTGTGTGTGTGTGTGTGTCTTTGTGTGTGACAACAGGGGAAAAACAAGGAAATAATAGCAGCAAAGTAGTATAAATGTCATGAGTCCACTCTGTCAGAAGTCATCGATTATTAAAAATAACCTCCAACCAGCACGGGCAACTACTGATAAAGTGTCTCGTGTAGCACTGGCCCCAGCCTTTCACAAAGCTGATCTGAACAGTAAATCCAGTCCATGGTTGCTGCATGAACTCATGGTCATTGGGTCTCTGCAAGCTGTATGCCTTTTCATAGTCAAAAGCCTTGATGGAAAAACCTGGAAACACTTTGTGAACCATCAGTGTCCTGGAGTCAGGGTTGTCCAGTGTGGCTGACTTGATGAAAATGGGGTAACTGCTACGGTTGTACACCCACACACCATCCACTTCCTTGGTGAGCTGGATGCCATAGCCAATCTTGTTGCGGACCTTCTGCACCAGTTGGCTTTTGTTGTCCGATTTGAGCTGTCCAAGGCAGAAACCATTGCCCTGAGGTAGATCATAGAAGATATCCAGGGAGGGCTCTTGGACAGAGTACAGCCGACCCACACGTGTCTTCTCTTCCCAGTATGCCACCACACACCAGTGTGACCAACCCCTCGTCTCCAGGAGAACTTGGGATTCTACAGAACAGGAGAAAAAAAGGAAGGAAAGGAGAAATTCAGCACTGGCGGGGGTAATACGACTCAAAAGCAATGCAATGATGGCAGGTCCTTGCCTGCCCATGTCTTCATGATGCTCTCCATGCATGTACCAATACCCATAGCACACCCACCATTTCCAAAAATGTTGTGGTTTTGCGTGGCAAGGTTCAGGGGGGTGCAGGGTGGGACTGCTAGAAGCTTCCCCTAGGTCCATCAGAGTAAACACCAGCTGTCCCAAGGCCGGAGTTGTCACTGACCAAGGCCAAGCCAATCAGTGACGGTGGCGGTGCCTCTGTGATAACATATTTAAGAGAAAAATAACCCACAAGCGGCTGCTTTTGGCCACCAGAGAAAGATGTGAGAAGATGTAAGAAAGTGTGCAGTGAAGAAGGTCAGTGAAGAAGGAGGGGAGGGGGTGTCGGAGAGAAAAATTTCCCTGCAGCCTGTGGGGAAGACGATGGTGTAGCAGTTTTTCCCCCTGCAGCCCATGGAAGATGATGGGGAGCAGAGATCTCACCTGCGGCCCGTGGATCTCACCTGCAGCTGGAGCAGGTGGAGACATATGGAAGATGTTGTGACCCCGTGTTGGAACAAGCTCCTGGCAGGACCTGCAGCCCATGGAGAGAGAGTGGCCTGTGCCAGAGCCAGTTTGCTGAGGGGGAGGCTTGTGACTCTATGGGGGGCCAGGCTGGAGCCATCACTTGGATATTTTAGAAAAGAAAAAAATAAATTCTGAGCAGGATGTTTTCCCTGGAACTGACCGATGTGGAAGATTGTCATGAAAGCAGTTTTGTTAAGTTTAATATTTGTAAAAAGCTAGCAAAAAGAAATATCCCAACCCTACATTTAGACAAATGAGGACTTTTCAGTTATCTGCTTTAATACACTGGATCTATTAATTCATAAATTATCAGGTACGAAGGGACATTCCTACTGTCTAGACTACACACCTGAATAACTCAGACTAGAAAGACTCCCTGCATCTGTACAGGTTTAAATACCACCAAAACCTCCCTTCAATAATTATTGACAGAGCATCCGCCACAAACAGTGGTTAACTGCTCCACCTGTATTGTTACCAGTTTAAAAGTTTCCTTTGTTTCTCCTTGGATTCTCCTAGCAGAACATCCAGCTTTCGACTCAGCCTGTAACTCTGAGAGACTCAATAAACCATTAGCAAAACCTGTTTTTCCCCAAGCAGGTGTTTTGTGACTAAGTCATTGTAGACTTCCAGATAAAAGATATTACTTGTTCGCAAATGTCCAGATATCAGAGCATCTTTTAATTGTTTGCATGCATCTTCTCAATTGCCTCTTATGCACATCATAGGGGTGTATCATATAGAGCCCAAAATGATGTTATACAGATATAAAATGCTTCCATAGAAATGGAATATAAAGAAGCATCCAGGATTTTTTTATCTGAAATGAGAATTTGCATTGTAGTTGAGGTTAAGAAATCTAACCCCTGTTTTTTTTAAAGCAGACTGTTGCACAATGTAACTGAAATACTCTATGTTTCAGGGAGTCCGCGGGAGGCCGCTGGAGTAAACGACAGAGTCCTTTCAAGTGCTAGAAGCATTGCTAGCCGCAGCCACACACATTTATCCACTGTACCAGGTTTACCCAAAATAGCAAGCTAACTAATTGGTTACATTGTGAAGTACACGAGCTCCCCTTTCAGGATTATTGGCTAGCCAAGGGTCAGCATGTGATGTCCACGCTCTTGCAGGAATGCTGTCTTATCTGGTTTTCCGCTGCTTCTCTTGTTTGCATTTTTACTTTATCTCCTTGTAGTCCTGGGATGGAAACAGGGTGCCTAAAATAGCTGCGGAGTAACTACTGCATCAATAATGCTCTCTGCAACTCTACACTTAAAATTTCAGTGCTTTATAAAGGGCTTGATTTGCAGATGTCTTATCATTGATTTATTTTTTTTTTAATGTCAAGCTGTAGGTCATGAGGAACGCTGATTCAAACCAACCCATCATAAATACGGAATTTATTTTTTACAAGGGGCTGATCCCAGTCTCTGACTGGACAATATTCCCATTAGCATCAGTGGGAATTTTCCCTGGAAAAGTCTGTGAAAAGCATAGCTGAAATCTCACCATGCATGAGGGCATGGCTAATGTTTGAGGCAGAGGAACCAGCCCCACAATGCATCTGGCCAGGCTACCACGAAAAATACTGAAAGAAAAATAAATTATTGTGTTGCAGTTTTGTGTAGCTGTGCTGCTGAGACGGTTTTTGTAAGCAGCAGTTACAGTTTTCTTCCAGCCTCAAACTGTAAACAATGGTCAATTCAAGGTCAAAGTTGCCTCTGACCCAGGGTCGAGCCAATCGGAGCTGGTCATAGCGCCTCTGTGAATCACATATAGGAGAAAAAAACTGCTGGCAGATGCATTTTGCCACCAGAGAAGGGAGTGAGGAGATGTAACGAGCTGTGCAGACACCAAGGCCAGGGAGGGGGGAGAGGAGGCCCCCCAGGTGCCAGAGAGAAAGATGCCCTGCAGCCCCTGGAGAAACTCATGGTGGAGCGGGTGTGTCCCCCCCACCCACAGCCCATGGAAAAGGCCAAGACCCCATCTGCAGCCCGTGGAGAGGCACCATGCTGGATGGAGCAGGTGGAGACATAGAGAAGATGCTGTGACCCAGCACTTGCAGCCCATGAAAGAGAAGCAGAGACACAGAGATGAGCGAGAGAGAGATTTGTGCTGGAACAGGTTTGCTGGGGGGAGGCTTGTAACCCCATGGAGGAGTGGAGAGACATTGTGATTTATTATTGCCCGCCATAGCAGTGATCCACGGCGGGGCAGCTGATGAAGAGATAAAGCCCTGTGGGAAAGGACTCACGTTGGAGAAGTTCGTGGGGGACTGTCTCCCGTGGGTGGGATCCCACGGTGCAGCAGGGGGAGGGTGTGGAATGAATGCCCCCCCCCCCCCCCCTCCCCGGCCGAGAAGGAAACCAACTTGCAAGGAACTGACCCAAGCCCATTTCCCAGTCCCTGCCCCCCTGTGCCACGATCGGGGGGAAGAACGGAGCAAAATCATGACTAAAGGGAAGTCGGCTTAGAATGGAGGGGTGGGGGAAAGGTGCTACCAAGAACCCCATTTTCCCCAGTCCCTGCCCCCCCTGTGCCTCAATGGGAGGGAAGAAGGGAGTCAAATTCTGACTGAAGTCTGCTAAGAAGGGAGTGGTGGGGGGGAAAGTGTTTTAAGGTCTGGTCGCGTTGTTTTAAGATTTGGTCGCGCTCCCGACTCCGGTTTCACTGGTTTTTTTAGTGTAGTGTAATAAATTAGATAGCTTTCTTTCCTTCACTTTGTGTTGAGTCTGTTTTGCCCATGTCGTTGATGACAGGATGATCTCTCCCTGTCCTTACATTGATTCCTAAGCCCCTCAATATCTATTTTCTCCCCTGTCCAACTAAAAAGGGGAGTGATAGACCAACTTTGGTGGGTGTCTGGCCTCCAGCCAGGGCTAAACCACCACGGATGGTAAGGTTATGACATATCCCATTAAAAAGGAAGGAACTCCAAAATTATACCCCTACCTACTAGCAATAAGAAATACGGAAAGTGGCGATTTTCCTCTTGCTCTGCCTGCTACTCTCCCATCCCCTTTACAATTGTTTCTTTCTGCCAAAAAGGGTTTTGGTAGTTTTGATTGATATTAATGAAGAAATTGTGTGTTCCTCCTGTTGGTAAACTGATATGCAGTAGCCCCTGTCAGTCTCCTCTCTCTGGGTAAGCAGCTGATGCTGAAGGAGGGCACGTCCTTGCGTTCCGGTTGCCATCTAAGCAGCCCAAATGCAGGATCCAATAAAACTCCTTAAAGCACCTTACCCCCAATGGAAATCACAGATTCTTCTTCTGGGTTCCATGGTAGAGAGGTCTCACATTGAGACTGTAGTTGGGGATATGCATTCGCCGGGAACCCACAGTGCCTAGGAAAGCTCGTGTCTCCTTTATGTTGGTTGGTGGAGACATCGCTACTATTTGATTAATAATGTCCATGGGGATCTGCTGACATCCATCTTGCCATTTTCCTCCTAAAAACTGGATTTCCTTAGCAGGTCCCTTGACATTACTTCGTTTGATGGCAAATCCAGCTTTTAGCCTAATCTGGATTATTTTCTTCCTTTTCTCAAGAACTTCCTCTGCTGTGTTGCCCCATACAATGATGTCATCAATATACTGCAGGTACTCTAGGGCTTTACCCTGTTCTAATGCAGTCTGGATCAGTCCATGGCAGATGGTGGGGATGTGTTTCCACCCCTGGGGCAGTCCATTCCAAGTGTACTGCATTCCCTTCCAAGTGAAAGCAAACTGCGGTTTGCACTCTGCTGCCAAAGGAATCAAGAAGAAAGCATTTGCAATGTCAGTTGTGGCGTACCACTGTGCTGCTTTTGACTCCAGTTCATACTCGAGTTCTAGCATGTCCGTCACAGAGCACTCATAGGCAGCGTGACATCATTCAGGCCACGACAGTCCACTGTCAGCCTCCACTCTTCATTGGACTTCTTCACTGGCCAGATTGGACTGTTGATGGTTGAGCTGGTGCTGACTTTCCAGTTGGTGAATCAGTTTCTGAATGGGAATCAGGGAGTCTCTATTGGTGTGGTAATGTCATCTGTGCACCATTGTAGTAGTAATTGGCACCTATTGTGCTTCAACCTTTAGCAAACCAACAACAGAAGGGTCTTCTGAGAGTCCAGGAAAGGTAGACAGTTGTTCAGTTCACTTTTTCTCTAAGGCAGCTATACCCAAAGCCCACCAGTACCCTTTTGGGTCTTTGAAGTACCCTCTCCAGGGGACGCCTGTGTCCAGGATGCACAGAGCCTCTGTGCCAGTCACAATGGGGTGTTTTTCACAGTCATTCCCAGTTACACTCACTTTAGCCTCTACCAGAGTTAACTGCTGGGATCCCCTTGACACTCCGAAAATATAGATGGATTCTGACCCTTCATAGTTTGATGGTATTAGAGGACACTGGGCACCAGTATCTACTAAAGTTTGGTACTTCTGTGGTACTTCTAATCTGCTAAGCCATCGGATCCACACAGTCCAATAGATCTGATTGTCCCTTTCCTCCACCTGGCTGGAGGCAGGCCCCCTCTAATCTTGTTCATCGTATTAGCTGCTTTCTTCTTGCAAGAAAGGAGCAGGCTTGCTGAGGGGGCAAGGGGGCTTGTGTCTCCATGGGGGGGCCAGGCTGGAGCAGCCTTAGCCTGAAAAAATGAACCCCATAGAAGTGACCCATGCCAGGGCAGCTGGTGAAGAGCTGAAGCCCTATGGGAAAGGACTCAAGCTGGAGAAGTTCGTGGAGGACTGTCTCCTGTGGGTGGGACCCTACACTGGAGCAGGGGAAGAGTGTGAGGAATGCCCCCTCCCCCGCTAAGAAGGAAAACAACTTGTGATGAACTGACTGAAACCCCCATTTCCCGTCTTTCCCTGTGCCACCTGGGGAGGGGAAGGAAGGTAGAGAAATCCTGAATAAAGTTGAGTCCATGAAGAAGGGAGGGGTGGTGGTGGGAGTTTTAGGATTTGGTTTTATTTCTCATTATCCCACTCTGGTTTCACTCTGTGTGTGTGTGTGTGTAATAAATTAGATGGGGCTTTTTTTTCTATGTTGAGTCTGTTCTGCCTGTGATGCTGATTGCAGAATGATCTCTCCCTGTCCTTATCTTGACTCCTAGGCCTCTCAGTATATATTTTCTCCCCTGTCCAGATGAAAAGGGGAGTGATAGAGTGGCTTGGGTGGGCATCTGGCCTCCAGCCAGGTCAAACCACCACAAAAAGCCACTATTAAGACCATTTAAAGTGAGCCAGGTTTGGGGGATTCCCATGCTGCTTCAGTGACTAGCACTGGTTGAAGTTATGGGTCCTAAATCACCAGGTCTACCTTCAAGAAGTGACTTGAGACCCACCAGCAGCACCCACGGAGCAGCCGTCGCCCCCCCCAAAACCATCACTAGGACCACCTTCGATGCCAACAGGAGAGCTGAGATGCTCCAGCCAGCTGCATCCAGCAATACCAAACACCCTTTATTTGCACCCATCCAGGTGATGGATCCAGTTCCATAAATAACTATCTACTGTGCACAGAGGCCAAAAAAACCCCGAGGTGCTTGTTGCCAGCTAGGGTCTGGCGATCGGAAGATTTCATGTTGTACGGAAAAGGTACGGAAAGGTACAGCCCCTCCCTTAATAGCCAATAGAGTTTAGCCTGTGAAGTAAGCGGACAGAGGTGATGAATCTAGCAGACGGATGTTACGTTGTAAACCAAAGCTATAAAACGCTACTGAGCTGCGCAATAAACGCCATTTGCCATCCATCAAATTGATGTCTGCGTGCTGGTGGACCGTTGACCAGGGAGAGTCATTGTGCCGTGACTGGACCAGGTCACCGCGCCTCGCCGAGGGACAATATTATTATTATTTTAGTGGGCAAGCCTCCATGTAGAGGTCCCCAGCGGGAACAAGTGGTGCCAAAACCCGGGAAGAGGGAGCAGAAATTCCTCCTGGAATTCAGTCTACGGAGCGTCTGGACCAGCCTGGCGGGGGGACGCCCCACGAAGCGCGAGGATCATGGAGGCTCTCGTGAAGGTTGTATCCCAATTGCATAAACAATGGGGGATAGATTGCAAAGTTAAAGATTTTACTCTCACCGTTGCGATATTGGTACAGATTGGTGTTATTGACCAGCCTGTGGATATACTCCACCCTGAGGTGTGGGATAGATACATGAAAGCATTAGCCGAGGAGACTATGTCCTCGGGTTCTGGGAAAAGTCTTAAAGCATCCGAGGGTGGTGCGTCCCCTCAATCCCCAAACCCCAGCCCGCTTACGGAGGGACTAATGCAAGCGAAAACATTCTGGGGCGGGTTGGCTGAGGGGGCCAGGGGTGCCGCTGGGAGGTCCAAGTCTCAGGGAGTCTGGCCAAGTCCACCTCCGTATGCAACCCAGGATGGCGCCGAGCAGAGCGGGAAGGGGCGGAGCGAAGATTCTTTCACCGGGAACAAAGGAGACGCGGTACACCTAACTAGCTCAAGCAGACCGGAGAGGGAGGAGTTATGAGAAGGAGGAGAGCAATAGGAGTGCCCGGAGGCGGGATAAAAACACGAGTGGCGGGCGGGGGACTAATCGGAACCCGCCGAGTAAAAAGGGGGGCGGGTCGAGAGAGCAGGAGCAGCATGCCTGCAAAGGAAGTAGGCAGGAGCAGCCCGCCCGCAAAGGAAGTGGGCGGGGCTGAAGCCGGGTAAAAGAGCCCCAACATCTGGAAGTAGCTAGTCAGTTGACTTCCGGCTCTGGCTCGGATACGAGCTGTGCAGAGCGGCCCACATTGGACTCTGACTCAGAGGAGGAGGCAGTTGTTGCTCCATCCTTGCCTTTTGCCCCTCCATAAATGGGGAGTTCATAACCCTCCCTCCTGTTTGACTGGACTTATACGTGATGCGTAGTGAAATATGCTCTCTAAGAGAGTAGCTAAAAATGATTCAGAGTCTCTAAGATAGCTCCTTTTTGTGGAGTAAAGAAAGTCAATGTCAGGCGTTAGTAAGAAATGAAATTACAGGTACTAACTTGGGGAAGGAGATCTGCCTATGTCATTACAGATATGGGAACCAAGCAGATAAAGCTGTGGATCCAGAAGAAATCAAGCTTGCATGAACCAGGACGGGATCCTGATCACAGTAACGGAAGTCAAGTATTCCAAGTGCAGCCACAATGGACTATGAGTTTTGCTGCGGGACATTTGCTGCTGGGGAGAAGGGCTCTGAAGCGGGAGACTCCATCGAGGGACCCCTTTCTGCAAGCAACAACCCCTGGGCATGAGGGCAACTAACAAAAAGCACCAAAGATCAAAAGGAGAGAGGCAGCAGGTGCACCCATCAGCGGCCATTAGCACCCATCAGCAGCCATAGCTTGTCCCCTGCACTGCCCGGAGCGGTGACTCATCGGGGGTGGAGCTAGGGGCGACAGCAATTATCCCTCTCCATACAAGAGTGGCTTCTGGGAGCGCTAGCGACCAGGAGCGCTAGCGACCAGGACGTGGCACACAGGGCGTGGCACGTCAGAAGGGCATGGCGCGGCAGTTAGCACGGCAGTTAGCACAGGCAGAGCAAGCAGGCCGAGGAAGCCTCCCCTCCTAGCTAGCTGAGAGGGTAACTTCAGCAGACCAGCTCACAGAGTACAAAGGGCAAGCTGAGGGTTCCTTGTCTGCTGTGTGCACAGACAGTCAACCATGGTCTCCACCAGGCGGAGAGGTTCCCCCTACAAATCTGGGGCAACCCCGACGGAGGGCCTGCCTAGGGATGCTGCGGTTCAGGTCTCAGGCTGCAGGGAATGCCAGAGTCTGCAGTTGCCAGAGAAAAGAGGCAAGCACCTAACCTGTGTGAGGTGTGAGCAGGTCAATGATCTGCTTTGTTTGGTAGTAGAACTAAAGGAAGAGAACAAAAGACTGAGAGCGATCAGGGATTGCGAGCGAGAGATTGACTGGTGGAGTAGCTCCCTGGCGTCCCAAAGGGATGAGAGTCAGGAAGACACCTCGCACCTGAAGACGGTCCCCTCTCTCTGCCCTAGCCAGGTATATGGGAGTGACCCAAACCCTGAGGAGGCCTGGAAGACAGTCCCGACTCGCCGTCGTAGGCACTCCCCCTGCCTACCTACCCCACTCCCCCAGGTTTCCATAAGCAACAGGTTTGGGGCCCTGGTAGTTGAGGAGGAGGTATGTGAGGAGATGAATGGAGCCCCTCTGCCTCAGAGAAAGCGGAAGCCTAGAGTGAGGCGACTATCCACACGCCTCGAGACTGCCTTTGTTAGGAAAGAGAGAAAGGTAGTTGTAGTAGGGGACTCCCTTCTCAGAGGGACAGAAGGCCCTATATGTAGACCAGACCCTACACGCAGGGAGGTGTGTTTCCTCCCTGGAGCCCGGGTCAGGGATATTACCAGAAGGCTCCCAGGGCTGGTAAGATCCCCTGACTATTATGCAATACTGATAGTTCAAGCAGGCAGGGACGCAATCACAAAGTGTAGCCTGCAAGCTGTCAAAAGGGAATACCGGGACCTGGGGCACTTTGTCGAGGGGGAGGAGCCGAAATTGTGGGAGGAGGGGCTCAGAGCAGGACAGGAGAACCCACGAGTTGAATGTGTGGCTGAAAGGCTGGTGCCGGCACAAGAACTTTGGGTTTTTTGACCAGGGGATGGTGTACTCTGCTCCTGGCATGATGACTGCTGAGGGGGCTCACCTGTCCCATAAAGGAAAGCGGATTCTTGCCCAGGAGATGGCAGGGCTCATCGATTGAGCTTTAAACTAGTTAGGAAGGGGGATGGGGACATTAAGAAGGCTGCTGGGGTTAGGCAAGTACTTCGGGAGTCACAGCGGGAGTTGATGGTGGAAAAAGGTAAATACCAACAGCACAGTGGTGGACTTGGGGACGTTTTTCCACGTGAAAGTAGGGAAAATTCTGTGGATTCCTCTGAGTACTCCTCAGTGGAGCCACTTTTGCCAGTCCCCTGTCAGAAATCTCGCTGTGGGCTGTTGAGGATACCTACATCTGCTGCCCCACTAAAATGCCTTTATACAAATGCACATAGCATGGGTAACAAACAAGAAGAATTAGAGATCTTTGTGCGGTTGCAGGGCCACGATCTCATTGCAATCACAGAGACGTGGTGGGACAACCTGGACGACTGGCATGTTGTCATGGATGGCTATGTGCTTTTTAGGAAAGACAGGCTAGGAAGGCAAGGTGGAGGAGTTGCTATTTAAGTGGGAGAGCACCTAGAATGTATTGAGCTCCACCTGGGGAAGGATGAACCATCCGTCGAGTGCTTGTGGGTTAAAATCAAGGGGCAAACTGCTATGTGTGACTTTGTTGTGGGAGTGTGCTATAGGCCCCCTGATCAAGAGGAGCAGGTTGATAGTGCATTCTATAAGCAGTTAGAAATAGCCTCAAGATCCCGGGCACTGATCCTTATGGGGGACTTCAACTATCCAGATATTTGCTGGGCAAGAAACACGGCCAGTTGTATGCAGTCCAGACAATTTCTGCAGTGTGTTGAAGACAATTTCCTGCTACAGATGGTGCAGGAGCCTCCAAGGGGAGGGCGGGTGCTGGACCTTGTTTTCACTAACAAGGACGGGCTCGTTAGGGAAGTGAAGGTCGGGGGCACCTTAGGACAAAGCGACCATGAAATGATTGAGTTTAAGATCTTGGGTGGAAGAAACAAGCCAAAAAGTAGGATAGCTACCCTGAATTTTGGAAGAGCTAACTTTGAGCTCCTCCGCAACTTAATAGGGGCTATCCCGTGGGTTACACTGTTTGAAGGAATGGGAACCTGTGAGAGCTGGCTAACATTTAAACAGCACTTCTTCCAAGCACAGGAACGATGCATCCCTTTGAGTAAGAAATCAGGAAAGAGAGGTAGAAGACCTGCATGGATGAACACGGAGCTATTGAGTAAACTCAAAGAGAAGCAGAAGATCTATGAATTGTGGAGAAAGGGTCTGAGCACCTAGGGAGAATACAGGAATGTGGTCAGGGCCTGTAGGGATGCAACTAGGAAGGCTAAAGCCCTCTTGGAAATGAAGCTGGAAAGGGACATAAAGGATAATAAAAATGGTTTATTTAGATACGTGAATAGTAAGAGGATGACCAGGGATAATGTAGGTGCCTTGCAGAATGAGGAGGGCATCCTGGTAACGGGGGATGCTGAGAGGGTGGAGATACTGAATGCTGCCTTTGCTTCGGTCTTCACTTCAAAGGCTCCCCGGGACCCACAGACACTGGATGAAAGTAGGAGTGTTCAGGAAACGAAGAATTTCCCTCTGGTTGAGGTAGGGGAGGTCCAGGAGCGGCTCAAAGGGATTAATGCACACAAATCCATGGGCCCGGATGGGTTACATCCACGTGTGCTGAGGGAGCTGGCGGAGGTGATTGCTGAGTCGCTCTCTATCCTCTTCAACAGGTCTTGGAGGACAGGAGAAGTGCCTGAAGACTGGAGGATAGCCAATGTCACTCCAGTCTTTAAAAAGGGCAAGAAGGAGGATCCTAGCAACTCTAGGCCAGTCAGCCTCACCTCTGTCCCGGGAAAGGTAATGGAACAGCTTGTTCTGGATGCCATCTCCAAGCATTTGGAAGAGAAGAAGGTCATGAGGAGTAGTCAGCATGGATTCACCAAGCTAAAAAGTGCTAATTAATAAGTTCCGCACCAACATGCGGAAGAACTTTTTCACAATGAGGGTGACAGAGCCCTGGAATAGGCTGCCCAGGGAGGTGGTGGAGTCTCCTTCTCTGGAGATATTCAAGACCCGTCTGGACGCCTATCTGAGTGATATGTCCTAGGGAGCCTGCTTTGGCAGGGGGGTTGGACCCGATGATCTCTCGAGGTCCCTTCCAACCCCTACAATTCTATGATTCTATGATTCTAATTGGCTACTCACACTGTTGGCACCAAAGTAATTAATTAGTAATTATGATGAGTTCTGATAAGCATATCTTATAGCTAAACATTGCTAGTTTACCTTTGATGTCTAAAAGTTATCTGCACACCTGCTGTGTTTTGGCCAACTCATGGCTGGTTCATGACATGTTCACTTACTTCCAAATACTTTCTCACAAGTCCTTCTTGGTTTAAGGCAGTCTGTATACCTGCTTTCAAGGCTGCTGTGTTTTTAATGTGATTACCAAATACTTCTCAGCATGAGTAATTTTTCTGTTTCATGGGAATTTCAAGGATAATTTCAGGGCTTGTGTCTTTGCAAGGAGAGCCAGGCTGATGGCAGGCCTGCTGTCCTCCTTTACAATTTTTCCCTTTTTAGTATCTGTGTCAAAAAAACTGCTTTTAGAGGTCTCTGCAAGGGCCCTCTGCAGAAAGCTCAACAAGCATGGCAGTAAATGTACAGAATTGCCAAATCCAATAATTCAAATTTGACCATTGATGATATCCATCCTGAAATTTCCCACTCATGAAACCAATTGTCCAATCCAAAGAATCCCCTTTTTCTTTTTGTTGTTGTTGTATCTTTTGTGATTGATTTCTTAATTACGAATGTTCACATGAATCGATTGAGAGTGGTCAGCCAGATTCCTGCAGCACATAGTTTCCAAAATTTTCACAATCATGTCTGTGAGCCAGCAACACAAATCCGCTGCTGCATGTCTCACAGAATCCACATCTGTAGCTAAGTGCCTTGATAGCTTTACTGTTGCATTTTGTTTGCTTTGCCAATTGGGAGTGTCAGAAGTGCAGATAACACCAGCCTCACGTTTTCGTGCGGGCACCGACTGCAGCCTGTGACCTCAGGCTGTGCAGAAATCCCTATTTCTCTAATTTTCATTTACCACTAACACATACATATTTAAAAGACTATTAGATGGTACAAATCCATAGAATCATAGAATTGTAGGGGTTGGAAGGGACCTCGAGTGATCATCGGGTCCAACCCCCCTGCCAAAGAAGGCTCCCTAGGACATATAACTCAGATAGGCGTCCAGACGGGTCTTGAATAGCCAGAAAATGAGAAGCAATATGCTCTCTTCACCGATGGTTCCTGTCGCCTTGTGGGAAAGAATCGCATGTGGAAAGCTGCTGTATGGAGTCCGACAAGACGAGTAGCAGAAGCAACTGAAGGAAAAGGTGAATCAAGCCAGTTCGCTGAGGTTAAGGCTATTCAGCTAGCCCTGGACATTGCTGAAAGAGAGAAGTGGCCAATGCTCTATCTCTACACTGATTCATGGATGGTGGCCAATGCCCTGTGGGGGTGGTTGCAGCAATGGAAGAAGAACAACTGGCAGCGGAGAGGCAAACCCATATGGGCTGCTGATCTATGGCAAGACATTGCTGCTCGGGTAGAGAAGCTTGTCGTAAAGGTACATCATGTTGATGCCCATGTACCTAAGAGTCGGGCCACGGAAGAACATCAAAACAACCATCAGGTGGATAAGGCCGGTAGGATTGGAGCAGCTCAGGTAGATCTAGACTGGCAACGTAAGGGTGAGCTATTCATAGCTCGATGGGCTCATGATACTTCAGGTCATCAGGGGAGAGATGCGACATATAGATGGGCACGCGATCGAGGGGTGGATTTGACCATGGATGCTATTGCACAAGTCATCCATGAATGTGAGACATGTGCTGTAATTAAACAAGCCAAGCGGTTAAAGCCCCTTTGGTATGGAAGGCGGTGGATGAAATATAAATATGGGGAGGCCTGGCAGATTGATTACATCACTCTCCCACAAACCCGCCAGGGAAAGCATTATGTACTTACAATGGTGGAGGCAACAACTGGCTGGCTAGAGACATACCCTGTGCCCCATGCTACTGCCCGGAATACAATCCTGGGCCTTGAAAGGCAAATCCTGTGGCGACATGGTACCCCTGAAAGAATTGAATCCGACAATGGGACTCACTTCCGGAACACCCTAATAGACACCTGGGCCAAAGAGCATGGCATTGAGTGGGTGTACCATATTCCGTACCATGCACCAGCTTCTGGGAAAATTGAGCGATATAATGGACTTTTAAAAGCTACATTGAAAGCAATGGGGGGTGCAACATTCAAGCATTGGGACACACACCTAGCCGAAGCCACCTGGTTAGTCAACTCTAGAGGTTCTACCAATCGGGATGGCCCTGTCCAAACAAAGTTTCCACATACTGTAGAAGGAAATAGAGTCCCAGTAGTGCATCTGAAGAGCATATTGGGAAAGACAGTTTGGGTCATCCCTGCTTCGGGCAAAGGCAAACCCATATCTGGAGTTGTTTTTGCACAAGGACCTGGTTGTACCTGGTGGGTAATGCAGAGAGATGGAGAAGTTCGGTGCGTACCTCAACGGGATTTGATTTTGGGGAAGAATAACCAATATAATTACTAAGTAGAAATTGTAGTATAATGACTGTAAAATAACTTGTTGTCGTATATTCATTATAACCAGAATTATAATTGTTATATATTGTATAAAAGATTTTGTTGGTTTTGGTTATGACGTAAATGGCATGGAATGAGGGGTGGATGATGTCCTGGTTTCAGCCAGTGGCTTCAGCCAGGAAGGGGTTAACCTGCTGGGCTCGGGACAAATGACTCAGATTGGCCAATAGGATCATTCCATGCCAGTTACATCATGCCGAGTATAAAAAGCAGGGGGTGTTGCAGGGTTTGCGCGCGAACAGCAGGGACCGGGAGGGAGCATGCTCTCGGTTCCGGGCTTTGTTTTACTCGCGGCGCGAGCTCGGGTCTTTTGTGTCGCGGCTGGGTTTTGCGCGGGCTGCGGCGCGGTGTCCGTTACGGGGAGTGCGCGATCTGAACTGCTCATCTCGGCAAAAGGTTGTATTGTTCATTGTTATCTGTTTTTCCCCTGTTATTTCCAGTAAAAAAATACCCTTATCCCAACCTGCGGAGTTCTGGTGTTTTGGTTTTCCCCCCCCCCGCTCCAGGGGAAATCTGAACGTGTGGTCCCCGGCTCCGGTGAAACCACATCATACGAACAACAATGTTTAGCTATAAGATATGCTTATCAGAACTCATCATAATTACTAATGAATTACTTTTAGTGCCAACAGTGTGAGTAGCCAATTAGAATCATAGAATCATAGAATTGTAGGGGTTGGAAGGGACCTCGAGAGATCATCGGGTCCAACCCCCCTGCCAAAGCAGGCTCCCTAGGACATATCACTCAGATTGGCGTCCAGACGGGTCTTGAATATCTCCAGAGAAGGAGACTCCACCACCTCCCTGGGCAGCCTATTCCAGGGCTCTGTCACCCTCACTGTGAAAAAGTTCTTCCGCATGTTGGTGCGGAACTTATTAATTAGCACTTTTTAGCTTGCTGCGTTTTACAGTATGGCTTTTCATTTATGGGACGGCGTTCAGATTTAGTTAAATAAGGACTTGGGTTTGCCTTAATGCTCTTTTGAAACCAACAAAACAAGTAACTGTTAGGATCATATAATCCTATCCCTTCTTTGTCTGCTATAGATTTATTAGGCACGTGGTGCAGCAACTTTCTCCCTCTTTCCAGCTTTAGTCTAATAGATTTATATATATAGAAACTCCTGATTGATTGAACAAAACTAACCTTTATTTGTGCGCACAGCTAAAACAACAATAGCAGCCAGTAACAATCAAAAAGAAAACCAGAAGAACAATAACTCATAACATTACACAAAATCCTATCATCAGGTGCCGCGTGAACACCGCCATGTCATGTGCACTCCTGCACTGAGAAGCACGGGTCCTCTGCCTAGCAGCAAAGAAATAACAGAAAAGGAAACCTTGATTCTTTCTAAACCAACTATCTGAGTTTGAAGAGACGTCTCAGTCTCGATAACACCCACCTCTCTGGTTGCTCCGGGAGGTTCAGGTGCACTCGGGTAGGCGATGATGACCTGAGAGTCTAAAGGTAAGGGAACAATACACCACTAAAGCCATAGCAAGGACATTGTCCCTACTGCCTGGCTATAGTGCTGTAGAAAGGAAACCTTACCAATTGTGGAGTTGAAGGCACGCTCTGAGGTTCGGGGCGGGGAGCCATCTCCACCAACGCCAGCCATTTTCTGCTGCTCATGCTTGTTTGCCTAACTTTGTCTTTAGAAATACGCATGCGCAGTTTTCCCCCCACCTCCTTGCAGAAAGTACTAGAAAAGAAGCTCACGCATGCGTGAATTCAATGAATCCAGTAATTCCGCCATGATGATGGTGCATGACAGAAAGAAAATTATTTCAAGGCCATAACTGGCAATGAAGACCATCTAAAGCTTGGTTTGTTAAATATTGGGTGACAGGGTGGGAAAACAGTAGGCTGCCTGCATTGCATATTCCAAAATTGATCGGTTTGCATTTCCGACATCACAAGAGGCAGAATTTCCTCTCACAGATTGAAGGAAAGTAAAAATTGTGTATGCCAACTGGGGATAGAGCCTATAAGTGGGCGATCCCATCCGCGTCCGGCATGTGGATCTGCCACTGGTCGGGAGTAACCCCTTGTGTATCCCTTAAGCTTTTTAACTACTCTGCTGACGTTTGTGTACAGATTTTGATTGTTCCCAGGGTCCTATACCATCCCGAAGAAGAGATGTACCATCATTGAGAAGAAGTAGACAACAGACTTCAGAAAAGAGAGGTACTAACAGCTGTAACAATAGCGACGCTGCTTGGCCTGGGAGCAGCAGGCACAGCCACGGGAGTGACTTCGCTAGTGACGCAGCAGCGAGGCCTGTCTCAACTACAATCCGCCATCGACGAGGACTTGCAAAAAATCGAGACATCCATGAGCTTTTTGGAACAATCCGTCTCCTCACTCTCAGATGTTGTTTTACAGAACAGACGGGGATTAGATCTCCTGTTCATGCAACAAGGAGGCCTTTGTGCCGCCTTGAAAGAGGAGTGTTGCTTTTACACGGACCACACCAGAGTGGTCAGAGACTCAATGGCTAAGCTGAGAGAGAGATTAGCTCAAAGAAAAAGAGACAGGGAGGCCCAACAAGGATGGTTCGAATCATGGTTTAACCACTCACCATGGTTGACCACTCTAATATCCACCCTGATAGGGCCAATCGCAATGATCGTGATGGCACTAATATTCGGACCCTGTGTACTAAACAAAATCGTGTCTTTCGTCAAAAGCCAGCTGGAGAAAGTTAACATTATGTTTGTAGAGCACCGCCAGCTACTTTAAGAATATATTTACTCAGTATCACACCCAGGTAGTTCAAATTATCCATAGTCACACCCCATAGTTCTTAAGTCACCCCCAGTTATCACTTATCTGCTGTGTCTTTTATCTTAAGAGTGCCCTATAGCCTTAGTGTTTTAAGCCTTCTATATTATAGCCTATTTAGTTAAGCATAGAGGGTGGGGGGGGAAAATGTTGCCGGCTAGGGTCTGGCGATCGGAAGATTTCGTGTTGTACGGAAAAGGTATGGTACAGCCCCTCCCTTAATAGCCAATGGAGTTTAGCCTGTGAAGTAAGCGGACGGAGGTGACGAATCTAGCAGACGGATGTTACGTTGTAAACCAAAGCTATAAAACGCTACTGAGCTGCGCAATAAACACCATTTGCCATCCATCAAATTGATGTCTGCGTGCTGGTGGACCGTTGACCAGGGAGAGTCATTGTGCCGTGACTGGACCAGGTCACCGCGCCTCGCCGAGGGACAATATTATTATTATTTTAGTGGGCAAGCCTCCATGTAGAGGTCCCCGGCGGGAACAGGTGCTGCAATGAAAAGCACATTGATGGTCATCCCAGAATCAGGGACAATCCTCCCTGATTCTGGAATCCACTGGGAAAAGCCAGTGGCATCACCCAGGCAGTGGAGGCAGGGGAGGAAGCTACAGGAGAAGGGGAAAAAATTACAAAGATGCTTCCTATAGTGATAGAGATTTTTTTTTCACCAAAAGGCTTTTTTTGGTGGCAACAACCATGGATCTGGGCAAACCAAGCCAATAGTTTTCTTTCCTTTATTTCATGTTGAGTCTGTTCTGCCCGTGATGCTGATTGCAGAATGATCTCTCCATGTCCTTATCTCGACTCCCGAGCCTCTCGATATATATTTTCTCCCGTGTCCAGCTGAAAAGGGGAGTGATAGAGCGGCTTTGGTGGGCATCTGGCCTCCAGCCAGGGCTAAACCGCCACATGGGGTCATGATAGGGACCCACCATCCAACTCACACCTTTGCGTGCTGCAAACTCACACAAAAACCCAGATTCTGGGAAACTTTCAGCCACATCACCCTCAATGTGTCCTCATATGTGACAGCCCAGAAATGGCTGAGAAATGCTTTGGGATTCTTGTTTTGAGCTAAAAACATTCTTTTTACAGCCTCCTCAGAGACAACACATCCCTTTCTAAATGCCTGGAAAATTCCCAGCAAACTGGGAGTGTTCCCATATTCCAGCAAACAATGATAATGCTTAGTGATATAAACATCTGCATTAATATTTCATTATTAGGCATCCCTCCATTTGTTGCTATCATTGGTTTATTATTATTTTTTCATGGTTTGCATTACAGCCTGCCTAGGAGCTCTGTCAGACTCCCCTCCAGCACATTGTGCAAGCTTAATGTGAAAAAATCAAAAAACCCACCAAAAAGCCCCTGAAAACAAAGTGAGTCTGCCCTCAGGAATTTAGGGAATTTGTTATATTGATCACTCATTGTTGGGTCTACAGACAATGGCCAGTTGAAGCAGAGCACAGTTCTGCATGAAGTGGAAAAATTAAGGCAATAGTTTGATACCCCAAATCTTTTTGGGTAGCGTTTTCTTGGAAGACTGATGTGGATGGTGATGAAGACAGCAGTGCTTCAGCAGAACCGTGTTATTCAACACGTTCCCATTGAAAAACTGGGATTATTTCCCTATTATTTTACACCTTGACTTTTACCAGTGCATACCTTGGAGAGGAAGGTGTGCATCATGCATAAAAGCATCATTCCAGCTACTTCCTAACACACCAACCAGTATGAGGCTGTGAGGCTGTTCCCCACCACCTGTCTAGACCCTCACGAACATCAAGTCCTGACCAAAATTGCTTGATATAAGGTCACAGCCAGGATTCCTCTAGCTTTGGGTATGCACATGGCCTGTGGGCTCAGGGGAGGGATGCTGTGGAAAATACAACATCTATACAGAAATCCTGGCAGATGGGACAATGGAGCAATAACCCCAAAAAATGAAAAGCTGCTGAAGCAAAGAAGGTCTGGATGAAGGTTAGTATGGGAGATTCACACCATGGAAACACAAATTTATCAGTAATGGGCCCATGTTTGGTTCTCCCAAGCTGTGGCAGGAGGACTTACATCTCACATCACTTGGAAGTGGCAGAAAATGTCTGGTGTGGCTTTTCTCCTTGACACATGAACACTTTTAAGATGAAACCATGTCATCTGTGTTTTTTTCTTTTTGAACTCTGGCAGTTTTATCAGGACTTTGGGAATAAAAAGTTATTTTTTCATCCAGGAAGCACCAAAATGTTTCAACAAAATTGAATTTTAAAAAACTCCAACAAACCACAAAAAAACCCAAACAACAAAAAAACCCCACAAACCAACAACCCCAAATGCATCTCCTGGCTATTTTTTCGATCTAAGCCAAATTCATGTAGAGTGGAGTTGGGATGGGGATTGTTGTGGTTTATCCCTCAGCGGAAAGCTGAGGCCACAAAGGTCAGACAAGAAAGCCCCCTACCACTTTAAGAGGTGGAGGATGGGCGAACGGAGCTAATCGAGGGGCTGCAGAGCCAGAGGGAAAAAACCACAGGCTTGCAAGGTTAGGATAAGGATAGTTTACTAAACAACAGGGAAAAGTATGAAAATAACTAACTACAGTGCTATTATTATATACAGTGCAAACCTCTCACCACACTATGTCATTTGAGCCGTGCCCGAACCGATTCAGATTCCCAAACGCAGCACTCCCCGAGCCCAGCACCCCCGAGCACCCCCCTCACCACCTCCTGCCACGCCGATCCCGAGAGAGAGAGAGAGCACCCGGAACTCCCACACGCCTGCTCAGACCGGCACTTCCCGAGCCCAGCAGTTTCTGATAGGTCCGGAGTCTCCCCCGGAACTGGCACTGCGGCTGCCCAGACCGGGACTTCCCGTGCCTGGGTCCGAAGTCGCCCCTTAAAGGGGGGGGGGGGGGCAGCCTGCCCAATCGTGATGCAATTGGTATGGAATACTCTCAGGGCTAACACAGCCTGCTGCTGGGCTGAACCCAGGACATTATCCACCCCTTATTCCATACCATTTACATCATGAGCAGGACCAGCAACCTTCTTTGGGTCCAGGGAGTCTCTCACATCCACACACATGTATGTGCGTATAGATTCAGTCTGTGGACGTTTCCTCCGAGTCTGTCGGTTTCATTCAGTCCACGATTCTCAGGCTCACTGGTCCCTCTGTCAGAACAGTCTCTCAGGGTATGAAGAGTCGTACGTGCCACTGGATCATTGAATGCTGTATCTCGGGCTCTCGAACACTGCACCTGGCATGATCCATGCTCATAGTCCGTGGGTCAGAGGTGTTTATTACAAAAGAGAAAAGAAAGAGTTCTTGGGAGGCTGGTCTTCGCTCCATCATCACGGCACCGATGACCCTAGCTGTAATGTCATTAGTATAACATACAGTATCTATAACAACAATAAAACAGCAGTGAGTTATTTAGCATGATATTGGCTATTCTCACCCAAAATCAAATTCCCTTGAGGTACACATCGAGTTTCTCCATCCTTCTGCATTACCCACCAGGTACAACCAGGTCCTTGAGCAAAAACAATCCCAGATTTGGGTTTACCTTTGCCTGTCGCAGGAATGACCCAAACTGTCTTTCCCAAAATACTCTTCATGTGCACTACTGGGACTCTGTCACCTTCTACAGTATGTGAGAATTCTGACTGGGCTGGACCAGCCTGATTGGTAGATCCCCTAGAGTTAACCAACCATGTAGCTTCAGCTAAATGTGTATCCCAATTTTTAAATGTTCCACTACCCATTGCTTTCAGTGTAGTTTTTAAAAGCCCATTGTAGCGTTCAATTTTCCCAGAGGCAGGTGCATGATAAGGAATGTGGTACACCCACTCAATACCATGCTCTTTGGCCCAAGTGTCTATGAGAGTATTTCGGAAATGAGTCCCATTATCTGACTCAATTCTTTCTGGGGTGCCGTGTCGCCATAGGACTTGCCTTTCCAGGCCCAGAATTGTATTCCGGGCAGTGGCATGGGGTACAGGATATGTCTCCAACCAGCCAGTGGTTGCCTCAACCATTGTAAGTACGTACCGTTTACCATGGCGAGTTTGTGGGAGAGTGATGTAATCAACCTGCCAAGCCTCCCCATATTTATATTTCATCCACCGTCCTCTATACCAGAGGGGCTTTAGCCGCTTAGCCTGCTTGATTGCGGCACATGTCTCACATTCATGGATAACTTGTGCAATAGCATCCATGGTTAAGTCCACCCCTCGATCTCGAGCCCATCTATATGTTGCATCTCTTCCTTGATGACCTGAAGTATCATGAGCCCATCGGGCTAGGAACAACTCACCCTTATGTTGCCAGTCCAAATCTACCTGGGCCACTTCAATCTTAGCAGCTTTATCAGCCTGCTGGTTGTTTTCATGTTCCTCCATGGCCCGACTCTTAGGTACATGGGCGTTCACATGACGTACCTTTACAGTCAGCTTCTCTAATCGAGTAGCAATATCTTGCCATAAGTCAGCAGCCCATATGGGTTTGCCTCTATGTTGCCAATTGTTCTTTTTCCACTGCCGCAACCACCCCCACAAGGCATTAGCTACCATCCATGAGTCAGTATAAAGGTATAGCATAGGCCACTCCTCTCTCTCAGCAATGTCCAGGGCTAATTGGATAGCCTTTACCTCGGCAAATTGGCTTGATTCACCTTTTCCTTCAGTGGCTTCTGCTACTTGCCTCATAGGACTCCATACAGCAGCTTTCCATTTCCGATGTTTACCCACAATGCGACAAGACCCATCAGTGAACAGGGCATACTGCTTTTCATTTTCTGGCAATTGGTTATATGGTGGAGCTTCTTCTGCGCGTGTTACCTCCTCATCCTCTGGTGACATCCCAAAGTCTTTGCCTTCTGGCCAGTCTGTAATCACCTCCAAAATTCCTGGGCGATTGGGGTTTCCTATTCGAGCTCGTTGCGTAATTAGTGCAACCCACTTGCTCCATGTAGCATCAGTTGCATGGTGTGTGGAAGGGACTTTCCCTTTAAACATCCAGCCCAGCACCGGCAGTCGGGGTGCTAGGAAAAGCTGAGCTTCAGTTCCAATTACCTCTGAAGCAGCTCGAACCCCTTCATAGGCGGCCAGTATTTCCTTTTCTGTTGGAGTGTAATTGGCCTCAGATCCTTTGTAGGCCCGACTCCAAAACCCTAACGGTCGCCCTCGAGTCTCCCCTTGTGTTTTCTGCCAGAGACTCCAGGTAGGGCCATTGTCACCAGCTGCGGTATAGAGCACATTTTTAATGTCAGTCCCTGTACGGACAGGTCCAAGGGCTACAGCATGGACTATTTCGCGTTTGATCTGCTCAAAGGCTTGCTGCTGCTCAGGGCCCCATTCAAAATTATTTTTCTTCCGAGTTACGTAGTAGAGTGGGCTCACAATGAGACTATAGTTTGGGATATGCATTCTCCAAAATCCTATAACCCCTAAGAAAGCTTGTGTTTCCTTTTTGTTACTTGGTGGAGACATCGCTGCAATTTTATTAATAACGTCCATTGGGATCTGGCGACGCCCATCCTGCCATCTTATTCCTAAAAACTGGATTTCTCGCTTAGGCCCCTTGACTTTACTTTGTTTTATAGCAAAACCAGCTTCTAGCAAGATTTGAATTATCTTTTCTCCTTTTTCAAAAACTTCCTTTGCTGTATCGCCCCATACAATGATGTCATCAATATACTGCAAGTGCTCTGGGGCTCCACCCTTTTCTAATGTACTCTGGATTAGTCCATGACAGATGGTGGGACTGTGTTTCCACCCCTGGGGCAGACGATTTCATGTGTATTGGACACCTCTCCAAGTGAAAGCAAACTGTGGCCTGCACTCTGGTGCCAGTGGGATTGAGAAGAAAGCATTTGCAATGTCAATTGTGGCATACCACCTGGCTGCCTTTGATTCCAGTTCATACTGGAGCTCTAGCATGTCCGGCACAGCAGCACTCATATTTGGAGTGAATTCATTTAGGCCACGATAGTCTACTGTCAGCCTCCACTCTCCATCGGACTTCCGCACTGGCCATATGGGACTGTTAAATGGTGAGTGGGTTCGGCTGATCACTCCCTGACTCTCCAGTTGATGAATCAATTTATGGATGGGGATCAGAGAATCTCGGTTTGTACGATATTGCCGCCTGTGCACTGTCGTCGTAGCAATTGGCACTCGCTGTTCTTCGACCTTCAACAACCCCACAACAGCTGGATCTTCTGAGAGTCCAGGCAAGGCACACAATTGTTCAGTTTCTTCAGTCACCAAAGCAGCTATTCCAAAAGCCCACTGGTATCCTTTAGGGTCTTTAAAATACCCTCTCCGGAGATAGTCTATACCTAAAATGCACGGAGCTTCTGGACCAGTCACAATGGGGTGTTTCTCCCAATCCTTTCCAGTTAGGCTCACCTCAGCCTCTAGCACAGTCAACTGTTGGGAGCCCCCTGTGACTCCAGAAATGTAAACAGATTCTGTCCCTTCATAATTTGATGGCATTAGAGTACATTGGGCACCAGTATCCACTAGAGCCTCATACTCTTGTGGGTCTGATGTTCCAGGCCATCGGATCCACACAGTCCAATAAGTCCGATTATCCCTCTCCTCCACCTGGCTGGAGGCAGGGCTCCTCTATTGCTCCTGGATAGAAACTGGTGCAACATTCCTCTTGGCAGAACCTCGTGCACTTGCTCTACCTTGCAACTCATTTACTCGTGCTTGAAGGGCTAAAGTGGGCTTCTTATCCCACTTTCTCATGTCCTCTCCATGATCACGCAGGTAAAACCACAGTTTGGCTCGGGGTGTGGCTCGTGGTGTGTACCTGCTGTGCTCTCTCTCTTGGGACGATGTATGACTTTTCCGGATAGCTGCAACATCGCTCTGTACAGGTTGGGAGTCGGCCATGTGTTCGTCAAGTTTAAGTTTAACCAGTTGCTCTACTGCTGCAATGACAGAATGTGCAATGTTGTCTTGATAAGTCCGGAGTCGGCGGGTCACTTCATATACGGATGGTGGAAACATCTCATCATATTCCATTGCTGCCAGTGAATTTGTGTGCCCTGATGGTGCACTTCGTATCACCTTACGCCACATGTCTGGGGTGCATCGGACATCATCAGGATCATCAGGGAGCCTTCTGTTGTCCGACTCATAATAAATCAACTCTCGTACAGCTAATTCTCTCAGGTACTGGATAACTGTCTCTATGCTGTCGCTCTTGGGTTTCAGACAGGTAATATATTCTTTCATGGGGTATCTTTCCCGCACACTTGACAGCAATCGCCTCCAAAGGCTGAGGATTTGTAACCCCTCGCCAAGTGCCTTATCAATACCTCCTTCTCTAGCCAGAGATCCCAACTGCCTGGCCTCCCTGCCGTCTAATTCCAGACTATTGGCCCCGCTATCCCAGCATCTGAGCAACCAAGTGATGATGTGCTCACCTGGGCGGCGGCCAAAATCTTTTCGCACCTCACGCAGTTCACTCAGGGTCAGGGATCGGGTAACAATCTCTGGTTCTACTACATCCTGATCTGCTCGAGATGGCTTTGCCCCATTCTTACTTTTCTGAGATGGCCCTGCCCCATTCTGACTTTTCCATGATGGCCCTGACTTTTCATCCTCATCCTCATCTGGCCATACTTGAGATAATAGTTTTTCACCATCATCCTCATCCTGACATTCTTGGGATGGCCCCGGTTGTTCACCATCATCATCTGGCACTGCGCGAGCTAACTTCCTGGTGTGTTTCCTCTTTTGAATGGGAGCCACAGACTTTGGTGTGGGTTGGCCAAGATCTATTGTAGAGGTTGCAGTATCTACAGTATGCACTAGTCTATTTCCTTTTCCTCCCTGACAGTGCCGACAGCACTGACAGTGCTGACACCTCTCTTGAATGGAAGCAACAGACATTGGTGTGGGCTGATTCTCTGAATTATGGGCAAGGTCTGTTGTAGACGTTGCAGCATCTGCAGTATGTACTAATCTATTTCCCCTTTCTTCCTGACAGCACTGACACCCTTTTTGAATGGGAGCAACAGACATTGGTGTGGGCTGACCAAGGTCTCTTGTAGAGGTTGCAATATCTGCAGTATATACTAGTCTTTTTCCTTTTTCTTCCTGACAGTGCTGACACCTCTCTTGAATGGGAGCAACAGACATTGGTGTGGGTTGACCAAGGTCTATTGTAGAGGTTGCAGCATCTGCAGTATTCACCGATCCATTTCCTCTTTCCCCCTGACAGTACTGACGCTCTGAATTAGGGACAAGGTCTATTGTAGACGTTGCAGCATCTACAGTATTCACCAATCCATTTCCTCTTTCCCCCTGACAGTACTGACGCTCTGAATTAGGGGCAAGGTCTACTGTAGGGGTTGCAGTAGCTGCAGCATTTGCCAATCCATTTCCTTGTTCCCCTTGGCAGTGCTGACAGTACTGACAGTGCTGCTTGCTATCAAGCAGGGTTTGGTAGATGGTAGCCAAGCCCCAGCACAGTGCAGTAGGGCGTATTTCTCTGGGGAGCCCACTGCAGTTCTTTTTCAAATGTGCAGTCACCTTATTAGGATCCTGTAGCTGTTCAGGAGTGAAGTTCCAAACCACTGGGGGTAAGAAAGTGCCTAGGTACCTGCTCATATTTCGCCATTTGCCCTGCCACTCAAGCTTATCCAGCCTCAGGGAAAACTCTTGGGTGGTATTCATAAACCTGCGCCTAATATATATACATATATATATCGAAAGCAAAACCATTTGCACCAAAACCAACAGTAGGAAAATGCTAGTTAGAATTTCCCAGGGATATTGGAAATTGTTAAACACTCTTATAAGACCTGTTTTATCCCTCTTTGTACCGAAGAGCAAAAGCTGATACAAGTACTCTTTTAAGTTCATGAACTTCAACGTTATCCAATCATAGACTGTTATCACAACATACACTAAACACACGTACGGGATGGCAACGAATCCTGGCAGGATTAAATGCAGCATGCCACGAGTTGGCAACCATGGCAGCATCTTTAAGAGTAAATGCCACAACATTGTACATAGAAATTACTTAAATAGCCGTACCTATCACAACTCTATCTTAACTGCGATTGAGTTAAGGTCAAATCTATCGTTACCCCAACCTTTTTGCCCCTCTTGGGGGTCCCCCGTCATGCCCCACGTTGGGCGCCAAAAGTTGTTGTGGTTTATCCCTCAGCGGAAAGCTGAGGCCACAAAGGTCAGACAAGAAAGCCCCCTACCACTTTAAGAGGTGGAGGATGGGCGAACGGAGCTAATCGAGGGGCTGCAGAGCCAGAGGAAAAAAACCACAGGCTTGCAAGGTTAGGATAAGGATAGTTTACTAAACAACAGGGAAAAGTATGAAAACAACTAACTACAGTGCTATTATTATATACAGTGCAAACCTCTCACCACACTATGTCATTTGAGCCGTGCCCGAACCGATTCAGATTCCAAACGCAGCACTCCCCGAGCCCAGCACCCCCGAGCACCCCCCTCACCACCTCCTGCCACGCCGATCCCGAGAGAGAGAGAGAGCACCCGGAACTCCCACACGCCTGCTCAGACCGGCACTTCCCGAGCCCAGCAGTTTCTGATAGGTCCGGAGTCTCCCCCGGAACTGGCACTGCGGCTGCCCAGACCGGGACTTCCCGTGCCTGGGTCCGAAGTCGCCCCTTAAAGGGGGGGGGGGGCAGCCTGCCCAATCGTGATGCAATTGGTATGGAATACTCTCAGGGCTAACACAGCCTGCTGCTGGGCTGAACCCAAAACTTTGTTTTGTTGCAACTAAAGGCTTTCCAGTAATCAACCAACCTCCAAAGAAATTAGCAAGCTTAGCACACACCGAACTATCTCACCCACCAGGACTACTCCTATCTGATCAAGTTAAGAGCTAAATTGTCTATTGTTATTATTATTATTGCAGTAATAACAACTCCTTGCTGCAAATGGGAATACAACTGTGTTCCTGATAAGGTTTTAAAATTCTCGCAACTGGAGTTTTCCTCAATATTAGGCTTAGATGCAAATTGAAACATCCAACTGTACAAGTTTTTCAAACTATGTATTTATATTTTATATATATATATATATATATAATTACAGATTAAGAGCAGCTTTGACCCAAAGCATCTTCTCATGCTCTTCCTAAACTTCTCACCATCACACCCCCTCCTCTCACTCATTCGTCTGTGATATCTAGGGTTGGCTTTCCCACCAAACATCAACCCTGACACAATACTAACCATGGCATCATCTATCATGAACTACTACCAAAAGTCTCCTCATTTTCATAGAATCACACTCTGAGGAGACTGGCTGCAGTGCAAGTACATCTGCAATGGGAAGGGATCCGCAGCAAAAAAGGGCCAGCAAAAAGCTCTTTTGGGGCTTTTTGAGGCCGGGAAAAAACACTAACCTGTGCCTGGGACCACCAGCTTGTAGGAGGGCTGCTGAGGCATTGTGGGTGTAGCCAGCATCGCCTGCAGTGTCAATGCATTCGCCTCCACCTTAAGAAGGCGCCCTCAGGGAGCGGGGATCTTGTGAGGCTCTGAGATCACTGCACTGAGCTAAAATCAAGCAAACGGGGTGTGGTGAGGTATCTGGGCATGGCGCTACAGTTTGAGCACTTGGCTGTACGGACAGGACCAGTAATGGTTTCAACATGGGTGCAAAAGCTGTTGCCAAAAGAAATATGGAGACCCAGGCAGAGGTCCCATGCAAACTGGGTGTCCAGGTCTGAGGCTGCAGAGAATGCCAGAGCCTGACACTTGTAACAGAGGGTGATAGAGGCAACGTATGTGTTCAGTGCGACCAGGTGAATGATCTGCCGAAGGAGGAGGTTGAAAGACTGAGAACTATAAGAGAGTGCAAGAGGGAGACACAGTGGCTTTAACCCCTTGGCTTGCTTGATTGAAGCACATCTCACATTTATGGATGACCAGTCCATGGTCCAGTTGATCACGAACCCATCTACATGAGTGTCCTGGTTTCCTCTAGGACAGAGTCAATTTTCCCAAGGAGCCAGTACAGGTGAGCTGAGCTGGCCAAGTTTGTACTCCATAACATATGACATCACGCTCCCCATAGAAGGGTGTGGAGAGCATTACTGATGCAGCAGTTACTCTGCAGCTATTTTAGGCACCCTGTTTCCATCCCAGGACTACAAGGAGATAAAGTAAAAATGCAAACAAGAGAAGTGGCGGAAAACCAGATAAGACAGCATTCCTGCAAGAGCGTGGACATCGCATGCTGACCCTTGGCTAGCCAATAATCCTGAAAGGGGAGTTCGTGTACTTCACAATGTAACCAATTAGTTAGCTTGCTATTTTTGGGTAAACCTGGTACAGCGTGTGTGGCTGCGGCAATAAACGAGCAATGCTTCTAGCACTTTAAGGACTCTGTCGTTTACTCCAGCGGCCTCCCGCAGACTCCCTGCAACAGAAGGGGGCTAGTCAGGGAGAGGCCACATGGCTCTAGGATGGTTTGAGTGCAGTCAGTCTTCAAGTCAGCAAAGTACTCTGTGTGATCACCTCTGTCAGGTAGGTAAAGTGCTTTTTATTATTAATGCTTGTGTATTCTGTCATGGGTTGTTGTTGTTCCTCTCTCCCTGTGCTGTGTTAGAAAACTGTCCTTATCCCAACCCATGAATGCTTTCATATGTTTCTCCTCCCTTTGGGGGACAGGTGAGCCAGCGGTGTGTGGTGGTGCTTAGCTGCTGACTGGGGCTGAACCCAATAATGATGAATCTTTTCCTTGATAGCCTATGTAGTGGTTTAGGCCTGGCTGGAGGCCAGACGCCCACCAATTTTGGTCTGTCACTCCCCTTTTCAGTTGGACAGAGGAGAAAATAGATATTGAGAGGCTTAAGAGTCAAGATAAGGACAGGGAGAGATCATCCTGTAATCAATGACATGGGCAAAACAGACTCAACACAGAGTGAAGGAAAGAAAGCTATCTAATTTATTACACTACACTACACATGCAGTGAAAACAGAGTCAGATAATGAGAAGCACGACCAGATCTTAAAGCACCTTCCCCCACCCCTCCCTTCTTAGCAGACTGATCTTTAGTCATGATTTCACTCCCTTCTTTCCCCACATTGTGGCACGGGCTGGGGGGGGGGGTTGGGGCGGCAGGGACTGGGAAAATGGGGGCTTCAGTCAGTTCCTTGCAAGTTGGTTTCCTTCTTGGCCAGGGGGCATTCATTCTACACCCTTCCCCTGCTGCACCGTGGGGTCCCACCCACGGGAGACAGTCCTCCACGAACTTCTCCAACATGAGTCCTTTCCCACAGGGCTTCAGCTCTTCCCCAGCTGCCCCGGCGAGGATCACTGCTATGGCGGGCAGTAATAAATCACAATGTCTCTCAGGCCCAGTCCTCCACGGGGTCACAAGCCTCACCCCAGCAAACCTGTTGTGGCGCTAACCTCTCTCTTGCTCATCTCTGTGTCTCTGTCTCTCTCCATGGGCTGCAAGCGCTGGCAAGGGCTTGCTTCAACACAGGTCACAGTATCTCCTGTATGTCTCCACCTACTCCATCCAGCACAGAGCCTCTCCACAGGCTACAGGTGGGGTCTCGGCCTTTTCCATGGGGACACCCGCTCCACCATGGGTTTTTTCCACAGGCTACAGGGGCATCATTCTCTCCAGCACCTGGGGCCCCTCCTCCCTGCACAGCTCCTTACATCTTCTCACTCCCTTCTCTGGTGGCAAGATGCAGCTGCTTGTGTTTTTCTTTCTCCTATATGTGATTCACAGAGGCACTGTGACCATTATCGATTGGCTCGGCCCTGGTCAGCAGCAATTCTGGCCTTGAAACAGCTGATGTTTACTCTCTGGGGCCTGCAGAGAGCTTCTAGCTGCTCCGTACAGCAGCCATTTTCTGTAGCCCCCCATTCTCTCCCAGCACCCAGTTACACAAAACTACAACACCTGAGGAGTCATAGGCCCAATGAACTATAAATAATTCCCCCTTATCTTGACAGTCCAAGTCAAGCTGAACTACTTCGGTCTTAGCAGCCTGATCAACCTGTTTGTTGTCCTGATGTTCATCAGTAGCCCAACTCTTGGGTAAATGGGTATCTACATGGCATATTTTACAACCAACTTCTCTATCCAGCAGCAATATCTTGCCATAATTCTGCACTTCGCGTTCCTCTGTTTCCAGTGCTGTAACCACCCCCACAGGGCAGCAGCCTTCCACCTCCAATATTTTCTTACAATGTGACAGGATGTGGTGGTTCAGCCCCAACCAGTGGCTGAACACCACACATGGCTTGCTGACTCCCAGAGGAGAAAAAGACAGAGCCTCCATGGGTTGGGATAAAGACAATTTACTGACAAAATCACTGTGAAAGTAGAACAATAACAGCCAATTATACTCACACCCATTGATAACACAGAGTACCTTACTAACCCAACAATTAGAGTGCTGCATGACACACAGACAGAAGGAAGAGCCCACCAAATGCCCCAGCCACACCCAGACCATCCCAGAGGCACCAAACCCACACCTCTCCCCAACCAGCTGCTTTTATGGGGAAGTGATGTCAGGTGGTGTAGAAAACAGCCCAATCTAACTCAGTCCACCTGGGCTAAATCAACTCAACCTGTGATGACTGCTTGGGGAGCTTGACTCTGGCCTGGCCAGAACCAGGACACAGGACCAATCAGTGAACAGGGCATATTGCTTCTCATTCTCTGGTAGTTTATAATGTGGTGTATATGAGGTTAGGATAACGACAATTTACTGAGACAGCACAAGGAAATAACAACAGAACTTATGACAGAATATGTAGAAACGGTGATAAAACAAAGCACTTTACCGATCTAACAACTGACAGGATGCTTGACCGACAGGATCACAGAATCACAGAATCGTAGGGGTTGGAAGGGACCTCGAGAGATCATCGGGTCCAACCCCCCTGCCAAAGCAGGCTCCCTAGCTCATACTGCACAGATAGGCGTCCAGACGAGTCTTGAATATCTCCAGAGAAGGAGACTCCACCACCTCCCGTGTCGGGGAAGACAGCAGGCCTGCTAGCAGCCTAGCTCTCTTCTCCCAAGACTTAGGCCCTGACAATATTCTTCTGTTCCCAATGAGACAGGAAAAGTTACTCACGCTGAGAGGATGCTAATAATCACATTCTCAAAACACAGCGGCGTTGTTGATAGGGGTACAGGCTGCCCTAAATCAAGAAGCAGTTATGGGAAGGGATTTGGGAGTAACAGAACATGTTAGGAACCAACCATAACAAGATGGTCAAAACAGCTTGTGTGCGGATGCTTTTAGGTATTAAAGGTAAACTAAGGATGTTTAGCTATAAGATAGGTTTATCAGAACTCGTTAAAATTACTAACCATTCAATATGGTGTGAACAGTGTGTGTAACCAATTAGCAGTTTTTTAGCTTGCCACGTTCGCAGCAAGAAAGGTATATAATCTGTGTGATTTCACCTAATAAAATGGCTGGCTTCCTGGCTTCCTGGCTTCACCTAAAATTCCTATATTGAATTGCGTGTTGCTCCCTGCTGGACGCCACACTCCCTGGGCAGCCTATTCCAGTGCTCTGTCACCCTCACTGTGAAAAAGTTCTTCCGCATGTTGGTGCGGAACTTCCTATGTTCCAACTTGCAGCCATTGCCCCTTTTCCTGTCTTCACAGACTACTGAAAAGGGGCTGGCCAATTCCCTCTGCATCCCGTACTTAAGATATTTATAAACGTTGATTAGGTTCCCCCCTCAGTCTTCTTATCTCCAGGCTGAACAGCCCCAGCTCTCCCAGCCTTTCCTCGTAGGGGAGATGTTCCAGGCCCTTAATCATCTTCGTAGCCCTTCTCTGGACTCTCTCGAGGAGATCCCTGTCTTTTTTATACCAGAGAGCCCAGAACTGGACACAATACTCCAGGTGGGGCCTGACCAGGGCAGAGTAGAGGGGGAGGATCACCTCCTTGGACCTGCTGGCCACACTCTTCCTGATGCATCCCAGGATCCCATTGGCCCTCTTAGCCACCAGTGCACACTGCTGACTCATAGCCGACCTGTCGTCGACCAGGACCCCCAGGTCCTTCTCCACAGAGCTCTTCTCCAGAAGGTCATCCCCCAGCCTGTACTGATACATGCGGTTATTCCTCCCCGGGTGCAAGACTTTACTCAGCCAGCACTCAGATCGCCCCAGAGCCATGCAGCACCGCCCTTCCGCAACTAGCCCCCCCTTTATGGGGACCATGACCTCACATGTTTCCTATTCAAGCCTGCTGCGTGAGTAATGCAACCCACTTACTCCATGGAGCATCTGGGATCCTGGGAGCATCTGTTGTAGAGGGGACCCTCCCTTTGAAGATCCAGCACAGCACTGACCGGCAGGGTGCCAGGAGGAGCTGGGCTTCAGAACCAATCACGTTCAAAGCAGGTGAACCCCTTCATATGCTTCTAATATCTCCTTTTCTGTTGGAGTGTAATGGGCCTCAGATCCCACAGCATCCCCGATACAAAAATCCCAGGGGCTGACCTTGAGTCTCCATGGGTGCTTTCTGCCAGAGACTCCAGGTAGGGCAATTCTCCCTGGCTACTGTGTAGACCATATTTTTATTATCTGGTCCTTCTCAGAGTGCCTAAAGTGCTACTGCACAGATGACTTCCTGTTTGATTTGTTTGAGGGCTTGTCTCTGTGCTGCCATTCAGCAAGCCAGGCTGCAGAGTTGGGCGGAGAGAAGTTTAATGAGATCTAACAAGAGCAAGTGTAGGGTCTTGCATCTGGGGAAGAACAGCCCCAGGTACCAGTATAGGTTGGGGACTGGCATGTTGGAGAGCAGTGTAGGTGAGAGGGACCTGGGGTCCTGGTGGAAAGCAGGATGACCATGAGCCAGCAATGTGCCCTCCTGGCTAAGAAGGCCAATGGCATCCTGGGGTGTATTAGAAGGGGTGTAGTTAGTAGGTCAAGAGAGGTCCTTCTCCCCCTCTACTCTGCCCTGGTGAGACCACAGCTGGAATATTGTTTCCAGTTCTGGGCCCCTCAGTTCAAGAAGGACATAGAACTCCTTGAAAGAGTCCAGCGCAGGGCCAGCAAGACAATTAAGGGAGTGGAACACGTTCCTTATGAGGAAAGGCTGAGGGAGCTGGGCCTCTTTAGCTTGGAGGAGACTGAGGGGTGACCATATTAATGTTTATAAATATGTGAAGGGCGAGTCAAGAGGACGGAGCCAGGCTCTTCTCAGTGATGGCCAGCGATAGGACAAGGGGCAATGGGTGCAAGCTGGAGCACAGTAAGTTCCATGTGAATATAAGGAGAAACTTTTTCACTGTGAGGATGACGGAGCACTGGAACAGACTGCCCAGAGAGGTTGTGGAGTGTCCTTCTCTGGAGAAATTCAAAACCTGCCTGGATGCATTCCTGTGTGATTTACTCTATGTGATCGTTCTCTGGCAGGGGGGTTGGACTAGATGATCTTTCAAGGTCCCTTCCAACCCCTCACATTCTGTGATTCTGTGATTCTGTGAAAAGGGACTTTGGGGCGATTAGTTGGAGGTGCAGGAGCACAGGTGGTGTTTTCCTCCATCCCATTAGAAACAGGGAAAAACTGAGAGGAGCAGGAAAACACACCTGATAAACGCGTGGCTAGGAGACTGGTGCCATCAGTGGAATTTTGTGGGTGTGACGGTATGCTTCCCCCGTTGCCCCCATGTTTTCCTTACATTTTCCTGTAAATATGGATTGATTGATAAGCATTGGTGTTGATTGTGATTTCTGCATCTGTCTCACAGTGAGTGCAGGAAGACAGATAACAACACAATAGCCAAGGGTTATCTATGCTAATGTGCCCACCCGGACACTGGTCAGTGTCCACTGGCATATATGGGTGTCGGGGAAGACAGCAGGCCTGCTAGCGGCCTAGCTCTCTTCTCCCAAGATATAGGCCCTGACAATATTCTTTTGTTCCCATGAGACAGGAAAAGTTACTCATGCTGAGACGATCCTAATAATCACATTCTCAAAACACAGCGGCCTTGTTGATAGGGGTACAGGCTACCCTAAACCAAAAAGCAGTTATGGGAAGGTATTTGGGAGTAACGCAACATGTTAGGAACCAACCATAACAAGATGGTCAAAACCAGCAGGTCTGCGGATGCTTTTAGGTATTAAAGGTAAACTAAGGATGTTTAGCTATAAGATAGGTTTAACAGAACTCATTATAGTCACTAACCAATCAATATAGTGTCACTAACCAATCAATATAGTGTGAACAGGATGTGTAACCAATTAGCAGTTTTTTAGCTTGCCACGTTCGCAGCAAGAAAGGTATATAATCTGTGTGATTTCACCTAATAAAATGGCTTCCTGGCTTCCTGGCTTCACCTAAAATTCATATTGAATTGCGTGTTGCTCCCTGTTGGACGCCACATATGGGTGGTATGTAAATATGACTATGAGCCAATCATCTTACTCCATAAATAGTGAGCAGTCCAAGAGCCCTTTGAGCTTTCCTGAGACGACAGTGGGCTGCACGTCAGGATCTCCCCTTGAAAAGGACGCCTTTCAAGGTTACTCCTCGAGGTCAAGAGAATCCTTGCTGCAACAGATCTGCAACAGATCCTCGGTAAGCGAGTTGGGAATAAGCGCACTAACATTTGTGATCTTAGCTAAGAAATACAAAGGATTGATTGCATATATAATCCTTTAGACATAAACCGTTGACCAAGTCTGGGACTAAGACTGAATCCAGCCGCACCTAGGCTCCTCTTTGAGAAGGAGTTTAGAAAGCAAGGGGATTCTTTCTGAACCTCGTGACTCAACGGGAGGGTCTCCCTGATAGATTCATCTGACCCTGTTCTCTATAGACTAACTAATCAAGATTACCTTACCATCGAATCTTAATCACTGTCGTGCTTATTACCAAACACCGTTACACCCTTTTGTTTTATATCAATAAACATATTATTGCCTCTCTCTTAAGAGTGAAGTGCATCCCTCTTATCTATCCCATCTGCGACAGAGGGTTTTGATGGTTCATTTGGCACCGGGTTTGCTGGAGGCAGATGGAGTCCACCTGTCCCAAGAGAAGACTCTGGTAATTACGGTCCTGTCAGTCTCACCTCAGTGCCTGGTATAATTATGGAGAAAATCATTCTGGGAGTTTTTAAAAAACACCTAAAGGAAAATGTAGTCATTGGTCACAGCCAACACGGGTTCAGGAGAGGAAGGCCCTGTCTATCCAGCTTGATTTCTTTTTAAAACAAGGTCACCCAGCTGGTTGACCAAGGGAAACCAGTTGATGTGCTTTTTTTTGGCTTTCAGTAAGGCTTTGGATACTGTGTCTCACAGTATCTTGCTGGACAAGATGTCCAGCATACAACTAGACAGAGCCATAATGCGTTGGGTGGGCAATTGGCTGCATGCTACCTGGAATGGAAACAGGTCCTTCCTTGGAGAGACAGGTGAATCCCCTCCTGACCTCCCTCACCTTCCCAGTTACCTTTATGCAACAGCTATGGGACTCTGGAAATTGAGGGCCAGGCAAATGAGGATGGAGACGAAGTCTGCCAGGATGAGTCAGTCACTCCCATGACTTAGGACTAATTCAATTAAGAAGAAAATGGCAGTAAGAGTTGTAGATGAGTCCCTTCTGAGGGGAACTGATGACACCATATGCAGACAGGGAAGTCTGCTGCCTCCCTGGGGCCTGGGTTTCGGGATGTTACTAAGAAACTCTCTGGTCTGGTGCAGCAAACTGACTATTACCCACTGTTGGTTACACAGGTCGGGAGTGACGAGGTTATGAAGAGAAGACTAAAAGTAATTAAAAAGGACTTCAGGGTTTTGGGGAGAATTGCTGAGGGCTTGGGAGCACAGGTAGTGTTCTCCTCAATTCCTCTAGTGACAGGAAGAAATACTGAAAGAAAGAGGAAAACCCACATGATTAACAGATGGCTGAGAGGCTGATTTTTTGATCATGGGGAAATTTTCTCAGCACCGGCTCTGCTCACGACAGATGGAGTTCATCTGTCCCATAGGGGGAGAAGGATACTCATGCACGAATTGGCAGGGCTCATAGTTAAATCCCTATTTAGTTTTGAAGGAGAATAAAACTGAGCTTGCTAGAGCCCAGCCTAAGGGTGGCAGCCCAATGTTGGGGGTGAAATTTACACGCTCTGCTCCCTTCCTGAAATGCCTGAACACCAATGCACGCAGCATGGGGAATAAACAGGAGGAACTGGAGATCTATGTGTGGTCGCAGGGCCATGAACTCATTGCGATTACTGAGATGTGGTGGGATAGCTCACAACTGGAATGCTGTCATGGATGGCTAGGTCCTTTTCAGGAAAGATAGCTCAACAAGGCGAGGTGGTGGAGAGCAACTGGAACATATCGAGCTCTCCCTGGGGGTGGATGAAGAACAAGTAGAGAGCTTGTGGGTAAAGATTAAGGTGGGCAGGCTAATATGGGAGATACTGTTGTGGGTGTCTATTACAGGCCACCTGATCAGGATGGGGAAGTTGATGAGCCCTTCTACAAACAACGGAAAGTAGCCTCACAATCGCAGGCCTTGGGTCTCATGGGAGACTTCAACAACCCTGATATTGGCTGGGAAGGCCACACAGCCAAGCACATACAGTCCAGGAGGTTTCTCCAGCGTATTGATGATAACTTTTTGACTCAGGTGGTAGAGGAGCCAACAAAGAGAGGTGTACTACTGGACATTGTGCTGACAAAAAAAAAAAGGGACTGGTGGAGGGCATTAAGGTTGGGGGCAGCCTTGGTTGTAGTGATCATGAGAAGATAAGAGTTCAGGATCATGGGTACTAGGTACAAAACAACAAGTAGGACTGCAACCTTAGACATTAGGAAGGCTAATTTTGACCTTCTGCTTGGAGAAGTCCCATGGGCCAAGGCTCTGGAAGACAGGGAGGCTCATATTCAAGGACCACTTCCTCCCAGCTCACAATCGGTGTATCCCTAAGAGCAAGCAAACAAGCAAGGGAGCCAGGAGAACTGATTGCTTGAGCAGAGAGCTTCTGAAAAAGCTCAAGCGAAGAAGGAAGTCTACATTTCATGGAAGAAGGGACTGAACACTTGGAAAGATTACAGGAATGCTGTCATGGTATGCAGGGATGAAATGAGAAAAGCCAAGTCCTCGTTGGAGCTAAACTTGGCAACGGACGTCAAGGTTAACAGGAAGGGTTTCTTCAAGTATACTGCTGGTAAAAAAGGAAAACTAGGGAAAATGTGGGCCCATTGTTGAATGAGGTAGGCATCGTGGTGACAGAGGATGCACAGATGGCAGGTTTACTGAATGCCGACTTTGCTTCAGTCTTTACTGCTCAGGTCAGCCCTAGGAAGCCACAGACTTTGGAGGTAATAGAGAACGTTTGGAGGACAGAAGATGTTCCCTTGGTTGAGGAAGGTCTACATAGAGACCAATCAACCAATTAGATAAACTGGTTAACCACAAGTCCACAGGTCCTGATGGGATGCACCTGCAAGTGCTGAGGGAGCTGGCAGAACTCATTGCTAAGTCACTCTCCATCATCGTTGAAAGGTCCTGGACAACAGGCGAGGTGCCTGAAGACTAGAGGAAAGCCAATGTCACTCCAGTCTTCAAAAAGGGTAAGAAGGATGACCCAGGAAACTACAGGCCAGTCAGCCTTACCTCTATCCCAGGAAAGATGTTGGAGAAGCTCGTTCTGGGGGTGGTCTCAAAGCATGTGGAGGAAAAGAAGGTTATCAGAAGTAGTCAGCACGGATTCACCAAGGGGAAGTCATGTCTGACTAACCTGATAGCCTTCTACGAGGGCATGACTGGACAGGTAGATGACGGGAGAACAGTGGACATTGTCTCCCGCAGCATCCTCATAGGCAAGCTCAGGAAATGTGCGTTAGATGAATGGACGGTGGGGTGGATTGACAACTGGCCAAAAGACAGAGCCCAGATGGTTGTGATCAGTGGCACAGAGTCTAGTTGGAGGCCTGTAACAAGTGGTGTTCCTCAGGGGTCAGTCCTGGGTCCAGCCCTGTTCAATATATTCATCAACGACTTGGATGAAGGGATAGAGTGTATCCTCAGTAAGTTTGCTGATGATACAAAACTGGGAGGAGTGGCTGACACACTGGAAGGCTGTATTGCCATCCAGCGGGATATGGACAGGCTGGATGGAGAGTTGGGCAGAGAGTAAGCTTATGAAATTCAATGTGACCATGGATGCTATCTCGCAGGTCATCCATGAATGTGAAACGTGAGGCTCAAGCAAGCAAGCCAAGCAGTTAAAGCCCCTTTGGTATGGAGGACGGTGGATGAAATATAAATATGGGGAGGCCTGGCAGATTGATTACATCACCCTTCCACAAACCCGCCACGGCAAACGTTATGTGCTTACAGTGGTGGAAGCAACCACTGGCTGGCTGGAAACATATCCCGTGCCCCATGCCACTGCCCAGAACACCATCCTGGGCCTTGCGAAGCAAGTCCTCTGGTGACATGGCACCCCAGAAAGAATCAAGTCAGACAACGGGACTCATTTCCGAAACACCCTCATAGACACCTGGGCCAAAGAGCATGGCATTGAGTGGGTGTTTCACATTCCTTATCATGCACCAGCCTCTGGGAAAATCAAACGATACAATGGGATGTTAAAGTCTACATTGAGAGCAATGGGTGGTGGGACCTTCAAACACTAGGATACACATTTAGCAAAGGCCATGTGGTTAGTTAACTCTAGGGGATCTAACCGATTGGGCTGGCCCTGCCCAGTCGAAATTTCCCCGTACTGTAGAAGGAGATAGAGTCCCAGTAGTGCGTATCAAGAATATGTTGGGGAAGACAGTTTGGGTTATCCTTGCTTCAGGCAAACGCAAACACATTTGCAGGATAGTTTTTACTCAAGAATCTGTTTGCACATGGTGGGTGATGCAGGAGGATGGGGAAGTCTGATGTGTACCTCAAGGGCATCTGATTTTGGGTGATAATAGCCAGTATAATCAATACAGTAGAAATTGAATGATAGTAATTGCTTCCCTCCCTCCCCCCCCCCACCTTAGAGAGAGCAGCTGCGTGGTGCTCAGCTCTCAGCTGGGGGTGAAATCATGACACAAAGCTTATAAATACTTGAGGAGTGGGTGTCAGGAGGATGGGGGCAGTCTTTTTTCAATGGTGCCCAGTGATGAGGCGTGGGATGATGACTGGAGGTAATGGTAACTTTAAAGTTAAACCCTATTTCAAAAAGCTCAGCATTTACAGAACATTCCAGGGTGATAAGCAGCTGAGATGCCAGGCACCCACTCAGCCATAAAGTTCCAAAACATCGTCCTTTGTAATAAGTTCTGAGGCAATCTTGAAGGTTAATAATGTCAGGGGAGCTTCACGTATTGACCCTGAGACAGCTACGCGGAGGATGGGGCGAAGTGGAGACATCGTGGCCAAACTCTGCGATAACATGGAATTTGAGGGTTAAGACGGAACTGATAAGTGGCATCCCTGCTGTCCCTGGCCCATGACCTGTCATGAATTTGACAAAATGCTGTCCTTTTGGTGAATTATAATGTCATCATAATACCAAAACACACTCCCATCTCAACAGCTACCCACCTCCAAGGTGCAACCACCCCGCACTGAGCATGTACTCTGAATTTTGTTAATCTGTACCTTTAAACATGAAGCAAGAGAATTTTACACCAATCAAAGTAAAGGTATGTATGACTAGAGTCCCTCAAGCTCCACCTTAAAGATAAGAAATGACATAAAACTAGCCCAAAATCCGAGATGTGTCAGGGAAGATACCCTTGCGCCTCACCCTGATCCCTGGGACCAGCTGATGGGCTGAGCCTCTCTTGCCCCACATCAAGACACCTCTGGGTAAGATTCAAACACTTGGTCACGCCAAGTGCCTCCCCCGGGAAACTTAGAAATCTCTCTAGAGTTACTGGACATCTTTTAATGCATTAGTAGTTAAGACCTTTAGTATATACTAATGTTTTGCAGCAATCCAAAGAATCTGTGTGTCTGTTGCTTGAATACAATACTCTTTCATTTGAGCCTGTCGTGTTAGTTCTCATTGAACGCGACCAAACTCCTTTGATGCAGCCATGGTAGTTCAAGGAATGTGACTGGGTTGATGGAGTATTTCGCTATTTGAGTCTGAATCATGATAGTTCAGTGCACAGAACGTGACCGGACTTATAACGACTAATTGGGCATATCGTTACCTTTAACGCAACACCTGGAACCCAGTCATGACCTTTGAGGGTTAATTCAGAATCAAGAAAGCAAACTGACAAAGGTTCCTTGCAAGCATATTGTTGCAAAACTACAAAGACTCAAGAACAGGCTATCTTTAAAACAGGCTATCTTTATCTTTCTTTAAAAGCCAAGCAGTGATGCAGCTACAAGGGGGAAAAAATACTCAAGCACTCACCAAAAATGAAGAAGAGGTGCCATGCTGAAACTTGTTCTCACCCACAAGGAGAGGTTGACAGAGGATGTGAAACCCAAGGGCAGCCTAGGCTGCAGTGACCCTGAAATTATAGAGTGGGTTGGGTTGGAAGGGACCTCAAAGATCATCTAGTTCCAAGTCCTCTGCCATGGGCAGGGACACCACTACACCAGATTGCCCAAAGCCCCATCCAACCTGGCCTTGAACACTTCTAGGGAGGGGGCATCCACAACTTCTCTGGGCAACCTGCTCCAGTGATCTACCACCCTCACAGTGAAGAATTTCTTCTAATGTCTTATCTAAATCTACCCTCTTCTAGTTTAAAACCATTGCCCTTGTCCTACTACTAGACTCCCCGATAAAGAGTCCCTCTCCATCTTTCCTGTAGGCCCCCTTTAGGTACTGGAAAGCTGCAGTAAGGTCTCCCCAGAGCCTTCTCTTCTCCAGGCTAAACGAGCTCAAGTCTCTCAGCCTGTCCTCATGAGATAGGTACTCCAGCCCTCTGATCATCCTTGTGGCCCTTCTCTGGACTCACTCCAACAGCTCAGTAGTCCAAGATCCTCAGGGCAGGGAGGAGGGTGCACAGGAAGCTCACTACCCTGGACTTTGGGAAAGCACAATTTGTCCTCTTCAGGGACCTGCTTGGCAGAGTACCATGGGACAAAGCCCTGGAGGGAAGAGGAGCCCAAGATAGCTGGCTAGTATTCAAGGATCATCTCGATCCACGCTCAGGAGTGATGCATCCCAACAAAGAAAAAGTCAGGTAAAAACACCTGGAGGCCTGCAGGGATGAACAAGGAGCTCCTGGGCAAACTCAAATGCAAAACAGAAGCCTACAGAGGGTGGAAGAAAGAACAGGTAGCCTGGGAGGAATACAGAGAAACTGTCCAAACAGCCAGGGATCAGGTTAGGAAAGCTAAAGCCCTGACAGAATTAAATCTGTCCAGGGGCGTCAAGGACAACAAGAAAATTTTCTATATGTATGTCAGCAATAAAAGGAAGATCAGGGGAAATTGTCTATCTTGGCTTCAGCAAGGCTTTCAACACCGTCTCCTGCAGCATCCTCATAGGCAAGCTCAGGGAATGTGCGTTAGATGAATGGATGGCGGGATGGATCGACAACTGGCGGAAAGCTCAGTGTCACAGTCTAGTTGGAGGCCTGTAACAAGTGCTGTGTTTCAAGAGTCAGCCCTGGGTCCAGCCCTGTTCAATATATGCTCATGAGAAGGTGGAGGGGGGGCACCCAGGAAGCTGGGAGGGGACACAGCCAGGACAGCTGACCCAAACTGGCCAAAGGGGTTATTCCATGCCAATTACATCATGCTCAGCTGTCCTGGTTTCAGCCAGTGGCTTCAGCCAGGAAGGGGTTAACCGGCTGGGGCTCGGGACAAGTGACTCAAATTGATCAATAGGATCATTCCATGCCAGTTGCATCATGCCGAGTATAAAAAGCAGGGGGTGTTGCAGTGTTAGCGCGCGAACAGCAGGGACCGGGAGGGAGCGTGCTCTCGGCTCCGGGCTTTGTTTACTCGCGGCGCGAGCTCGGGTCCTTTGTGTTGCGGCTGGGGTTTGCGCGGGCTGCGGCGCGGTGTCCGTTACGGGGAGTGCGCGATCTGAACTGCTCATCTCAGCAAAAGGTTGTATTGTTCATTGTTATCTGTTCTCCCCCTGTTATTTCCAGTAAAAAATACCCTTATCCCAACCTGCGGGGGTCTGGTGTTTTGGTTTTCCCCCCCCCCCCCCCCCCGCTCCGGGGGAAATCTGAACGCGTGGTCCCCGGCTCCGGCGGAACCACGACATCAGCATAAAGGGGGGCTGGTGGGGGAGGAGCACAGGGCTCCATGACATGCTCACTGCCAGTAGCGCCTTTGATTTGGGAACTGTAGGCAGATAAAAATTCTCAAATTCTGAAATCTAATATCAGGATGTCTCTCTGTTTAGTGTTTGGTTTATTTTTAAGAAAGGGACATCTTCTGATGTAAAGGCCAAACGCATGTAGCCAGGTGCATTTGTTTTCTGAAGCAGGGACTGTTCTTACAGTCTTGGGAAATACTGTACCTCAGATTGAGCCTTGCTTCTTAGCTTCTCATTTGGAATAGCACTAGGAAAGACCCTGTCACCTAATTCTTTGAGAATTTATTTCCTGAAATACCTTGCTGCTTTGTCAAACACCAGAGTGCTCTCCACCAATCAGTGAAGATGCTGCTAGTCTTGCCAAAATTGGGGTATGCTTTTACTGAAAGACTGGCTCAAAGTAAGCACAGGACACTGGGAAGGACCGGACGAGGTCAGGTTGTCTGGTAACGGGATATATGTGTTTACTTGTGAATATAGTTGGCTTTGAAACAACATGATGCCCTGATTATATAGGAATTGTTTGTACATTGCAAGGAATGCAAGCAGCAGAGAGAGCATGTGTCCTGGGTTCAGCCCAGCAACAGGCTATGTTAACCCTGAGAGTATTCCATACCAATTGTGTCATGATCAGGAAGTCTGCCCCCCCCCTCCCCCTTGCAGGGGCGACTCCGGACCCGGGCACAGGAGGTTCCGGTCTGGGCAGGCGCAGTGCCAGTTCTGGGGGCGACTCCAGACCCATCAGAAACTGCTCCGGACCCGGGCACGGGAAGTTCCGGTCTGGGCAGGCGCAGTGCCAGTTCCGGGTTCTTTTCTCTCTCTCTCTTTTGGATCGGCGCGGCAGGCGGTGGTGAGGGGGGTGCTCTGGGGTGCTGGGCTCGGGGAGTGCTGCGTTCGGGGCTCTGAATCTGAATCGGTTCGGTCACGGTTCAAATTACATAGTGGGGTGAGAGGTTTGCACTGTATATAATAGCACTGTAGTTAGTTGTTTTCATATTTTCCCCTGTTGTTTAGTAAACAATCCTTATCCCAACCCGCAGGCCTTTGGTTGTTTTTTTTCCTTACTTGCGGCTCCCTCCGTTCGCCCATCCCCCACCTCTTAAAGAGGCAGGGGGCTTCTTTTTCTGACCTTTGTGGCCCCAGCTTTTCCGCTGAGGTTTAAACCAAAACAGCATGTATGTGTTACTCCTGGATATAGCAGTGTGTGGAGGTTTAGCCCTGGCTGGAGGCCAGACACCCACCAAAGCCAGTCTATTACTCCCCTTCTAGGTTGGACAGGGGAGAAAATATATATTGAGAGGCTTAGGAGTCAAGATAAGGACAAGGAGAGATCATTTTATCAGCAACAATATGAGCAAAACAGACTCAACACAGTGAAGGAAAGAACTATTCTAATTTATTACACTACACTAAAAAGAACAGTGAAAACCAGAGTCGGGAGCACGACCAAATCTTAAAACAAATGCAACCAGATCTTAAAACACGTTCCCACCACCACTCCCTTCTTAGCAGACTTTAATCAGAATCTTGCTCCCTTCTTCCCTCCCGTTCGCAGTACAGGTGGGGCAGGGACTGGGGAAAAATGGGGTTCTCAGTAGCACCTTCCCCCCACACCTCCATAATAAGCAGACTTCCCTTTAGCCATGATTTTACTCCCTTCTTCCCCTCCTGCTCGCAGTACAGGGTGGGGCAGGGACTAGGAAAAATAATGGGGTTCTCGGTTAGTTCTTTATGAGCACCTTCCCCCCACCCCTCCATTCTAAGCAGACTTCACTTTAGCTATGATTTTACTCCCTTCTTCCCCCCCTGCTCGCAGTACAGGGTGGGGCAGGGACTAGGAAAGATAATGGGGTTCTCAGTTAGTTCTTTATGAGCTGTTTTCCTTTTCCAGATCTTAACACACCTTTACGTCCCAGTCCCCCCCACTCCCTTCTTAACAGACTTCACTCTAGTCATGATTTCACTCCCTTCATCCCTCCAATCACAGCACAGGGGGGCAGGGACTGAGAGATGGGGGCTTCGGTCAGTTCCTTGCAAGTTGGCTTCCTTCTTGGCCGGGGGGTGGGCATTCATTTCATACACCCTCCCCCTGCTGCACCATGGGATCCCACCCATGGGAGACAGTCCTCCACAAACTTTCTCCAATGTGAGTCTTCTCCCAGGGCTTTATCTTTTCATCAGCTGCTCTTATTGGATCCCTGCTATGGTGGGCAGCAATAAATCACAATGTCTCTCAGTCCCAGTCCTCCATGGGGTCACCAGCCCCCCCCCCCCCCCCAGCAAACCTGTTCCAGCGCAACACTCTCTCTCGCTCTGATTCTCTTCATGGGCTGCAAGTGCTGGCAGGGGCTTATCCCAACGTAGGGTCACAGCATCTTCTCTATGTCTCCATCTACTCCATCCAGTGTGGAGCCTCTCCACGGGCTACAGGTGGGGTCTCGGCCTTTTCCATGGGCTGCAGGGGCATCCTTCCCTCTGGCACCTGGGGCGTCTCCTCCCCCTCCCCAGCCTTGGTGTCTGCACAGTTCATTACATCTCACTCCCTTCTCTGGTGGCAAAATGCAGCTGTTTCCGGGTTGTTTTCTCCTATATATGATTCTCAGAGGGGCTATGACTATCTCTCATTGGCTTGGCCCTGGTCAACATTGATTCCGGCCTTGGATTGTTTACATTTTGGAGCTCCAGAGAATTCCAGCAGCTCCTCACAGCCATTTTCTGCACCCCCTATTCTTTTCCAGCATCCAACCTCGCAAAACTGCGCCACAGTGATGGCCTTGCTGACATGGCTTAAGATAGAAATGCTTTAAAATTTCATCACTTCAGGAGCTAACACATGTGTAGGTCCTCACGACATCTGTAATTACATGCCACAAATTTCATAGTTTGCAATGCAGTAGTAAGTTAGGATTAAAGCTTAAAACGTAATTTGCATTGGTGTTTAAATTCGAGATCAATTTAGTCTTTTCTGCCCTTGTATGTGGCACTGTTCATGGGGATTGAGAAAGTCTGAACTGTAAAAGTAAGTGGAACATGTTTTATGCACTTGCATTTCATATGATTATTGTTATAAACGGTCGTGACAACTTTACGATGTTTCCAAAGAGAATTTATTTGAGCAAGCTATCAAGCAGGCAAAACAGTGCTGGGCAGCCCTTGCTCCCTCCAAAGGCGCGCGCCCCATCCCACCGGAGTTCCCTTTTTTCCCCCTTTCCCATCTGCTGGTTTGGAAACAAGTTCCTTATATTTTTATTACAATTCCCCCCTTATAGTTCTTACCATTTTGTTTTTCAAACCAGGTAACAGTCTCTTGGGCTAGAGAGAGAATTAGAGTCTCTCCTTTACTGGTTTCATCATCCTCTAGGTGTTTGTATTGCCTTTTTAACAACTTTAAGTAGGCCACCTCTAATTTACTCTTTACTAATCAAATCGCTCTGTTCAAAATGCAAGGCCCAAAGGTTAGAGTAAGCATCAACAACATTAAAGGTTCTGCAGTGGTTGGCAACAGTGTAGTTAACCAGGGACCACAATTTATACCATCCTTGTTAAGCCTACTTTATCAGTTCCAGGTTCCCCAATACCTTATTCTTCCAATTGTCCACCCTCTATCCATGGGTTTGGTAAAATTTAAAAAGAGATATTTAAAGTTTCCATGTCCTCTCCACCTCCGCAGTTGGATGCACCCATATGTACCCCACTGGACCCTTAGGTATTTATCTATATATCGTCCCCTGGTATCCAACTAGGGGCTATGGTCTCATAATCCCAATAACTGCAGCAATATTGATTAGGGGAGTTGCAGTACCCCTTTCCAGGATTCAAACTAGGGCACATATAAAATTCCATATATTCCCAGCATCCGGGCCTTGGGACTAGCTGACATAGAGTGGAATTAAAGCTTGGTCCCCTTGATGTTATCTGAAGATCATCAAGGTGCAGTATACCCTAAGTATTATTACCCATTTTAGGAGAATTGGTGGGTCGATGGTGACCGCTTCAGAGTGGTGGTAGCTATTCTCAGGTATTTTAGTTAGGGAGGTTTGGGTTCGGGTGTTATGTGCCATCCCGGACCTAGATTTAGGGGGCCTTTTTGCAACTGTTTTGAAGGTTTTAGTTCCCCACGATTTCCTTACATCTCTGCCTCCTTTGCCTACTCCGTTGCTTGGAGCAGCAAGGTGTTCCATCTTCTCGGCAGCAGTTGTAGTCTTCAGGGGTTCTCCCTTCTCTCCTTTTGTGAGTGTTATATGCCTCCCAATTTTTATTCTTTATTTCCAGGGCTAAACACGCCAGGTGTTTTACTTGCTTTTGGCACACCACTTTAATTGTTTTCCAGATTGGCCTCCCTATACTCATTAGAGTGTACACAACCAAGCTCTGGATTTACACCTTTTGTGTATACTTTCCACCACTCTTTACACTTCCAGATGATTTGTCCAGTTTTTACTGTGTATTCAAGGGTTAGTTCTGTTAATTTTCTTTCAGCCAAATAACACTCCTCACAAATATCTGGGGTAAAATTTTCTTCTCTACAATGAACCCACCAATTGTCCTTACACACTGTACATTTAAAACAAACAAAAGGGTAACATATACAACCAGTAATTGGGCAGAATGTAGTCCCATTCATTAAGTCCTTCGTGTGATGGTTTCACCCATCAGTCTTTCTCTGGAAGGTGACTTTCAGGTTGTCAGGGTTCCCTGTTGCCTCCCAACGAGATTCTTGAACAGGTCCTTTTATTCTGGTAGTGTGAGTCCAACCTCGTTTGGCCATTTGAACCGCAGTATCTGTGGTAAGCAACACAAGAAAGGGTCCCTCCCAACGAGGGATCAGGGAGGATTCTTTCCAGGCCTTAATCAACACTTTGTCTTGACCCGGTGTATTGCTATATCTAAGAGTGGTCTCTGTATTACCAATCCTTTCTTTATTAGTTCTCGCCTTCGCTTCATTAATTCAATGATATATTCTTGTAACAACACTCTTTCTTCAACTTTGGGGTGCTCGGCTGGCATTTCCAGGTCATAGGGTATCCCATACAACATTTCAAAAGGAGAGATTCCTGTATCTGTCCGGGGTTGTGTCCTCAGATTTAATAAGGCCATCGGAAGGCATTTTACCCAGTTCATCTTAGTGTCAATCATTAGTTTTGTTCAATTGTTTTTTAATTTCTCCATTCATCCTTTCCACCTTCCCTGAACTTTGTGGGTGCCACGGGGTATAGTATTCCCATTTCGTCCCCAAAGGATCTAAGACTTCCTTGATTGCTTTAGAGGTAAAATGGGGTCCCCCATCTGAATCAATCACAGCTATGTTTCCATACCTTCGCACACTATTTTCTAATATTATTTTTACTACTGTTCGTGCGGTGGCGTGAGCTACCGGAAGGCTTCCACAAAGTGAGTGAGATGATCTACTAAAACTAAAATGTATTTATACCTTCCTACCTTTGGGAGTTCAGTAAAGTTGACCTGTATTCTTTCAAAAGGTCTCCTTGTCTACCCTCGCCCTCCTGGTACCCTTTCCCTGAGTTGCTGTTTATTCACCTTGTAACAGGTTAAGCATCCCTCCAAGATTCTTTTTGCTAGTCTGTGTATCCCCACACAGGCATAGTTTGTTTCAAATTAATCTACTAAGGCTTGAACTCCCCAGTGAGTTTTAAGGTGTCGTTTGTTTAATATTTTCCGTGCTATTCCTTTGGGGAGTATTTCCCTGCCATCTGGCAGCAACGATTTATTATTTTCTCTTTTTGCTCCAATTTGCTTTAGTTTGTCTATCTTTTGGGTGGTGAAAATTTTGTCTATCTCTGGCCCTTCGGGTTCTTTCTCCAAAGTTTTAATCATTAACGGTGCTGCTCGTTTTGTCTCTGCATTGGCCAAATTGTTCCCTCTTACAGTGGGATTTAGTTCCTTTTGGTGTCCTTTTATATGAACTACAGCTATTTTCTAGGGGCCTTGTAATGCTTTGAGGACTTTTAGGATGAGTCTTTCCTGGACTAATCCTTTCCGTTGTGTGTTAATCACATGAGAAAAGTTTAGCATTCAAGCAATACCCTGTATCATTTTATAGATCACATTGTCTGGTTCAATGTCATTTACAATCAGAGAACCATCAACATATTGTTCAAAAGCTCAAGGCTGTATATTCCATATACTAGGTTTTTACAACTACAGCCATGATGCAGCACCTATATAAAAATTTGAGTTACAATTACTCCCACTGAAACAAACAGACAGACAAAACCAAGACCAGAGAACCAAAACTCCTGATCTGTATTTCAGGTTACAATATTTCTTATTACTTGCAATTTCTCCGGGGAAAGAGAGCATTCCCGGGGCACTGTTTGGACTGTGGATCTTTCAGCCCCGGAGTCCACAAGGAACTCCACTTCTTGGTGTTGGGGACCCAATTTCAACTTTATCAAAGGCTCTGTTTTCCTATGGGTCCCCAGCAAATAGAGTCCCTGACCCCCCCTAATCCTCCTTAAATATCTGCTCATCCTGTAGGCGTTTCTTGCAGTGCTTTTTCCTGTGCCCTTTTCTCTGACAATAAAAACACTCAACCTGTCTCAATCACTTTGCCCCCTCGGGAGTTTTCCCCTAGGCCTTGAAACACCCGCTCCCCCTGTACGGGTTGGAGCCACCTTTTGTCCTTCTCTTACTGCAGTCACCAAAATCCTTGCCTGTTTCTTTTGAGTCTCCTCTCTTTGCACATACACCTTTTGAGCCTCCCTCAATAATTCATCTAATCCTCTCTTCTGCCAGTCTTCCAACTCTTCTAATTTTCTCCTAATATCCACCCATGATTTTGCCACAAACTGAGTTTTCAACAGGGCCTGTCCCACAGGAGTGGCAGGGTCTAACCTCGAATAGAGCTGCAAATTCTTCCGAAGCCTTTCTAGCCACTCAGTGGGGGTTTCATCTTTCCTTTGGTGTTCCCTAAAGGCCTTATTAATGTTTTGTCCTCTGGGAACAGATTCCTTAATTCCCTGAACAATGACAGTGCGTAGATCCACCATGTGTGTCCTGTGATTAAAAGAGAACTGCACAAACATACATACGCTCAAAAGTGAATTGGTTAGAAATCTGGTGTAATTCATCTTTAAGGATATAATTTTTCTTCAGTATTCTTGCCAGTGCACTATGGGCAATGGCAGAGGAGTGTTTGCATCCTTGGGGAAGTTGGTTGAAGGTATATTGTACTCTCTCCCAAGTGAACACAGATTGATGATTATCCTCCTCTCGAAGAGGAATTATCTTTAGCTTGTGTTTGGCCGACTGGTTCAGCAGTGTTAGCACCAGTGGCTGAGTGGCATTGTGTTACTGTTTGATTCCCTGTCAGGATGTTCTGGTTGCAGTACCACAGGTGTCCAAATCTTTGATCACCTCTGTGATCCCCTCCTTAGTAGCAGATGGTAAAGGATATTGATTAATGCTTGTTATTCTAGAAGGAGATGACTTAACAGTTTCTTTAAGTACTGGAACCTCACACAACAGGGCTCCAAAGTTCCACACTGTTCCATTAGGTAGTTCCCAGACTTTGCTAGGACTTCATATTCTAGAATATTATTTCAGTATGGTTCAATTACAACCTTTATCATAGACATTCGGTTTTCCCCTGAAGATCAAACACACACAGTATTAATTGGTCTGTTTTCAGGGATTCCAGTTATTCCTAATCCTTTTTTTTTTTTTTTCCTGGGTAGCAGTCAGTCCTAACTTTTTGGCTGATAACACTTATTTGAGCTTCCATAAATTGTGAAATTTATAGGTCTGTGCCTGGGATGAGCGGTGAACATAACAACGTGGGTTAGTGTGCTGGTCAGGCCATTTTAAGGTGGATATTACGTGAGTGGGTTGGCCTGAAATTCCCCCCCACATTTTCTAGTTTAAATCCATCAGGTCCTTCATCAAGTCTGAGTAAGGACTGACTGACAGGCACAGAAGCTTTCCCCCTCCTGTGTTTTGGTGGTATCAGAAAATTTCATAAATCTACTAATTTGCCGACTCCACCAAGTTTACCAATCTGCGAATAATCTGTGAATTGCCCATTTAGGGCTGGGCGAGGTGAACTTGGTGCTAATGCCCTTCTCCACAGATCGTTTCGCTGAGGACTGGTTTGTGGAAGGGTGGGGGGGCATCCTTCTCTAAAAGAAAAAAACCCACCAAACCCCATGCCTGGCAAACCCAGAGCTGCAAATTTTAACCTTCCTCTAAACATCCCATCTTTGTGCCATAAGTAACAATTTCTTGTAATAGTTCCCACCCCCCCTCCCCTGTTAAAACAGGCTGTTGTTGCTGGTTGGGGTGGCGAATATTATGATCAGTTGTTTGCAGAATAATTTACTTTAGGCTTTGCACAAAGATTTTCAAGGTGTTCAGGGAGATGCCAAATCAGTGGTTTAAGGTGGACCGGATCTCCCAGAGCGGCAAGGGGAATGCCCTGCCTCCAACACTCATATATGCTTGAATACACACAGCCTTTTTGCACTGATTCAGCCAGCCCAGATAATTCAGTGGAACCAGCAGTTTTTCACCCAATCCTTGTCCCTTGGGTGAGGGACGATATCAGTGCATCTCAAGATTGTATAACTTATTTATCCCCTCGGCCAGCGAAGAGACATTGTTACAGGTATTGACTGCCTTAGGGGCGGCCATCCTCTAATTACGCAGCTTACGTACAGACTTTACAGGGGCAACACATCCTGAGAGGGCCAGACCTTAGTATCTGAATTTCGCCTATTCACTCTCAGGAGGTCACATCGTAATTACACAGTTTACGTTACAAAATTCAAAGAGGCACAAACCACACTGTTCATAAAACAGGCAAGACCCGTTCCTGTTCTTAAAGCTTGACAAATCCAATCTTCGTAGGAACTAAAAATGGGCCAATATAGGTGGTCCCTTCTTATTTGTTTTCCATTCCATACCTGCATACAATGATGTACCATCTTTTCTTTACTCTTTCCTTGCCTAGACGTCCAGTCCCCCCCAGTGGGCAATCATTAACCCTAAGGGACTGTCTGACGCTGTATCGGGAAGCCCTATCTTTGGACCACCCATGGGATCAGAAGGCTTGCTCTTCTTCTGTCCCATCTTCCGAGGTGCCCACACACACACACACACACTCGCTCCCCTCATTCGTGGTCCACGTCCTCGCGGGCAATGGGAACCGCACTACAAGAGGGTCCGCACTCACTTCGTCCGGTGGACCACTAAGTTCGTTGGAGGTCTCAGTTAATTGCACCTTGGGAAACCCACCCCGACCGAATGGAACAATGCAATACTTACTCAGCCCTGAGTCTTCATTCGGGTCTTCGTGCACGAAAATTTTGGGGTACCGCGGATTCTTTTGCCTGCTTGCCCAAATTTAGGGTTCGGATGTACAGGATTTGGACGAGGGATCGGTCACCCGAGGGCCATCCGAAGACGGGGTGCCCCCCCCGAGCTCGGGTACCCGACCAAATTGATCTGTATCCGAGTCACAGCACCAAATTTGTTATAAACGGTCGTGACAAATTTACAACGTTTCCAAAGAGAATTTATTTGAGCAAGCTATCAAGCAGGCAAAACAGTGCTGGGCAGCCCTTGCTCCCTCCAAAGGCGCGCGCCCCATCCCACCGGAGTTCCCTTTTTTATAGTCCAGTAGCTCCGGGTATGCACAGCCCATCCTGATAAGCTCCTGCAGCTGTGCATGCTGTTACTGGGGGGAGGTCGTCCTGGTCCTTCTGGTGGTCGTAAAGGTCGTGGTCTTCCTCTGCGTTGTGGGTCAGTTTCCTTCCTTATTTGGTCATGTTGGCCCAGTGTAAAAGAGTAAGGAGTGCTTGTTGATTCAGCAGGATGTCTCCACTCTGAGATTAGGTATCTTGCCACCTTATCAGGAGGTAGTCTCCTGGGGTTTTGCCCATTAGCAACTCTAACAAAGACACAAGGAGCAAGGGGGGGATTTCCCCCTTTCCCATCTGCTGGTTTGGAAACAAGTTCCTTATATTTTTATTACAAGGATGTAAAGTCCTGATTGCACAATCACTCTCCTCCTGACTAAAAGGCCTTTTTGCATTTGCATGCAGGTGTTGAATTTGCATGCAGGTTTCAAAGGATCCAAAAACAGGCCAAAAGATACGTAGTCTTAAAAACTCCTTTGGCCATTCTATCACACAGCACTGCCTTTTCTGGGGCCCCTATCATTCCAATCATTATCTTTGGTCCTTGGGTCAGTCATCTGACCCACCTAGGAATTTTGCTATGGCAATTCCTACAGCCGTTGGTTACCACTAAGAGTGTCTTGCAGGGGCTTTAAGACCTATCCTCCACCCACGAATCCTATAGGAATTGCTTCGGTCCTTCACCAGCCAAGTCCCTCGCGGGAGATTGGAACCGCGGTTAGAAGACCTCTGCACTCGGTTCGGAACTATCTTCCGTCTCAGTCACACACTCTTACACACACAGGCAACCAAATCCCAACCAACCAAACTAAATACCCAAAATGCTTACAATCTGTCATCTTCACTCGGATCCAACCGAATGGTATACGCCTATGCACACAACGCACGACTCCGTCGTCTTCATTCGAGCACTCGAACGGTATTCGCCTACGCTTACGACTGTTGTTCTTCGTTCGGGTCTTGTGCGCAGAATTACGGGCAACAAAACTGCTGCAGCCGGCAAGGGAGCTCAAAAAAATCAAATTCTTTGCTTGCCCTTATTCAGGTTCAGGATGGCGTTAGTCCCGATCTGACCTGAACAGGAGCCACCTAATGGTCGGGCGCCCCTCCTAGATCAAGTCAGAATTCAGGAGGTATAGCTATCCCGGACGAGCCCCCATTTGTTATAAATGACTTGGTCCAAAACAGGATTTTAGCCAAATTGAATAAATTATTAAATGAATAAAGGCAAGCAAACGGTGCTGGGGTGCGCAGTCAGCACCGGGTGCGCCGGGAGTCTCCGCCCCACCAAGACGCACCCTGAGCAGTTCCAGTCTCTGGCTTATATACCTTCCAGGGACAACACAGCCCACCAGAGTAAACTGACAGGCTGGAGTGCTGCCAGGCGACCCCCACAAGACATAACAACCATATAAATCTTAAACTGACATGTTGGAGTGCTGGCCAGGTAACTCCCACAAGACATCCTGTAGCTTTTGTCTTGCTAATGGTCGGGCAGCTGGTTCTGTGGGTTCAGGGCGCCTCTGTTGATCACTTTCTTTTCAGAGAGAAGTTGTTTCTCCAGAGGTATCACAATGCACACAATGTGCTACATTGTGGTCCTTTAGGTGGAGATTTGCACATCCTTTATATAGTAGTACATGCAAAATCTCAAACTGTCCCTCCCAGGCCCACGACCATGCAAGGGTCTGTCATTATGCACCCCCAACATTATTCCATATTAACATGAATCACAGGAACATATATCACACTATGGCCCTTACCAGACCTCTTCTAATTCTACTTGGGGTGAGTTCCTTAACCCAGGCTACAGCAAAGGATTGCAGTAAAGGTAACAAGACCGTATGCTATAATCCAAAAGAACTTCCTTATCAATATTTGGTAGATGAAAGTAGAGAGATTAATTGGAAATATTGAAATAAAAGAACGGGTGAAAGAATTGATGCAGCATAGATTGTTATTCTTTTTATCAAGAAATGGAAACAGGAATAAAATATAAAATTCCCACAGTTGTTGTTGTGGTTTCACCGGAGCTCGGGACCACGCGTTCAGATTTCCCCCGGAGCGGGGGGGAGAAAACCAAAACAGCAGAGCCCCGCAGGTTGGGATAAGGGTATTTTTTACTGGAAATAACAGGGGAAGAACAGATAACAATGAACAATACAACCTTTTGCTGAGATGAGCAGTTCAGATCCCGCACTCCCCGTAACGGACACCGCGCCGCAGCCCGCGCAAACCCCAGCCGCGACACAAAGGACCCGAGCTCGCGCCGCGAGTAAACAAAGCCCGGAGCCGAGAGCACACTCCCGCCCGGTCCCTGCTGTTCGCGCGCCAACACTGCAACACCCCCTGCTTTTTATACTCGGCATGATGTAACTGGCATGGAATGATCCTATTGGTCAATTTGAGTTACTTGTCCCGAGCCCAGCAGGTTAGCCCCTTCCTGGCTGAAGCCCCTGGCTGAAACCAGGACATCATCCACCCCTCATTCCATGCCATTTACGTCATAACCAAAACCAACAAAATCTTTTATACAACATATAACAATTATAATTATGGCAGTAATGAATATACAACAAGTTATTTTACAGTCATTATACTACAATTTCTACTTAGTAATTATATTGGTTATTCTCCCCCAAAATCAAATCCCGTTGAGGTACACATCGCACTTCTCCATCTCTCTGCATTACCCACCAGGTACAACCAGGTCCTTGTGCAAAAACAACTCCAGATATGGGTTTGCCTTTGTCCGAAGCAGGGATGACCCAAACTGTCTTTCCCAGTATGCTCTTCAGATGCACTACTGGGACTCTATTTCCTTCAACACTATGTGGAAACTTTGTTTGGACAGGGCCATCCCGATTGGTAGATCCTCTGGAGTTGACTAACCAGGTGGCTTCGGCTAGGTGTGTGTCCCAATGCTTGAATGTTCCACCCCCCATTGCTTTCAATGTAGCTTTTAAAAGTCCATTATATCGCTCAATTTTCCCAGAAGCTGGTGCATGGTACGGAATATGGTACACCCACTCAATGCCATGCTCTTTGGCCCAGGTGTCTATTAGGGTGCTCCGGAAGTGAGTCCCGTTGTCAGATTCAATTCTTTCAGGGGTACCATGTCGCCACAGGATTTGCCTTTCAAGGCCCAGGATTGTATTCCGGGCAGTAGCATGGGGCACAGGGTATGTCTCTAGCCAGCCAGTTGTTGCCTCCACCATTGTAAGTACATAATGCTTTCCCTGGCGGGTTTGTGGGAGAGTGATGTAATCAATCTGCCAGGCCTCCCCATATTTATATTTCATCCACCGCCCTCCATACCAAAGGGGCTTTAACCGCTTGGCTTGTTTAATTACAGCACATGTCTCACATTCATGGATGACTTGTGCAATAGCATCCATGGTCAAATCCACCCCTCGATCGCGTGCCCATCTATATGTCGCATCTCTCCCCTGATGACCTGAAGTATCATGAGCCCATCGAGCTATGAATAGCTCACCCTTACGTTGCCAGTCTAGATCTACCTGAGCTGCTCCAATCCTAGCGGCCTTATCCACCTGATGGTTGTTTTGATGTTCTTCCGTGGCCCGACTCTTAGGTACATGGGCATCAACATGACGTACCTTTACGACAAGCTTCTCTACCCGAGCAGCAATGTCTTGCCATAGATCAGCAGCCCATATGGGTTTGCCTCTCCGCTGCCAGTTGTTCTTCTTCCATTGCTGCAGCCACCCCCACAGGGCATTGGCCACCATCCATGAATCAGTGTAGAGATAGAGCATTGGCCACTTCTCTCTTTCAGCAATGTCCAGGGCTAACTGAATAGCCTTAACCTCAGCGAACTGGCTTGATTCACCTTTTCCTTCAGTAGCTTCTGCTACTCGTCTTGTTGGACTCCATACAGCAGCTTTCCACATGCGATTCTTTCCCACAAGGCGACAGGAACCATCGGTGAAGAGAGCATATTGCTTCTCATTTTCTGGCAGTGTGTTGTAAGGTGGGGCTTCTTCAGCACGTGTTACCTCCTCATCCTCTGGTGACATTCCAAAATCCTTGCCTTCTGGCCAGTCTGTGATTACTTCCACAATTCCGGGGCGATTGGGATTTCCTATTCGAGCTCGCTGTGTAATTAATGCAACCCACTTGCTCCATGTAGCATCAGTGGCATGATGCGTAGAAGGGACCTTCCCTTTGAACATCCAGCCCAGCACTGGCAGTCGGGGTGCCAGGAGGAGCTGGGCTTCAGTTCCAATCACCTCTGAAGCAGCTCGAACTCCTTCATAGGCGGCCAATATTTCTTTTTCTGTTGGAGTGTAATTGGCCTCTGATCCTTTGTAGCCCCGACTCCAAAAACCCAGCGGTCGACCCCGAGTCTCCCCTTGTGCTTTCTGCCAGAGACTCCAAGTAGGGCCATTCTCCCCCGCTGCAGTGTAGAGCACGTTTTTAATATCCGTCCCTGTCCGGACAGGTCCAAGGGCTACTGCGTGGACTATCTCACGTTTAATCTGCTCAAAGGCTTGCTGCTGCTCAGGGCCCCATTGGAAGTCATTCTTCTTTCGAGTCACAAGGTAGAGTGGGCTCACAATAAAACTGTAGTTTGGCACATGCATTCGCCAAAAACCTATAACGCCCAAGAAAGCCTGTGTTTCCTTTTTATTGTTTGGTGGAGACATGGCTGCTATTTTATTGATAATGTCCATGGGGATCTGACAACGTCCATCCTGCCATTTTATTCCTAAAAACTGGATCTCTTGTGCAGGACCCTTGACTTTACTTTGTTTTATGGCAAGGCCAGCCTTTAAGAGGATTTGAATTATCTTTTCTCCTTTCTTAAACACTTCTTCTGCTGTGTCGCCCCATACAATGATGTCGTCAATGTACTGTAAATGCTCTGGTGCTTCACCCTTTTCCAAAGTGGTCTGGACTAGTCCATGGCAGATGGTGGGACTGTGTTTCCACCCCTGGGGCAGACGATTCCACGTATATTGTGTACCTCTCCAGGTGAAAGCGAATTGTGGCCTGCACTCTGGCGCCAGTGGGATTGAGAAGAAGGCATTGGCAATGTCAATCGTGGCATACCACTTAGCTGCTTTCGATTCCAATTCATATTGGAGTTCCAGCATGTCCGGCACAGCAGCACTCATACCTGGAGTGACTTCATTTAGGCCACGATAATCTACTGTCAGCCTCCACTCTCCATTGGACTTCCGCACTGGCCATATGGGACTATTAAAGGGTGAGCGAGTCCGGCTGATCACTCCTTGACTCTCCAGTTGACGAATCAGGTTGTGGATGGGGATCAGAGAATCTCGGTTGGTTCGGTACTGTCGTCTGTGTACTGTTGTTGTAGCAATTGGCACTTGCTGTTCTTCAACTTTCAACAACCCCACAACAGAAGGATCCTCTGAGAGTCCAGGCAAGTTACACAACTGTTCAATTTCCTCTGTCTCCACAGCAGCTATTCCAAAAGCCCACCGGTACCCTTTTGGGTCTTTGAAATACCCTCTACGGAGATAGTCTATACCTAGAATGCATGGAGCTTCTGGGCCAGTCACAATGGGGTGTTTCTCCCAGTCCTTTCCAGTCAGGCTTACCTCAGCCTCTAGTACAGTCAATTGTTGGGACCCCCCTGTGACTCCAGAAATGCAAACAGGTTCTGTGCCTTTATAATTTGACGGCATTAAAGTACACTGGGCACCAGTATCCACTAGAGCCTTGTACTCTTGTGGGTCTGACGTGCCAGGCCATCGAATCCACACCGTCCAGTAAACTCTGTTATCCCTCTCCTCCACCTGGCTGAAGGCAGGGCCCCTCTATTGCTGCTGATCATACTTGCCGTTCATTGAGTGCATGAAGGACTTGGAGGTTCCCTCAAGAGGATCAGACATATCAGGAGTGTAGATAGGCCTTCTGCTTGGTCGAGGGTTCTGTTCGGTGGTAACTGGTGCAGCGTTCCTCCTGGTGAAATCTCGACGTGCGATTGTTTTACCTTGCAGCTCATTTACTCGTGCTCGAAGGGCTGAAGTGGGCTGCATATCCCACTTCCTCATGTCCTCCCCTTGGTCAACCAGGTAAAACCACAGTTTACCTCGTGGTGAGTACCCTCGGTTTTCTCCCTCTCGGAATGATGGACGCCTTCTTCCAAAAGCTGCCACACTGCTCTGCAAGGGTCGGGAGCTGTACACATTGTTGTCAAGGCGCTGGACCAGTTTCTCTACTGCTGCGATGACAGAGAGGGAAATATTGTCTTGGTATTTGCGGAGCCTATAAGACACATCGGCTACAGTTGGTAGATCCGTATCACTCCAGTCTATTGCTGCCAGTGAATTGACGTGCCCTGATGGTACACTTTGTACAACCTTTCGCCACATGCCTGGGGTGCACGGGACTTCATCAGGATCGGCAGGGAGTTGTGAATTGTTCAAATCATAACTAATTATCTCCCGTACAGCTAATTCTCTAAGGTACTGGACAGCTCTTTCCATACTGTTGCACTTGGGCATATGGCATGTAATGTATTCTTTTATGGGGTACCTTTCCTTCACACTTAACAGTAACCGTTTCCAGAGGCTGAGGATTCCTGACCTTTTTCCAATGGCTTTATCAATGCCTCCTTCTCTGGCAAGGGATCCCAACTGCTTGGCCTCCCTGCCATCTAACTCCAAGCTATTAGCCCCATGATCCCAGCACCGAAGCAACCAGGTGACAATGGGCTCACTAGGTTGGCGGCTAAAATCCTTTCTAACCTCACGAAGCTCACTCAGGGACAGGGATTGGGTGACAACCTCTGGTTCTGCCTCATCTTGATATCCCCCTGATGGCCCCGGTTGATCATCATCATCAGCTGTTGTACGAACTGATTTTTTTGTGTATTTCCTCTTTTGTACCGGGGTGACAGACACTGGTGGGGATTGTTTCTTTTGATCATCAGTGGTGTCTGCTGTGGGGATTGCAGTAGCTGCAGTGCCAATTACAGGGGTTGCCGCAGCTGCAGTGCCAATTACGGGGGTTGCCGCAGCTGCAGTGCCAATTACAGGGGTTGCCACAGCTGCAGTGCCAATTACAGGGGTTGCCGCAGCTGCAGTGCCAATTACAGGGGTTGCCGCAGCTGCAGTGCCAATTACAGGGGTTGCTGCAGTATCTGACAATCTGTTTTCTTCCCCTCCCCCCTGACAGTACGGACAATGCTGACAGCGCTGTCTGCTATCAAGCAGTGTTTGAGCCCAAGTGGCCAGAGCCCAGCACAGTGCAGTGCTTTTCACATCCCTGGGAAACCTACAACAACTTTTTTTCAGAAATGCAGCCATTTTATGAGAGTCATGCAGCTGCTCAGGAGTGAAGCTCCAAGTCATCGGGGGTGAGAGAGTACTTAGGTAATGGCCTATGTTCTGCCCCTCGTGGTTGTCCTGCCCCTCGTGGTTATCCTGCCTTTGGGAAACCTCTTGAGCAGTATTCATAAACCTGCTCTTAATATATGATGAAAGCAGGATCAAGTGCAGAAGAACTTCTAGCACTGTGGCCATAGTTTGCATGTCAAGATGATGGTGAAAGTTTTCAAAAACTCTCATAAGAGCTGTTATGTTTAGCCCAGAAAGGAAAAAAACAGTGTAGTTCTCTCCCTCTGTGCTCTCACCAAAATGGCCACCACCACCAGCCCCTCTCAGCCCAGGGACTAGACAGGACAGCAAAACCTCATACACTTTCCAGATTAAACTCATAGTCACTAATATAACTGTATCATAAAACATTGTCATAAAGCACACTAGAGCAAAGTATGGGAACAAGCAGGGAAGCTGCAGCCCCGAGATGATACAACATCCTGCCAGGACTGCAAACAGCCTGCTGAGGTTTTTTTTCCACAGCCAGGACCACACCTTTGTAAATAATACCCACAGCATCTTAAACAGCATCCTTACAACTTTTACCGTAATTGCAACCGGGTCAGAGTCAGATCTACCGTTATCCCAACCTTTATTGCCCCACGTTCAGGCGCCAAAATATGTGGTGGTTTCACCGGAGCTCGGGACCACGCGTTCAGATTTCCCCCGGAGCGGGGGGGGGGGGAGAAAACCAAAACAGCAGAGCCCCGCAGGTTGGGATAAGGGTATTTTTTACTGGAAATAACAGGGGAAGAGCAGATAACAATGAACAATACAACCTTTTGCTGAGATGAGCAGTTCAGATCCCGCACTCCCCGTAACGGACACCGCGCCGCAGCCCGCGCAAACCCCAGCCGCGACACAAAGGACCCGAGCTCGCGCCGCGAGTAAACAAAGCCCGGAGCCGAGAGCACACTTCCTCCCGGTCCCTGCTGTTCGCGCGCCAACACTGCAACACCCCCTGCTTTTTATACTCGGCATGATGTAACTGGCATGGAATGATCCTATTGGTCAATTTGAGTTACTTGTCCCGAGCCCAGCAGGTTAGCCCCTTCCTGGCTGAAGCCCCTGGCTGAAACCAGGACAGTTGTTAAAAATTTATTTGTAAATCTTGCTATAATTGTATTGGGGATATGTGGAGGAAGATCCAAAATTAATACCAATTTGGCAAGTGTTGAATCAATTAGAAATGAAAACATGAATCAATACTATAAAAAAAGAAAATGGGGGATTGTGATATATGTCCATCTGATTCGTGTTAATATGGAATAATGTTGGAGGAATAATGACATACCCTTGTATGGTCATGGGCCTTCCATTGGGCTGTCTTTCAGGTCTGAACAGCTTGAATATATCGCTTTGATAGTTTCCAAACAATCATGATGTACTGGTTCTCCTATGTTTCCACTGAGAAAAGATGCTGGGTTGACAATGTTAGTGACAGTGATTTCCACATCATCTTGCTCTAACATTATAGCCTGATATTTCAGGAATTGTTGTGGGGAGAGCCAGTGTCCGCCTTTTACTTCCAGTACTACTGACACTGTGTGAGATACTAACAAAGTTATTTTCTGGCGTAAAGTAAATTTTCGGGCTTCTTGGATGTTCAGCACTACAGCTGCGACCGCCCGTAAGCATCCAGGCCAACCCTTTGCAGTCGTGTCCAGTTGTTTGGAAAAATAGGCAACTGCCTGACAGTATGGGCCTAGGTCTCGTGCTAGTATTCCTAAAGCAATTCCTTGTTTTTCATAGGAGAAAAGAAAAAACGACTTACATCTGGAAGTCCCAAGGCCGGAGCTGACATCAGGGCTCTTTTTAGCTGTTCGAATGCTTGTATAGCTTCCTTATTCCACTGAAGGTGCTTTTGTTCAGTGGTTGTCAGTGTGTACAGTGGTTTGACGAGCAGGCCATAGTTGTAAATCCATAGTCGACACCATCCAGTCATTCCCAGGAAAGTTTGCAATTCTTTTACTGTCTGTGGTCTGAGGGTTTGACAAATTGCCTCTTTTCGAGCCTGTCCTAAAGTCCTTTGGCCAGCACTGATTTCATAGCCCAAATAAATCACCTTCTGCTGCATTACTTGAGCTTTCTTTTTAGATACTTGGTATCCCTGGAGCCCTAAAACGTTTAACAGACTCACCGTCCAGGTCATACAGGCATCCTTTGTCTGGGTAGCGATCAGGATATCATCCACATATTGCAACAGTCTCCCTTCCTCTGGTGGGGTTTCCCAGGATTCAAGGTCCTTTGCAAGTTGATTGCCAAATATAGTAGGGCTGTTTTTGAATCCTTGTGGCAGCACTGTCCAGGTAAGCTGAGTTTTGCACCCACTTTTGGGGTTTTCCCATTCAAATGCAAATATTTTCTGGCTGGCTTCATGGAGAGGGAGGCAAAAGAAAGCATCCTTCAGGTCTAAAACAGTAAACCAGGTTAGATCAGGTGTTAATACAGTCAGCAAGGTGTATGGATTTGCAACCACTGGGTAGAGGTCTTCGGTTATTTTATTTATAGCTCGTAAGTCCTGCACTACTCGATATGACCCGTCAGGTTTGTGGACATGTAGTATAGGAGTATTAAAATTGGACTCACATTCTCTTAGCAATCCTAGCTGCAAAAATTTTTCAATTATTGGTCGAATTCCTTCCCTGTCTTCCCTCTTCAGGGGATACTGTTTAATTCTTACCAGTTGTTGTCCTTCTTTGAGTTTTATCTCCACAGGTGGAGCCTTTTTTGCTCTCCCAGGTCCCCACGGCCTCCCTTCTCATAACCTATATTGCTCCAAAGCTGCAACAGTAGCATTGGTTATTCTCCTTTCTGATTTTCTTTTCTCAGCACTTTCCCTGTTCCTGAATACTCTCCATGCTTCATCAATTAGCTTTTCTATATCCCGTGTATTTGTCTCCCTTAACTTCTGTAGTTTCTTGCGGATATCATCAGATGACTGTCCCAAAAACAGTGAGACCAACTGTTGTCGGCATTCATCTGCTGACGGATCCAGGGTGGTGTATTTGCGCATTGCCAGCCTCAGTCTTTCCAAGAACTCTGTAGGAGTCTCAGAGTGATTTTGTTTCACAGCATATAGAGCCAACCAATTTATTGCTTTGGGGATTGCATTTTCCAAACCAAACTTTATCTATGCCTGATATCGCTTCAATAGTTGATAATCACTGCTATCATTTGGGTCCCATCCTGGATCTGTCAGGGGAATATATTGTTCCACTCGTCCCTGCAATGTTCCCACTGTAATTTGAGCTTGCACCTGTGTTCTGGCTGTTTTGAAAACTAACTGCTTTTCTGTCTCTGTCATTGCATGTAGCATTGCATCTATATCCTGCCAGTCAGGATCCTGGGTCTTAACAATCAGGTCAAATCGCTTGATGACCCCTGAAGGGTCATCCCGATACCCTTTTACCACTTCTTTCCATGCATCCAAATCACTCATAGTAAAAGGGACTTTAATACGAGTTGGTCCCTCGGAGCCCATTGCCTGTCTCAGGGGTGCCTGGATTATGGGCCCCATCTGCTATGGGTCCTAGATGTAATAGGAGTAAATCCCTTAGCCTCTTCTTGCTCCTCTTCCTCTGAATTCCCCTTTGATATTTCCGTATGGCTAGAGGAGGGAGGGGGCATGAAATCCTCAAGTCTCTCCAAGTCTGCTGTCTGGTATGTTTTGTCTTTGTTAGTACATCGTTGCCCTACACTGCAAGATGAACAGCATCGTTTTAGCCCCCCCAGGTTGTCTCTTCTATTTTCCCGTTCTAATACTAGAACCATAGGATCCTGAGGGGGAACTAACCCACAATCCTTTTGCCATTCTGGATGAATTTTAAGGGTAAAGAACATATCTGCATATGTGGCCTCATCCCATTTTCTTTCCCTTCTTAAAAACAGCATTAATTGTAAGATTGTATTGTAATTTAGAGTCCCATTCAGTGGCCATTTTTCCCCGCTGTCTAGTTTATAAAGTGGCCACCATTGATTACAATAGTTGATGAGAGTCTTTTTTCTCTCTATCCCTCCTTTTCCCACAATATCCTTCCAATGTGCTAAGATGCATCCTAGGGGACTCTTCAGAATTCCTCTTTGAGTGTTACCCATGGCTTCTAATTTTTCCAATAGTTATTTAGTTCCCAAATAGCCATCAACCCCGTTCAATAATCCCCTCCCACCTTTCCTCCAATATTTCCCACAAGGTTGTTATCCCTAATTCCCAGCCACAAAATAGTGATGCACGCAGGACACTGACACTCGTACCTAAAGTGCTGGCTGCTATGGCAGCTGTGGACTTGATGACAGGTTAAACAGCCAAACTTTACACAGGCTCTGTGTCTTAGATTTGGGTAATGCTTGAGAAAAGGGGTATCTCCTAAGGGAAGGGGTTGGGGTTTGTTTTCTTGATGTATACAGATCAGAATCTAATGCAGCATCCAACAGAGCTACTCTGCATTAGCTTCTGATATACCATCCCGATCCTCCTCTTTGAAGTGGGGCCACCCTCCCTCTGACTCTAGTTCCCCAGAGGGGGTATAAAGTTTTTTACTATAATTTGAAATCACCAGTTTAGCTTTTCCACCTCTAATATTCTTTCTCGTTTGCAAATCACAAGTCAGTATTTCTCCAGTAATACTAATGAGAATTATATGGGTTGGTTTTTTTTCTACTATATTCTCAGTTCAAAGCTGATTACACCAAACAAAAACAAACCATAAATTTCTAGTGGGTATTTTTCTTTCTCTCTCACACAGATATGCTGCAGCTCAGCCACTCACCACTCACAACAGAGTTAACTCATTTCACTCACACAAACAGTTTGTTAAATCCAAACCAATTTTCAAAACACAGTTCCTTGTAACAATATCCAAAGTCAATACCAATAAATCAGTGCCACCAGAGCAGCAACTCCCTTTGGGGGTCGAACTCGTCTCCTGTGTGGCAGGCAGGAATTCTCCCACTCAGTTTCTCTCACACTCCTCACACCAAATACAAATGATGGTTTACACGGAAAGTTTTCACAAACAGTTTAAATTTGTCATACGCTTCATCCGTCTCCGGCCGGTCTCCTCGCGGAGATTCGGAACCATGGGTCGGGACTCTGCACTTGCTTCGCAGTCAGACTGCGTCTCACTCACACAAACACTCAAATCATTCAAACAACACATGATACCGGGCACAAAAATTTCTTGCACAGTCAAAGCGTAACAATGGTTATGGAAATCCCAATTATAACCACAATGATAGAAATTTCAATCCCCATGGGCTGAAGGATGTTATAAATGATAGATATCTAAGTGGTAATTTGCCAAGGACGCTTGCTTAGCCTTCTCCTGCTTCTTAGAGCAGGTCCATCCTGGCTCCCAACATAGAGATGCAGCGACAACCTCAGATTCACAGATTGCTAGCCATCAGTGAATCACAAATTACCCCTGGGCCCAGACCACCAAAGGAACTCGCGTATTTCCCTAAGGGATTCTTGCAAGCTCCCCCACCGGATTCGAATCCACCCAGGGGCGAGCGTTACGCTCTTTACCATGCATAGGACGTCTCCTTACAGCTTATAGGTATCCCCTCCCAAGTCCGCTGGAAGATGGTCCTTGTCTGTCCCCGCGGTGATCTGAATGAGTAGGGGAGCCCTCCTGAGAAATCTCGGGGGGGCGCTCAGAGGAGTCCCGTCCTCAGCAGGTCCCGCAGCCGGACAAAGAGGGTCCCATTTGGGGTGCCAACTGATGCATGGAAACTGACTTCACAACTCACAAAGAGTTATAAAGAAGGTATGTTTATTCAGCGCTGGGTGCACGGGGGATCGCTCCGCCACATACGTGCACACCAACATGACAGTTCTTCTTTGTTATATACAGTTCAATGATACTTATTCATTAGGTTACCTCATGCACCTGTACATATTCATCACCTGTCCTGCTTCGTATTAAAATTAGTCCCAAGAAGTCATTTCCATAAACTCCTCCCAGCTGCGCCTGCGCACTGCCTCATGGTGGTGGTCGTCAGGGGGTCTCAGCGATGAAGGCTTGAAGTCTTCATCAGGTTGAACTTTTCACCTTCTTCCCCTGGCACATGCGTAGTTGTGATTGTTCCAGATTGTGTTAGAATAGGACAAGTTATTTTTTTTTTCCTGATTCATTTTGCTCATTGTTAAGAGTTGCAGTTGGATTGAATGGTTATATGTTGTCCGTTGTTGTTTTGCTTAATGTTCATTATTGTTCAAACAATGGTTTACTCAATGTTCTACGACTGTCGGTTTGACCAAGCCTGAAAAGTTTTAAGGGACTTGAATAAGGAGACCTGCCTAACAATATAAGGAGGGAACCAATCAGTGGACGGCTATGGATCTTCATTGCAAAGACCATTAGGAGTCTGAAGTTTCAAGCCCCCCCCTTTAGCAACAACTGGCAGAAGTTTCGGGAACCCCCTGGCAATCACACATGCGCAGAGTAACAACAGAAGGTTCGGGAACATGAATATGCAGGACTATAAAAGAGGGACCTGAAAACAAAGAAGTGTGGCAGTTGGTAGCAGTGGACCCTCCCCTCCGCTCCCCTGTCACCCAGCGCTGAGATTTTGCCCATACCTTGCTTGCTGTAATTAATAAAAGTTTGATTCGTTAATTTTAATGAGTCTCAATTTATTACACAGATGACACAATTATAATTGGGATGCTTTCTATTATCAGTCCTGGGTCCGCTTTAAATTATCTCAAGAACATTATTCACTCAAAACTAACTAGGAGTTGTTTAGGTAGGTCAGAGTTGTGCTAGGTCATCTTCTGATATCACCACTATGGCACTTCAAATCATCCTGTTAGTAAGCCCCCCTTAACAAGCATAAGCCCCCACCAATGGCATTTTGTTAGCAAGCACCCTTTAACCCTTTGCAAACATTTTATTAGCAAGCACCCTTTAACCCTTCGCAAGCATTTTGTTAGAAAGCCCCGTCTCAGCACTGTTTGCTTGCTTTTATTCGTTTAATAAATTGTTCAATTTGGTTAAAATCCTGTTTCAGACCAAGTCACTTATAACAGTACCCATAACAAGAATAGTTATACTGCTATGTGCTAATCATTCCTGCTTCTCATTTTGTGAAAATTAAAGTATACTTACCATCTATGAAATACTTTCCCTTCTTTTTGCTACAGGTGTTATAAAAGTATTATTAATATTATTGCTTTTGTGCCAGGTCCTCTTTTGATGCCCATATGTTTGTGGGGGTTTATTTAAATTTTTATGCCTGGATCGGTTTAATACTTCGATAGTTACAGCGGGCTACAGCCTCTCCTGTACACCCAGGCTCCGGGGGCTTCCCCCCTGCTTTGCCCCCGCTGGGTGACGAGGGGCGGTGCTGGGGGGAAACATCCTCTCTACACCCGTGCAGAACTCTCGGCATGCAGAGGCTGAGAGGTTGGGGGGGCAGCACCCTCGGGTGCTACCGGCGCATTCCGGTGGGGGGAAGGGGAGGGAGGGCCTACAACCTTTCATCAACCCGAGCTGTGGCTTGCGCAAGGGCGGTTGGAAATAATTCCTTTCCCCCCCCCCCCTCCCGAGCGACACGGTGTCTAGACGCTCACGTGACGGGGCCGTGCCATTGCAAACTACGAGCCGCTACCGAGGGGGACGGCGGGTGTGGTTGAGCGCGCAGGCACCGTGCTACTGCTGTCTCCACGTCTACTGCGCCCTCTTTCGCCGCCGGGGCTCCCCGCTAGCAAGGGAAAGGCTCTTTGCACCGAGCAGAGGGAAGGCAAAAAAACCCCAAAACCTACACCACGTAAAGAAAAGGGAAAGGTGGGGCTGTGTCCCCCTCCTTCCCCTGAAGCGTACTGTCGGCAGCGGAGAGGCTGGCTGCCCAGCGCCCTTCCGCTCCGGGGACGCTGTCAGCCGCTGCCTCTCCCCGGTGGTGCTTATTTGCGTGTGGGGTCAGCCCTCTGACGAGCTTCTTCGTGCTGCCGGCTCGTCTGGCTTGGTGGGTTCTTTTCCCCGCATCAGGACGACCTGGGCTTTAAAAAGGGATACAACATTCTGGATGTGGTTGTTCTTCTCTTTTGTGACAGATGGTTAAACCGATTCCGAAGTCAACATCTTAGGGTTGGTGTTTGTTTTTTTAATTTTTTAAAAATAAATATAGTTTTGACTTGCTTTTAATATTTTTATCTTTTGATTCTGCTGTGTCGCATCAATCCTGTCTCTCCTCCCCCCCCCATCTCCCCCACTGGCAGGTTGAGGGGAGCCTGCGGCCCTCGGGAGGTCGAGGATTTCCCGCAGCTACAGCAACCTCAGCCCCCCAGCGCGATGTGCCGCAGACTTTAGACGGGCTTTTGATTTTTCTTTTCTTTCTTGGGCAAAACCAGAGTAAGCAGCGACTCTCTTCTCAGGGGAAACGTCTCTTGCCTTTGTCATGCCGTGATGCATTTCCCTTTTGGGCTGCTTGTATGCTTCTGTGCCTTCTGATACCTCTGGAAGTATTAACATATAATTAAGAGACCCCCTACACAGTAGGATTTTAAAACTCTGTCAGAAAACTTTAGGAGGGCTATGTAGCACAGGCCTTTGCTGCTTGTCTAGTAAAGGATGTCCATATCCCTAGCAGGGGGGTTGAAACTAGATGATCTTTAAGGTTGCTTCCAACCTAAAGCATTCTATGAAAGCCAGGTAAACTGTGGGCTCCAGTTGTAAATGGCAGTGGTGAAGCTTGCTCCTGCAGTCCTGGGTGAATTAAGGATTTCGGTTGGGATCCAGCACAGCTGGAACTAGCATCACCCTGATGGTCAGGAATCCTGATGAGACTTGACAAATGGAGTTGGTAGAAATATTTCTGTTTTTAAAGGGCCTAATCCTGCTTTGTCAGGTTGAAAAAGTTAGGAAAGGGGTTTGAAAAGGGTTTTGTGTTTTCTTTTTACTTTCCTAGCACTGCTCTGCATACCTGTTGCTTGCAATTGAATGTCAGGGTGCCAGGAGAGAAGCCCATAAGCCCATTTGAGGCTGGCAGAAATGAGGTGGTGGCAGACAGGAGGCAGGGAACTCAGGGAGGAGCAGCAGCAGCAGCTCCCGGCTCCTTGAGGATTAGTGGACTGGGAGAGTTGGCTGGAGCACAGTGGTCTTTGTGGTTGTGCTCCTCAGTCACAGCAGGCAGGGAGGCAGAGATAAATGTATTCTTGAGGACCAATATCAGGTCTTTTTGTGTTTAAAAAAAAAAAAAAAAGCAATTTCTGTAAAATTGCTGCTCTTCAGTTTCTCAAGACTAAAAGAATCCTCAGACTTGAGGTTGCTTTGGACACATGGGGTGCCATTGTGGGGTCCCATCCTGCCCACTACTCCTTCACAGACTGGACTGTTGTTTTTCCCCTCTAAGAAAGGAGTTGAGCTGCAGGAGAGAAGAGTTAAAGCTTGTTTTCAGTTTCCTTCAAAGATGTTAGGATAAATCTATTAGCAGGGTTTAAACATCCAATCTGCCTCTGCCAGGACCTCATTTTCAGTTAGCCAGTGATATATTTATTCATTATTAAGTGTTGACATAAGGTAGCAAAATGTGTGTAAATAGAAAAGCCACAGAACATGAATGTGCCACTTTGAAAGGAAAAGTTATTCCTATTGGCCAATAGGGAGCGATTAACGCTGCCCATTGGAAATGCAGAAACAACTGGGTTACTCACCAAAAAATCCTCCTTTTTTTTCTTTTTAAAAGAAAAATGTATTTGGCAATTGAACTCTGACTAACAGGGTTGTGACAGGCACAAGCAGACCTTGGAAGCCTGTTGTTGTAGGTGGGTTTTGCAAGCTCAGGGTTTCTTTGCATTCCCCTGTGGAGGGACCAAGGGTTTCCCATCCCAGCATTGGTGTCATCTCCTGCAGCATTTTCCCAGCCATATGGTGAGGATGGCTTGCCATGGGCTGCTTGGATGGAAGAGGGACAGTAGATGACAATTGGGAAGGCATGAAGCTTTTACCTGGCTGATGCACATGAGCTGTTGTCTCCCCTGGGACCTTGGGTGGGAGCGATTTCCAGCAAGTGGCTGGAAAGCTGTCTGGCAGAGAAGGACCAGGGTGTGTTGGTTGACAGACAGCACCACAGCAGTGTGCCCAGGTGGCCAAGAAGGCCAACAGCATCCTGGCCTATATCAGGAACAGTGTGACCAGCAGGACTACAGAAGTGGTCATGCCCCAGTACTTGGCACTGGTGAGGCTGCACCTAAAATATTGTGTTGAGATTTGGGCCCCTCACTATAAGAAGGACATTGAGTTGCTGGTGTGTCTCCAGAGAAGGGCAATGAAGCTGGTGAAGGGGCTGAACAAGTCCTATGAGGAGCATCTGAGGGAACTGGTGTTGTTTAGCCCGGAGAAAAGAAGGCTCAGGGGAGACCTTATCGCTCTCTATAACTACCTGAAAGGAGGTTGTAGTTAGGTGGGAGTTGGCCTCTTCTCTCAAATATAAGTGATATAATGAAAGGAAATGGCCTCAAGTTGTGTCAGGGGAGGTTTAGACTGGACATTAGGAACAATTTTGCTACTGAAAGAGTGATCAAGCATTGGAACAGGCTGCCCAGAGAAGTAGATGAGTCACTGTTGTAGTTTTGCATGGCAAGGTTTTGGTGGTGGAGGGGGGGCTTCTGCAAGAAGCAACTAGAAGCTTCCCATAGGTCTGACAGAGCCAATATCAGCTGGCTCAAGGACAGACCCACCACAGACCAAGGCCGAGCCAATCAGTGATGGTGGCAGTGCCTCTGTGATAACATATTTAAGAAGGAAAAAAACCCGCAGGCAGATGCTTTTGCCACCAGAGAAGGGAGTGAGAAGATGTAAGAAACTTTGCAGACACCAAGGTCAGGGAAGAAGGTGGGGAAGGAGGCACTTCAGGTGCCAGAGAGAGACTCCCCTGCAGCCCATAGAGAAGACCATGGTGAAGCAGGTTGACCCCTGCAGCCTATGGAAGATGATGGGGAGCAGAGATCCTACCTGCAGCCCGTGAAGGACCCCACACTGGACCAGGTAGAGATGCATAAAGGATTAAAGTTTCTGAAGCCATGTACCTGCATGTACTCGCTGATATTTGAAGGTGCTCTCCTTTATGGGGATATCTCCCTGATCTACGATTTCTTCATCTTCATGAAACTGGAATTTCAGAAATAGGTTGGTGGTGACAGTGTGTATGTGCGTATGCCCCTGCCTCTCTCCAGGAACTGCATAAGGTGTGGATGTCTTTAAGTGAGCCTTGTTTGTTTTTCTTTGGGTGTAATGTCTACCCTGTCTGTTATTCGAGAGGGGAACATATTGTTTGCTCAAAGGACCTCATGAAAATTAATCAAACAGCAGGGGAGAGGGAACAAAGAAACTTGCTGCTTTTTTAATGCAGAAGACTTTTGAGGTTGTCTTTATTTTTTTGCTGTTGAAGCCTATAGCTTTAGGGAAGAAAAACTGTAAAAAGAAAAAAGACAAGAAGCAAACCAACACAATAGGGATGTTGTTAGATTGGATTTTATTTTTTCCTTTTTCCTCCTGAAATACATCCATTGTGGACAGTAGGAGCGAGTTCATTTCCACAGGATACCACATGAAATAAGCAGAGGAAGTACTCACTTTTATAAGGGGGCTTTCTGTAAGGTTCAGTCCATTGATAACATCACATCTGGCTGCTCTGCTCCTGAAGGGAAGGCAGGAGTTGGGGGCTTGGGCTGCAAGAAATAACACAACTTGTTCCCCAGTGCCTCCTGAAGGGACATGGGAAGGAGAAACCCAGCTTCATCTCCAAAAGAAAACATTTTTCCCCTGAAAAAGCATTTAAAAATTTTATTTTTATTTTTTTAATTATTTTGCTGGGTTGGATTTTTTTTTGTCTTCCTTATCAAAGGCCTCCCCCTTCCTGCAGAGCCTGGAAACAGAACCTTTTACGATCATTAGTGCTCTTTTTTCCTCCCAAAATGTAATTGTAGCCATTTAGTATAATGAGGAGCTGATAGGAGAGTTGACTCCTCTCAGCTGATAGGAGAGTTGGAAGGGATACTGTTAGCTACCCAAGCCCTGAAACAAAGCCAAATGCCTCCATATGAGGCATTTGTTTTGAATTTGCTCTGATTTACTGGCATCTCCCTTCCACATGCAGAAATGCAGTGTTGTTGTAGAGACGGACAAAACACACCACTCAGTGATCAATGTGCTTCAGAATGCTTTATTGCAACTGCACAGGCTTTTTATAGTATCAACCAAACAACACATATGAACGCCATAGGCTAAATGGTTGTTTTTCACTTTTCTTATTGGTAATATTTTCCCGCCTTCTTCTTGGCTCTGTGTGGTCTGCACACCCTGTCTCCATGGTCACCGTGTTCTGTGAACTTGTTACAAAGCTTTCAGCATGAGGGATTTCTCTATCTCAAGGGAATGCAGGAATATTGTCAAGGTCAGTCCCTTCTGCAGTCAGAGCCAGGTTGCTGGCAGGCCCGCTGCCTTCCCCGACAATTCTCCCTTTCTGTATTTGTGTTACAAAAACTGCCTGTAGAGATTTCTGCAGGGCCCTTTGCAGAAACCTTAACAAACACAACAGTAGGACAAGACAACTACTACCAATAATACGGTTTTGACCATTGACAATATTCATCCTGAAATTCCCTGTTCATGAAACAAACTGTCCAGTCCAAAGAATCCATTTTCTTTTTGTATCTTTTGTGTTTGATTTATTAATTTCTGAATGCTTGCATGAATTGAATGAGAGTGGTCAGGCAGAATTCACACAGCACATGCCATCAAAATCTCGACACCCATGTCAAAGAGTTAGCAACAAAAAATCAATTGCTGCACAATTCTGTAAGGTTATGTGTCTTACAGAATCCACATCTGTAGCTAAGGCACTTAATACCTTTGCTGTTGCATTTGTTTGCTTTGCCAACCGGCAGGCTACTTTATTTAATTGAGTTAAAGTCTTTGCAGCAGAAGCTCCCAGGAAAAACAAGCTGGCAGCAATTATCACAGAATCACAGAATTGTAGGGGTTGGAAGGGACCTCGAGAGATCATCGGGTCCAGTCCCCCTGCCTAAGCAGGCTCCCTAGCTCATACTGCACAGATAGGTGTCCAGACAAGTCTTGAATATCTCCAGAGAAGGAGACTCCACCACCTCCCTGGGCAGCCTGTTCCAGTGCTCTGTCACCCTCACTGTGAAAAAGTTCTTCCGCATGTTGGTGCGGAACTTCCTATGTTCCAACTTGCAGCCATTGCCCCTTGTCCTGTCTCCACAGACTACTGAAAAGGGACTGGCCAATTCCCTCTGCATCCCGTACTTAAGATATTTATAAACGTTGATTAGGTTCCCCACTCAGTCTTCTTTTCTCCAGGCTGAACAGCCCCAGCTCTCTCAGCCTTTCCTTGTAGGGGAGATGTTCCAGGCCTTTAATCATCTTCGTAGCCCTTCTCTGGACTCTCTCAAGGAGATCCCTGTCTTTTTTATACCAGGGAGCCCAGAACTGGACACAATACTCCAGGTGGGGCCTGACCAGGGCAGAGTAGAGGGGGAGGATCACCTCCTTGGACCTGCTGGCCACACTCTTCCTGATGCATCCCAGGATCCCATTGGCCCTCTTAGCCACCAGTGCACACTGCTGACTCATAGCCAACCTGTCATTGACCAGGACCCCCAGGTCCTTCTCCACAGAGCTCTTCTCCAGTAGGTCATCCCCCAGCCTGTACTGATACATGCGGTTATTCCTCCCCAGGTGCAAGACATTACACTTGCTTTTGTTGAATTTCATTAGATTTCTCCCTGCCCAGCTTTCCAGCCTGTCCAGATCTCGCTGGATGGCAGCACAGTGTTCTTGCGTGTCAGCCACCCCTCCCAGCTTTGTATCATTAGCGTACTTGCTGAGGGTCGATGCTATTCCCTCATCAATGTCATCAATGGAGATATTAAACAGGACAGGACCCAACACCGAGCCCTGGGGAACACCGCTAGTAGCAGGCCTCCATGCAGATTATGCACCACTGATCACTACCCTCTGAGCCCGGTCTGACAGTCAGTTCTCGACCCACCTCACTGTCCACTCATCTATCCCATACTCTCTCAGCATTTCTATCAGGATGTCATGGGAGACTGTATCGAAAGCCTTGCTGAAGTCAAGGTAGATGACATCCACTGCTCTTCCTCCATCTACCCAGCCGGTGATGAGATCATAGAAGGCTATGAGATTGGTCGAGCACGATCTCCCCTTGGTGAATCCATGCTGACTACTCCTCATGGCCGCCTTCTCTTCCAATTGCTTGGAGATGGCATCCAGAACAAGCGGTTCCATAAATTTTCCAGGGACAGAACTGAGGCTGACTGGCCTATAGTTGCTAGGATCCTCCTTCTCGCCCTTTTTAAAGACTGGAGTGATATCGGCTATCCTCCAATCCTCAGGCACTTCTCCTGTTCTCCAAGACCTGTCGAAGATGATAGAGAGCGGCTCTGCAATCACTTCTGCCAGCTCCCTCAGCACACGTGGATGCATCCCATCCGGGCCCATGGATTTGTGTGCATTAATCCCTTTGAGCTGCTCCTGGACCTCCCCTACCTCAACTAGAGGGAAGCTCTTCATTCCCCAAACACTCCTACCAGGACCAGATCCTATCCAGGATCTGTGGGTCCCGAGGGGCCTTTGGAGTGAAGACCGAGGCAAAGAAGGCATTCAGTATCTCCACCTTCTCAGCATCCCCCGTTACCAGGACACCCGCCTCATTCAGCAAGGGACCTACGTTATCCCTGCTCATCCTCTTACTATTCACATATCTGAAAAAACTCTTTTTATTGCCCTTTATGTCCCTTGCCAGTTTAATTTCCTAGTTGCATCCCTACAGGCCCTGACAGAATCCCTATTTTCTTCCCGGGTGCTCAGACCCTGTTTCCACAGTTCATAAACCTTTTGCTTTCCTTTGAGTTTACTCATTAGCTCCCTGCTCATCCACACAGGTTTTCTGCCTCTCTTTCCCGATTTCTTACTCAATGGGATGCACCTGTCCTGTGCTTGGAAGAAGTGCTGTTTAAATATTACCCAGCTCTCACAGGCCCCCTTTCCTTCTAACAGCATAGCCCACGGGAACGCTCCTAATAGGTTGCGGAGGAGATCAAAGTTAGCTCTTCCAAAATTCAGGGTAGCTATCCTGCTTTTTGGCTTGCTTCTTCCACCTAGGATTTTGAACTCTCTCATTTCGTGGTCACTTTGTCCTAAGCTGCCCCCGACCTTCACCTCCCTAACGAGCTCATCCTTGTTAGTAAGAACAAGGTCCAGCACCCGTCAACAAGGTCCAGCACCCCTCTATTCCACAAATTGATATTATCATCACATTGCTCCCCCATGGGAGACCATCTTTGGTGGTGCCAATGGGTACTATTAATAATCATGCTAATATTAATGTAAGCAGTGACAAGCGACCAATAGTACATAGACCCCCTACCATAGTAGATAGGAGGCCTGGTCATGCCCAGTCTCCACATATTAAAAACACTCCCGGGGGCAACCTCCATGGTGATGGGACTCCTAACATATTCATTATGTTACCACACCAAGCTGAGGCCTTACGGAACACCTTGGTGCTTGGTGACACATCCTGCGTCAGCAGGGTGCAGTCACCCTTATGGTATGTCCCATTGAATAACATACACTAGGGGCTATGTACGCTCCCCAGAATCTGCAGCTCTAGTGGCTCTGTGGCCACAGGCAGCTTGTGGTAATCGTCAATAAGGTGCGATAGATTGTTGGGAGAGTGATACCATTTCCCAGAACCACTGCCATTCATGTAAATCTGTGTTATTTGGGAGTGGAAGCCCCACCAGACACGTATGAAATGGCTGTTCTGGCATCGCCATTGATGCACAGAAGGTTGTCTGGTTGTTGTGGTTTAAACCTCAGCTGAAAAGCTGGGTCCCACAAAAGTTAGTAAAAGTCCCCTGCCTCTTTAAGAGGTGGGGGATGGGCGAACGGAGGGAGCCGAGGAGCCGCGAGGAAGGAAAAAAAAACTAAAGCCCCGCGGGTTGGGATAAGGATAGTTTACTAAACAACAGGAAAAGATATGAAAAACAACTAACTACAGTGCTATTATATCCAGTGCAAACCTCTCACCCCACTATGTAATTTGAGCCGTGCCTGAACCGCTGCCGATCTAAAACCCCTGAACGCGGCACTCCCGACCGGCGCCGAAAATCCCCCCCCTAACCGCCGCCTGCCGCGCCGATCCAAAAGAGAGAGAGAAAGAAGCCGGAACTGGCACTGCGCCTGCCCGGACCGGAACTTCCCGTGCCCGGGTCCGGAGCAGTTTCTGATGGGTCCGGAGTCGCCCCGGAACTGGCACTGCGCCTGCCCAGACCAGAACCTCCCGTGCCTGGGTCCGGAGTCGCCCCTGCGGGGGGGGGGGGGGGGGGGGGGCGGACCGCCTGATCATGAAGCAATTAGTATGGAATACTCTCAGGGCTAACATAGCCTGTTGCTGGGCTGAACCCAGGACATTATCCACCCCTTATTCCATAGCATTTACGTTATGAGCAGGTCCAGCAAACCTCTTTGGGTCCAGGGAGTCTCTCGCATCCACACATATGCATGTACACATGCACACACATGTATGTGCGTATAGATTCAGTCTGTGGACAATCCCCCCGAGTCCGTCGGTTTCATTCAGTCCACGATCCTCAGGCTCCACTGGTCTCTCTGTCACAATAATCTCTCAGGGTATGAAGAGTCGTACGTGCCACTGGATAGTTGAATGCTGTATCTCGGACTCTCGAACACTGCACCTGGCATGATCCATGCTCATAGTCCGTGGGTCAGAGGTGTTTATTACAAAAGAGAAAAGAAAGAGTTCTTGGGAGGCTGGTCTTCGTTCCATCATCACGGCACCGATGACCCTGGCTGTAATGTCATTAGTATAACATACAGTATCTATAACAACAATGAGACAGTAGTGAATTTTTGTCGGAGAAGGGAGACTTCGACTAACATATGGTCCATCAGCAAGTCCCAATTTTTATTCAAGCAAGCCTTGGTTAAATACACTGCTTAATTAGCTCATGCATATTGCGAAAATCAAGCTCACTATTGGTCAAGCAGATAAATGCCGGCCCGTCCCCTCTTTGTTCTGTTTCCACATTCCTGAAGTTTAAACATCCTTTTATCACATCCTGCAGGTGTCCGAGCACCAGCAATATCCAGTTAGTGCTAGCTACTGGGTCAAGCTGACCTAGAGCTAACACTTACCCTACTTACAGCATCGCAAGCAAATCCAGGCTGATGTGTCCCTTCTCTGATAGCCAGCACTGAGCCAGGCTCTCCACAAATTATTTAGCATGATATTGGCTATTCTCACCCAAAATCAGATCCCCTTGAGGAACACATCGAGTTTCTCCATCCTTCTGCATTACCCACCAGGTACAACCAGGTCCTTGAGCGAAAACAATCCCAGATATGGGTTTACCTTTGCCTGTAGCAGGAATGACCCAAACTGTCTTTCCTAAAATACTCTTCATGTGCACTACTGGGACTCTGTCACCTTCTACAGTATGTGAGAATTCTGACTGGGCTGGACCAGCCCGATTGGTAGATCCCCTAGAGTTAACTAACCATGAGGCTTCAGCTATATGTGTATCCCAATGTTTAAATGTTCCACCACCCATTGCTTTCAGTGTAGTCTTTAAAGCCCATTGTAGCGTTCAATTTTCCCAGAAGCGGGTGCATGATAAGGAATGTGGTACACCCACTCAATGCCATGCTCTTTGGCCCAAGTGTCTATGAGAGTATTTCGGAAATGAGTCCCATTATCTGACTCAATTCTTTCTGGGGTGCCGTGTCACCATAGGACTTGCCTTTCCAGGCCCAGAATTGTATTCCGGGCAGTGGCATGGGGTACAGGATATGTCTCCAACCAGCCAGTGGTTGCCTCAACCATTGTAAGTACGTACCGTTTGCCATGGCGAGTCTGTGGGAGAGTGATGTAATCAACCTGCCAAGCCTCCCCATATTTATATTTCATCCACCGTCCTCTATACCAGAGGGGCTTTAACCGCTTAGCTTGCTTGATTGCGGCACATGTCTCACATTCATGGATAACTTGTGCAATAGCATCCATGGTTAAGTCCACCCCTCGATCTCGAGCCCATCTATATGTTGCATCTCTTCCTTGATGACCTGAAGTATCATGAGCCCATCGGGCTAGGAATAACTCACCCTTATGTTGCATGTCCAAATCTACCTGAGCCACTTCAATCTTAGCGGCCTTATCTGCCTGCTGGTTGTTTTCATGTTCCTCCATGGCCCGACTCCTAGGTACATGGGCGTTCACATGACGTACCTTTACAGTAAGCTTCTCTAACCGGGCAGCAATATCTTGCCATAAGTCAGCAGCCCATATGGGTTTGCCTCTACGCTGCCAATTGTTCTTTTTCCACTGCTGCAACCACCTCCACAAGGCATTAGCTACCATCCATGAGTCAGTATAAAGATATAGCATAGACCACTCCTCCCTCTCAGCAATGTCCAGGGCTAATTGTATAGCCTTTACCTCAGCAAATTGGCTTGATTCACCTTTTCCTTCAGTGGCTTCTGCTACTTGCCTCATAGGACTCCATACAGCAGCTTTCCATTTCCGATGCTTACCCACAATGCGACAAGATCCATCAGTGAACAGGGCATACTGCTTTTCATTTTCTGGCAATTGGTTATATGGTGGAGCTTCTTCTGCGCGTGTTACCTCCTCATCCTCTGGTGACATCCCAAAGTCTTTGCCTTCTGGCCAGTCTGTAATCACCTCCACAATTCCTGGGCGATTGGGTTTTCCTATTCGAGCTCGTTGTGTAATTAGTGCAACCCACTTGCTCCATGCAGCATCAGTTGCATGGTGTGTGGAAGGGACCTTCCCTTTAAACATCCAGCCCAGCACTGGCAATCAAGGTGCTAGGAAAAGCTGAGCTTTAGTTCCAATTATCTCTGAAGCAGCTCGAACCCCTTCGTAGGCAGCCAGTATTTCCTTTTCTGTTGGAGTGTAATTGGCCTCAGATCCTTTGTAGGCCCGACTCCAAAACCCTAACGGTCGACCTCGAGTCTCCCCTTGTGTTTTCTGCCAGAGACTCCAGGTAGGACCATTGTCACCAGCTGCGGTATAGAGCACATTTTTAATATCTGTCCCTGTACGGACAGGTCCAAGGGCTACAGCATGGACTATTTCGCGTTTGATCTGCTCAAAGGCTTGCTGCTGCTCAGGGCCCCATTCAAAATTATTTTTCTTCCGAGTTACATGATAGAGTGGGCTCACAATGAGACTACAGTTTGGGATATGCATTCTCCAAAATCCTATAACACCTAAGAAAGCTTGTGTTTTCTTTTTTGTTACTTGGTGGGGACATAGCTGCAATTTTATTAATAACGTCCATTGGGATCTGACGACGCCCATCCTGCCATCTTATTCCTAAAAACTGGATTTCTCGCTTAGGCCCCTTGACTTTACTTTGTTTTATAGCAAAACCAGCTTCTAGCAAGATTTGAATTATCTTTTCTCCTTTTTCAAAAACTTCCTTTGCTGTGTTGCCCCATACAATGATGTCATCAATATATTGCAAGTGCTCTGGGGCTCCACCCTTTTCTAATGTACTCTGGATTAGTCCATGACAGATGGTGGGACTGTGTTTCCACCCCTGGGGCAGACGATTCCATGTGTATTGGACGCCTCTCCAAGTGAAAGCAAGCTGTGGTCTACACTCTGGTGCCAGTGGGATTGAGAAGAAAGCATTTGCAATGTCAATTGTGGCGTACCACCTGGCTGCCTTTGATTCCAGTTCATACTGGAGCTCTAGCATGTCTGGCAGAGCAGCACTCATATTTGGAGTGACCTCATTTAGGCCACGATAATCTACTGTCAGCCTCCACTCTCCATCGGACTTCCGCACTGGCCATATGGGACTGTTAAAGGGTGAGTGGGTTCGGCTGATCACTCCCTGACTCTCCAGTTGACGAATCAATTTATGGATGGGGATCAGAGAATCTCGGTTTGTACGATATTGCCGCCTGTGCACTGTCATCGTAGCGATTGGCACTTGCTGTTCTTCGACCTTCAACAACCCCACAACAGCTGGATCTTCCGAAAGGCCAGGCAAGGCACACAATTGTTCAGTTTCTTCAGTCTCCACAGCAGCTATTCCAAAAGCCCACCGGTATACTTTTGGGTCTTTAAAATACCCTCTACGGAGATAGTCCATACCTAAAATGCACAAAGCTTCTGGGCCAGTCACAATGGGGTGTTTCTCCCAGTCCTTTCCGGTTAGGCTCACCTCAGCCTCTAGCACAGTCAACTGTTGGGAGCCCCCTGTGACTCCAGAAATGCAAAGAGGTTCTGTCCCTTCATAATTTGATGGCATTAGAGTACACTGGTCACCAGTATCCACTAGAGCCTCATACTCTTGTGGGTCTGATGTTCCAGGCCATCGGATCCACACAGTCCAATAAGTCCGATTATCCCTCTCCTCCACCTGGCTGGAGGCAGGGCTCCTCTATTGCTCCTGGATAGAAACTGGTGCAACCTTCCTTCTGGCATAACCTCGTGCGCTTACTCTACCTTGCAACACATTTACTAGTGCTCGAAGGGCTGAAGTGGGCTTCTTATCCCACCTTCTCATGTCCTCTCCATGGTCACACAGGTAAAACCACAGTGTGGCTCATGGTGTGGCTCGTGGTGTAGCTCGTGGTGTGTACCTGCCGTATTCTCTCTCTTGGGACGATGAGTGACTTTTCCGGGTAGCTGCACCCTCACTCCATACAGGTTGGGAGTCGGCCATGTGGTCGTCAAGTTTAAGTTTAACCAGTTTCTCTACTGCTGCAATGACAGAGCGTGCAACGTTGTCTTGATAAGTCCGGAGTCGGCGGGCCACTTCATGTACGGTTGGTGGAAAGATTTCATCGTATTCCATTGCTGCCAGTGAATTCGTGTGCCCTGATGGTGCACTTTGTATGTACTTACGCCACATGTCTGGGGTGCATCGGACATCATCAGGATCATCAGGGAGCCTCGTGTTGTCCGGATCATAATAAATCAACTCTCGTACAGCTAATTCTCTCACGTACTGGATTACTGTCTCTATGCTGTCGCTCTTGGGTCTCTGACAGGTAATCTATTCCTTTACGGGATATCTTTCCAGCACACTTGACAGCAATCGCCTCCAAAGGCTGAGGATTTGTGACCCCTCCCCAAGTGCCTTATCAATACCTCCTTCTCTAGCCAGGGATCCCAACTGCCTGGCCTCCCTGCCGTCTAATTCCAGACTATTGGCCCCGCTATCCCAGCATCTGAGCAACCAAGTGATAATGTGCTCACCTGGGCGGCGGCCAAAATCTTTTCGCACCTCACGCAGTTCACTCAGGGTCAGGGATCGGGTAACAATCTCTGGTTCTACTACACCCTGATCTGCCCCTGATGGCCCCGGTTGTTGACCATCATCATCTGGCACTACGTGAACTAACTTCTTGATGTGTTTCCTCTTTTGAATGGGAGCCACAGACTTTGGTATGGGTTGGTTCTCTGAATCATGGCCAAGGTCTATTGTAGAGGTTGCAATATCTGCAGTATGTACTAGTCTATTTCCCCTTTCTCCCTGACAGCGCTGACACCCCTTTTGAATGGGAGCAACAAACATTGGGGTGGGTTGATTCTCTGAATTATGGGCAAGGTCTTTTGTAGAGGTTGCAGCATCTGCAGTATTTGCCAATCCATTTCCTCTTTCCCCCTGACAGTGCTGACAGTCTGGATTATGGGCAAGGTCTACTGTAGGGGTTGCGGTAGCTGCAAAATTTGCCAATCCATTTCCTTGTTCCCCTTGACAATGCTGACAGTACTGACAGTGCTGCTTGCTATCGAGTAGTGTTTGGCCAAAAGATGGTAGCCAAGCCCCAGCACAGTGCAGTTGGGCGTATTTCTCTGGGGAACCCACTGCAGTTCTTTTTATAGATATGCAGTCACCTTATTAAGATCTTGTAGCTGTTCAGGAGTGAAGTTCCAAACCACTGGGGGCAAGAAAGTGCCTAGATACCTGCTCATATTTCGCCATTTGCCCTGCCACTCAAGCTTATCCAGCCTCAGGGAAAACTCTTGGGTGGTATTCATAAACCTGTGCCTAATATGTATACATATATATATCGAAAGCAGAACCATTTGCACCAAAACCAACAGTAGGAAAATGCTAGTTAGAATATCCCAGGGATATTGGAAATTTTTAAAGACTCTTACAAGACCTGTTTTATCCCTCTTTGTACTGAACAGCAAAAACTGATACAAGTACTCTCTTAAGTTCACGAACATCAACGTTATCCAATCATAGACTGTTACCACAACATACATTAAATGGTCGTGCAGGATCAAATCTGAGAGCAGCGTCCCTACGATGGCAGAGAATCCTGGCAGGATTAAATGCAGCATGCCACGAGTTGGCAACCATGGCAACATCCTTATGAGTAAATGCCACAACAGTGTACATAGAAATTACCTAAATGACCGTACTTATCACAGATCTATCTTAACTGCAATTGAGTTAAGGTCAAATCTATCGTTACCCCAACCTTTTTGCCCCCCTTGGGGGTCCCCCTTTGCCCCACGTTGGGCGCCAAAAGTTTTTGTGGTTTAAACCTCAGCTGAAAAGCTGGGTCCCACAAATGTTAGAAAAAGTCCCCTGCCTCTTTTAGAGGTGGGAGATGGGCGAACAGAGGGAGCCGAGGAGCCGCGAGGAAGGAAAAAAAAACCTAATGCCCCGTGGGTTGGGATTAGGATAGTTTACTAAACAACAGTAAAAAAGATATGAAAAGCAACTAACTACAGTGCTATTATATACAGTGCAAACCTCTCACCCCACTATGTAATTTGAGCCATGGCTGAACCGCTGCCGATCCAAAAACCCCGAACGCGGCACTCCCGACTGGTGCCACAAATCCCCCCCCTCACCGCCGCCTGCCGCGCCGATCCAAAAGAGAGAAAGAAGCCGGAACTGGCACTGCACCTGCCCGGACCGGAACTTCCCGTGCCCGGGTCCGGAGTCGCCCCTGCAGGGGCGGGAGGGGGCCGGACCGCCTGATCATGAAGCAATTGGTATGGAATACTCTCAGGGCTAACATAGCTTGTTGCTGGGCTGAACCCAGGACACTGGTTCACTGCTCTAGCCAGAGTTACCCATATGTTTGTGCCGTTCCATGGCCATTCCACCATTCCACACACTCACTGCCAGTATCAGGAGTGTCCAGATGCAGATAACACCAACTTCACGTTTCGTGCAGGCACCCATTGTGGTCCACAATCTGTAGAGACACAAGCATAGCCCCTTCCCCAGGTCAACAGACCATCGGCCTGTGACTAGTTCTTTTATTTGGACCCTAATTCCTTTTTGCAGGGTCAATTTAGAAAAAAGAGAAGAAAAGTGGAAAAAAATTGGAGGAAGATCAGAACCGTCTTTGCAAGATAAAAAGTCAAGAGCTTTGTCCAGCCGTGCCTGTGGCGGTTCTCACGACATTCCCCCTTTTTGTTTTTGAAGCATGGGGGGCAGGGACTGGGAGATGGGGCTTCTGTCAGTTCCTTGCAAGTTGGCTTCCTTCTTGGCCGGGGGGGGGGGGGGTCATTCGTTCCACACACCCTCCCCCTGCTGCACCATGGGATCCCACCGACGGGAGACAGTCCTCCACAAACTTTCTCCAACGTGAGTCTTCTCCCAGGGCTTTATCTCTTCATCAGCTGCTCTAACTGGATCCCTGCTATGGTGGGCAGTCATAAATCACAATGTCTCTCAGTCCCAGTCCTCCACGGGGTCACCAGCCTTCCCCCAGCAAACCTGTTCCTGCGCAACACTCTCTCTTGCTCATCTCTGTGTCTCTAATTCTCTTCATGGGCTGCAAGTCCTGGCAGGGGCGTATCCCAACGTAGGGTCACAGCATCTTCTTTATGTCTCCACCTGCTCCATCCAGCGTGGAGCCTCTCCATGGGCTACAGGTGGGGTCTCAGCCTTTTCCATGGGGTTTCTCCATGGGCTGCAAGGGCATCTTTCTCTCTGGCACCTGAGGCGCCTCCCCCACCCTCCCTGGCCTTGGTGTCTGCACAGCTCATTACAACTTCTCACTCCCTTCTCCAGTGGCAAAATGCAGCTGCTTCCAGGTTGTTTTCTCCTATATGTGATTCTCAGAGGCACTATGACTATCTCTCATTGGCTTGGCCCTGGTCAACATTGATTCTGGCCTTGGATTGTTTACATTTTGGAGCTCTAGAGAATTCTAGCAGCTCCTCACAGCCATTTTCTGCACCCCCTATTCTTTTCCAGCACCCAACCTCGCAAAACTGTGACAGGGCTGAAGGGCGACATGCAGCGGAGATGGAGCCCTGCGAAGCCGAGAGCAGCGGGGGAGTTGCCAGGTCCTGACCAGCATACAGACACCTGATAAGGTGAGCTTCTGGGGACAAGCCTGAGAATGGAGCAACATATGACAAAAGAGGAGCAGACAGTATTATCTACATGGAAAGCTCTGCTCACCCAAAAAGGCGTAAAAACTAATGACTATGGGCTACAGTGAACGCTCTTGTGGGCTGCTCAGTGAGGGGTTTCAACAGATGCGGCAGTAGGATTTAGTGTTTCATGTTGGGAGAAAGTGTGGGAAAAGCTTTGGCATGCTGTCTCCACAGGATCTAGAGATGCTACTGAATTGGCCACTATTCAGTGTGGGCGGGGGTTTTGCAAGAAACAAAAGGTGAAGGCTCTGAGCTTTCAGTCAGCCAGTCAGGTGGCCAGTCAAGCCGCCTTCACCCCCTACAGAGCCCTCCATTCCAGCAACTACCAGGACCTTTGCAACGCCCAATTTGCTGCTGCCTAAAAAACCCTGCACAACTCCAAAGGAGTGTCTGGATAATTGGAAAACCCAGGTGCAACAATTAGCTGAGATGCGTTTAGTCGATAAGCCTTTGGAGCTGTCTGCCCATCCTGGGGAGGAGGCTTCACGCCATGCTGTGTCTGTGTCCACCCTTGCCTGATAGTAGGGACAGTGATGAGGAGGAAGACGATCTGTTAAATGGGAAGACATTCTGAAAGGGGGTCCCGCTTGCCTGACCAAAAGGCAAAGACTATACCCTGGACATTGCCTCCACCTCCGATAACCGTGCTGCTGTGGCAGCCAGGGCACTTTTGGCAGCATGAAAAAAAGCAGCTGAAGTGGGGGACTGGGACTTGGTGGAAACATTCAATTTTCCGTGAGATAACACCCAGATGGAAGTTGCCACCGAGCCCCCCAAGGATGATGCGATGGCTTATCGTCGCAGTTTTGCGAGGTTGGGTGCTGGAAATGAACGGGGGTGCAGAAAATGGCTGCTGAGAGGAGCTGCTGGAATTCTCAGGAGCTCCAAAATGTAAACAATCCAAGGCCAGATTCATTGTTGACCAGGGCCAAGCCAATGAGAGATAGTCATAGCACCTCTGAGAATCACATATAGGAGAAAACAACCCGGAAGCAGCTGCATTTTGCCACTGGAGAAGGGAGTGAGAAGATGTAACAAGCTGTGCAGACACCAAGGCTGGAGAGCGAGAGGAGGCGCCTCAGGTGCCAGAGAGAAAGATGCCCTTGCAGCCCATGGAGAAACCTCATGGAAAAGGCCGAGACCCCACCTGTAGCCCGTGGAGAGGCTCCATGCTGGATGGAGCAGGTGGAGACATAGAGAAGACACTGTGACCCTTATGTTGAAGCAAGCCCCTGCCAGCACTTGCAACCTACAGAGATGAGCGAGAGAGAGAATTGCACCCAAACAGGTTTGCTGGGGGGAGGCTGGCGACCCCGTGGAGGATTGGGACTGAGAGACATTGTGATTTATTGCTGCCCGACATAGCAGGGATCCAGGAGGAGCAGCTGATGAAGATATAAAGCCCTGGGGAAAGAGACTCATGTTGGAGAAAGTTTGTGGAGGACTGTCTCCCGTGGGTGGGATCCCACGGTGAAGCAGGGGGAGGGTGTGTGGAATGAATGACCCCCCCACCCGGCCAAGAAGGAAGCCAACTTGCAAGGAACTGACCGAAGCCCCATCTCCCAGTCCCTGCCCCCCTGTGCTGTTATTGGGGGGAGGAAGGGAGTGAAATCATGACTAGAGTGAAGTCTGCTAAGAAGGGAGTAGGGGGGAAGGAAAAGGTGTTTTAAGATCTGGCAAAGGAAAACAGCTCATAAAGAAGTAACCGAGAACCCCATTATTTTTCCTAGTCCCTGCCCCACCCTGTACTGCGAGCAGGAGGGGAAGAAGGGAGTAAAATCATGGCTAAAGGGAAGTCTGCTTATTATGGAGGTGTGGGGGGAAGGTGCTACTGAGAACCCCATTTTTCCCCAGTCCCTGCCCCACCTGTACTGCGAACGGGAGGGAAGAAGGGAGCAAGATTCTGATTAAAGTCTGCTAAGAAGGGAGTGGTGGTGGGAACGTGTTTTAAGATCTGGTTGCATTTGTTTTAAGATTTGCTCGTGCTCCCGACTCTGGTTTTCACTGTTCTTTTTAGTGTAGTGTAATAAATTAGAATAGTTCTTTCCTTCACTGTGTTGAGTCTGTTTCGCCCATATTGTTGCTGATCTCTCCTTGTCCTTATCTTGACTCCTAAGCCTCTTAATATATATCTTCTCCCCTGTCCAGCTTAGAAGGGGAGTAATAGACTGGCTTGGGTGGGTGTCTGGCCTCCAGCCAGGGCTAAACCACCACAAGCCCTCAAGCTTCATCAGATCATGTCGGGGTCACCATATATCGTAGAAACAGACAAAACACACCACTCAGTGATCAATGTGCTTCAGAATGCTTTATTGCAACTGCACAGGCTTTTTATAGTATCAACCAAACAACACATACGAACGCCATAGGCTAAATGGTTGTTTTTCACTTTTCTTATTGGTAATTTTTTCCCGCCTTCTTCTTGGCTCTGTGTGGTCTGCACACCCTGTCTCCATGGTCACCGTGTTCTGTGAACTTGTTACAAAGCTTTCAGCATGAGGGACTTCTCTATCTCAAGGGAATGCAGGAATATTGTCAAGGTCAGTCCCTTCTGCGGTCAGAGCCAGGTTGCTGGCAGGCCTGTTGCCTCCCACAACAATGCAGCACTGAAAATTCCTAAGTGGAGAGACCCAATCAAGGAAGGAAAAGAAACATGCTTTGCAGCAATCCTCCAAAGCTTGCTTTCTCCTTTTTTCTGACCCCCAATGGTATCTGATGACCAGGGAAGTACCTTGTCCAAATACAAAGCTATTGGATCCCTGAAGCAAGCTCCCCATCACTCCCCGCCCATGTAAACAGGATCCCATGCAGTTTCTCTGTCAGAGTCCTCCCTGTGTTTTCCCATTCGCCCTCCCATCGTCATCATTTACACATCCCTCTCATACAGAGTTTATAACCTCCTATGAAATGCCTTTATTTACAAATTGTCATCCTATTATAATCTGAAATCTTCCTGTGGGACTAGGGATATATATTTGTGCCAAGGATAAATATTTGCTTGGGAATTACTTTTTTTTAAAGTCACTTACTCTTGGTTTATTTTCAAGCATACCTCTTTTAATATTTTTTATTTGCTTTGAGCACTGCAGGGTGCTGCACCCTTTCCTTCCCAGACTCATTGGAAACATGAGATCCCCCTTTCTTACCTAAAAAACAGTATCCAGTCCTGGAAAGGACAAAGTTATCAGAGTTTAACACCAGGATGACAGCACTGAAGCCTCTGGAACAAAGCAGGCTGCCTGCCAGACTAGGAGCCTCCTAGCTCACCTTGCACATCATTTGACTGTGGCTGGCAGGGAGGAGGGAGCCAGCCAGCTTGGCACCAACCCAGGGGGTCTTGGCTTGGCCACCCATTCCAGCTCCTTTAGCCCCATGGGTTTTGTTGGTTTTTTTAAGGGGGATCGTGCCAAGTGTCCTCCCTCCTTCCCTTCTGGGGACATGGTTGGGATAGCCCACTCACTGCTGCAAGGATGCTGGGGACATCCTCTTCCTGGCTCTTGACTATTAGGTAATTAAAATCCTCCCAAGCAAATAGGACCTATTTAATTATTACTTTTAGGTGTTCTAGATAATTTTGATCCTTTCTAAATAGCCTTCCAGGATGGGGTTTAAAATCTAATAATGGCAGATGTGCTTTCCCCATTAAATGATGGGTGTTTCAATCCATTTCTATACAGCTCCATTATATCCATTTTTCCAGGCATCAACAGATTTTCCCAACCAAAAGGTGCCTTGAAAGCAGTTGACAATAAAATGCATAATATGATCCCACCACCCGAAAGTCATTCATGGTGGTCACCATGATCAGGACCACTCAGGTTTTATCCCACAACCTGTCACGTTTTAGGGACGAACGAGGACAAAAAGGTGAATTTTGGAAGTTAAGTGTCAATTCAAACCATACTCTGCTTGCAAAAGATGACCTCATGAGTGTCAGCAACTTGATCATTGGGGACATTTAAAATTTGATGGGGCAGAAACACTCATAGAGGAGCAGCCTCGGGCTGGCAAGGATGTGGGCTGCATCATTTCCATCCCTGCTGTCTGCCAGTGGGTACCACTTATACTAGAGTAACCAGTAATTTTAACCACATGCATTTCCCCACTTCTGGCATGGCGGGATGCCTATTTCTAACCACTGCAACCAAGACTGTAAACCTCACTGCTGGGTTAAAACAGGATACACACCATTTTAGGGTGCACAAGGAAAAATGGGATGTATGGAGCCCCCCCCAGCCCTGACCAGGTGCTTTAGGAGGGTAATGGGTTGCGTGGTGAGTGCTGGCTGGGGCTGGGCATGGGTGGATGTCAGCCCCACTACCATCCCCAACCAGCTTGAATGACCCACACCACAGTCTGGACGGCTGCCTACTGTCACAAAGGAGCTTCCTTTCCAGCACTTTTCAGCACTGAGATATTATTAACTGCTGAGGCACAGTCTCTATTCTTACCACCCTCACTTTTTGCCTAAATTGCTTTGTTTTCACCTCTTGTCAGCATGCCAAGGCCACTGCCTTGGCTCTGGTGCTGCTGGGGTACCGGCTGTGTCATGGCTGCTGTTGAGGAATGGGAGGACACAGAGAAGTGAATGGCCTGATCTGCACAGGGTTGAGGTTGGGGAAGGAGCTCTGTCACACAGGACTTTCGTCTGCTCGTCTGCTGGCTTTGAATTAGCCCCTTGGTTTGGGTTTGTTTCTGTTTTTAATTTATTCTTGGGTGTTGTCAGCTGCCTCTTTCTCTGCAGTTTTTCTTGGTTTTCTTTTTCTTTTTCCTCTTTCTCTTTCTTTTCAAGAAAAGAGCTTTTCTGGGCAACCATTGCAGAGATTTTCCATCCCCATCTGGATAAGGGTGGGGGCTCACATCCCCTGTGCATTGAACCTGCTGTAGGAGCCAGCCTTGGGAGGGGTCTTTGCTGATGGGTTTGAGCCATCAGTTCCATAATGCTTTTTCCAGGGTTTATTGTGCTATTGGGGTTGTGATGTGTTGTTTGTTAACAAATACCCCCTTTTTTCCCCTTTGCTTTTTTATTTTCTTTTTTCTTTTTCCCTCTTTTTTCCCCCCTCCCCTCTTTCGGGTAGCCATTTAAATACGTCATGATAACTTTCACCCTGTTAATTAACAGGAAACATTGGGACAAGACAGGAAATTACATCAGTCTTTTATGAGGAAAGAGACAAGTGAAAAAAAAATACAAGAAAATATAGTTATTAGTGAAAGGAAAGAAAGTGTCAGGGGAGGGGGAGAAAAGATAACCCCGCCCCATCCAATGGGCCCTGTTTTTCTGAGGGAGGCTGCTCTAGTACTTGATTTTATTTTTATTATTTTGAAAAATATTTGAATAGCAGGGTTACCTTTGCTTGAACATGACCCTCGAGCTTCCAAGGAATCTTTTTTTTTTTTTCTCCATGCCATTTATCAGCTTCCTTCCCCAAACTGTGAGGCCTAGGAAGCTCTTGGCCAGGAGAAGCTCTTGGTTTGGCTCCTCAGCCCTTCAAATTGGCCTCACCCAGTGTCATTATCTTGGTTTTAACTTGCAAGGGGAAAGAAAACCACAACCCTATAAGAGCTAGCTCAGCCCTTCTCTACCCTTTAAACCTCACTGCATAAAAACCCCTTCATCTACTTGTTTGGGTTGTACCAACAATAGTGAAGCACTGCAGAGTGGTTGCAAGAGGCCCCAGAGATGCTCTTGGTGATGCTCCTCCATGTGCAATGGTGGGTACCCCACTCTGTGGTCTTTCCTTATCCTCCCTTGGGGATGAAGTAAGATGCCTGGTGGGAGTGCTGTGTAGCAAGCTGTCTTTTGGGTGAAGTCCTGGCTCCTATGGGCTTTCCTGGCTTTTCCCTTAATATCTGAGCAGGTGGAAAAGCAGATTTCTCCATTAAATGAACAACTCGGAACAACTTCGGCTCTTAAGCCTTGTTGCAAATATGTACCTATATATGCACATAATAAGTGAGGCTATGGATGGCTATATATTCAACCAAATCTATTCAACCTTATATATGTATAGGTTATATATATTGAATATATTCAATGTATTGAATGCATTATATACTTATATATAAGTACATATAGCTTAGTTATTCTAAGTTATATATTATATAGAGTTAGTTATTGCCTTTCTAAATATAAAATGATATGTAGCATGTTGTGGTGGTTTAGCCCTGGCTGGAGGCCAGACGCCCACCAAAGTGGGTCTATTACTCCCCTTCTAAGTTGGACAGGGGAGAAAATATATATTAGGAGGCTTAGGAGTCAAGATAAGGATAGGGAGAGATCATCCTGTCATCATGGTAAAACAGACTCAACACAGAGTAAAAGGAAAGAAAACTATCTATTTTGAGCCAGGGAATTACAGGCTGATGAGCCTCACCTCTGTGCCTGGGAAGATCATGGAACACATCCTCCTGGATTACATGTTGGAGCACATGAGGGAAGAGCATGTGATCCGGGACAGCCAGCACGGCTTTACCAAGGGAAGGTCGTGCCTTACCAATCTGGTGACTTTCTATGATGGAGTGACAGCATTGGTAGATAAAGGGAAGGCAACCGATGTCATCTACCTGGACTCGTGCAAGGCCTTTGACACAGTCCCCCACCACATCCTTATCTCTAAATTGGAGAGATGTGGATTTGATGGGTGGACCATCCAGTGGCTAAGAAACTAGTTAACAGACCGTAGCCAAAGGGTGGTGGCCAATGGGTCTATGTCCAGGTGGAGGATGGTGACAAGCGGTGTCCCCCAGGGGTCTGTCTTGGGACCGGTTCTCTTTAACATCTTTATCAATGACATCGATGATGGAACTGAGTGCACCCTCAGCAAGTTTGCAGATGACACCAAACTGAGTGGTGTGGTCGACACCCTAGAAGGAAAGGAAGCCATCCAGAGGGATCTTGACAGGCTGGAAAGATGGGCCCAGGTGATCCTAATGAGGTTCAACACTGCGACATGTAAGGTCTTGCACTTGGGCTGGAAGAATCCCAGACATCGATACAGACTGGGAGAAGAGCTTCTTGAGAGTAGCCCTGCTGAGAAGGACTTGGGGATTCTGGTGGATGAGAAACTTAACATGAGCCAGCAGTGTGCTCTTGCAGCTCGCAAGGCCAATGGTATCCTGGGCTTCATTAGAAGAGGGGTGGCCAGCAGGGACAGGGAGGTGACTGTCCCTCTCTACTCCGCCCTCGTGAGGCCCCATCTGGAGTACTGTGACCAGATCTGGGGCCCCCAATACAAGAAAGATGTGGAACTCTTGGAGAGGGTTCAGAGAAGATGATTAGAGGGCTGGAGCACCTGCCCTACAAAGAGAGGCTGAGGAAGCTGGGCTTGTTCAGCCTGGAGAAGAGAAGGCTGCGGGGGGACCTCATTGCAGCCTTCCAGTACCTGAAGGGAGCTTATAAGCAGGAGGGGATTCAACTTTTTAAAAGGATAGACAATGGCAGGACAAGGGGGAATGGATTAAAACTAAAGGAAGGAAGGTTTACATTAGATATTAGGGGGAAGTTTTTTACAGGGAGAGTGGTGAGGTGCTGGAACAGGCTGCCCAGAGAAGTAGTGGATGCCCCGTCCCTGGAAGTGTTCAAGGCCAGGTTGGATGGAGCCCTGGGCAACCTTGTGTAGATCCAGGCCTGAGGTTTGTGGCCCTGCCTGTGGCAGGGGGGTTGGAGCTCTATGATCCTTGGGGTCCCTTCCAACCCATGGCATTCTATGATTCTATGATTCTGTGATTTATTATACTACACTACAAAAACAGTGAAAACTGAAGTCGGGAGCATGACCAAATCTTAAAACAACGCGACCAGACCTTAAAACACGTTTCCCCCCCCCTCGCTCCCTTCTTAAGAGACTTCACTCTGTGGCGACCGGCAGAGATCAACACACAATTCGATATGAATTTTAGTTGAAGCCATTTATTGGGTGAAATCACAGAGATTCTATACTTTTATTACTGCAAATGTGGCAAGCTAAAAAAACTGCTAATCGGTTACACACACTGTTCACACCGTATTGATTGGTTAGTAATTATAATGAGTTCTGATAAACCTATCTTCTAGCTAAATATTTTTTGTTTACCTTTAATGCCTATGGCAGAGCACACGTGGCATTGGACATGTTTACTTGATTGCCCCATTTGTGCAGTGGCCCACAATGCCAGAGAAGAGGCGTCTATACAAACATGGACATACTTTTACCCACCAAGTTCTGGGACATGTGTAACATCCATTTGCCAAACCTCTAGTGGGTCTGTGCCATGAGGATTCACATCCGGGGCAAGGCCACTGGTGAAGTGCAGACAGTCTGGGCACGACTGTACAATCCCTGACAAGTGGTATTGTCATTGAAGTACATTTTCAGATTGATGAAAGAATTCATGCGATCTCCGAGCTTGTGCAAAGCTCTCTACTGAGGGAGCAGTTCATGCTGGTGCTACCAGCCTGTCTGCTCTCTGATTTCCTTCTGCTAGACCTTGGGTTAGTCCAGTGTGGCTGCAAATATGGGTAATAAAATACTGATGCTGTTGGTTAGACAGTAGGAGCCATAATTCTTTCAACAACCTATACAATCTTTCATCTGAAATTCCTTTTAATAGTGCACGTTCCATGCGGGTAAGTATTCCTACCACATACAGTGAGTCACAGACTATATTAACCAGTTTGTCTTTCCACTTATCAAACACTTTTACAACCACCTGCAACTCCAACTGCTGAGTTGAGGCTTGGGCTCCTTTTAATATCAAATCCTGCCATTTTCCATTCTCTTGCCATGTACTTGCAGCCTCCTGAATTCTACCTCCTGCATCAGTAAATACTGTAATACCCCGAACCAGATGCCCAGACAACAAGGGCTTTTCTTCTATTTGACAGTTATGTGCTACTGTAGATTTTATGTGGTGCGTAATGCACTTTCACTTCCCCTGCATAGTCTAATAAAGCTATTTGCAGGTCAATACAGTTCCTCAAGGCCCAAGCTAAATACTCTGAAATGCGGGTTCTCTTTTTTGGCTGCATTGGCAAGAATACCCATTCTAATAACCTTAAGGGATCTTTGTCAATAGTCCACTGCATTATAATAGCAAATACATGCTCTGTTTGATTAATGACTGTGACTCCTATGTCCCAGTCAGGATCCCATCAATGGGTACTAATAACTTCCAGGGCCTTTTTAGCTTTTTCTGACAGGATTCTCGGTGCTCCTGCACCACCTCCTCCCTTTAGCAATGCCACTAAAGGTTCCAATTCCCTATTCATAATGCCACACAATGGTCTAACCCAGTTAATATCTACGAGCAGCTTTTGAACATCATTTAACGTGCTGACCTCAGCTCGGATCTCAATCTTTTGAGGTGTTATGGTACTTTTATCAATCTGCCACCCCAGACATTTCCACACTGGCTTCTTTTGAATTTTCTCAGGAGTAATCTGTAACCCCTTGCTTTTCAAATGCACTGTTAACTCATGAATCAAACTTTCAATGTCCAAGTTTTTTCCTGCAATCAGTATATCATCCATGTAATGATAAAATATTAGATCAGGATGTGCTTTTTGTACTGGAGCAAGTGCCCAGGCTACATAAGCCTGGCACATAGTTATGAATTTTTCATGCCTTGTGGGAGCACTACCCAATGATACCTTTTCATGGGTTCATTTTTGTTTATAGTAGGGACTGAAAAGGCAAATTTTTCATTAGCATCAGGGTGTAAAGGAATAGTGAAAAAAACCCAAAACCCCAATATTTTAAAAATTTTGGCATGTTCCACAGACTTGTGGAAGGCTTGATATGACTCTTAGTCAGTTGCTTCAGTATTAAATCTTGTAGGTGGGCAAGTGGTTTTGTGAGTAAGGAAACATTGATCAACCCACACGGGGATTTCTATTTTCCAGGTTAAATTTTTAAAGTAAGCTGTCCACTTTCAATGGTTGCTATCAAAAATCCTTTTGCTCTGTAACCAACCTTGCTCTCAGTTGATAAGCGCATCTCTGACCCTATAGCACATACGCTGCAAACTGATTCATCAGACAAATGACATTTTAAGACGCGAGTTGCCACATCTGCTCCGTGTGGATGGGGGGTGTGGATGGGGCGGGGGGGGGGGGGGGCGGTTGTCCGACTTCCGCGTTACTTTTGCCACGGCACCCGTCACCGCGCCACGCTCTAGCGGCTCTCAGTCGCTTCCCGCAGCGCCGCTTTTCTCCTGCCCCCACCGCGAAGGAGAGCACGATCCTGCCGACCACCGGGGCTGAGTCCTGGCTGAGCGCCAAGAGTCAGGGGAGCGCTAGGACCCTGGGTAGTCGTAGGACTGGGCGCCGTGCCGTCTCCATGCTCTCACCTCCCACCGGCCCGCTATCAACTTTCTCCACCACCCGGTCGTTCCCACGTAAACTTTTCTCCGGTAGTTTCTGCGATTGAGCAGAAATTGAGTTCCCTTCAGTTCGAATAAAAATACCGATATTTAGCTGTTTTTCCCGTACTGACCCCACCATACATGCCCAGGCTCCGATGAGCAGTCTCTCTGGAGTCTCTGAATCGTCAGGAGACAGTGATTTATGGTTGAGTTGGACGGGAGGTGTGGGTGGGAATGGTGGGTGTTGAGACGAAGTGGGTCCCTGATCTGATGGTAGGCAAGACAGATTCTGGGCTGTCTCTGTAGGACTTTTGTCCATGTCCATAGGCTCCTTGTCAGTGTCCATAGGCTCAGGAGGTGCCGTGGGGACAACACTGACCAGTGCATTAGTCTGTGTTTCTTTGTATTTGTAGTCTTCGGGTCGGGGGGCGGTCAGTCCTGGGACTATAGGCTCAAACACTTTAGCAGCAGGGCATGTCGTTGCTGCGAGAGCTTTAACAGCCCCAGAGACGGCTGTCTGCTTGGCTTTTATGTCCTCCAGAGTAGAAATCACAAGTTTCCAAGCAGCAGCAAGTCTCTTTACTTCCTTGTCTCCCCTACAGACCGCATCCCATAATTTATCCCCCACACCTTGCCAGGTGTTTACGCTGAGCACTAAGTGCAGTTCAACTAAAACTCCATGATCACGACACCACCGCAGCAGGCGCTTCAGCGTCACCTCATCATATTTTATGCCTCTCTTTGGAAGGATTTTTGCTAAAATCCTGACTATGGCCCTTTCCTCGCTAGATAACTTATTCCCCATAGCTGTAACAGCAGCTCACCTTCTCAGGTGTATTGCTGCAAAGTGTTGTTTTCTCTTTTTTTTCCGCTGTCCTTGATGCGCTGTCTGGCTGCTGAAGTGATTGTTTCCAGCTGCTTTTTCTCCAGCGTTTTGCTGACTCCCTCAGTTATGGTTTCAAGAGCTTGTTGGTCGCATTTTCAGGTCAAGTCAGCCTCGATCTCGTCAAGACGGGGTCACCATTTGTGCCAACCGACAGAGATCAACACACAATTCGATATGAATTTTAGTTGAAGCCATTTATTAGGTGAAATCACTGAGATTCTATACATTTATTACAGCAAACGTGGCAAGCTAAAAAACTGCTAATCGGTTACACACACTGTTCACACCATATTGATTGGTTAGTAATTATAACAAGTTCTGATAAACCTATCTTATATCTAAGCATCGTTAGTTTACCTTTAATGCCTAAAAGTATCCGCACACCTGCTGTTTTTCACCATCTTGTTATGGTTGGTTCTTAACATGTTCCATTACTCCCAAATACCTTCCCATAACTGCTTCTTGGTTTAGGGTAGCCTGTACCCCTATCAACAAGGCCGCTGTGTTTTGAGAATGGGATTATTAGGATCGTCTCAGCATGAGTAACTTTTCCTGTCTCATGGGAACAGAAGAATATTGTCAGGGCCGAAATCTTGGGAGAAGAGAGCCAGGCCGCCGGCAGGCCTGCTGTCTTCCCCGACATCACTCTAGTCATGATTTCATTCCCTTTATCCCCCCCACATCGTAGCACGGGGGGGGGGGAGGGGCAGGGACTGGAAAAATGAGGGTTTCCTTCTCAGGGAGGGAGGGGGCATTCATTCCACGCCCCCTTACCCTGCTGCACCATTGGGACCCACCCATGGGAGACAGTCCTCCACGAACTTCTCCAAGGTGAGTCTCTTCCTCCAGGGCTTTATCTCTTCATCAGCTGCTCCACCTGGATCACTGCTATGGTAGGCAGCAATAAATCACAATGTCTCTCAGTCCCAGTCCTCCACGGGGTCACAAGCCTTACCCCAGCAAACCTGTTGTGGCGCTAATCTCTCTCTCACTCATCTCTCTGTCTCTGCTTCTATTCATGGGTTGCAAATGCTGGCAGAGGCTTGCTCCATTGTAGGGTCACAGCATCTTCTCTATGTCTCCACCTGCTCCATCCAGCATGGGGCCTCTCCACGGGCTACAGGTGGGGTCTCGGCCTTTTCCATGGACTGCGGGGGCGGGGGGAAACACACCTGCTCCACCATGGGTTTCTTCAGGGGCTGTAGGGGCATCTTTCTCTCTGACACCTGGGGTGCCTCCTCCCCCACCCTCCCCGGCCTTGGTGTCTGCACAGCTCGTTACATCTCTGCACTCCCTTCTCTGGTGGCAAAATGCAGCTGCTTCCATATTTTTTTTCTCCTATATGTGATTCACAGAGGCGCTATGACTATCTCCGATCAGCTTGGCAACTTTGGCCTTGAATTGGCCGGTGTTTACAGTCTGGGAAAACTGTAACTGCTGCTTGCAAAAGCCATCTAAGCAGCACTACTACACAAAACTGTAACATATGTTTATAGATTGAATAGATTTTGTTTTTTGAGCCATCAACGGAGAAGCCGCAAGGAAGGACAAAAAACCAAAGCCCCGCGGGTTGGGATAAGGATAGTTTACTAAAACAACAGGAAAAGGTACAAAGAACAACTAACAACAGTGCTAACACTACTTTAGAAAACAGAGCACACGAACCGGGTGATACAAAATGCAACCTCTCACCGCAACCCGCAACTAGGCCGTGCCCGAGCCGCTGCCGACTCGGGGCCCAGCCGCCGCCGCGAAGCCACGGTTTTTTTCCGAGCCAGGGCCCGCGCCACGCCGCTCCCGAGCCTGGAAGCTGCGTTTGCCTCAGGCCGGAGCTGCACCCGCCCGCCCGCCTGCCCGCCTGCCCGCCTGCCCGCCTGCCTGCCCACCCCCCCTGCCGGACTCACACTTTTGGTGGGCTTTTTCTCCTTTATATCGAACATGACTATGATGTAATTGGTATGGAATATTCTTATTGGCCAACATGACCTGTTGCTAGGCTGAACCCATTACAGGTTGTAAAGAAAGTCAGGAGGAATGAAGGCAAGGGAGGGAGGGGAAAGGGGGGCAGACTTTTCCATCAGATCCGTGACTGGAATTTATTGGCAGGAATGCAGTAAATGCTCCAAATGCCAGCCCAGCTAAACAGTTTTCATAATTGTTAGAGTGACACACAAGCATGAAAAGGACTCTTGTTCCAACCTTGCTTTTTCCATGAGCAAGGGATGCTGGTCTGGGAAAGGGAGCTGGGGGAGGTAGCCTTTTTTTTTTGGGGGCGGGGGGTGGGGAGTGGAAAGGAAGAACATATTTACATCTGTTTTCAGTCTTTGGGGAGTATTCTAGATCGGTATGATGCAGGGGGAGGCTTTTTTTTTAATATTGAAATGAAAGCTGCAATGATGCCATGTGTGTGCATGGAATGCAGTTAGAGGAAAAAGAATCCTAATACACATCTGGGAATTAGGTATCTATTTGGGAATACTAGACTGCTCTGCCTCACTTTTTATTAAGGTCTTTACAAGATTTTAAATGTTACCCACATAGTTACATGTTGTCAGTGGAGAGCTATGGCTTTCCTGGGGGCTGTATCCCTGCCCTCCCTGGGACATTGCCAGGTACCAGGTGAGCCCCCCTCCTTGCAGTGATGGAGATTTATTTTTAATTGGAAAAGCATTTTAAGGTCTTCATCCTCTAAAAATGAGCTTGGTGGGTGTGTCCAGGAGGGCTGTGACCCCAGGGCTGGCGTGGCCTAGTGCCCTCAAGTGGCTTCAGTATCCGCATCTGTGGCTTATCCCTGCAATGGAAGGGTGATGGGCAGGATGCTGTCACAAGAGCCTGCAGTGCAACCCAAGCCAGGAGAGATAATTTGGCAAGCTCATCCTTGGGTATGTTTTGCATCATTCCAAGTTAGGAGGGCTTTGTGTGCTGGTTTATCTTTCTCAGAAGGTTTCTGGTTGAGATCTGAATTGGGAAGGGGTATGTGTTGGTACCTGCTGAGGATGAAGCATGGAGGTGTTTGATCATCTCTGGGAGCTGGGGTTGGTAACAGCCCTCAGTCGCATATTGTAATATATATAGAGAGAGATTCTTCCCTATTAATTTTGATTTAAAATTTATACAGGGAGTATAAATAGGACACACGCTCCCCAGTGGTGGTCTTCGACAATTCCCTTTGCCTGTTACTCTAGTAATTCTTTATCAGCCCAAAAGTATTCAATATTTTCCTGCTCATTCAAAACTCCTATTTTTTTTCCAGAATTAATGTTAGAATCTCTTGCAATCTTTCTGCTGCCTGTTGAGCCTCATGATCAGCCAATCTATTACCTTTTTCTGGTCAGTGTTACCTTTCAGGTGTCCTCAGTAGAGCATAATGGTGATCTTGGTTGGCAGTTGAACTGCTTCTAATAAGTGAAGTATTTCTCCTGCATGCTTAATGCTTCCCTTGACTTGTTAAAAGTCCATGCTGTTCCCAAATTGCTCCATGGACATGCACAACTCCAAAAGCATACTTAGAATTTGTCCGTATAGTTATCCTTTTTCCAGCTGCAAATTCTGATGCTTTGGTTAAGGCAATAATAATTTCTGCCTTTTGTGCTGAAGTTCCAATAAGTAAAGGATTTGATTCTATTACCTGGTCATTAGTGGTCACTCACTGCCTATCCAGGCTTACAGATGCCTTGCCGGACAACACTACTATCGACTGCAAACCAGGAATCTTGAGCACTTTCCAAAGGTTATTCTTTTGAATCAGGTCTCTTAGAATACACAGCTTCCGTTGTCTCCAAGCTATCATGCGTTAGTAGTTCGATTGTAGTTTCACTGAGGAAGGAAGCTAGATTCACAATGTTAGTTACTTCAATCAAAATATCATCAGGCTCCACAAAAATACCTTGATATTCCAGAAATCTGAATAGGAAAAGCTAATGATTTCTCTTTAGTTCCAGAACACAGTATGAGAGATCATTCCTGTCATCTTCTGTCCCAAAGTGAATTTTCGGGCTTCTTCAATGTTAAGTATTATGGCAGCTCCTGCTTCTAAACACCCTCTGCTCGCTGTCATCCTTCAGCTGTTTAGAGAAGTATGCCACTGCTCTTTTATAGGGTCCTAAATGTTGAGCCAGGACTCCCAGGTTTACTCCTGCTTTTTCATGTAAAAAGAGCAAGTCTAGAGCTCTCATTAGTTCCTTTTTAAGTGTATTAAAAGCTTTCTAGGCCTCTTTTGCCCAGTTGAGCAGGGTTAATTTTCAAGAGTTCATAAAGAGGCTTCGCTATTATTCCACAACTGACACCAGTTCACAATTCCGAAAAATGTTCTGAGTTCTTTTACCATCTGAGGGTCTTACAGATGGTTTCTTTTGCTCAGTATCCAATTCTCCTTGTCCTCCAGAAATTTCACATTCCAGATAGGTTACTCATTGTTGTACCATTTCAGCTTTCTGTTGAGAGACTCAATATCCATTTAGCCCCCAAAAATTCAACAAACTTATCCCTTGTATTCAGTCAGGCTTTGTTTCAGTGACTGTTAATAGGCCATTCACATACTGCAGAAAGATTTCATCTCTGGAGGGAGGGTCTCATGCTTCAAGTTTTCGTGCAAACTAAATCCCAAAGATTGATGGATTTATTTTTAAAACCTTGGGGTAACACTGTCAGGTAAGCTGGGTTGTCCTACCAGTGGTAGGATTTAAAATGCAAATAACTTTTCATTTTCTTTGGCTAATGGCAGGCAGAAGAAAGCATCTTTTAAGTCTAAGACTGTAAACCAAACCTGTGTATTCTTAAGCTTTGTTAGCAGTGTTGTTGCAGTTTTGTGTAGCTGTGCTTTTAAGATGGCTTTTGCAAGCAGCAGAGCTACAGCTCGCTGCAAGCCCTAGACATTAAACACCAGCCAACCCAAGGCCAAAGTCGCAGCCGACCAAAGCCTCACAAGTGTATAGTGTCAGAGAAGGGAGACTCAGACTACCATATGGTCCATCAGCAAGTCCCAATTTTTATTCAAGCAAGCCTTGGTTAAATACACTGCTCATGCATATTGCGAAAGTCAAGCTCACTATTGGTCAAGCAGATAAATGCCAGCCCATCCCCTCTTTGTTCTGTTTCCACATTCCTGAAGTTTAAACATCCTTTTATCGCATCCTGCAGGTGTCCGAGCGCCACCAATATCCAGTTAGTGCTAGCTACTGGGTCAAGCTGACCTAGAGCTAACACCCTACTTACACCATCTCAAGCAAATCCAGGCTGCTGTGTCCCTTCTCTGATAGCCAGCACTGAACCAGGCTCTCCACTGTATAGGGATTAGCTACCACCGGGTGCAAATCTTCAACAATATTATTTATTGCCCTGAGGTATTGTACTGTTCTATATGTTTCATTGGCTTTTAATTGGTAAAATAAGAGCATTATACTCTGATTCACATTCCCTCTAGAAGAAAAGGGAGGGGATCCTAGTTCATGCGGTTCTGGTATTTAATCCCCCCTTTTCGTGTACCTCACTCCCCTATTTTACAAGCAGAGCAGCATCTCTTCAGTTGTTTCTCTTTCTCTCTGTTTTTATCTTTTCCTAAATCCAATACTAAGGGATCCCATGGTATCGTAAACCCACACTCCCTCTGCCATTCCGAATCATCTCAGAGGGTGGAAAAAACCAAACATATCAGCCTAGCCAATTTTATCCCATTTCCCTTTTCTCTTAAAAATGCATTAATTGCAATACCTCAGCAAATTCTTTTTACTCACACTCTCACCAAGTTCCCCTCCGATATCTTTCCAGTGCAAAGTCACACAATCCAGAGGGCTTTTCTTAGGGTTTTTGCTACTTTGTCTCCCTCCCATTGTTAGTCAGATTTACCTCTTGATTTCCATTCTTATTTATAACTCAACTTCCATCTATCTGTCCAGCAATACTAACGAGAATGATACGGTTTCTCTAATACATTCACAGTTCCACACTGATAACACAAAAAATAAAAGCAAACCATAAATTTCTAGCAGGTAATTTTCTCTCACAGATACACTGCGACTCAGTCACTCAACACTCGCACCAGTTAACTATTTCACTCACACAAATTGTTCATCAAATCTAAATCACTTTTCCAAAGTCAGTTCCTTGTAACAATATCCAAAGCCAAGACCAATAAATCAGTACCATCAGAGCAGCGACTCACGGTCTCCTGCGTGACAGGCAGGAGCTCTCTCCCACTGACCACAGAGCAGGACGCTGTTACAGAAGTTTGCTTACTTAAAATTCTCAATCACACGTGCACAAGATCTTTATATGATAAATCCAAACCAGGACAATACTCACTCGATACAGTTATCAAGATACCGATTATTAGCAGCATTTACATGCTACTAACCAGGTGTATACAATCAGGCACTAGTAACCTGGTATACGATACTCGCGTGGGATGTCTCCCAACGACTTACGGTATCCCCGAACGACTGGTCTCCAGAAACCAAATACCAAGATACCCCAGTATACCAGATACAGCCGGGTATCCCCCAGACCAAGAGCTCAAATAAATTTAAAGGAATACCTTAAAAATCGGAGGATGGTTATTGTCTGCTCCCGCAGTGAGCCGAGTAGGGCGAGGAGTCCCTCTGGCAAATCCCGGATGGCGCCTAGGGAGTCCTGGTCCTTACCAGATCCTGCAGCCAAACAGAGAGGGTCCCATCTGGGGTGCCAAACTGATGCCTCAGAAAACCGGAATCAAAACTCAATAGTCTCGGTGACTTGCAGAGACGGGATCAGGAAACCCAAGGCGCAGATGGAACTGAACTTGGCGAGGGATGTTAAAAACAACAAGAAGGGAATTTACAGGTACACTGGCCAGAAGAGACAGGCCAAAGACAACGTACCCCCCTTGGTAAATGAGAAAGGAGAATTGGCTGCAACTGATGAGGAGAATGCTGAGGTACTGAATGAGTTCTTTGCCTCAGTCTTCTCTGGCAGCCAGGATTCTCATAATTCTAAAATCCCAGAACCTTGCATCCCTAGACCTCTAGGTGGGAACTAGGAGAGCAATTTTCCCCCCACTGTAAGAGCAGAGCAAGTCCGAAACTGCCTCATGAGACTGAATGTCTACAAGTCTATGGGGCCAGATGTCATGCATCCCAGGGTCCTGAAGGAGCTGGCTGATGTGGTTGCCGAGCCGCTCTCCATCATATTTGAAAACTCGTGGCTGTCGGGAGAGGTCCCTGGGGACTGGAAAAAAGGTCACGTCACTCCCATTTGTAAAAAAGGGAGCAAGGAGGACCCAGGGATTTACAGGCCGATGAGCCTCACCTCTGTGCCTGGGAAGATCATGGAACACATCTTCCTGGATTACATGTTGGAGCACATGAGGGAAGAGCATGTGATCCGGGACAGCCAGCACGGCTTTACCAAGGGAAGGTCGTGCCTTACCAATCTGGTGACTTTCTATGATGGAGTGACAGCATCAGTAGATAAAGGGAAGGCAACCGATGTCCTCTACCTGGACTTCTGCAAGGCCTTTGACACAGTCCCCCACCACATCCTTATCTCTAAATTGGAGAGATGTGGATTTGATGGGTGGACCATCCAGTGGCTAAGAAACTAGTTGACAGACCGTAGCCAAAGGGTGGTGGTCAATGGGTCTATGTCCAGGTGGAGGCCGGAGACAAGCGGTGTCCCCCAGGGGTCTGTCTTGGGACCGGTTCTCTTTAACATCTTTATCAATGACATCGATGATGGAATTGAGTGTACCCTCAGCAAGTTTGCAGATGACACCAAGCTGAGTGGTGTGGTCGACACCCTATGACGTACGGAAATAGACTCTATAACTCGAAAGTTATAAAGTAGGTATGTTTATTGCGCGCAGGGGCACGGGGGATCGCTCCACCACAAACGTGCTCACCGGAGCAGCGAAACTATCCCATACTTATACAATCAAACAATGAATATTCAACTAACGCCTATACATATTAATTACCTAACCCAGCCTACTCTCGCTACACATGCTAATTAGCTTATCAGTCCTTCGCGCTTGCGCAGATCTTTTAAAAAAATTGTGGGCAAGGGGTTCGGTGGTCTTTGGGCGGAAGGCTCCGAGTCTACCTCATGACATATTTTTTCACCCTTTGCCTGGAATGTGCTGGTCTTGATGTTTGCAACGTTCTTATCGGTCTGAGTTAGCGTATGACCTTGTTGACTGTCTGCTTTCCTCGGAATGTTTTGGTCCTAGTCGTACACCTATTATTCCATCCTCCAGTCCTTGCCCTTTATCTTTATCTTATCCTGGAAAGTACAAGGCTTTCAAGCTATTCTACATCATTGTCTAGCTATGCAAGAGTTGTTTTCCCTAATTGTGCTATACTATACATGTACTGTGATTCTATACCCCGGGTCAATTCTATAATTCTATATTCTCGGATCACCCTAGAAGGAAAGGAAGCCATCCAGAGGGATCTTGACAGGCTGGAAAGATGGGCCCAGGTGATCCTAATGAGGTTCAACACTGCGACGTGTAAGATCTTGCACTTGGGCCTGAAGAATCCCAGACATCGATACAGACTGGGAGAAGAGCTTCTTGAGAGTAGCCCTGCTGAGAAGGACTTGGGGATTCTAGTGGATGAGAAACTTAACATGAGCCAGCAGTGTGCTCTTGCAGCTCGCAAGGCCAATGGTATCCTGGGCTCCATCAGAAGAGGGGTGACCAGCAGGGACAGGGAGGTGACTGTCCCTCCACAGGCAGGGAGGTTGGAGCTCTATGATCCTTGGGGTCCCTTCCAACCCATGGCATTCTATGATTCTATGATTCTATGATTCTATTAAGCAGGTATCCTTTATTGCAGCGCTAGGCACACAGGGGATCGTTCCTCCAAATGTGTGCCCCCATTAAAGCCAAATTTCTCATATTTATACAGATTACCTCTACATATTCATTATAATTTCTAAGGAAAGGCAGGGTTATGCCAGTTTTTTCCAGGAAGTCATTTACATTATCTCCACCCAGATAGAGCATGCTCAATGACACTCAGGGGGTCTTCCAGTGGTCTTCAGGGATGAAGGCTGGTCATCTTCCTCTTTCTCAGCGCATGCTCTTTATGGTTTTCTCAGTGCTTATCTGGGCTCCCAACACCTTCACCGACTAGTTAGCTTTTCACTGAAAACAAGATATACTCTGTCTTTTAATAGGTCGTTAGTCTCATTATTTATGACTCCTCTATCTCCTACTTCCTCTAGTTTCAAGGCTGTTGCACTATTATGGTTAAGTTTTGTAGCCGCTTTCATGAAACATCTCATGTGATTACAGCCAAATTCTGCTAAAATTCAAAACTAATCTATTCCTAAAAACACACAATCTCTTACTTCATCTTCAACGCTGTTACTGTTGCATTGTTATGGTTAAGTTTTGCATCTGCTTATACAGTTACAGCTTTCTCTTAAACTAGTCTATTCTTAAAACTATGAAAAATCTTATATTAAAGTTATATTAATTGTCTCTTAAGCTACACCTATATCAATCCATTCAGCATGATTACTTTTCACTGAATCAAGCTCACAGGGTTGCAGCCATATTCTACTAAAATCCAAATCTATTCTTAAAACCACAAATTAAAGTTATATTAATTGTCTCTTAAGCTACATCTGCAGCAACCTATTCAGCATTATTACATTTTATTGAATCAGTTGGCAGCATCACTCTGTAAGGGTCTCACCCTTTGAAGCATCCACTAGTCCCACCTGACCACCAGGTTGGAGCTTGGGGATGGGATTCCAGTCCTACTGGTTTTTTGAACCAAAGGAAAAGTTTTCCCACAACTTAAGGGGTACGGAAGAGAAGCAGATAAAGAAGGGCCACAAAAATGATTAGAGGGCTGGAGCACCTCCCTTACGAAGAGAGGCTGAAGGAGCTGGGCTTGTTCAGCCTAGAGAAGAGAAGGCTGTGGAGGGACCTCTTGCAGCCTTTCAGTACCTAAAGGGAACATACAAACAGAAGATTAATCAGTTTTTTAAAAGGGTAGACAATGGCAGGACAAGGGGGAATGGAGTAAAGCCAAAGTAAGGAAGGTTTAGATTAGATATTAGGGGGAAGTTTTTTAGAGAAAGGAGTGGTCAGGTGCTGGAACAGGCTGCCCAGAGAGGTGGTGGATGCCCGGTCCCTGGAAGTGTTCAAGGCCAGGTTGGATGGGGCCCTGGGCAACCTTGTGTAGATCCAGGCCTGGAGGATGGTGGCCCTGCCTGTGGCAGGGGGGTTGGAACTCTATGATCCTTGGGGTCCCTTCCAACCTAGACCATTCTATGATTCTATGATAAGGCTCTTTTAATTAAAACTTCTAAAATAATTAGACTGACTGTACACTAAACCTAAGCGAAGAGGCTTATTTACTGCAAATATTATTAATTGATTTGGCTGGCTTATTCATCCCCACCCTTCCTCTAAGACTTTTCTCTGAGTTTAGATGAAATTCCCTCCACAAACTGTCCTGGTTTCAGCTAAGATGGAGTTAATTTACTTTTTAGCAGTGGATGGAATGCCACGTTTGGGTGTTAGGACAAAAGCAGTGCTGATAGACATCAGGGTGCTCTATTTGTTGCCAAGCAATCAATGACTTCTTTTCAGTTGTTCATATTTCCCTGCTAAGGAGAAGGGAGGGGACACAGCCAGGACAGGTGACCAAAGCTGGCCAAAGAGGATATTCCATGCCAATTACATCATGCTCAGTATAAAGGGGGGACTAGGAGAAGAAAAAAATCCTCCTCCAGGATTTGCGGTTTTTGGGGACGGTCGGGTTCCAGGACGGCTCTGGGTGGTACGGCCTAAGTTGTGTGGTTCAGTGAGAGATTGCTTTGTGTATTACCAGTTTTGTGTATCTTGTACTCTAAAGTAGTGTTATCACTGTTGTTCTGTTTTATCTTTTTTTCTGCTATTTTAGTAAACTATCCTTATCCCAACCCGCAGGGTTTTGGTTTGTTGGTTTTTTTTCTCCCTCTTTACATTTCCCTTTCTTTCCTCTCCTCCCTCCCCCCCCCCCCTCTTCCCGCCCCGCAACTTTCCTCCCCCCCCTCTCTCTTTTTGTTAAAAGAGCAAGTGACTGTGTGGGGCTCAGCTCTCAGCTGAGGCTAAACCACCACAATTTTGGCACCCAACGTGGGGCAGAAAGGTTGGGATAACGATAGATTTGACCCTAACCCAATTGCAATTAAGATAGAGCTGTGATAAGCACTGTTATTTAAGCAGTCTCTGGTCACAATGCTGTGGCATTTATTCACAAGGCTGTGGTCATGGTTGTGGTACTCAAACCGTTGCATGCTGCATGCAATCCTGGCTGGATTCTTTACCATCTCAGGGCTGCAGCTCTCGTTTTTGTTCCCGTACTTTGCTTTAGTGTATTTTATTATATCAGTCTATGATACAATAATATTGATGACCATGAGCTTAAGCTGGTACTTTTATGAGGTTTTGCTGTCCTGTCCATTCCTTGGACAGGGAGGGGTTAATAACGACAGCCGGTATGGTGGGGTCACAAAGGGGAATAACTACAGTGTTTTCTTTTCCTTTGGGCTAAATAAAACAACTCTTATAAGAGTCTTTGAAAATCTTCAATATCCCTGGGATATTCAAACTGGCATTTTGCTACTGGTGGGTTTGGTGCAGATGGTTCAGTTTTTGTTATACTTTAAGCACAGGGTTATGACTACCACTCAAGATTTTTCTCCGAGGCTGGTTAATCAAGACTGGCAGGGCATGTGGCAGAGTATGGGCAAGTACCTAGGCACTTTCTCACCCCCAGTGGTTTGGAACTTCACTCCTGAACAGCTACAAGACCCTGATAAAGTGACTGCATATTTGAAGAAAAAACTGCTCCCAGAGATGTACACCTTACAGCACTGTGCTAGGCCCTGGCCACTATCTACCAAACACTGCTTGACAGCAGGCAACACTGTCAGCACTGCCGGGGGAAAGGAAAGGAAACAGACTGGCAGATACTGCAGCTGCTGCGACCCCTGTGACCAGCGCAGCGGCTACTGCAACCACTGTGACTGGCACTGCAGCTACTACAACCCCCGTGACTGGCACTGAGGCTGTTGCAACCCCTGTGACTGGAACTGTGGCTATTGTAACCGTTCTGACCGACACTGCAGCTACTGCAATCCCTACAGCAGACATTGTCCATGGTCCAAAAAACCAACTGTAAGGTACCGGAATTATGCCTTACCAATTGCCAACAGAACCGACCCCCCTCTCTTCTCCTCTCACCTTACCAAACTTCATTCCTGTAACACTACATCACCACCGGTCAAGGCCCAGGCTTCCGAGAAACTCTTAGCATACATCAAGAGCCATTGTTCCACTGCCCGGAATACACATCGGGGGCCATTCACACCTCAGGAGAGCCATTTGCACATCGGACATTCCGTCATCCACCCTGGAGCATTCCTACAGGCCAGGTGGAAGCTTGTAGTGAGACAAAGGAGCGATATCCCGATAAAAAGGGGTGCAACGAGAGGCAACGGGCTTCCTCCTCTCTCTTTATCTTCATACTTCGTCATGGAGGGACAACGAAGGGAGCGCTCTCCCATCCCATCGGACCCAGAGAATACTCTGCCATCGGACGGAATGCCGTAGCCTCGTGGTGGTAGATATAGCCTCCCCTCACCCCTCTTCCCTTTTTCCACTCTCTCTCTCTCTCTTTCTATCTCTCTTTTTCACCCCCGTTTTCTTTCTTCCCCCCTTTCCCTGCACGCTTCTTTCTAAATAAAACAACCTTCACCTTGACTCCGTTTCGAGTCTCAATTCTGTTCTCCGAGAATTTCATTAAGAACTTATCACGATAAAACACCTAGTGATTGGACATCACTCAGGGGTTAAGCCCAGCCGCCCCCAGCCACCCAGAGCGATCTGAGGTTCGGCTGGAACGCAAGGGGGTTTAGCCTCTGTCAAACCAAAGTCTTGTCTAGGTTGTGGATCGTGACATTAAAATGGCGTAGTCAGCAGGATTCTCGGAGAATAGAAAGGTGTGTAACTATGTTGTGTCCTCCTGAGAGTGAATAGGGGAAATCTGGATACCAAGCTGTGGCCCTCTCAGGATGTATTGCCCCTGTCAATTCTGTACGCAGGCTGCGTGGTTCTGTGTGTGTGCTGTGTGGTTGCTGCGTGATTACGGTTTGTCCTCCTGAGAGTGAATAGGGGAAATTTGGATACTAACTGTGGTCCTCTCAGGATGTATTGCCCCTTTGAGCTTCTAAGTGGGCGGGGAACTCTATAGACACTTAAAAGTGTGGCCCTCTTAGAATGTATTCCCCATTTGAGCTTCTGAGAGTGGGGAGCTGGACACTTAAAGTGTGGTCCTCTCAGGATGTATTCCCCTTTGAGCTTCTAAGTGGGCGGGGAACTCTATAGACACTTAAAAGTGTGGCCCTCTTAGGATGTATTCCCCATTTGAGCTTCTGAGAGGGGGGAGCTGGACACTTAAAGTGTGGTCCTCTCAGGATGTATTCCCCTTTGAGCTTCTAAGTGGGCGGGGAACTCTATAGACACTTAAAGTGTGGCCCTCTTAGGATGTATTCCCCATTTGAGCTTCTGAGAGGGGGGAGCTGGACACTTAAAGTGTGGTCCTCTCAGGATGTATTCCCCTTTGAGCTTCTAAGTGGGCGGGGAACTCTATAGACACTTAAAAGTGTGGCCCTCTTAGGATGTATTCCCCATTTGAGCTTCTGAGAGGGGGGAGCTGGACACTTAAAGTGTGGTCCTCTCAGGATGTATTCCCCTTTGAGCTTCTAAGTGGGCGGGGAACTCTATAGACACTTAAAAGTGTGGCCCTCTTAGGATGTATTCCCCATTTGAGCTTCTGAGAGGGGGGAGCTGGACACTTGAAAGTGTGGTCCTCTCAGGATGTATTCCCATTTTTTGCAATTACTGTGTAATAAACCCTGTGAGTAAAGTGGATAGGGGAAATTTTGATACCAAGGTGTGGACAATATTACCCCTTTTTGAGTTGTATAGAATGGCTGCCCCTAAGGCATCCAATGTCCAAGGAAATGTCCCTTCCTTGGCCAGAGGAATAGATGTTATACGACCTTCTTGAGATGCACCGATAACAAACCACCAAACAAACAAACAAACAATCAAACTGCTGAAAGTGGGACAGTGGAAAGACACCCAAGGAAAATAATACAAAATTAACGTGCTGGATTGTTCACTCACTTTAACTGTGTAGGCGGAACCCAAGAGGGGCCCGTCGATTTTCATTTCATTTCAGAGGAGATCCCCGTGGGAACAGGACCGAAGACAGGAGAACCAACGCATAATTTTAATAATTTGTATTTTTTGTAATGATTTTGTAATCTCTGTTAGCTTGGTATGGATTTGCAGATCAAAATAGCAACTATGTTATTTTGGTGTCTTATATAGACTACAACCTCTAGAGCAATCATCTTTCCACTACAAGACTATAGGAATGAAGACAGTGATATAAAAAAATTCTGTTGTACAGCTGGCTGAACAAATAGCAAATGTTTACAACCTCACAAAATGCTGGGTATGTGGAGGACCATTTGGTCTATCAAGTTGGCCATGGGCAGCTATACCCTTGCTACCAAAATGGCTAGTGAATAGATATAGTGAGACAAAAGGCAAAATATGGGAAGACCTATGTTCAGACATATCCTGCTGTGAAAATACTACAACAGAATCCCTGTATTGTTGCATTTAAAGTGACCCCTTTGGGTTAGAATTCACTCCTTATTTTGACCCTTCTCCTCAGGTGGGATGTTGGAGAGGACCCTTTGCTAATGTGTCAGTGGCCTGAAAAGGACACTATTGGATACGTGGTAATCATGCATATAAATCACTGCCAGCAAATTGGTCAGGAGTGTGTTACGTTGGGGTGATCCGTCCTTTGTTTCTCTTACTTCCTGAAACTGGTGAAGATCATTTAGGTATTCAAATATATGATGATTTGAAACGAGAAAAAAGATCTGTCATTGACAACTCCCTCACTGACGGGAGTAACCAAACCTGGGGTAAGGACAGATGGACCCCCCAACGTATCATACAACAGTATGGACCTGCAACCTGGAATCCTAACAAGTGGGTTAGTGGTGCTAGAGAACCTATCTATAACCTCAATCGCATTATCCGATTGCAAGCCATATTGGAGATTGTTACTAATCAAACACTGAGGCCCTTGACCTATTGGCAGATCAAGCAACTCAAATGAGGAATGCAATTTATCAACATTGCATGGTTCTCTACCACCTACTAGCCAAAGGGCGGGATCTTTGCAAAACTGAATGTTCCCGATTGTTGCTTAAAATTGCTGACAATGGCAAGATAGTTGAACAAATTACTGCTGAAATACAAAAATTAGCCAGTGCTAATTTGGGAATGTTGGAATGTCGATATGTTTTCCTGGCTTCCAGGAAGTCACCGGTGAAACATATTTCACTTGCTGTGTGGTTTAGCTACCCTGTTTCTACCATGTGTTATCCCATGTTTTATTCAATTAATTCAATGTGTTGTTGCCAATATGCAATTTGTATCCACCGTGTCACCTGATGGAGGTAAACAAATTCGACCTGTACATCAATCTGTATCATCCACCGTAGAAATTGTATAAGATGTTTTACCTTCTTGATGTGTACCAAGAAAATAATTGCCAGGCATTGGCCTTGCTTAGAGTTTGTATTGTTGTAATGTTTTAGCTTCATAGTAAACTTTCTGCTCTCTCTATCTCTATCTCTCCTTTTCACCCCCAGTTTCTCTTTCTTCCCCCACTTTCCCTGTAAGTTTGTACTCTTTCTATCTTCTTTTTCTGTTGACAATGTTAAGTCACGGGGTGGTGTAAGGTACCGGAATTATGCCTTACCAATTGCCAACAGAACCGACCCCCCTCTCTTCTCCTCTCACCTTACCAAACTTCATTCCTGTAACACTACATCACCACCGGTCAAGGCCCAGGCTTCCGAGAAACTCTTAGCATACATCAAGAGCCATTGTTCCACTGCCCGGAATACACATCGGGGGCCATTCACACCTCAGGAGAGCCATTTGCACATCGGACATTCCGTCATCCACCCTGGAGCATTCCTACAGGCCAGGTGGAAGCTTGTAGTGAGACAAAGGAGCGATATCCCGATAAAAAGGGGTGCAACGAGAGGCAACGGGCTTCCTCCTCTCTCTTTATCTTCATACTTCGTCATGGAGGGACAACGAAGGGAGCGCTCTCCCATCCCATCGGACCCAGAGAATACTCTGCCATCGGACGGAATGCCGTAGCCTCGTGGTGGTAGATATAGCCTCCCCTCACCCCTCTTCCCTTTTTCCACTCTCTCTCTCTCTCTTTCTATCTCTCTTTTTCACCCCCGTTTTCTTTCTTCCCCCCTTTCCCTGCACGCTTCTTTCTAAATAAAACAACCTTCACCTTGACTCCGTTTCGAGTCTCAATTCTGTTCTCCGAGAATTTCATTAAGAACTTATCACGATAAAACACCTAGTGATTGGACATCACTCAGGGGTTAAGCCCAGCCGCCCCCAGCCACCCAGAGCGATCTGAGGTTCGGCTGGAACGCAAGGGGGTTTAGCCTCTGTCAAACCAAAGTCTTGTCTAGGTTGTGGATCGTGACACCAACCCACACCAGTGTCTGTTGCTCCCATACAAAAGAGGAAACACACGAAGAAATCAGTTTGCATAGTGACGGATGATGATGATGATCAAGCGGGGCCATCTCGAGGATATCAGGATGAGGCAGAACCAGAGGTTGTTACCCGATCCCTGAACCTGAGTGAGGTTCGAAAAGATTTCAGCCGCCACCCAAGTGAGCACATTATCATTTGGTTGCTCTGATGCTGGGATCACGGGGCCAATAGTCTGGAATTAGAAGGCAGGGAGGCCAAGCAGTTGGGAACCCTAGCTAGAGAAGGAGGTATTGACAAGGCAATTGGGAGGAGGCCGGAAATCCTCAGCCTCTGGAGGCGACTGCTGTCAAGCGTGAAGGAAAGATATCCCATAAAGGAATATATTACCTGTCAGACACCCAAGAGCAACAACATAGAGACAGTTGTCCAGCACCTGAGAGAATTAGCTGTACAGGAGATCATTTATTATGATCTGCACAACACACAGCTTCACGCTGATCCTGATGAAGTCCTATGCACCCCAGATATATGGCGTAAGGTTGTACAAAGTGCACCATCAGGGCACACGAATCCACTGGCAGCAATGTACTGGAATGATGAGGATCCACCAACTGTATATGACATGGCATGCTGACTCCGGAAATATCAAGACAATGTTTCACTTTCGGTCATCGCAGCAACGACTTGCCAACAACATGTCCAACTCCCAACCTGTGTGGAGCAATGTTGCAGCTACTGGGAGAAAGCGTCCATCATCCCAAGAGGGAGAATACAGAAGGTACACACCACGATCCACACTGTGGTCTTACCAGTTTGACCATGGAGAGGACATGAGGAAGTGGGATATGCAGCCCACCTCAGCCCTTCGAGTACGAGTAAATGAGCTGCGAGGTAAAACAATCGCACGAGATTCTGCCAGGAAGAATGCTGCACCAGTTTCTATCCAGGAGCAATAGAGGGGCCCTGCCTCCAGCCAGGTGGAGGAGAGGGATAATCGGATTTATTGGACTGTGTGGATCCGATGGCCTGGAACATCAGACCCACAAGAGTATGAGGCTCTAGTGGATACCGGTGCCCAGTGTACTCGAATGCCATCGAATTATGAAGGGACAGAACCTGTTTGCATTTCTGGAGTCACAGGGGGCTCCCAACAGTTGACTGTGCTAGAGGCTGAGGTGAGCCTAACTGGGAATGACTGGGAGAAACACCCCATTGTGACTGGCCCAGAAGCTCCATGCATTTTAGGTATAGACTATCTCCGGAGAGGGTATTTTAAAGACCCAAAAGGATACCAGTGGGCTTTTGGAATAGCTGCTTTGGTGACTGAAGAAACTGAACAATTGTGTGCCTTGCCTGGACTCTCAGAAGATCCAGCTGTTGTGGGGTTGTTGAAGGTCGAAGAACAGCGAGTGCCAATTGCTACGACGACAGTGCACAGGCGGCAATATCGTACAAACCGAGATTCTCTGATCCCCATCCATAAATTGATTCATCAACTGGAGAGTCAGGGAGTGATCAGCCGAACCCACTCACCCTTTAACAGTCCCATATGGCCAGTGCGGAAGTCCAATGGAGAGTGGAGGCTGAAAGTAGATTATTATGGCCTAAATGAAATCACTCCAAATATGAGTGCTGCTCTGCCAGACATGCTAGAGCTCCAGTATGAACTGGAATCAAAGGCAGCCAAGTGGTACGCCACAATTGACATTGCAAATGCTTTCTTCTCAATCCCACTGGCACCAGAGTGCAGACCACAGTTTGCTTTCACTTGGAGAGGCGTCCAATACACGTGGAATCGTCTGCCCCAGGGGTGGAAACACAGCCCCACCATCTGTCATGGACTAATCCAGACTACATTGGAAAAGGGTGAAGCCCCAGAGCACCTGCAGTATATTGATGACATCATTGTATGGGGCAACACAGGAAAGGAAGTTTTTGAGAAAGGAAAAAGGATAATTCAAATCCTTTTTAAAGCTGGTTTTTCTATAAACAAAAGTAAAGTCAAGGGGCCTAAGCGAGAAATCCAGTTCTTAGGAATAAAATGGCAGGGTGGGCATCGTCAGATCCCAATGGACATTATTAATAAAATAGCAGCTATGTCTCCACCAAGTAACAAAAAGGAAACGCAAGCTTTCTTAGGTGTTATAGGATTTTGGAGAATGCTTGTCCCAAACTACAGGCTCATTGTGAGCCCACTCTATCATGTAACTCGGAAGAAAAATAATTTTGAATGGGGCCCTGAGCAGCAGCAAGCCTTTGAGCATATCAAATGTGAGATAGTCCATGCAGTAGCCCTTGGACCTGTCTGGACAGGGACAGACATTAAAAATGTGCTCTACACCACAGCTGGGGACAATGGCCCTACCTGGAGTCTCTGGCAGAAAACACAAGGGGAGACTCGAGGTCGACCGCTGGGGTTTTGGAGTCGGGCCTACAAAGGATCTGAGGCCAATTATACTCCAACAGAAAAGGAAATACTGGCCGCTTATGAAGGGGTTCGAGCTGCTTCAGAAGTGATTGGAACTGAAGCCCAGCTCCTCCTGGCACCCCAACTGCCAGTGCTGGGCTGGATGGTCAAAGGGAAGGTCCCTTCCACACACCATGCAACTGATGCTGCATGGAGCAAGTGGGTTGCACTAATTACACAGTGGACTTGAATAGGAAACCCCAGTCACTCAGGAATTGTGGAGGTGATCACAGACTGGCCAGAAGGCAAAGATTTTGGGATGTCACCAGAGGATGAGGAGGTAACACACGCGGAAGAAGCTCCACCCTATAACAAACTGCCAGAGAATGAAAAGCGATATGCCTTGTTCACTGATGGGTCTTCTTGCACTGTGGGTAAGCATCGGAGATGGAAAGCTGCTGTATGGAGTCCTATAAGACGAGTAGCAGAAGCCACTGAAGGAAAAGATGAATCAAGCCAGTTTGCTGAGGTGAAGGCCATCCAATTTCAGCTAAGATGGAGTTAATTTACTTTTTAGCAGTGGATGGAATGCCATGTTTGGGTGTTAGGACAAAAGCAGTGCTGATAGACATCAGGGTGCTCTATTTGTTGCCAAGCAATCAATGACTTCTTTTCAGTTGTTCATATTTCCCTGCTAAGGAGAAGGGAGGGGACACAGCCAGGACAGGTGACCAAAGCTGGCCAAAGAGGATATTCCATGCCAATTACATCATGCTCAGTATAAAGGGGGGACTAGAAGAAGAAAAAATCCTCCTCCAGGATTTGCGGTTTTTGGGGACGGTCGGGTTCCAGGACGGCTCTGGGTGGTACGGCCTAAGTTGTGTGGTTCGGTGAGAGATTGCATTGTGCATTACCAGTTTCGTGTATCTTGTACTCTAAAGTAGTGTTATCACTGTTGTTCTGTTTTATCTTTTTTTCTGCTATTTTAGTAAACTATCCTTATCCCAACCCGCAGGGTTTTGGGTTGTTTTGGGTTTTTTTTCCCCTCTTTACATTTCCCTTTCTTTCCTTCCCCCCCACCGCAACTTTCCACCCCCCCTCTCTTTTTGTTAAAAGAGCAAGTGACTGTGTGGGGCTCAGCTCTCAGCTGAGGCTAAACTACCACACAAACCTTCTCTTTAGCAGGGCAGCATGAAAAGCTGAAAAGTCCTTGGCAACAACTGAATACATCAGGGTGTTATCAGCACTGCTCTCAGCCTAACTCCCAAACACAGTACTGCACTGGCTGCTAGAAAGAAAATGAACTCTATCCTAGCCAAACCCAGGACAGCTGTGAAGAAATGGAGAATAGGTATGGGATCCAGGAGTAAATAATATATTTATTTTTGGCCCTACCATAGATACACTAAGTGACCTTGGGTGCATCCCTTTGCCCATGAGTAGGGACCTGGACTTTGGCACCTCTGGTTGCCCATCAGTACAGCTGGACAAGCAGCACATGCCTATCTTTTTGATCTTTGCAGGTGAAAATTGCTCCAGAAGTGTTAAATATTGAATAGAGAAAATAAAGACCTGCTTTCTAATTAACCCTGAAACCTGTCTGGATGCTGTCCTGTGCAGCCTGCTCTAGGTGATCCTGCTCTTGCCAGGGGGATTGGACTAGATGATCTCCAAAGGTCCCTTCCAACCCCTATAATTCTGTGATTCTACGTGCAAATATGGAAAATACAGAAATAAGCATAATGATGCAGATAAAAATGTGCAAGATACCTGGGTTTGGGAGATGTTTTGTAAGGGGGGAAGAGTGATACCCACAGCCTGTGCCACTGTGGATGCACATATAAATGTCAGCCTGGAGCAGAAACCTGTCCCAAAATCTACTAGAGTTGCTGCTAATCCATGAGGAGAAATAAAATCTGTTTGAATCAGAATCATGGAATGGTTTGTGTTGGAAAGGAGCTTTAAATGTCATCTAGTACAACTTCCCTGCCATGAGAAGGGACATAATCTTCAACCAAATCAGCTTGCTCAGAGCCCTGTCCAACCTGAAGGAATGTTTACAGGGATGGGACAGCTACCACCTTTCTGGGCAACCCGTGCCAGTGTTGCACTGCCCTCATCATATAAAAAAAAATATTTTTATATCTTGTCTGAATCTACCCTCTGTTAGTTTAAAAACATTAACCCTTGTCCTATTGCTACACACCCTACAAAAAGTGTCTCCCCATCTTTCTTATAAGCCCTCTTTAAGTATAGGAAGGATCTGTATTAGGAATTGCATTTCTATAATGAATTTGTATCATGTATAACGTAAAATAGAATCATAGAATGGTTTAGGGTGGAAGGGAGTTTAAACAATCCCTCTCCGTCTTTCCTGTAGTCCCCCTTCAGGTACTGGAAGGCTGCAATAAGGTCTTCCCAGAGCCTTCTCTACTCCATGCTGAACAAGCACAACTCTCTCAGCCTGTTTTCATAGGAGAGGTGCTCCACAAATCTGATCATCTTTGTGGTCTCCTCTGCACTCACTCCAAAAGCTCAACATCTTTCTTGTACTGGGGACCTCAGAGCTGGATGCAGTACTCCAGGTGGGGTCTCATGAGAGCAAATCAGAGGGGCAAAATCACCACCCTTGACCTGCTGGTCACACTGTTTTTCATGCAGCCCAGGATACGGTTGGCATTCTGGGCCGCAAGTGGATGTTGCCAGCTCATGTTGAGCTTTACATCAATGAACGCCCCCAAGTCCTTCTCCTCAGGGCTGCTGTCCTGGGTTCAGCCCAGCAGCAGGCTGTGTTAGCCCTGAGAGTATTCCATACCAATTGCATCATGATCCGACAGGCTGCCCCCCCCCCCCCCCCTTTGCAGGGGCGACTTCGGACCCAGGCACGGGAAGTCCCGGTCTGGGCAGACGCAGTGCCAGTTCCAGTTCCGGGGGAGACTCCGGACCTATCAGAACCTGCTCCGGGCACGGGAAGTGCTGGTCTGAGCAGGCGTGTGGGAGTTCCGGTTGCTCTCTCTCTCTCTTTCGGGATCGGCGTGGCAGGCAGTGGTGAGGGGGGTGCTCGGGGGTGCTGGGCTCGGGGAGTGCTGCGTTTGGGAATCTGAATCGGTTCAGGCATGGCTCAAATGACATAGTGTGGTGAGAGGTTTGCACTGTATATAATAGCACTGTAGTTAGTTGTTTTCATACTTTTCCCTGTTGTTTAGTAAACTATCCTTATCCTAACCTTGCAAGCCTGTGGTTTTTTTTCCCTCTGGCTCTGCAGCTCCTTCGTTCGCCCATCCTCCACCTCTTAAAGAGGTAGGGGGGCTTTTTGGTCTGACCTTTGTGGCCTCAGTTTTCCGCTGAGGTTAAACCACAACAACTTTTGGCGCCCAACGTGGGGCGAAGGGGGACCCCCAAGGGGGGCAAAAAGGTTGGGGTAACGATAGATTTGACCTTAACTCAATTGCAGTTAAGATAGAGTTGTGATAGGTACGGTTATTTAAGTAATTTCTATGTACAATGTTGTGGCATTTACTCTTAAGGATGCTGCCATGGTTGCCAACTCGTGGCATGCTGCATTTAATCCTGCCAGGATTCGTTACCATCCCGTACGTGTGTTTAGTGTATGTTGTGATAACAGCCTATGATTGGATAACGTTGAAGTTCATGAACTTAAAAGAGTACTTGTATCAGCTTTTGCTGTTCGGTACAAGGAGGGATAAAACAGGCCTTGTAAGAGTGTTTAACAATTTCCAATATCCCTGGGAAATTTTAACTAGCATTTTCCTACTGTTGGTTTTGGTGCAAATGGTTCTGCTTTCGATATATATATGTATATATATTAGGCACAGGTTTATGAATACTACCCAAGAGTTTTCCCTGAGGCTGGATAAGCTTGAGTGGCAGGGCAAATGGCGAAATATGAGCAGGTACCTAGGCACTTTCTTACCCCCAGTGGTTTGGAACTTCACTCCTGAACAGCTACAAGATCCTAATAAGGTGACTGCATATCTGAAAAAGAACTGCAGTGGGCTCCCCAGAGAAATACGCCCTACTGCATTGTGCTGGGGCTTGGCTACCATCTACCAAACACTGCTTGATAGCAAGCAGCACTGTCAGTACTGTCAGCACTGCCAATGGGAACAAGGAAATGGATTGGCAAATACTGTAGCTACTGCAACCCCTACAGTAGACCTTGCCCCTAATTCAGAGCGTCAGTACTGTCAGGGGGAAAGAGGAAATGGATTGGTGAATACTGTAGATGCTGCAACCTCTACAATAGACCTTGTCCCTAATCCAGACCGTCAGTACTGTCAGGGGGAAAGAGGAAATGAATTGGTGAATACTGCAGATGCTGCGACCTCTACAATAGACCTTGGTCAACCCACACCAATGTCTGTTGCTTCCATTCAAGAGAGGTGTCAGCACTGTCAGGAAGAAAGAGGAAAAAGACTAGTACATACTGCAGATATTGCAACCTCTACAATAGACCTTGGTCAACCCACACCAATGTCTGTTGCTCCCATTCAAAAAGGGTGTCAGTGCTGTCAGGAAGAAAGGGGAAAAAGAACAATTGGCAACGCAGCGGCAAACCCATATGGGCTGCTGACTTATGGCAAGATATTGCTACTCGATTAGAGAAGCTTACTGTAAAGGTACGTCATGTGAACGCCCATGTACCTAAGAGTCGGGCCATGGAGGAACATAAAAACAACCAGCAGGCAGATAAGGCTGCTAAGATTGAAGTGGCTCAAGTAGATTTGGACTGGCAACATAAGGGTGAGTTGTTCCTAGCCCGATGGGCTCATGATACTTCAGGTCATCAAGGAAGAGATGCAACATATAGATGGGCTCGAGATCGAGGGGTGGACTTATCCATGGATGCTATTGCACAGGTTATCCATGAATGTGAGACATGTGCCGCAATCAAGCAAGCTAAGCGGTTAAAGCCCCTCTGGTATAGAGGACGGTGGATGAAATATAAATATGGGGAGGCTTGGCAGGTTGATTACATCACTCTTCCACAGACTCGCCATGGTAAACGGTATGTACTTACAATGGTTGAGGCAACCACTGGCTGGTTGGAGACATATCCTGTACCCCATGCCACTGCCCGGAATACAATTCTGGGCCTGGAGAGGCAAGTCCTATGGCGACACGGCACCCCAGAAAGAATTGAGTCAGATAATGGGACTCATTTTCGAAATGCTCTCATAGACACTTGGGCCAAAGAGCATGGCATTGAGTGGGTGTACCACATTCCTTATCATGCACCCGCTTCTGGGAAAATTGAACGATATAATGGGCTTTTAAAGACCACACTGAAAGCAATGGGTGGTGGAACATTTAAACATTGGGATACACATTTAGCAGAAGCTACGTGGTTAGTTAACTCTAGGGGATCTACCAATCGGGCTGGTCCAGCCCAGTCAGAATTCTCACATACTGTAGAAGGTGACAGAGTCCCAGTAGTGCACATGAAGAGTATTTTGGGAAAGACAGTTTGGGTCATTCCTGCGACAGGCAAAGGTAAACCCATATCTGGGATTGTTTTTGCTCAAGGACCAGGTTGTACCTGGTGGGTAATGCAGAAGGATGGAGAAACTCGATGTGTACCTCAAGGGGACTTGATTTTGGGTGAGAATAGCCAATATCATGCTAAATAATTCACTACTGTTTTATTGTTGTTATAGATACTGTATGTTATACTAATGACATTACAGCTAGGGTCATCGGTGCCGTGATGATGGAGTGAAGACCAGCCTCCCAAGAACTCTTTCTTTTCTCTTTTGTAATAAACACCTCTGACCCACGGACTATGAGCATGGATGATGCCAGGTGCAGTGTTCGAGAGCCTGAGATACAGCATTCAACAATCCAGTGGCACGTACGACTCTTCATACCCTGAGAGACTGTTGTAACAGAGGGACCAGTGAGCCTGAGAATCGTGGACTGAATGAAACCGACCGACTTGGAGGAAACGTCCACAGATTGAATCTATACGCACATACATGCGTGTGCATGTGTACATGCATGTGTGTGGATGCGAGAGACTCCCTGGACCCAAAGAAGGTTGCTGGTCCTGCTCATGATGTAAATGGTATGGAATAAGGGGTGGATAATGTCCTGGGTTCAGCCCAGCAGCAGGCTGTGTTAGCCCTGAGAGTATTCCATACCAATTGCATCACGATTGGACAGGCTGCCCCCCCCCCCCCCCCCCTTTGCAGGGGCGACTTCGGACCCAGGCACGGGAAGTCCCGGTCTGGGCAGACGCAGTGCCAGTTCCAGTTCCGGGGGAGACTCCGGACCTATCAGAACCTGCTCCGGGCACGGGAAGTGCTGGTCTGAGCAGGCGTGTGGGAGTTCCGGTTGCTCTCTCTCTCTCTTTCGGGATCGGCGTGGCAGGCAGTGGTGAGGGGGGTGCTCGGGGGTGCTGGGCTCGGGGAGTGCTGCGTTTGGGAATCTGAATCGGTTCAGGCATGGCTCAAATGACATAGTGTGGTGAGAGGTTTGCACTGTATATAATAGCACTGTAGTTAGTTGTTTTCATACTTTTCCCTGTTGTTTAGTAAACTATCCTTATCCTAACCTTGCAAGCCTGTGGTTTTTTTTCCCTCTGGCTCTGCAGCTCCTTCGTTCGCCCATCCTCCACCTCTTAAAGAGGTAGGGGGGCTTTTTGGTCTGACCTTTGTGGCCTCAGTTTTCCGCTGAGGTTAAACCACAACAGCTGCTCTCAATCCATTCTCTGCCCAGCCTGTAGTTGTGCATGAGATTGCATCAACCTTTATGCAGGCCCTCGCACTTCGCCTTTTTGAACTTTATGCAGTTTGCATGGGCCCACTTCTCAAGCCAGTCCTTTTTGGCGCCCAACATGGAGCTCGAAGGGTTGAGTAATGGTACATCTGACCTGATCTGTTAAAAAGCTGTAATAAGTGTTTATCATGTTATTTAAACAGGTGCTGGTAGCTGGTTTTTTTTGGTCACCTGGCTGTGGTATGTAAACCCCCACCTGCTCTATGTAATCCCTGCCCTGTTTATCACTTTGGGGAGGGGGGATCTGGATTCTCATCTGCCGTGATGGAGAAAGACGGGACACAGCTTGATGCAAGCAAAAGTCGATTTATTGTAAAGAATCATTCCTTTTTATATGCTCTGAAGACTGGGATGCTTTCTTTCAAACATACGGTGTTCGTGGGCTACATCTGATTGGTCAACGTTTTGCAGTTGCAACAGCTTCTCTATCTTATCATGCTAATAGAACTTCTAATACATATCAGACTGTATGTGTTAGAAATGACAAAAGGTCCTAAACCAAGGACTCCAGGTAGAAACATTAGTGAAGCAGTAATTTATTATACGGTCTTGCAAGATTGGGTGACCCAAAAAGTAGGCACACTTTTGGTCAGAGCCTGCAACCTTTTTATACCATGTTCTTGTACATTATTCATTACTTGTCCCGCTTCGTATTAAGATGAGTTCTAGGAAATGATTTCCATAAACTCCTCCCAATCATGGTGGTAGTGTTGCATCATGGTGGTAGGCTTCAAGTTTTCCTCCTTCCCCCATTTAACTATGGATTTTCACGGGATTAACGACGGCGCCTTACAATACTCATTGCATGTCTGGCAGATTTTCTTTACCATAGGTGAAGAAAATTAAAATGCATGAATCTCTTTGTCTAGGACAACCGCTTACCTTAACTCTTCCCGGCAACTGACATGGCCTAGGGCTGAGGGAAGTCAAAGCTTGAAACAGGTTTTAGATAAACCTGTTGGTTGAGCTTTGTCTCCCCCAGCTACCTTTTATGGGAGAGGATGGTTCTTTTCCATAACAGCAAAACTTAATACTCCCTTTTAGTTCTCCATTTTACAAGTCAGTACAAAAATTACAACAACCCATTTTGGTTTGCAAAAGCAACATTTCCAATATTTCCCACAATTCCCCCCTTCTTTTCTTTATGCTCATTGTTGTCTTTTGCATATTTTCAAAGTCCTATTTCATATGAAGCTTCTAACCTGGCCAACATTGCTTCACATTCTTTTTCCTGAGTTTTTTTATTATCAGTTTCTTGTTCCTCTAGGAGAAGCATGTTATAAGGTGGTGGTCCCAAGGGCATCTTTTTAGTTATTGCTGTTTCTATTATTCTTTGTATTAGACCTCTAACACAAGGGATTATACAACACTCTATGGCTACTAACATCCCTGTTACCACTACCAGAGAAGTGAAAATCGACACCACCATTCCCTTCCATTTTCCAAACCAAGATTCCAACCACCCAGTAAGAGAAGTATCTATTCCTGAGTTCTCTGCTAGCTCATTGGCCAACGTGGTAAGACCTTGTAAGGCTCTAGTAATTGTTCCATCAGGAGCAGTATTATTTGGTATAAAGGTGCAACACTGTCCCCCTAACATAACACATACCCCTCCTTTTTCTGCTAGCATCATATCTAGGACCATCCGGTTTTCCCATGTCATTCTGCTATTTGCATCCAATTGTTCAGATATTCCTTTAACAGCATCCCTTGTATGATTTATAAATCTTTGTTGATTATAATAGATGTAATTGATCCAATCTACATTTTTGTTTACTGTAACCCACCAAAAAAAGGATGATTCAAACCCTGCAGCAACCTGATTCCTGGCTTTAAATTCATCGGGAACTCCTCGAGGAACTCCAATTGAGTCTATGTATATTCTGTCATCAAAGGAGGTTCCCAATATGCTCCTTTTGGTCCTAATTTTTTTCTCTTTAGAAGTCTCATCTTCTCTAAATGCCAAGGTGAATGGGATAGCCAATTGTACTATAGCACAAGTGCCTTTCCAGTTGGATGGAAGAATATTCCTCAGAACACTTCCTCCACAATACCACCACAAGTCAGCTCTTGGAATCTGTAATGATGAATAGTTCCCACCTTTAACATTAGTCACATTCAACGTTCTCTTACATCCTGTGAACTCCCCTAAAAATTGTGTAGCCACCCTGCCCTGTCGTGAGAGACAAGCAGTGTGGTTTCCAACTACACTTGTGAGAACAGGGGGTGTTTGTCCTTTTTCAGCAAGGCTGGGAACAGAAGTGAGAGTGTTTTACAGGTATCATTTCCCCAAGCTGTTTTTTCCTGGTATAGTGCAATAATGCACTCCATGCCTGTGTGATCGTTGGACCATCCTAGGGGAAAAGGCACAACTTGTGGTTTAGGTCTACCTGAGGCACATGCATAGCAATTACTCTTATTTAAACTTTTCACAGTGTATTTTACCCATTCCACCCAGGCATTAGTTTCTCCATATCCTGTTTCTACTTCAAATGTTTGTCTCAAATCCTCAATTTTTACTACTTTTACAATGGTAGGATCATTAAAAAAATCTTTCCACCCCTGACCTAGGTTTCTGAGTACTTTTCCATTCTCCATCTTTATTTGAACTCTTATTTTCAAATTTTTCTACCATTATTCTGAATCGCCCCAATGGATCTTTCCCAGTGACCTCTATCCCTAGTCCATAGGCTCGAGTAACCGTATTGTTAGCATTATTAATAGTAATTATTATAGGATTACACCCTCCCCCTTCCTTACAATTGTGGGTAGTGTGTCCTTTTGAGATTGTTATCATCTGTTTTAGGGGTTTCCAATACCAATTTTCTCAATTTATATCTGCGGTCCATCCATTGACCTGAGTTGTCCAAACATTGCTCCAAGAGGGGCAAGGATAACCCTCCCAGTGAAGTGTCCCACCTTGTACTGGTTCAGGACACATGCTCAGCACTGCTCAGTTCTTTAGACCCCCATGATCCAAAATTTGACAAGCATCAAACATGATGTTCTGAAGCCCAGTCCCTTCTGGAATGCTGAATTTTAAGTTCATTTGATTATTAAGGGGTTTTCTAGCATGACCCAGCATTCCTATTTTCATTATAGTGAAGTATAAGCACCATGTTAACATTATTTTGAACATTTTCAACCCTTATACCCTTCCCCCAAAACAATAAATACTAGTGTAATAAAAACTAAACAAAATCGCTACTACAAAAACAATACTTCAAACTGTCTTTAAATTACTGTTTCTTCAGTTTGATGAGCAAAGGATTCTTGGTGGGCTGTCAAACGTTTGTCCTCAGGCAGCTGTTCCACCGGTCCTTGGAGCCAGGTGTAATGAGTCCATCCTTTCTCAGTAGTTCTCACAGCAGTTCCAGTTGTCAGTAGAACCTGGAGCTTGGATTCCTTCCATGACTTAATCAGAAGCCATTCTCCAGGTCAGATATTATGGGCTGCAAATTCCAATGGTGGAGTTTGTGCAATGAGTCCCTTACTCCTGAGAAAGGATAAAGAAGAGGACAGCCCCAGTATATAGTTCTTAAGTATCTTTGGTTTCAAACCTTGGGATTTTTCTGATTTCACCCATATAAGGCAAGTCAAACAACATTTCTCTAAAATTAACTTTGATAATTGTTAATCCACATTTTCAAGTATTCCATACCTGGGACCAGGATATATTTCAACCTTCCTATGGGTGGCAATTCATTGAAATCTACTTGAATACTTTTTCAGGTCTTAAACAGGGTTCTCTTCCCCCTTGAGGCTGTTTCTTGAGAACCGTTTTATTTATCTTTTTACAAGCAATGCACCTTTCACAGATTTGTTTAACTATAGTATAAATTCCTATGCATCCATACTTCCTTAGTATTAAATCACATATTGCTTGTACCCCCCCCAAAGGCTCCCTTGATGTAAAATGGCCATTATTTCCCTTATGATTTGTTTATTTAGCATTTCTCGTCCATCTGAGAGAATCCACTTCCCTTCTTCTGTTTCAATAGCTCCCAATTTCTTTAATTCCTTTTTCTCTCCTTCAGTGAAAATTGGAACCTCCTTGGGTTCAGATACACAAGGAGTAAGATTACACAACTTAACAAATTTAGGCCCTAAGGCAGCTTCTTCGGCTACCTCATCTGCTAGTCTGTTCCCTCTAGCTTCCAAAGAATTCCCTTTTTGATGCCCATTTACAGGGAATGCAATTTCTCTGGGTAGGAGTAAATTCTTCAAAACCTGTTTCGCCAGTTCCCAAAGCACCAACTCCTTTCCTTTACTGTTAATTAACCCTCTTTTATTCTGTATTTTTCAAATGTTTGAACTACCCCAAAAACACCTTGAATCAGTATAAAGCATAGAATTTGCATATCTGGGCAGACCAATTGTTAAGTAATCTTCCCAATTCTTTCATTCCCAAAGTAACATCTGTAATAGTCCCATTTGAGCATATCCAAATTAACTGATGTGGAACATAAAGAGTTAAGTCATCATAATTGCCCATAGGTTGAGGGATCTGACAGGAAGATTTCTTAGTATATTCTATTCATGGCTGGATGGGGTGGCTTTGTGTAAGTTTGACACAAGCAGATGGCACTGACCAAATGCCATACCACAACCGTTTTCTAGGTCCCCACCAGTGATACAATTTATAATGTTTGTGCAATTCCACAGGTGTTATCACATCAGGTTGTGTTGACACCCTGTGTGAGGCCACCAGGGGTAGCAATCCCTCCTGTCATCTCTCCTCCCCTCATGGGTTTGAGACCATAAGCATTTGGCAGGTGACCTTTGCATTACATCGACCCATATACATGAATTCCTGGGTGTTGAAGGAAATTCAAAACACCACCGTATGTTTACTGGTTCCACATACCTCAGGACCAAGAGCTTTCTTTCCCCAGTGTGGCTTATTGCCATTTCATATATCTATCCATGGGTGTCTGGATCACGGCTGTTTGCCTCTGCATCCCAAAGTTTTATTGTCCCAACAAAGGGAACATAAGAACAATTTAGGCTCCAAATGGAGGTTTGATTTAATGTATTATTAAATGGCCACTTCCATTCAAAAGTGTCCCCAAATTATGGACAAAGCCAATCTAAATTTTTACCCATGTCCACAGGAAGTGTTGTTATAGGGATCCCTTGGGTAGGGGTATGTGGTAAAGGCAAACTGGTAATCACATGAGAAAAGTTAAGCATACAAGCAAAACCTTGTATCACTTTATAGGTCACATTGTCTGGTTCAGTGTTATTTATAATCAGAGAACCATCAACATGTTCAGAAGCTCAAGGCTGTATATTCCATATACCAGATTTTTTACAACTACAGCCATGATGTAGCACTTATTAAAACTTGAGTTACAAACAATTACTCCTATTGAAATGAACAGACAAACAAAACAGACAGACAAAACTAGGACCAGAAAACCAGAACTCCCAGACTGTACTTCAGGTTTCAGTATTTCTTCAATTTCTTCCAGGTACAGTTCATATTTCAGACTTATACCTATGAGGTCTCCACCCCATATCTTCTCAGCTGTCCTTTCTCTTACTGCAGCAGTCCTGTGATTAAAAGAGAAGAGACCAGCACGAACGTACATACGCTCGACAGTGAATTGGTTAGAAATTTGGTATAATTCACCTTTTAGGATATCATATTTCTTCAATATTCTTGCCAGTGCACTATGGGCAATGGCAGGCAAGTGTTTGTATCCTTGGGGAAGGTGGTTAGAGGTATATTGTGTATCCTCCCAAGTGAACACAGATTGATGTTTACCCTCCTCTAGAAGAGGAATCATCATATTTAGCTTGCATTGGGCCGACTGGTTCAGCAGTGCCAGCACCAGCAGCTGAGTGGCACTGCGTTGTTTTGATTCCCTGCGGACTGCTGTTACTGTCAGCAGTCCCCTCCCGTCTATGGTGCCTACTGACCACACTGTACCCTTAACAGGGTGCTCTGGCTGCAGTATCACAGGTTTGTAAATCTTTGATCACCTCTGTGATCCCCTCCTTAGCAGCAGATGGTAAAGGATATTGATTAACGTTTGTTATTCTGGAAGGAGGTGACTTTAACAGTTTCCATAAGTTCTGGCACTTCACACAGCAGGGATTCAAAGCTCCACACTGTCTATTAGGTAGTTTCCAGACTTTGAGTATATTACTTCAGTATGGACCAATGACAACCTTTATTTTAGACTTTTGTTTTTTTTCCCTGGAGACCAAACACACAGTACTAATTGATCTTTTCAGGGACTCCAGTTACTCCTATTCATCAATTTTCTCCTGGGTAGCGGCCAGTCCCAACCTTTTGGCTGATAACACTTATTTTAGCTCCCGTATCAATCGTGAAATTTACAGGTCTGTGCCTGGGACCAGCGGTTAACATAACACGTAGATCAGTGTGCTGGTCAGGCCATTCCAAGGTGGATATTACTCGAGTGGGTCGGCCTGAAATTCCCCTCGCATATTCTAGTTTAAAATCCATCAGATCCTCCCTCATTTCTGAGCAAAGACTGACTGGCAGGCACAGAAGACTTCCCCCTCCTATGTTTTGCTGGTATTAGAAAATTTCATAAACTTGCTAGTTGGCTGCTCCACCAATTTTACTAACGTACGAATAATCTGTGAATTGCCCATTTAGGGCTGGGGGAAGTGCTAATGCCCTTCACCACAGATCATTGGACCGAGGATTCCTTTGTCGAGGGGGGGTGGGGATACTTCTCAAAAAAACGCCAAACCAAACCCGTGCCTGGCAAACCCAGAGCTGCAAGTTTTAACTTTCCTCTAAACATCCTATTTTTGTGCCATAAGTAACAATTTCTTGTAATAGTTCCCCCCCATGTTAAAACAGGCTGTTGCTGCTGGTTGGGGTAGCAAGTATTAGGATCAATTGCTCGCAGAACTTTTTTTTTTCCTTTAGGCTTTGCACATAGATTTTCAGGGCTTCAGGGAGACCCCTAATCAGTGGTTTAAGGTGGATCAGATCTCCCGGAGAGGCAAAGGAATACCCTGCCTCCAACACTCATACATGGCTTGAATACACACAGCCTTTTTGCAGTGATTCAGCCAGCCAAGAGAATTCAGTGGAACCAGCAGTTTTTCACCCAATCCTGTCCCTGGGTTGAGGGACGAGATCAGTACATCTCAAAAATATCATATAACTTACTAGCTATCCCTTTGGCCAGCGAAGAGAGATTACTATAGATATTGGCTGCCTTAGGGGCGGCCATCCTATAATTACTCAGTTTACCTACAGATTTTACAGGGGCAATACATCCTGAGAGGGCCACAGCTTAGTATCCAAATTTCCCCTATTCACTCTCAGGAGTCACATCATAGTTACAGGTTACGTTACAAAACTCAAAGGACAACATCATACACAAACCACACTGTTCACAACACAGGCAAGACCCGTTCCTGCTCCTGACCCAGAGACTCGAAAGCTCTCACACAGTCCTCCTCCCATACGCCACCAAGTAATTCCACTTTTCAAATCTCCACAAACCATTCGCTCACAGTCTTAGTTGTCAGTGTCTCAATCGTCCCAGAGTGTTCAGGAGTTTGTTGATCAAAGAGATGATCGGAGTCGTCACTGGATGGTTGTGGCTGGGATTCATGGAAAGGTCGTACGTTCTTCACCGGAATCCACCTGGGGCCTTTTTCTGTAGAGACACAAGCATAACCTCTTCCCCATGTAACAAGAGGGTACGGCCCCATGATCTTACCTGTTTCTGGATCACTGTCCTGGGTTCAGCCCAGCAGCAGGCTGTGTTAGCCCTGAGAGTATTCCATACCAATTGCATCATGATCAGACAGGCTGCCCCCCCCCCCTTTGCAGGGGCGACTTCGGACCCAGGCACGGGAAGTCCCGGCCTGGGCAGGCGCAGTGCCAGTTCCGGGGGAGACTCCGGACCTATCAGGAACCTGCTCCGGGCACGGGAAGTGCTGGTCTGAGCAGGCGTGTGGGAGTTCCGGTTGTTCTCTCTCTCTCTCTTTCGGGATCGGCGTGGCAGGAGGTGGTGAGGGGGGTGCTTGGGGGTGCTGGGCTCGGGGAGTGCTGCGTTCGGGAATCTGAATCAGTTCGGGCACGGCTCAAATGGCATAGTGTGGTGAGAGGTTTGCACTGTATATAATAATAGCACTGTAGTTAGTTGTTTTCATACTTTTCCCTGTTGTTTAGTAAACTATCCTTATCCTAACCTTGCAAGCCTGTGGTTTTTTTTTTCCTCTGGCTTTGCAGCTAGCTCCGTTTGCCCATCCTCCACCTCTTAAAGAGGTAAGGGGGCTTTTTGGTCTGACCTTTGTGGCCTCAGCTTTCCGCTGAGGGTTAAACCACAACAACTTTTGGCGCCCAACGTGGGGCTCGACGGGGGACCCCCAAGGGGGGCAAAAAAGGTTGGGATAACGATAGATTTGACCTTAACTCAATTGCAGTTAAGATAGAGTTGTGATAAGTACGGTTATTTAAGTAATTTCTATGTACAATGTTGTGGCATTTACTCTTAAGGATGCTGCCATGGTTGCCAACTCGTGGCATGCTGCATTTAATCCTGCCAGGATTCGTTGCCATCCCGTACGTGTGTTTAGTGTATGTTGTGATAACAGCCTATGATTGGATAACGTTGAAGTTCATGAACTTAAAAGAGTACTTGTATCAGCTTTTGCTGTTCGGTACAAGGAGGGATAAAACAGGCCTTGTAAGAGTCTTTAACAATTTCCAATATCCCTGGGAAATTCTAACTAGCATTTTCCTACTGTTGGTTTTGGTGCAAATGGTTTTGCTTTCGATATATATATGTATATATATTAGGCGCAGGTTTATGAATACCACCCAAGAGTTTTCCCTGAGGCTGGATAAGCTTGAGTGGCAGGGCAAATGGCGAAATATGAGCAGGTACCTAGGCACTTTCTTACCCCCAGTGGTTTGGAACTTCACCCCTGAACAGCTACAGGATCCTAATAAGGTGACTGCATATTTGAAAAAGAACTGCAGTGGGCTCCCCAGAGAGATACGCCCTACTGCACTGTGCTGGGGCTTGACTACCATCTACCAAACACTGCTTGATAGCAAGCAGCACTGTCAGTACTGTCAGCACTGCCAAGGGGAACAAGGAAATGGATTGGCAAATGCTGCAGCTACTGCAACCCCTACAGAAGACACTGCCCATAATCCAGACCATCAGTACTGTCAGGGGGAAAGAGGAATTGGACTGGCGAATACTGTAGATGCTGCGACCTCTACAGTAGACCTTGCCCCTAATTCAGAGCGTCAGTACTGTCAGGGGGAAAGAGGAAATGGATTAGCGAATACTGTAGATGCTGCGACCTCTACAGTAGACCTTGTCCCTAATTCAGAGCGTCAGTACTGTCAGCACTGCCAAGGGGAACAAGGAAAAAGACTAGTATATACTGCAGATATTGCAACCTCTACAATAGACCTTGGTCAACCCACACCAATGTCTGTTGCTCCCCTTCAAAAAGGATGTCAGTGCTGTCAGGGAGAAAGGGGAAAAAGACTAGTACATACTGCAGATATTGCAACCTCTACAATAGACCTTGGTCAACCCACACCAATGTCTGTTGCTCCCATTCAAGAGAGGTGTCAGTGCTGTCAGGGAGAAAGGGGAAATAGACTAGTACATACTGCAGATGCTGCAACGTCTACAATAGACCTTGCCCATAATTCAGAGAATCAGCCCACACCAATGTCTGTTGCTTCCATTCAAGAGAGGTGTCAGCACTGTCAGTGCTGTTGGCACTGTCAGGGAGGAAAAGGAAATAGACTAGTACATACTGTAGATACTGCAACCTCTACAATAGATCTTGGCCAACCTACACCAAAGTCTGTGGCTCCCATTCAAAAGAGGAAACACACCAGGAAGTTAGCTCGCGTAGTGCCAGATGATGATGGTGAACAACCGGGGCCATCTCAAGAATGTCAGGATGAGGATGATGGTGAAAAACCATTATCTCAGGAATGGCCGGATGAGGATGATGATGAAAAGTCAGGGCCATCTCAGAAAAGTCAGAATGGAGCAGGGCCACCTCAGAAAAGTCAGAACGGGGCAGGGCCATCTCAGGAAAGCAAGAATGGGGCAAAGCCATCTCGAGCAGGTCAGGATGTAGGAGAACCAGAGATTGTTACCCGATCCCTGACCCTGAGTGAATTGCGTGAGGTGCGAAAAGATTTTGGCCGCCGCCCAGGTGAGCACATTATCACTTGGTTGCTCAGATGCTGGGATAGCGGGGCCAATAGTCTGGAATTAGACGGCAGGGAGGCCAGGCAGTTGGGATCCCTGGCAAGAGAAGGAGGTATTGATAAGGCACTTGGGGAGGGGTCACAAATCCTAAGCCTTTGGAGGCGATTGCTGTCAAGTGTGCGGGAAAGATACCCCATGAAAGAATATATTACCTGTCTGAAACCCAAGAGCGACAGCATAGAGACAGTAATCCAGTACCTGAGAGAATTAGCTGTACGAGAGTTGATTTATTATGAGTCGGACAACACAAGGCTCCCTGATGATCCTGATGATGTCCGATGCACCCCAGACATGTGGCGTAAGGTGATACGAAGTGCACCACCAGGGCACACAAATTCACTGGCAGTGATGGAATACGAGGAGATGTTTCCACCAACCGTATATGAAGTGACCCGCCGACTCCGGACTTATCAAGACAACGTTGCACGCTCTGTCATTGCAGCAGTAGAGCAACTGGTTAAACTTAAACTTGACGAACACATGGCCAACTCCCAACCTGTACAGAGCGATGTTGCAGCTATCTGGAAAAGTCATCCATCGTCCCAAGAGAGAGAAAACGGCAGGGACACACCACGAGCCACACCACGAGCCACACGGCGAGCCACACCCCGAGCCAAATTGTGGTTTTACCTGCGTGATCATGGAGAAGACATGAAAAAGTGGGATAAGAAGCCCACTTCAGCCCTTCAAGCACGAGTAAAGGAGTTGCAAGGTAAAGCAAAAGCACGAGGTTCTGCCAAGAAGAATGTTGCACCAGTTTCTATCCAGGAGCAATAGAGGAGCCCTGCCTCCAGCCAGGTGGAGGAGAGGGATAATCGGACTTATTGGACTGTGTGGATCCGATGGCCTGGAACATCAGACCCACAAGAGTATGAGGCTCTAGTGGATACCGGTGCTCAGTGTACTCGAATGCCATCAAATTATGAAGGGACAGAATCTGTTTACATTTCTGGAGTCACAGCGGGCTCCAAACAGTTGACTGTGCTAGAGGCTGAGGTGAGCCTAACTGGAAAGGACTGGGAGAAACACCCCATTGTGACTGGCCCAGAAGCTCCGTGCATTTTAGGTATGGACTATCTCCGTAGAGGGTATTTTAAAGACCCAAAAGGATACCGGTGGGCTTTTGGAATAGCTGCTGTGGAGACAGAAGAAACTAAACAGTTGTGTGCCTTGCCTGGACTTTCGGAAGATCCAGCTGTTGTGGGGTTGTTGAAGGTCGACGAACAGCGAGTGCCAATCGCTACGACGACAGTGCACAGGCGGCAGTATCGTACAAACCGGGATTCTCTGATCCCCATCCATAAACTGATTCGTCAACTGGAGAGTCAGGGAGTGATCAGCCGAACCCACTCACCATTTAACAGTCCCATATGGCCAGTGCGGAAGTCCGATGGAGAGTGGAGGCTGACAGTAGATTATCGTGGCCTAAATGAAGTCACTCCAAACATGAGTGCTGCTGTGCCGGACATGCTAGAGCTCCAGTATGAACTGGAATCAAAGGCAGCCAGGTGGTATGCCACAATTGACATTGAAAATGCTTTCTTCTCAATTCCACTGGCACCAGAGTGCAGGCCACAGTTTGCTTTCACCTGGAGAGGTGTCCAATACACATGGAATCGTCTGCCCCAGGGGTGGAAACACAGTCCCACCATCTGTCATGGACTAATCCAGAGTACATTAGAAAAGGGTGGAGCCCCAGAGCACTTGCAATATATAGATGACATTACAGCTAGGGTCATCGGTGCCGTGATGATGGAATGAAGATCAGCCTCCCAAGAACTCTTTCTTTTCTCTTTTGTAATAAACACCTCTGACCCACGGACTATGAGCATGGATCATGCCAGGGGCAGTGTTAGAGAGCCCGAGATACAGCATTCAATGATCCAGTGGCACGTACGGCTCTTCATACCCTGAGAGACTGTTGTGACAGAGGGACCAGTGAGCCTGGGAATCGTGGACTGAATGAAACCGACAGACTCGGAGGAAACGTCCACAGACTGAATCTATACGCACATACATGTGTGTGGATGTGAGAGACTCCCTGGACCCAAAGAAGGTTGCTGGTCCTGCTCATGATGTAAATGGTATGGAATAAGGGGTGGATAATGTCCTGGGTTCAGCCCAGCAGCAGGCTGTGTTAGCCCTGAGAGTATTCCATACCAATTGCATCATGATCAGACAGGCTGCCCCCCCCCCCTTTGCAGGGGCGACTTCGGACCCAGGCACGGGAAGTCCCGGCCTGGGCAGGCGCAGTGCCAGTTCCGGGGGAGACTCCGGACCTATCAGGAACCTGCTCCGGGCACGGGAAGTGCTGGTCTGAGCAGGCGTGTGGGAGTTCCGGTTGTTCTCTCTCTCTCTCTTTCGGGATCGGCGTGGCAGGAGGTGGTGAGGGGGGTGCTTGGGGGTGCTGGGCTCGGGGAGTGCTGCGTTCGGGAATCTGAATCAGTTCGGGCACGGCTCAAATGGCATAGTGTGGTGAGAGGTTTGCACTGTATATAATAATAGCACTGTAGTTAGTTGTTTTCATACTTTTCCCTGTTGTTTAGTAAACTATCCTTATCCTAACCTTGCAAGCCTGTGGTTTTTTTTTCCTCTGGCTTTGCAGCTAGCTCCGTTTGCCCATCCTCCACCTCTTAAAGAGGTAAGGGGGCTTTTTGGTCTGACCTTTGTGGCCTCAGCTTTCCGCTGAGGGTTAAACCACAACAATCACGAACCAGCACCGGGGCTTTAATTTGTGCCTCAAGTGAAGCATTTGCATTAAAATGTCAAACTATTGGAAGATTGTTATCTATTAAAGAACAATTCAAAAAGTTAAAAACATACAAAGCTTTCTGTAGTCGCTCCCCAGGGGTGGCAGTCCCTATTCCCCCTTTCTGTTGTTGCAGTAAGCGCTTCAAAGACTGGTGGGAACGTTCAATTAAAGATTGACCTGTAGGGGAATGAGGAATGCCAGTAATGTGCGTCACACCCCAGGAGTCAAAAAAGGCCTTAACTGCAGCTGAGACATATGCAGGGCCATTGTCCGTTTTTATTTGAGAGGGTATGCCCAAGGTGGCAAAAGCATGCATCAGATGTCTACGGACATCACGTGCCTTCTCCCCTGTATGGCAAGAAGCAAACAAAGCACCTGAAAAGGTATCAATAGAGGAATGAACATATTTCAATTTACCAAACTCCCAATAATGTGTAACATCCATTTGCCACAGTTGTAAGCTCTCTAACCCTCTGGGGTTAATATCTCCTGCTATTGACGGAAAAGAATGCCTTTGGCAGTCAGGACATACGGCTATAATATTAGTCGCTTGTTGGGAGGTGAGCCCAAACTGCCGTTTGAGACCTCCAGCATTCTCATGAAAAAAGGAATGGCTGAGTTTAGCCTGTGCTATGCGATCTGGCAATACTTGTACAGGTAATGTCAGCAAATCAGCTTGTCGGTTTCCTTCTGCAATAAAACCAGGTAAAGAAGTGTGTGACCTGACATGCATAACAAAATAGGGGTGAGGACGAGAGTCCAAAAGAAAGATAAGTTCCTGTAGCAAAGCAAATAGTTCAGAATGTGAAACATTACGCAATACAGATGCTTCAGCTCGCTCAACAATCACTGCAACATAGGCTGAATCAGTGATAAGGTTAAGTGCTGCGGACCACTTTCGAAAAACTGCAATCAGCTCCACTATCTGGGGAGAACCAGGAACAGTCTCTATGTCTGAGTCCCATCGTTCATGCTGGTCGTCCCACCATAAGATGACTGATTTGTGAGATTTTCCAGACCCATCTGTAAATATAGTAAGGGCTTGTAATGGCTGATCACTCCTTTTTAGCCTGGGTATCAAGCGAAAGTCAATATGAAGCAGCTTATGCAAAGGTGGGTGGGATGTAAGTTGACCCGTATAGTCTGCCAGTGCCATAACAAAGGCATCTGACTGCTGATACAGCCATTGTAAATACATGTTTGTTAGAGGCAAGCAGATACATGCGAAGTCCACTCCTGACAACATTAACAAGCGTTGTCTGGCCTTAATTATCAAAGAAGCAAACATCTCATGCTGCGTTGAAATGGTTTTTGTAGATTGATTCGGCAAGAAAACCCATTCGATAATCAGCAGTGGGTCTGGTTTCTGAGGGTCCCATTGAAATATTAATGCATGAGGCTGTCGAGCAGGGTTCAAGATAATTAGAAAAAAGGGTAATTCAGGAGCCCATCGGTGTACTTGTCTGAGAGTAATCGCTGTAGCAATCTTTTGCAAAGAGTCAATTGCCTCAGGACCAAGACTGCGAGGTGAGCGCAAGTCAGTATCTCCTTTAAGCAGTTCAAATAGAGGACCTAAGTCAGCATTAGAAATTCCTAGCAGTGGTCGAACCCAATTGATTGTTCCCAACAATTTCTGTACATCATGCAATTTTTTTATGTTTGTCTGTATCTGTAAAGGTTGAGGAACTATATTCTGGGCTCTGATGCACCAACCATCTTCCATGGGGGTATCTTTTGAACCTTTTCCGGCGCAATACAGAGGCCTGCTGAGTTAATAGCAGTTGTGACAAGGGCTACAGCTTCCTCCATGACTTTGTGATGTTGTGCGGCCACTAGGATGTCATCCATGTAATGGTACAATAAGACACCGGACATTGCAGTCCTAACAGGACTAAGTACTTTAGCTACATACCACTGACAGATTGTAGGACTGTTCTTCATTCCTTGTGGCAGCACAACCCACTGGTATCTTTGCAATGGAGCTTGCATGTTGACGCTTGGGACTGAAAAAGCAAATTTAAGAGCATCATTTGGGTGCAGTGGGATATTAAAAAAGCAATCCTTGAGGTCAATATCAGTCAAATACCAATTTCGAGGAATCATAGGGGGGGATGGGAGCCCTGGCTGGAGGGTTCCCATATCTTCCATAGCGTCATTAATTTTCCTGAGGTCATGGAGTAAGCGCCACTTGTCAGTTTTTTTCTTAATAACAAAAACAGGTGAATTCCAAGGACTAGTGGAAGGAACAATATGCCCTTTTGTTAACTGTTCCATAACTAGCTCTTGGAGGGCGCGAAGCTTTTCCAGTGGTAGGGGCCATTGATCTACCCAAATAGGGGTATCGGTTTTCCATGTCAATTTTAGGGTATCGCGCACTTCAATGGCCCCATCTAAAAATGGGTCCGAATGGACATTCCCCACTGTGATAGCACATCACGCCCCCATAAAATCATAGGAATGGGTAACACAAATGGTTTAACAGAGGCTATATGCCCCTCCGGACCTCGAACTTGGATGAATTCCAGGCTTTGGTGGCTGCTACCAGTCCCCCCAATTCCAGCCAATGCTTGGGAAACATTAGCCAGAGGCCATTGCGGAGGCCACTTAGCATGAGAGATTACTGTAACATCCGCTCCAGTATCAATAATTCCATTTAGTACCACCTGCTGCCCCCCCCCCGGGTAAGGGTACATTGGCACACAGGTCGCTTTTGAGAAATAGATAGCACCCATAAAATTTGTGGGTTTCCCGTAGATCCAAAACCTCCCCTCCTTGGATGGGGTTGAATAGGGACAGGGGAGTTTGTTCCTGCTGGAATCAATATTAATTGTGCTATACGGCTACCTTTAAGTATTGTGCAGGGAGGAAATGAGGTCCATGCCATAATTTTGATTTCATCAGTACTGTCAGAGTCAACAACCCCTGGTAATACAAAAAGCCCTGACAATGTTGTAGATGATCTTCCTAACAATAGCGCTTGTGTTCTAGGGGATAGGGACCCCGAAATATTTGTTGACAATAAGTGAACTGAGGGATCGAGTAGCGTTACTGTGTGGGAGGTTGCCAGGTCCAATCCAGCGCTGCCAGCTGTTGCTGGGCAAAGACTTGAGGTACTGCTGCTTCCCTCTGCTGGGGTCGAAATGTCAGCTGCGGTACTTGTGTCTGCGCGCGTCACTGCCGTGCGCTCTGCAATCGGTTTCCCTGTATCAGATGACCCTGGAAATCATACTTGGACCGGCATTGTTTAATATAATGACGTCCTTTTTGGCATCTAGGGCAAACACCTGGGAATTGAGACTTATCCCCTCCATTTGTAGCCAGGCAATTCTTTTTCAAATGGCCCGGCTTACCACAACCATAACAATTTCCCCCACCTGGTGGATTTTTCATAGCTGCAAAGGTGGCAGCCATGGCCTGGAATTTATGATCTACAGTACCAATCCTATTACAAGCTTCCACCATTTCAATTAATGTGGGTTCTGGATTAGGAAGAGATTTCAAGAGTTTTTTACAATCAGCATTAGCATTTTCAACAGCCAGTTTCAACAACAATATTTCCCGAGCCTCCGTGTTGTCTATTTGTCGTTCCAAAGCCTGTTTCAGTCTATCAATAAACTGCATGTAAGGCTCTCGTGGTTCTTGATTAATTTATGAAAAGCCTTTTTTGCCTCTTCGCGGATTGCCTCTAGAGCTTCACGAGGGCAGTCTCGAGCTTGAGATGCCGGATTTGAGTGCTGACCAGTACCAGTAAGGTGTTCTATGGTCAGTGCAGCTAATGCAGTGTATTATGACCCGCATATGTAAGAAGGAGTGCTTGAAGTCCCCTTCTCCAGTGTGACATAGTGAGTATTGAGTAGGAGTTAATAACAGCTGCGCTAGAGACTTGACATCATGAGGAGTCATAACATATGTATCAAATACAGAAGACAACAGACTCACAAAATAGGGTGAGGAAAGCCCATGCTCAGTGACAGTACGACGCAGTTCCTTAATAACCGAAGAAGACAGAGCTTCCCATTGCACCCCCCGGCCCTGGTAAATCACCGGAGCCACTATCGTTTTAGCCATATCCAGCTCCCCCTCTTTCAAGGCTTGTCGTTTTATGTTAGCCCACACATCGCGTGGGTCAGGAGGGTATAAGTCCGGTTCCCTGTCTGGGTGGACTGAGCCTGGGTCGAAAGGATGCTCCTCCGTGGGGTAACCAGTGGCGTATGCTGTTAAAGGTCCGGAATACGGCGGCCCAGAGGGTGGCGCTAAAGGTCCAGGACCCTGCGGCTTCGAGGGAGGCAGGATAGGTACCGTAGGCGCTTTCACCTCTACCTCCTTTTTGGCTTCTATTCCCCTTTCCTGGGCTTTTAGAGTCTCAAAAATACCTCTCCAGCACGGGAGCATACGGTGGACCTCAACATTTCCCATTGTTGCCGCATCCATAATTTCGTCCCCACATCATCCCAGAGTTCCCATGTAAAAATACTAGATGCAGTTACAGTGGGTATTTTCACTTGTACCCATTTAAGCATTGCCTTGAGATCATGTCCAGAGATCTCTTTCCCATGCTTTTTAAGAAGACCTTTCATAAGGTCATATACGTCTCTCTCGGGGGAAGACAGCTGATTCCCCATATTACCCACAGCTCACCTCTCTTCCAGAGGGATGATTCCTGGCCAGGCTTCCCACTTCCTTTCTGATCCGAGAATATAGAATTATAGAATTAATCCGGGGTATAAAATCATAGTACATGTATAGTATAGCACAATTAGGGAAAACAATTCTTGCATAGCTAGACAATGATGTAGAATAGCTTGAAAGCCTTGTACTTCCCAGGATAAAATTAAGATAAAGGGCAAGGACTGGAGGATGGAATAATAGGTACCCATCTCCGTCGTCTCCGCCTAAACAAAAGAAACAGAAGACTGATAAAGGACTTGATGTACGACTAGGACCAAAACATTCCGAGGAAAGCAGACAGTCAACAAGGTCATACGCTAACTCAGACCGATAAGAACGTTGCAAACATCAAGACCAGCACATTCCAGGCAAAGGGTGAAAAAAAATACGTCATGAGGTAGACTCGGAGCCTTCCGCCTAAAGACCATCGAACCCCTTGCCCACAATTTTTTTAAAGATCTGCGCAAGCGCGAAGGACTGATAAGCTAATTAGCATGTGAAGCGAGAGTAGGCGGGGTTAGGTAATTAATATGTATAGTTGTTAGTTGAATATTCATTGTTTGATTGTATAAGTATGGGATAGTTTCGCTGCTCCGGTGAGCACGTTTGTGGTGGAGTGATCCCCCGTGCCCCCGCGCGCAATAAACATACCTACTTTATAACTTTCGAGTTATAGAGTCTATTTCCGTACGTCAGTTTTTGGCGAGCCAGGCAGGAGGATTTCTGCTCGGCTGTGGGACCAGCTGCGGAGAGGACGCTCCTAGGCGCGACCCGAGGGAATTTCCTTGGAGGAGTCTCCTCTTCTCAGCTTTTCACCCGGGAGCAGAAGAGAAACCCCTGGATCTATGGACCAAGCGGTATGTTTACAGGAAAGGGATGCTGATAAGACACGCGGAGACGTCCGGTGCGCAGCATAGTCCCTGGGAGAAAAGGTACCTTCGGAGGGGTTTGTTGACCAAGGGGTGGCTGCTAGCGATCTTGAGGGTAGATCGAGCAAACCCAGGGATCAGGGAGTAGATCGGGTGACTCAGAGGCCCGTACTGAAGTTGCGTATGGGGGGGGTCACTGATCACGGGGCCCGATCAGAATTAGGAAGATCTGAATTAATAATTGCAGTACTGTATTGTTGGAAGTGCCCGGGTTTGTTTTAATATTGCAGCTGTGTTTGTTATTGTGTTTGACATCGTAACTATAACTGCGGACCGCTATTGTTTATTGTTTGAAATAACTCTCTTAACTCTGGTGTGAGTGGAGAGTGACTGAGCTGCAGCATACTTGTGAGAGAGAGAGGAAAACTTTCATAACCATTGCTACGTTTAATATATGCAAGAAATTTTGCCCGGTACTGTGTGGTTTGAATGAGAAGTAATCTGAGTGTGTTGTTTGAATGGTTTAAGTGTTTGACTGAGAAGTAGTCTGATTGTTTGTGTATGTGTGTGTGTGTAAACCATGGTTTGTGTTCTGTATGTAAGGAGGAGGTTGTGGTGCAGTTTGAAAGCAATTTTTTGTGTGTTGGATGGGAGGAAGATCAGTCTGATTAGGGTGACTTTTTTGGGTTTAGGACAGTTTGAGCGAATGGTTTGTGGAGATTTGAAAAGTGGAATTACGTGGTGGCGTATGGGAGGAGGACTGTGTGAGAGCTTTCAAGTCTCTGGGTCAGGAGCAGGAACGGATCTTGCTCGTTTTGTGAACAGTGTGGTTTGTGTATGATGTTGCCCTTTGAGTGTTGTAACGTAACCTGTGACTACGGTATGACCTCCTGAGAGTGAATAGGGGAAATTTGGATACTAAGCTGTGGCCCTCTCAGGATGTATTGCCCCTGTAAAATCTGTAGGTAAACTGAGTAATTATAGGATGGCCGCCCCTAAAGCAGCCAATATATATAGTAATGTCTCTTCGCTGGCTGAGGGGATAGATGAGCAATATGATATTCTTGATGCACTAATCTCGTCCCTCAACCCAGGGACAGGATTGGGTAAAAAACTGCTGGTTCCACTGAATTATCTTGGCTGGCTGAATCAGTGCAAAAAGACTGTGTGTATTCAAACATATATCAGTGTTAGAGGCAGGACATTACCCTTGCCGCTCCGGGAGATCCGGTCCACCTTAAACCACTGATTTGGCATCTCCCTGAACACCTTAAAATCTTTGAGCAAAGCCTAAAGTAAATTATTATCATAATATTTGCTGCCCCATCCAGCAACAACAGCCTGTTTTAACGGGGGGGGGACTATTACAAGAAATTGTTACTTATGGCACAAAGATGGAATGTTTAGAGCAATGTTTAAATTTGCAGCTCTGGGTTTGCCAGGCATGGGGCTTGGGGGTTTTTTTCCTTTCTTTTTTCTTTCTTTAGAGAAGGATACCTCCCCCTTCGACAAACCAGTCCTCAGCGAAACGATCTGTGGAGAAGGGCATTAGCACTAAGTTCACCTCGCCCAGCCCTAAATGGGCAATTCACAGATTATTCACACATTGGGAAACTTGGTGGAGCGGCCAAATTAGTAGATTTATGAAATTTTCTGATACCACCAAAAACACAGGAGGGTAAAATCTTGCCAGTCAGTCCTTACTCAGACTTGAGGAAGGACCTGATGGATTTAAACTAGAAAATGCAAGAGGAATTTCAGACCAATCTATTCGTGTAATATCCACCTTAAAATAGCCTGACCAGCACACTAACCCAGTGTGGTCCCAGGCACAAACCTATAAATTTCACAATTGGTATAGAAGCTCAAATAAGTGTTATCAGCAAAAAATAGGACTGACTGCTACCCAGGAAAGAAAATTAACGTAATAGGAGTAACTGAAATCCCTGAAAAAGATCAATTAGTACTGTGTGTTTGGTCTCCAGGGAAAAAAAACAAAAGTCTAAAATAAAGGTTGTCATTGGTCCATACTGAAGTAATATACTCAAAGTCTGGAAACTACCTAATAGACAGTGTGGAGCTTTGAATCCCTGCTGTGTGAAGTGCCAGAACTTATGGAAACTGTTAAAGTCACCTCCTTCCAGAATAACAAACGTTAATCAATATCCTTTACCATCTGCTGCTAAGGAGGGGATCACAGAGGTGATCAAAGATTTACAAACCTGTGATACTGCAGCCAGAGCACCCTGTTAAGGGTACAGTGTGGTCAGTAGGCACCATAGACGGGAGGGGACTGCTGACAGTAACAGCAGTCCGCAGGGAATCAAAACAACGCAGTGCCACTCAGCTGCTGGTGCTGGCACTGCTGAACCAGTCGGCCCAATGCAAGCTAAATATGATGATTCCTCTTCTAGAGGAGGGTAAACATCAATCTGTGTTCACTTGGGAGGATACACAATATACCTCTAACCACCTTCCCCAAGGATACAAACACTTGCCTGCCATTGCCCATAGTGCACTGGCAAGAATATTGAAGAAAAATGATATCCTAAAAGAAACAGCTGTCCGGACTGCTGAGTGTGGATGGACTCATGCCAGTCACATTAAAGGCCCAGTGACGAGACCCCACTGGAAAGTAATCAGTACTCCAGGTGACACTAAGATAACCCTGAAAAGATAACGTAATGATAAAGACTTTATTTGATTATTTTGCCACATTACCTTTTGGTATAGAGTGTATATTGCTGTTTATATTTGCTATAATTATTTCTTTTTTTATCTATTATATATGGAAATGTACAAAGTGTTGAAGGAAATTGCTAAACTTATACAACCACACAATATTGAATATAGAAGATATACTGATTTAAATAATATAAGCACTCTAAATGTACGAATTAGGTGTAATAATTTGAATTGCAATTGTTATCCATTTGCTTGTTTCAGGTGTAAGGTATGCCAGGATAAATGGTGGACTGTGAATGTGGATACCCTCCGATAGGAGTTTACACACAGTGTTGGAAAATCCAAAGAACTCTCACTGAGCGGAAACTAAAACCCAAAAGAATAAACCCTCAATATTATTGTTACCATTCCAACAAACCAGTCCCCTTTGTAGCTGAAATCTTGGCTATAAAGTGCAGAAGGGAAGTAATAACTGTGTCTTGCTTTGTCCCATTAGTTAAAGCTGCAAAGTGGGAAGCCTATATAAACAGGCAGAAAGCCCGAAACAGCTGTTCTCCTGAAGAATTCCCTTGCTGCCGAGAAGATGGTACACCCCGTGGCTCGAAGCATCCGAGTTGACGGGCAAGGCAGAGGAGGAACAAACCGTGGAGAAAAGAACCAGAACAATGGGACACAAAAGCAGCAATGGCCAAACTTCCCCAGGACTAGTAAAAATATACTTAAATTGACAAAATTGACAAACACCTTTTTTTCTGGTATACCGTTAGTTTGGTTATTGATAATAACCCAAGCAAATGGAAACACTCATAAACCTATGGCTTGGAAATTATCAGATCGGTACCCCAGATCTAACAAAGCTTCAGGCCCAATGCAAGGCATTTTATATATGTCCAGCAAGTATCGTAAAACGGACAGGTCATGGTATGAAAATTGGTTTCATGTTTCACCTTGGTTAACCACTTTGTTGTCTGCTCTAGCAGGACCGTTTATTATGTTGATTTTGGGACTTATATTTGGTTTTACCTCCAGACTAACCCTAAAGTAATAAAAGAGCTAAAATTTGGAAAAATTGGGAAAGGAAACGGTCCAAGGCAACATTGGCAGATTGATTTTTTGGAACTCCCAAGAAAAGGGGGGTACAGATATTTGTTGGTTTTAACGGATACCTTTTCAGGCTGGCCAGAAGCCTTTCCGTGCAGAACTGCTAAAGCCCGGGAAGTAACCAAGGTATTGCTCCACGAAATAATACCCAGGTTTGGTGTTCCAGCAGTAATGTCCTCGGACAGAGGACCACATTTTGTGTCCAAAATAATACAACAGATTAGCCACCATCTAGGAATAGATTGGCAATTACACACCCCATACAGACCACAATCAAGTGGTCAGGTGGAAAAAATGAATCATCTAATCAAACAACAAATTGTCAAACTAGGCCAGGAAACTAATCTAATTTGGCCTCAATCTTTACCATTGGCTCTTATAAGAGAAGGGCTTAGCCCATTCGAAATTCTATATGGATGGCCCTATGGGGTGCAAAAAGGAACATCTTCTCAAATTGGTGAAGAAATAATGACTTCCTATATGGTGACACTAAACAAGCAATTAAAAAGAATTGAAAAGCATGTAATGGGAACGCGTAGTAGGGGTCTGGACGGGCCTGTTATGTATATGTTAAGTCTCTTACAGAAAAGACTCTGGAACCACAGTGGACTGGACCCTATCACGTCCTTCTACACGGCAGTCAAGGTCGAGGGACAGAATTCCTGGATTCACCATACCGGGATAAAGAAAATCCCCACAACTTCGTGGAAAGTAACTCCAGAGAATAGAGGATTGAAACTCAAGTTCGTTCGGGTAAAGAAGGGTGGAAACAACACAGACAACGTGTAAATGAACTGGTAGCAATTAATGATTTACTCCTAGTAGTAGTAGAAAATGAAACTAATCCTAATCATTATAAGTTATAAGCGGTATCTCCAGTCCGAAAGAAAATTGTATCATCAGTGATAAGAGTGGTACTATACTCTCTTTCAATTGTACGACTTTCCGAGCAAATTGTGAAATGCTAGATTGCCAGATACTAAACGATGATTGGCCGTGGTCTCAAGCATACATTGGATACCGAAAAGATTTAAATCTGTCTACCGTGGCCATGCATGAAAATCAAGTATACATGAGGGGAGAATGGAACAGGGATATAGAGCAGGATATTTATAAACTTCAAGGGATCATAGGTGAAAAGATTGGAATAGGGTGCCGACTGATTAATGGAACTACTCATAAGAAGGCATCTCAGATTACTATATTAGTTGATCCTACTATTCACTAGGGGTACAACAATGGTTGGCATCAAAAATACTTCGAAATGGGAACAGATAGATGTAGGAGACCATCAACTGATCACCAAGGCATTAGGCGGGTTACAGGACAATGTCGCCCTAGCCCTACGTTGCATTCAGGCCCAGCTATGGATGCAATCGGTAGCAGCGTCCATAATAAGGGAAGGAGAAGAAGGCATATTCCCCACAGAAATCCGAAAAGTAGTTTGGGGCAGTGCTACGGAAACTGAAAGGAAGCTCCAATCATGGTGGAATATGGTCAACTTTACTTATGACCCTAACACAAATATGGTTACAACTTTTGTGTTAAAAATACATAAGGCGGCGGTAATTACTATACACCCCATCATGGCCCTCGGAATTAACCATGACAGGACGCTACTCTACCCTTTTGCACATAGAACATGGGCCAGGGAAATGGATGGTAAGTGGCAGACAGTAGACCTCGAGTCCTGCATCATGAGGGAACATCAAGGATTCCTTTGTGAAAGTAATACCATAATAGCTCAAGACACTTGCTTAGACACGGACCAAAAGATATGTCAATTCGAGGCCCGACCAAATATAGATTTGAAAACGATAGTCGTATATGTAGGAGGGGGATGTGCATGTGTAAGGTCAAAGTGTGATACAATAACCATAGATGGAAAAACAAGAGAAACAGCACAATACTCGAACTATTGTATTTGTAATTTTACAACTATCGCTGGATGTGATTTCACCAACTCTTAAGAACTGATCTTACTCTATCAAAGATGATACTTCCTGCCCCCATAGGATTAAATATAAGTAATATAGAAAATCTACTAAGACATAAGGATTTACAACGAATATTAGAAGAAATCAGGATTAAAGGGCATAGTTGGTGGGACACCCTTTTTGGTTGGTCACCCTCTGCAACAGGAATCCTTAATACCATGATGCACCCCATGGTGATACTGCTAATTAGCTTAGGAATTGTAGTAATATTAACCACTATGTTATACTTATGGCTTTGTCAATTTATTGTAAAGAATCATTCCTTTTTATATGCTCTGAAGACTGGGATGCTTTCTTTCAAACATACGGTGTTCGTGGGCTACATCTGATTGGTCATCGTTTTGCTGTTGCAACAGCATCTCTATCTTATCATGCTAATAGAACTTCTAATACATATCAGACAGTATGCATATGTTATCTAAAGCAAGAGTTCCTTCTGGAGCCTGCCCAAGCCGGGGGCATGGGACTGTGCTTATCACAATCTTGCCACATTCCACGGTTTATGGCCTAAAGGTTCCACCTCGTTATCTGTTAATCTGGCAGTGCTTGAGGCTTTGTTTCTCAAACTGCATGCCACACTCATCCTATTGTACTGTGTGATATCAACCTATGACAAGGTCTGTGTTCACGAGCCTCAGATGGTATTTGTACATGGCATTTCTGTCATGTCCATTGTTACGATCCACAACCAGATAGACTAATTTTGCAGAGGTTAAACCCCCTTGCGTACCAACCGATCTCAGACTGCTCTGGGTGGCTGGGGGAGGCTGGGCTTAACTCCTGAGCGATGTCCACTTAGGTGTTTTATCGTGACCAGATCTTTTCAATTCTTGGGAACAGAATTAAGACTCAAAACGGAGTCAAGGTTCAAGTCATTTTATTTGACCCACAACAAACGTGCAAGAGAAGGGGGAAAGAAAGAGAAAAGAGAGGAAAAGAGAGAGAAAGAGAAAGAGAGAGAGAGAGAGAGAGGGGAAAGAGGGAGAGAGATATTGCAATATCTACCACCATGGAGCTATGGCGTCCCATCAGTCCGATGACCTCAGGTCAAATGGCAGAGCATGCTTCAATGTCTTTGGGTCTGATGGGGGGGACGACGTTCCCTTGATGTCTCCATGTATTCACAGAATCAAAAGGTTTGAAAAGTCCTTTAAGATCATCAAGTCCAACTGTTCCCATCTGTCCTGGGTTCAGCCCAGCAGCAGGCTATGTTAGCCCTGAGAGTATTCCATACCAATTGCATCATGATCAGAAAGGCTGCCCCCCCCCCTTTGCAGGGGCGACTCCGGACCCAGACACGGGAGGTTCCGGTCTGGGCAGGCACAGTGCCAGTTCCGGGGGCGACTCCGGACCGATCAGAAACTGCTCTGGGCACGGGAAGTCCCGGTCTGGGCAGGCGCAGTGCCAGTTCCGGGGGAGACTCCGGACCTATCAGAAACTGCTCCGGGCACGGGAAGTGCCGGTCTGAGCAGGCGTGTGGGAGTTCCGGCTTCTCTCTCTCTCTCTTTGGGATCGGCGTGGCAGGCGGTGGTGAGGGGGGTGCTCGGGGGGTGCTGGGCTCGGGGAGTGCTGCGTTTGGGGCTCTGAATTGGTTCGGGCACGGCTCAAATGACATAGTGTGGTGAGAGGTTTGCACTGTATATAATAGCACTGTAGTTAGTTGTTTTCATACCTTTCCCTGTTGATTAGTAAACTATCCTTATCCCAACCCTGCAGGCCTGTGTTTTTTTTTCCTCTGGCTCTGCAGCTCCTCCGTTCGCCCATCCTCCACCTCTTAAAGTGGTAGGGGGCTTCTGTTTTCTGACCTTTGTGGCCCCAGCTTTCTGCTGAGGGATAAACCACAACACCATTCTATGCTAAACCGTATTACTAACTACCTGATCTGCCCATCTGTTAAACACATCCAGGGATGGTGACTCAACCCCCTCCCTGGGCAGCCTGTTCCAGGCCCTGACAACACTTTCAGTAATCTTTTTTTTCCTAACATCTAATCTGAACCTGCCCTGAAGCAGCTTGAGGCCATTTCCCCTTGTCCTATCTCCTGTCACCTGGCTGAAGGGACCATCGCCCACCTCTCTACAATCTCCTTTCAGGTAGTTGTAGGAGGTGATAAGGTGTCCCCTCAGCCTATTCTTCTCCAGACTAAACCTCCCCAGCTCCCTAAGCTGCTCCTCATGTGGTTTGCCCTCCAGCCCCGTCACCAGCTTTGTTGCCCTTCTCTGGACTCGCTCGAGGACCTCAGTGTCCTTCTTATGGTGAGGAGCCCAGAACTGGACACAGTACTCGAGGTACGGCCTCACCAATGCCAAGTACAGGGGCACAATCACCTCCCTAGACCTACTGGTCACACTATTTTTGATACAGGCCAGGATGCCATTGGCTTTCCTGGCCACCTGGGCACACTGCTGATTCATATTCAGTCAGCAGTCAACCAATACCCCCAGGTCCTTCTCTTCCTGACAGCTCTCCAGCCAGTCTCCCCCAAGCCTGTAGCACTGCATGGGCTTGTTATGTCCCGTGTGAAGCACTCTACACTTGGCCTTGTTAAATCCCATCCCATTGGTCTCAGCCCATCGGTCCAGTCTGTTCAGATCCCTCTGAAGAGGCTCCCTACCCTCAGGCAGATCAACACTTCCTCCCAGCTTAGTGTCATCTGCAAACTTACTGAGGGAACATTCAACCCCTTCATCCAGGTCATTGATAAAGATGTTGAACAAAACTTTACCAACACCCTTTGGGCCCAGCCATCCAGCCAGTTTTTAACCCATCTGAGGGTCCACCTGTCCAGGCCAGTGGCAGGCAGTTTCTCAATCAGAATGCTGTGAGAAACGGTGTCAAAGGCTTTACTGAAGTCCTGGTAGACCGCATCCACAGCCTTCCCCTCGTCCATTAAGCGTGTCACCTTGTCATAGAAGGCTATCAGGTTAGTTTGACAGGATCTACCTTCTGTAAACCCACATGGGTTGATCCCCCAGCCATCACGCATGTGCTGCATGATAGCACCCAAGTTGACCCTCTCCATGATCTTCCCTGGGACTGAGGTCAGACTGACAGGCCCTGGATCGTCCTTCCTCTGCCCCTTCTTGTATATGAGTTTAACATCTGCCAGCCTCCAGTCGAGTGGAACTTCCCCAGTCTGCCAGGATTGCTGATAGATCATGGACAGGGGTTTGGCAAGCACATCTGCCAGCTCTCTCAGTACCCTCAGGTGGATCCCATCTGGCCCCATTGATTTGTAGGTGTCTAACTGACCAAGTAGGTCACTAATTATTTCCACCTGAATCATGGGAGCTTTGTTATTCTTCCCCTCCCTGTCAGCCAGTTCCTGAGTCTGAGTACTCAGGGAATATGCAACTTCACTATTAAAGACTGAGGTAAAGAAGGAATTAAGTACCTCAGCCTTGTCCTCATCCCTTGTCACTAATGTTCCTCTTGCATCCAATAAGGGCTGGAGATTCTCCTTGACCCTCCTTTTACTGTTAATATATCTATAGAAGGACTTTTTATTATCTTTTACAGAACTGGCCAGTCTGAGTTCCAGCTCAGCTTTAGCCCTTCTGACTTTCTCCCTACATGATCTCACTACATTCCTATAGTCATCCCAAGACACCTGCCCCTTCTTCCAAAGCTCATATTTTTCCCTCTTTTTCCTCATATCTTCACTTCTCAAGCCTGTCCCTCTGAATGGTACCCCTTCCCTCCAGTTTATCGACCATAACACGCAGCTCGGTGTCATCAGCAAACTTGCTGAGGGTGTGTTTGATCCCACTGTCCATGTCTCTGACAAAGATTTTATACTGTGCTGTTCCCAGTACTGACCCCTGTGGAACGCTACTCATCACTGATCTCCACATGGACACTGAGCCATTGACCACAACTCTTTGAGTGCAACCATCCAGCCAATGCCTTATCCACCGAGTGTTCTATCTGTTGAATCCATGTGTCTCCAATTTAGAGACAAGGATGTCCTGTGGGACAGTGTCAGATGCTTTGCACAAGTGTAGGTAGATGACCTTTGTCACTCTTCCCTTATCCACCTTCACAGTAACCCCATCTTAGTATGTCACCAAACTTTTTAGGCATGATTAGTCCTTTGTGAAGCCATGTTGGCTGTCACCAATCACATATGTACTTTCCATGTGCCTGAGCATAGATTCAAGGAGGTTCTGCTCCATGATCGTGCCAGGCACAGAGGTGAGACTGACCAGCCTGTAGTTCCCCAGGTCTTCCTTCTTTCCCTTTGCTAAAAATGGAGGTTACGTTTCCCTTTTTCCAGTCAGTGGGGGCTTCACCGGACTGCCATGACGTCTCAAATATGATGGAGAGCAGCTTAGCCAATTCATCCACCAGTTCCATCAGGTCCCATGGACTTGTGCACCTTCAGGTTCCTTATATAGTCTCAAACCTGATCTTTCTGTGTAGTGGGCATACCTTCAGGTTCCCAGTCCTTGCCTTTGCCTTCTGTGTCCTGGGCAATGTGACTAGAGCCCTTGCTGGGGGTGATTGAGGCAAAAAATTCTCTGAGTCCCTCAGCCTTTTCCATATCCTGGGTAACCAGGTCTCTTGTTTCATTCCAGAAGGGGCTCACATTTCCCCTGATCTTCCTTTTATTGCTGACATACATATAGAAAATTTTCTTGTTGTCCTTGACGCCCCTGGACAGATTTAATTCTGTCAGGGCTTTAGCTTTCCTAACCTGATCCCTGGCTGTTTGGACAGTTTCTCTGTATTCCTCCCAGGCTACCTGTTCTTGCTTCCACCCTCTGTAGGCTTCTGTTTTGCATTTGAGTTTGCCCAGGAGCTCCTTGTTCATCCCTGCAGGCCTCCAGGTGTTTTTACCTGACTTTTTCTTTGTTGGGATGCATCACTCCTGAGCGTGGATCGAGATGATCCTTGAATACTAGCCAGCTATCTTGGGCTCCTCTTCCCTCCAGGGCTTTGTCCCATGGTACTCTGCCAAGCAGGTCCCTGAAGAGGACAAATTGTGCTTTCCCAAAGTCCAGGGTAGTGAGCTTCCTGTGCACCCTCCTCCCTGCCCTGAGGATCTTGGACTACTGAGCTGTTGGAGTGAGTCCAGAGAAGGGCCACAAGGATGATCAGAGGGCTGGAGTACCTATCTCATGAGGACAGGCTGAGAGACTTGAGCTCGTTTAGCCTGGAGAAGAGAAGGCTCTGGGGAGACCTTACTGCAGCTTTCCAGTACCTAAAGGGGGCCTACAGGAAAGATGGAGAGGGACTCTTTATCGGGGAGTCTAGTAGTAGGACAAGGGCAATGGTTTTAAACTAGAAGAGGGTAGATTTAGATAAGACATTAGAAGAAATTCTTCACTGTGAGGGTGGTAGATCACTGGAGCAGGTTGCCCAGAGAAGTTGTGGATGCCCCCTCCCTAGAAGTGTTCAAGGCCAGGTTGGATGGGGCTTTGGGCAATCTGGTGTAGTGGTGTCCCTGCCCATGGCAGAGGACTTGGAACTAGATGATCTTTGAGGTCCCTTCCAACCCAACCCACTCTATAATTTCAGGGTCACTGCAGCCTAGGCTGCCCTTGGGTTTCACATCCTCTGTCAACCTCTCCTTGTGGGTGAGAACAAGTTTCAGCATGGCACCTCTTCTTCATTTTTGGTGAGTGCTTGAGTATTTTTTCCCCCTTGTAGCTGCATCACTGCTTGGCTTTTAAAGAAAGATAAAGATAGCCTGTTTTAAAGATAGCCTGTTCTTGAGTCTTTGTAGTTTTGCAACAATATGCTTGCAAGGAACCTTTGTCAGTTTGCTTTCTTGATTCTGAATTAACCCTCAAAGGTCATGACTGGGTTCCAGGTGTTGCGTTAAAGGTAACGATATGCCCAATTAGTCGTTATAAGTCCGGTCACGTTCTGTGCACTGAACTATCATGATTCAGACTCAAATAGCGAAATACTCCATCAACCCAGTCACATTCCTTGAACTACCATGGCTGCATCAAAGGAGTTTGGTCGCGTTCAATGAGAACTAACACGACAGGCTCAAATGAAAGAGTATTGTATTCAAGCAACAGACACACAGATTCTTTGGATTGCTGCAAAACATTAGTATATACTAAAGGTCTTAACTACTAATGCATTAAAAGATGTCCAGTAACTCTAGAGAGATTTCTAAGTTTCCCGGGGGAGGCACTTGGCGTGACCAAGTGTTTGAATCTTACCCAGAGGTGTCTTGATGTGGGGCAAGAGAGGCTCAGCCCATCAGCTGGTCCCAGGGATCAGGGTGAGGCGCAAGGGTATCTTCCCTGACACATCTCGGATTTTGGGCTAGTTTTATGTCATTTCTTATCTTTAAGGTGGAGCTTGAGGGACTCTAGTCATACATACCTTTACTTTGATTGGTGTAAAATTCTCTTGCTTCATGTTTAAAGGTACAGATTAACAAAATTCAGAGTACATGCTCAGTGCGGGGTGGTTGCACCTTGGAGGTGGGTAGCTGTTGAGATGGGAGTGTGTTTTGGTATTATGATGACATTATAATTCACCAAAAGGACAGCATTTTGTCAAATTCATGACAGGTCATGGGCCAGGGACAGCAGGGATGCCACTTATCAGTTCCGTCTTAACCCTCAAATTCCATGTTATCGCAGAGTTTGGCCACGATGTCTCCACTTCGCCCCATCCTCCGCGTAGCTGTCTCAGGGTCAATACGTGAAGCTCCCCTGACATTATTAACCTTCAAGATTGCCTCAGAACTTATTACAAAGGACGATGTTTTGGAACTTTATGGCTGAGTGGGTGCCTGGCATCTCAGCTGCTTATCACCCTGGAATGTTCTGTAAATGCTGAGCTTTTTGAAATAGGGTTTAACTTTAAAGTTACCATTACCTCCAGTCATCATCCCACGCCTCATCACTGGGCACCATTGAAAAAAGACTGCCCCCATCCTCCTGACACCCACTCCTCAAGTATTTATAAGCTTTGTGTCATGATTTCACCCCCAGCTGAGAGCTGAGCACCACGCAGCTGCTCTCTCTAAGGTGGGGGGGGGGAGGGAGGGAAGCAATTACTATCATTCAATTTCTACTGTATTGATTATACTGGCTATTATCACCCAAAATCAGATGCCCTTGAGGTACACATCAGACTTCCCCATCCTCCTGCATCACCCACCATGTGCAAACAGATTCTTGAGTAAAAACTATCCTGCAAATGTGTTTGCGTTTGCCTGAAGCAAGGATAACCCAAACTGTCTTCCCCAACATATTCTTGATACGCACTACTGGGACTCTATCTCCTTCTACAGTACGGGGAAATTTCGACTGGGCAGGGCCAGCCCAATCGGTTAGATCCCCTAGAGTTAACTAACCACATGGCCTTTGCTAAATGTGTATCCTAGTGTTTGAAGGTCCCACCACCCATTGCTCTCAATGTAGACTTTAACATCCCATTGTATCGTTTGATTTTCCCAGAGGCTGGTGCATGATAAGGAATGTGAAACACCCACTCAATGCCATGCTCTTTGGCCCAGGTGTCTATGAGGGTGTTTCGGAAATGAGTCCCGTTGTCTGACTTGATTCTTTCTGGGGTGCCATGTCACCAGAGGACTTGCTTCGCAAGGCCCAAGATGGTGTTCTGGGCAGTGGCATGGGGCACGGGATATGTTTCCAGCCAGCCAGTGGTTGCTTCCACCACTGTAAGCACATAACGTTTGCCGTGGCGGGTTTGTGGAAGGGTGATGTAATCAATCTGCCAGGCCTCCCCATATTTATATTTCATCCACCGTCCTCCATACCAAAGGGGCTTTAACTGCTTGGCTTGCTTGCTTGAGCCTCACGTTTCACATTCATGGATGACCTGCGAGATAGCATCCATGGTCACATTGAATTTCATAAGCTTACTCTCTGCCCAACTCTCCATCCAGCCTGTCCATATCCCGCTGGATGGCAATACAGCCTTCCAGTGTGTCAGCCACTCCTCCCAGTTTTGTATCATCAGCAAACTTACTGAGGATACACTCTATCCCTTCATCCAAGTCGTTGATGAATATATTGAACAGGGCTGGACCCAGGACTGACCCCTGAGGAACACCACTTGTTACAGGCCTCCAACTAGACTCTGTGCCACTGATCACAACCATCTGGGCTCTGTCTTTTGGCCAGTTGTCAATCCACCCCACCGTCCATTCATCTAACGCACATTTCCTGAGCTTGCCTATGAGGATGCTGCGGGAGACAATGTCCACTGTTCTCCCGTCATCTACCTGTCCAGTCATGCCCTCGTAGAAGGCTATCAGGTTAGTCAGACATGACTTCCCCTTGGTGAATCCGTGCTGACTACTTCTGATAACCTTCTTTTCCTCCACATGCTTTGAGACCACCCCCAGAACGAGCTTCTCCAACATCTTTCCTGGGATAGAGGTAAGGCTGACTGGCCTGTAGTTTCCTGGGTCATCCTTCTTACCCTTTTTGAAGACTGGAGTGACATTGGCTTTCCTCTAGTCTTCAGGCACCTCGCCTGTTGTCCAGGACCTTTCAACGATGATGGAGAGTGACTTAGCAATGAGTTCTGCCAGCTCCCTCAGCACTTGCAGGTGCATCCCATCAGGACCCGTGGACTTGTGGTTAACCAGTTTATCTAATTGGTTGATTGGTCTCTATGTAGACCTTCCTCAACCAAGGGAACATCTTCTGTCCTCCAAACGTTCTCTATTACCTCCAAAGTCTGTGGCTTCCTAGGGCTGACCTGAGCAGTAAAGACTGAAGCAAAGTCGGCATTCAGTAAACCTGCCATCTGTGCATCCTCTGTCACCACGATGCCTACCTCATTCAACAATGGGCCCACATTTTCCCTAGTTTTCCTTTTTTACCAGCAGTATACTTGAAGAAACCCTTCCTGTTAACCTTGACGTCCGTTGCCAAGTTTAGCTCCAACGAGGACTTGGCTTTTCTCATTTCATCCCTGCATACCATGACAGCATTCCTGTAATCTTTCCAAGTGTTCAGTCCCTTCTTCCATGAAATGTAGACTTCCTTCTTCGCTTGAGCTTTTTCAGAAGCTCTCTGCTCAAGCAATCAGTTCTCCTGGCTCCCTTGCTTGTTTGCTTGCTCTTAGGGATACACCGATTGTGAGCTGGGAGGAAGTGGTCCTTGAATATGAGCCTCCCTGTCTTCCAGAGCCTTGGCCCATGGGACTTCTCCAAGCAGAAGGTCAAAATTAGCCTTCCTAATGTCTAAGGTTGCAGTCCTACTTGTTGTTTTGTACCTAGTACCCATGATCCTGAACTCTTATCTTCTCATGATCACTACAACCAAGGCTGCCCCCAACCTTAATGCCCTCCACCAGTCCCTTTTTTTTTTTGTCAGCACAATGTCCAGTAGTACACCTCTCTTTGTTGGCTCCTCTACCACCTGAGTCAAAAAGTTATCATCAATACGCTGGAGAAACCTCCTGGACTGTATGTGCTTGGCTGTGTGGCCTTCCCAGCCAATATCAGGGTTGTTGAAGTCTCCCATGAGACCCAAGGCCTGCGATTGTGAGGCTACTTTCCGTTGTTTGTAGAAGGGCTCATCAACTTCCCCATCCTGATCAGGTGGCCTGTAATAGACACCCACAGCAGTATCTCCCATATTAGCCTGCCCACCTTAATCTTTACCCACAAGCTCTCTACTTGTTCTTCATCCACCCCCAGGGAGAGCTCGATATGTTCCAGTTGCTCTCCACCACCTCGCCTTGTTGAGCTATCTTTCCTGAAAAGGACCTAGCCATCCATGACAGCATTCCAGTTGTGAGCTATCCCACCACATCTCAGTAATCGCAATGAGTTCATGGCCCTGCGACCACACATAGATCTCCAGTTCCTCCTGTTTATTCCCCATGCTGCGTGCATTGGTGTTCAGGCATTTCAGGAAGGGAGCAGAGCGTGTAAATTTCACCCCCAACATTGGGCTGCCACCCTTAGGCTGGGCTCTAGCAAGCTCAGTTTTATTCTCCTTCAAAACTAAATAGGGATTTAACTATGAGCCCTGCCAATTCGTGCATGAGTATCCTTCTCCCCCTATGGGACAGATGAACTCCATCTGTCGTGAGCAGAGCCGGTGCTGAGAAAATTTCCCCATGATCAAAAAATCAGCCTCTCAGCCATCTGTTAATCATGTGGGTTTTCCTCTTTCTTTCAGTATTTCTTCCTGTCACTAGAGGAATTGAGGAGAACACTACCTGTGCTCCCAAGCCCTCAGCAATTCTCCCCAAAACCCTGAAGTCCTTTTTAATTACTTTTAGTCTTCTCTTCATAACCTCGTCACTCCCGACCTGTGTAACCAACAGTGGGTAATAGTCAGTTTGCTGCACCAGACCAGAGAGTTTCTTAGTAACATCCCGAAACCCAGGCCCCAGGGAGGCAGCAGACTTCCCTGTCTGCATATGGTGTCATCAGTTCCCCTCAGAAGGGACTCATCTACAACTCTTACTGCCATTTTCTTCTTAATTGAATTAGTCCTAAGTCATGGGAGTGACTGACTCATCCTGGCAGACTTCGTCTCCATCCTCATTTGCCTGGCCCTCAATTTCCAGAGTCCCATAGCTGTTGCATAAAGGTAACTGGGAAGGTGAGGGAGGTCAGGAGGGGATTCACCTGTCTCTCCAAGGAAGGACCTGTTTCCATTCCAGGTAGCATGCAGCCAATTGCCCACCCAACGCATTATGGCTCTGTCTAGTTGTATGCTGGACATCTTGTCCAGCAAGATACTGTGAGACACAGTATCCAAAGCCTTACTGAAAGCCAAAAAAAAGCACATCAACTGGTTTCCCTTGGTCAACCAGCTGGGTGACCTTGTTTTAAAAAGAAATCAAGCTGGATAGACAGGGCCTTCCTCTCCTGAACCCGTGTTGGCTGTGACCAATGACTACATTTTCCTTTAGGTGTTTTTTAAAAACTCCCAGAATGATTTTCTCCATAATTATACCAGGCACTGAGGTGAGACTGACAGGACCGTAATTACCAGAGTCTTCTCTTGGGACAGGTGGACTCCATCTGCCTCCAGCAAACCCGGTGCCAAATGAACCATCAAAACCCTCTGTCGCAGATGGGATAGATAAGAGGGATGCACTTCACTCTTAAGAGAGAGGCAATAATATGTTTATTGATATAAAACAAAAGGGTGTAACGGTGTTTGGTAATAAGCACGACAGTGATTAAGATTCGATGGTAAGGTAATCTTGATTAGTTAGTCTATAGAGAACAGGGTCAGATGAATCTATCAGGGAGACCCTCCCGTTGAGTCACGAGGTTCAGAAAGAATCCCCTTGCTTTCTAAACTCCTTCTCAAAGAGGAGCCTAGGTGCGGCTGGATTCAGTCTTAGTCCCAGACTTGGTCAACGGTTTATGTCTAAAGGATTATATATGCAATCAATCCTTTGTATTTCTTAGCTAAGATCACAAATGTTAGTGCGCTTATTCCCAACTCGCTTACCGAGGATCTGTTGCAGATCTGTTGCAGCAAGGATTCTCTTGACCTCGAGGAGTAACCTTGAAAGGCGTCCTTTTCAAGGGGAGATCCTGACGTGCAGCCCACTGTCGTCTCAGGAAAGCTCAAAGGGCTCTTGGACTGCTCACTATTTATGGAGTAAGATGATTGGCTCATAGTCATATTTACATACCACCCATATGTGGCGTCCAACAGGGAGCAACACGCAATTCAATATGAATTTTAGGTGAAGCCAGGAAGCCAGGAAGCCATTTTATTAGGTGAAATCACACAGATTATATACCTTTCTTGCTGCGAACGTGGCAAGCTAAAAAACTGCTAATTGGTTACACATCCTGTTCACACTATATTGATTGGTTAGTGACACTATATTGATTGGTTAGTGACTATAATGAGTTCTGTTAAACCTATCTTATAGCTAAACATCCTTAGTTTACCTTTAATACCTAAAAGCATCCGCAGACCTGCTGGTTTTGACCATCTTGTTATGGTTGGTTCCTAACATGTTGCGTTACTCCCAAATACCTTCCCATAACTGCTTTTTGGTTTAGGGTAGCCTGTACCCCTATCAACAAGGCCGCTGTGTTTTGAGAATGTGATTATTAGGATCGTCTCAGCATGAGTAACTTTTCCTGTCTCATGGGAACAAAAGAATATTGTCAGGGCCTATATCTTGGGAGAAGAGAGCTAGGCCGCTAGCAGGCCTGCTGTCTTCCCCGACACCCATATATGCCAGTGGACACTGACCAGTGTCCGGGTGGGCACATTAGCATAGATAACCCTTGGCTATTGTGTTGTTATCTGTCTTCCTGCACTCACTGTGAGACAGATGCAGAAATCACAATCAACACCAATGCTTATCAATCAATCCATATTTACAGGAAAATGTAAGGAAAACATGGGGGCAACGGGGGAAGCATACCGTCACACCCACAAAATTCCACTGATGGCACCAGTCTCCTAGCCACGCGTTTATCAGGTGTGTTTTCCTGCTCCTCTCAGTTTTTCCCTGTTTCTAATGGGATGGAGGAAAACACCACCTGTGCTCCTGCACCTCCAACTAATCGCCCCAAAGTCCCTTTTCACAGAATCACAGAATCACAGAATGTGAGGGGTTGGAAGGGACCTTGAAAGATCATCTAGTCCAACCCCCCTGCCAGAGAACGATCACATAGAGTAAATCACACAGGAATGCATCCAGGCAGGTTTTGAATTTCTCCAGAGAAGGACACTCCACAACCTCTCTGGGCAGTCTGTTCCAGTGCTCCGTCATCCTCACAGTGAAAAAGTTTCTCCTTATATTCACATGGAACTTACTGTGCTCCAGCTTGCACCCATTGCCCCTTGTCCTATCGCTGGCCATCACTGAGAAGAGCCTGGCTCCGTCCTCTTGACTCGCCCTTCACATATTTATAAACATTAATATGGTCACCCCTCAGTCTCCTCCAAGCTAAAGAGGCCCAGCTCCCTCAGCCTTTCCTCATAAGGAACGTGTTCCACTCCCTTAATTGTCTTGCTGGCCCTGCGCTGGACTCTTTCAAGGAGTTCTATGTCCTTCTTGAACTGAGGGGCCCAGAACTGGAAACAATATTCCAGCTGTGGTCTCACCAGGGCAGAGTAGAGGGGGAGAAGGACCTCTCTTGACCTACTAACTACACCCCTTCTAATACACCCCAGGATGCCATTGGCCTTCTTAGCCAGGAGGGCACATTGCTGGCTCATGGTCATCCTGCTTTCCACCAGGACCCCAGGTCCCTCTCACCTACACTGCTCTCCAACATGCCAGTCCCCAACCTATACTGGTACCTGGGGCTGTTCTTCCCCAGATGCAAGACCCTACACTTGCTCTTGTTAGATCTCATTAAACTTCTCTCCGCCCAACTCTGCAGCCTGGCTTGCTGAATGGCAGCACAGAGACAAGCCCTCAAACAAATCAAACAGGAAGTCATCTGTGCAGTAGCACTTTAGGCACTCTGAGAAGGACCAGATAATAAAAATATGGTCTACACAGTAGCCAGGGAGAATTGCCCTACCTGGAGTCTCTGGCAGAAAGCACCCATGGAGACTCAAGGTCAGCCCCTGGGATTTTTGTATCGGGGATGCTGTGGGATCTGAGGCCCATTACACTCCAACAGAAAAGGAGATATTAGAAGCATATGAAGGGGTTCACCTGCTTTGAACGTGATTGGTTCTGAAGCCCAGCTCCTCCTGGCACCCTGCCGGTCAGTGCTGTGCTGGATCTTCAAAGGGAGGGTCCCCTCTACAACAGATGCTCCCAGGATCCCAGATGCTCCATGGAGTAAGTGGGTTGCATTACTCACGCAGCAGGCTTGAATAGGAAACATGTGAGGTCATGGTCCCCATAAAGGGGGGGCTAGTTGCGGAAGGGCGGTGCTGCATGGCTCTGGGGCGATCTGAGTGCTGGCTGAGTAAAGTCTTGCACCCGGGGAGGAATAACCGCATGTATCAGTACAGGCTGGGGGATGACCTTCTGGAGAAGAGCTCTGTGGAGAAGGACCTGGGGGTCCTGGTCGACGACAGGTCGGCTATGAGTCAGCAGTGTGCACTGGTGGCTAAGAGGGCCAATGGGATCCTGGGATGCATCAGGAAGAGTGTGGCCAGCAGGTCCAAGGAGGTGATCCTCCCCCTCTACTCTGCCCTGGTCAGGCCCCACCTGGAGTATTGTGTCCAGTTCTGGGCTCTCTGGTATAAAAAAGACAGGGATCTCCTCGAGAGAGTCCAGAGAAGGGCTACGAAGATGATTAAGGGCCTGGAACATCTCCCCTACGAGGAAAGGCTGGGAGAGCTGGGGCTGTTCAGCCTGGAGATAAGAAGACTGAGGGGGGAACCTAATCAACGTTTATAAATATCTTAAGTACGGGATGCAGAGGGAATTGGCCAGCCCCTTTTCAGTAGTCTGTGAAGACAGGACAAGGGGCAATGGCTGCAAGTTGGAACATAGGAAGTTCCGCACCAACATGCGGAAGAACTTTTTCACAGTGAGGGTGACAGAGCACTGGAATAGGCTGCCCAGGGAGTGTGGCGTCCAGCAGGGAGCAACACGCAATTCAATATAGGAATTTTAGGTGAAGCCAGGAAGCCAGGAAGCCAGCCATTTTATTAGGTGAAATCACACAGATTATATACCTTTCTTGCTGCGAACGTGGCAAGCTAAAAAACTGCTAATTGGTTACACACACTGTTCACACCATATTGAATGGTTAGTAATTTTAACGAGTTCTGATAAACCTATCTTATAGCTAAACATCCTTAGTTTACCTTTAATACCTAAAAGCATCCGCACACAAGCTGTTTTGACCATCTTGTTATGGTTGGTTCCTAACATGTTCTGTTACTCCCAAATCCCTTCCCATAACTGCTTCTTGATTTAGGGCAGCCTGTACCCCTATCAACAACGCCGCTGTGTTTTGAGAATGTGATTATTAGCATCCTCTCAGCGTGAGTAACTTTTCCTGTCTCATGGGAACAGAAGAATATTGTCAGGGCCTAAGTCTTGGGAGAAGAGAGCTAGGCTGCTAGCAGGCCTGCTGTCTTCCCCGACACGGGAGGTGGTGGAGTCTCCTTCTCTGGAGATATTCAAGACTCGTCTGGACGCCTATCTGTGCAGTATGAGCTAGGGAGCCTGCTTTGGCAGGGGGGTTGGACCCGATGATCTCTCGAGGTCCCTTCCAACCCCTACGATTCTGTGATTCTGTGATCCTGTCGGTCAAGCATCCTGTCAGTTGTTAGATCGGTAAAGTGCTTTGTTTTATCACCGTTTCTACATATTCTGTCATAAGTTCTGTTGTTATTTCCTTGTGCTGTCTCAGTAAATTGTCGTTATCCTAACCTCATATACACCACATTATAAACTACCAGAGAATGAGAAGCAATATGCCCTGTTCACTGATTGGTCCTGTGTCCTGGTTCTGGCCAGGCCAGAGTCAAGCTCCCCAAGCAGTCATCACAGGTTGAGTTGATTTAGCCCAGGTGGACTGAGTTAGATTGGGCTGTTTTCTACACCACCTGACATCACTTCCCCATAAAAGCAGCTGGTTGGGGAGAGGTGTGGGTTTGGTGCCTCTGGGATGGTCTGGGTGTGGCTGGGGCATTTGGTGGGCTCTTCCTTCTGTCTGTGTGTCATGCAGCACTCTAATTGTTGGGTTAGTAAGGTACTCTGTGTTATCAATGGGTGTGAGTATAATTGGCTGTTATTGTTCTACTTTCACAGTGATTTTGTCAGTAAATTGTCTTTATCCCAACCCATGGAGGCTCTGTCTTTTTCTCCTCTGGGAGTCAGCAAGCCATGTGTGGTGTTCAGCCACTGGTTGGGGCTGAACCACCACATCCTGTCACATTGTAAGAAAATATTGGAGGTGGAAGGCTGCTGCCCTGTGGGGGTGGTTACAGCACTGGAAACAGAGGAACGCGAAGTGCAGAATTATGGCAAGATATTGCTGCTGGATAGAGAAGTTGGTTGTAAAATATGCCATGTAGATACCCATTTACCCAAGAGTTGGGCTACTGATGAACATCAGGACAACAAACAGGTTGATCAGGCTGCTAAGACCGAAGTAGTTCAGCTTGACTTGGACTGTCAAGATAAGGGGGAATTATTTATAGTTCATTGGGCCTATGACTCCTCAGGTGTTGTAGTTTTGTGTAACTGGGTGCTGGGAGAGAATGGGGGGCTACAGAAAATGGCTGCTGTACGGAGCAGCTAGAAGCTCTCTGCAGGCCCCAGAGAGTAAACATCAGCTGTTTCAAGGCCAGAATTGCTGCTGACCAGGGCCGAGCCAATCGATAATGGTCACAGTGCCTCTGTGAATCACATATAGGAGAAAGAAAAACACAAGCAGCTGCATCTTGCCACCAGAGAAGGGAGTGAGAAGATGTAAGGAGCTGTGCAGGGAGGAGGGGCCCCAGGTGCTGGAGAGAATGATGCCCCTGTAGCCTGTGGAAAAAACCCATGGTGGAGCGGGTGTCCCCATGGAAAAGGCCGAGACCCCACCTGTAGCCTGTGGAGAGGCTCTGTGCTGGATGGAGTAGGTGGAGACATACAGGAGATACTGTGACCTGTGTTGAAGCAAGCCCTTGCCAGCGCTTGCAGCCCATGGAGAGAGACAGAGACACAGAGATGAGCAAGAGAGAGGTTAGCGCCACAACAGGTTTGCTGGGGTGAGGCTTGTGACCCCGTGGAGGACTGGGCCTGAGAGACATTGTGATTTATTACTGCCCGCCATAGCAGTGATCCTCGCCGGGGCAGCTGGGGAAGAGCTGAAGCCCTGTGGGAAAGGACTCATGTTGGAGAAGTTCGTGGAGGACTGTCTCCCGTGGGTGGGACCCCACGGTGCAGCAGGGGAAGGGTGTAGAATGAATGCCCCCTGGCCAAGAAGGAAACCAACTTGCAAGGAACTGACTGAAGCCCCCATTTTCCCAGTCCCTGCCGCCCCAACCCCCCCCCCCAGCCCGTGCCACAATGTGGGGAAAGAAGGGAGTGAAATCATGACTAAAGATCAGTCTGCTAAGAAGGGAGGGGTGGGGGAAGGTGCTTTAAGATCTGGTCGTGCTTCTCATTATCTGACTCTGTTTTCACTGCATGTGTAGTGTAGTGTAATAAATTAGATAGCTTTCTTTCCTTCACTCTGTGTTGAGTCTGTTTTGCCCATGTCATTGATTACAGGATGATCTCTCCCTGTCCTTATCTTGACTCTTAAGCCTCTCAATATCTATTTTCTCCTCTGTCCAACTGAAAAGGGGAGTGACAGACCAAAATTGGTGGGCGTCTGGCCTCCAGCCAGGCCTAAACCACTACATAGGCTATCAAGGAAAAGATTCATCATTATTGGGTTCAGCCCCAGTCAGCAGCTAAGCACCACCACACACCGCTGGCTCACCTGTCCCCCAAAGGGAGGAGAAACATATGAAAGCATTCATGGGTTGGGATAAGGACAGTTTTCTAACACAGCACAGGGAGAGAGGAACAACAACAACCCATGACAGAATACACAAGCATTAATAATAAAAAGCACTTTACCTACCTGACAGAGGTGATCACACAGAGTACTTTGCTGACTTGAAGACTGACTGCACTCAAACCATCCTAGAGCCATGTGGCCTCTCCCTGACTAGCCCCCTTCTGTTGCAGGGAGTCTGCGGGAGGCCGCTGGAGTAAACGACAGAGTCCTTAAAGTGCTAGAAGCATTGCTCGTTTATTGCCGCAGCCACACACGCTGTACCAGGTTTACCCAAAAATAGCAAGCTAACTAATTGGTTACATTGTGAAGTACACGAACTCCCCTTTCAGGATTATTGGCTAGCCAAGGGTCAGCATGCGATGTCCACGCTCTTGCAGGAATGCTGTCTTATCTGGTTTTCCGCCACTTCTCTTGTTTGCATTTTTACTTTATCTCCTTGTAGTCCTGGGATGGAAACAGGGTGCCTAAAATAGCTGCAGAGTAACTGCTGCATCAGTAATGCTCTCCACACCCTTCTATGGGGAGCGTGATGTCATATGTTATGGAGTACAAACTTGGCCAGCTCAGCTCACCTGTACTGGCTCCTTGGGAAAATTGACTCTGTCCTAGAGGAAACCAGGACACTCATGTAGATGGGTTCGTGATCAACTGGACCATGGACTGGTCATCCATAAATGTGAGATGTGCTTCAATCAAGCAAGCCAAGGGGTTAAAGCCACTGTGTCTCCCTCTTGCACTCTCTTATAGTTCTCAGTCTTTCAACCTCCTCCTTCGGCAGATCATTCACCTGGTCGCACTGAACACATACGTTGCCTCTATCACCCTCTGTTACAAGTGTCAGGCTCTGGCATTCTCTGCAGCCTCAGACCTGGACACCCAGTTTGCATGGGACCTCTGCCTGGGTCTCCATATTTCTTTTGGCAACAGCTTTTGCACCCATGTTGAAACCATTACTGGTCCTGTCCGTACAGCCAAGTGCTCAAACTGTAGCGCCATGCCCAGATACCTCACCACACCCCATTTGCTTGATTTTAGCTCAGTGCAGTGATCTCAGAGCCTCACAAGATCCCCGCTCCCTGAGGGCGCCTTCTTAAGGTGGAGGCGAATGCATTGACACTGCAGGCGATGCTGGCTACACCCACAATGCCTCAGCAGCCCTCCTACAAGCTGGTGGTCCCAGGCACAGGTTAGTGTTTTTTCCCGGCCTCAAAAAGCCCCAAAAGAGCTTTTTGCTGGCCCTTTTTTGCTGCGGATCCCTTCCCATTGCAGATGTACTTGCACTGCAGCCAGTCTCCTCAGAGTGTGATTCTATGAAAATGAGGAGACTTTTGGTAGTAGTTCATGATAGATGATGCCATGGTTAGTATTGTGTCAGGGTTGATGTTTGGTGGGAAAGCCAACCCTAGATATCACAGACGAATGAGTGAGAGGAGGGGGTGTGATGGTGAGAAGTTTAGGAAGAGCATGAGAAGATGCTTTGGGTCAAAGCTGCTCTTAATCTGTAATTATATATATATATATATATATAAAATATAAATACATAGTTTGAAACACTTGTACAGTTGGATGTTTCAATTTGCATCTAAGCCTAATATTGAGGAAAACTCCAGTTGCGAGAATTTTAAAACCTTATCAGGAACACAGTTGTATTCCCATTTGCAGCAAGGAGTTGTTATTACTGCAATAATAATAATAACAATAGACAATTTAGCTCTTAACTTGATCAGATAGGAGTAGTCCTGGTGGGTGAGATAGTTCGGTGTGTGCTAAGCTTGCTAATTTCTTTGGAGGTTGGTTGATTACTGGAAAGCCTTTAGTTGCAACAAAACAAAGTAAAGCAAAAGATCCCCATCCCAACTCCACTCTACATGAATTTGGCTTAGATCGAAAAAATAGCCAGGAGATGCATTTGGGGTTGTTGGTTTGTGGGGTTTTTTTGTTGTTTGGGTTTTTTTGTGGTTTGTTGGAGTTTTTTAAAATTCAATTTTGTTGAAACATTTTGGTGCTTCCTGGATGAAAAAATAACTTTTTATTCCCAAAGTCCTGATAAAACTGCCAGAGTTCAAAAAGAAAAAAACACAGATGACATGGTTTCATCTTAAAAGTGTTCATGTGTCAAGGAGAAAAGCCACACCAGACATTTTCTGCCACTTCCAAGTGATGTGAGATGTAAGTCCTCCTGCCACAGCTTGGGAGAACCAAACATGGGCCCATTACTGATAAATTTGTGTTTCCATGGTGTGAATCTCCCATACTAACCTTCATCCAGACCTTCTTTGCTTCAGCAGCTTTTCATTTTTTGGGGTTATTGCTCCATTGTCCCATCTGCCAGGATTTCTGTATAGATGTTGTATTTTCCACAGCATCCCTCCCCTGAGCCCACAGGCCATGTGCATACCCAAAGCTAGAGGAATCCTGGCTGTGACCTTATATCAAGCAATTTTGGTCAGGACTTGATGTTCGTGAGGGTCTAGACAGGTGGTGGGGAACAGCCTCACAGCCTCATACTGGTTGGTGTGTTAGGAAGTAGCTGGAATGATGCTTTTATGCATGATGCACACCTTCCTCTCCAAGGTATGCACTGGTAAAAGTCAAGGTGTAAAATAATAGGGAAATAATCCCAGTTTTTCAATGGGAACGTGTTGAATAACACGGTTCTGCTGAAGCACTGCTGTCTTCATCACCATCCACATCAGTCTTCCAAGAAAACGCTACCCAAAAAGATTTGGGGTATCAAACTATTGCCTTAATTTTTCCACTTCATGCAGAACTGTGCTCTGCTTCAACTGGCCATTGTCTGTAGACCCAACAATGAGTGATCAATATAACAAATTCCCTAAATTCCTGAGGGCAGACTCACTTTGTTTTCAGGGGCTTTTTGGTGGGTTTTTTGATTTTTTCACATTAAGCTTGCACAATGTGCTGGAGGGGAGTCTGACAGAGCTCCTAGGCAGGCTGTAATGCAAACCATGAAAAAATAATAATAAACCAATGATAGCAACAAATGGAGGGATGCCTAATAATGAAATATTAATGCAGATGTTTATATCACTAAGCATTATCATTGTTTGCTGGAATATGGGAACACTCCCAGTTTGCTGGGAATTTTCCAGGCATTTAGAAAGGGATGTGTTGTCTCTGAGGAGGCTGTAAAAAGAATGTTTTTAGCTCAAAACAAGAATCCCAAAGCATTTCTCAGCCATTTCTGGGCTGTCACATATGAGGACACATTGAGGGTGATGTGGCTGAAAGTTTCCCAGAATCTGGGTTTTTGTGTGAGTTTGCAGCACGCAAAGGTGTGAGTTGGATGGTGGGTCCCTATCATGACCCCATGTGGCGGTTTAGCCCTGGCTGGAGGCCAGATGCCCACCAAAGCCGCTCTATCACTCCCCTTTTCAGCTGGACACGGGAGAAAATATATATCGAGAGGCTCGGGAGTCGAGATAAGGACATGGAGAGATCATTCTGCAATCAGCATCACGGGCAGAACAGACTCAACATGAAATAAAGGAAAGAAAACTATTGGCTTGGTTTGCCCAGATCCATGGTTGTTGCCACCAAAAAAAGCCTTTTGGTGAAAAAAAAATCTCTATCACTATAGGAAGCATCTTTGTAATTTTTTCCCCTTCTCCTGTAGCTTCCTCCCCTGCCTCCACTGCCTGGGTGATGCCACTGGCTTTTCCCAGTGGATTCCAGAATCAGGGAGGATTGTCCCTGATTCTGGGATGACCATCAATGTGCTTTTCATTGCAGCACCTGTTCCCGCCGGGGACCTCTACATGGAGGCTTGCCCACTAAAATAATAATAATATTGTCCCTCGGCGAGGCGCGGTGACCTGGTCCAGTCACGGCACAATGACTCTCCCTGGTCAACGGTCCACCAGCACGCAGACATCAATTTGATGGATGGCAAATGGTGTTTATTGCGCAGCTCAGTAGCGTTTTATAGCTTTGGTTTACAACGTAACATCCGTCTGCTAGATTCGTCACCTCCGTCCGCTTACTTCACAGGCTAAACTCCATTGGCTATTAAGGGAGGGGCTGTACCATACCTTTTCCGTACAACACGAAATCTTCCGATCGCCAGACCCTAGCCGGCAACATTTTCCCCCCCCACCCTCTATGCTTAACTAAATAGGCTATAATATAGAAGGCTTAAAACACTAAGGCTATAGGGCACTCTTAAGATAAAAGACACAGCAGATAAGTGATAACTGGGGGTGACTTAAGAACTATGGGGTGTGACTATGGATAATTTGAACTACCTGGGTGTGATACTGAGTAAATATATTCTTAAAGTAGCTGGCGGTGCTCTACAAACATAATGTTAACTTTCTCCAGCTGGCTTTTGACGAAAGACACGATTTTGTTTAGTACACAGGGTCCGAATATTAGTGCCATCACGATCATTGCGATTGGCCCTATCAGGGTGGATATTAGAGTGGTCAACCATGGTGAGTGGTTAAACCATGATTCGAACCATCCTTGTTGGGCCTCCCTGTCTCTTTTTCTTTGAGCTAATCTCTCTCTCAGCTTAGCCATTGAGTCTCTGACCACTCTGGTGTGGTCCGTGTAAAAGCAACACTCCTCTTTCAAGGCGGCACAAAGGCCTCCTTGTTGCATGAACAGGAGATCTAATCCCCGTCTGTTCTGTAAAACAACATCTGAGAGTGAGGAGACGGATTGTTCCAAAAAGCTCATGGATGTCTCGATTTTTTGCAAGTCCTCGTCGATGGCGGATTGTAGTTGAGACAGGCCTCGCTGCTGCGTCACTAGCGAAGTCACTCCCGTGGCTGTGCCTGCTGCTCCCAGGCCAAGCAGCGTCGCTATTGTTACAGCTGTTAGTACCTCTCTTTTCTGAAGTCTGTTGTCTACTTCTTCTCAATGATGGTACATCTCTTCTTCGGGATGGTATAGGACCCTGGGAACAATCAAAATCTGTACACAAACGTCAGCAGAGTAGTTAAAAAGCTTAAGGGATACACAAGGGGTTACTCCCGACCAGTGGCAGATCCACATGCCGGACGCGGATGGGATCGCCCACTTATAGGCTCTATCCCCAGTTGGCATACACAATTTTTACTTTCCTTCAATCTGTGAGAGGAAATTCTGCCTCTTGTGATGTCGGAAATGCAAACCGATCAATTTTGGAATATGCAATGCAGGCAGCCTACTGTTTTCCCACCCTGTCACCCAATATTTAACAAACCAAGCTTTAGATGGTCTTCATTGCCAGTTATGGCCTTGAAATAATTTTCTTTCTGTCATGCACCATCATCATGGCGGAATTACTGGATTCATTGAATTCACGCATGCGTGAGCTTCTTTTCTAGTACTTTCTGCAAGGAGGTGGGGGGAAAACTGCGCATGCGTATTTCTAAAGACAAAGTTAGGCAAACAAGCATGAGCAGCAGAAAATGGCTGGCGTTGGTGGAGATGGCTCCCCGCCCCGAACCTCAGAGCGTGCCTTCAACTCCACAATTGGTAAGGTTTCCTTTCTACAGCACTATAGCCAGGCAGTAGGGACAATGTCCTTGCTATGGCTTTAGTGGTGTATTGTTCCCTTACCTTTAGACTCTCAGGTCATCATCGCCTACCCGAGTGCACCTGAACCTCCCGGAGCAACCAGAGAGGTGGGTGTTATCGAGACTGAGACGTCTCTTCAAACTCAGATAGTTGGTTTAGAAAGAATCAAGGTTTCCTTTTCTGTTATTTCTTTGCTGCTAGGCAGAGGACCCGTGCTTCTCAGTGCAGGAGTGCACATGACATGGCGGTGTTCACGCGGCACCTGATGATAGGATTTTGTGTAATGTTATGAGTTATTGTTCTTCTGGTTTTCTTTTTGATTGTTACTGGCTGCTATTGTTGTTTTAGCTGTGCGCACAAATAAAGGTTAGTTTTGTTCAATCAATCAGGAGTTTCTATATATATAAATCTATTAGACTAAAGCTGGAAAGAGGGAGAAAGTTGCTGCACCACGTGCCTAATAAATCTATAGCAGACAAAGAAGGGATAGGATTATATGATCCTAACAGTTACTTGTTTTGTTGGTTTCAAAAGAGCATTAAGGCAAACCCAAGTCCTTATTTAACTAAATCTGAACGCCGTCCCATAAATGAAAAGCCATACTGTAAAACGCAGCAAGCTAAAAAGTGCTAATTAATAAGTTCCGCACCAACATGCGGAAGAACTTTTTCACAGTGAGGGTGACAGAGCCCTGGAATAGGCTGCCCAGGGAGGTGGTGGAGTCTCCTTCTCTGGAGATATTCAAGACCCGTCTGGACGCCAATCTGAGTGATATGTCCTAGGGAGCCTGCTTTGGCAGGGGGGTTGGACCCGATGATCTCTCGAGGTCCCTTCCAACCCCTACAATTCTATGATTCTATGATTCTAATTGGCTACTCACACTGTTGGCACTAAAAGTAATTCATTAGTAATTATGATGAGTTCTGATAAGCATATCTTATAGCTAAACATTGTTGTTCGTATGATGTGGTTTCACCGGAGCCGGGGACCACACGTTCAGATTTCCCCTGGAGCGGGGGGGGGGAAAACCAAAACACCAGAACTCCGCAGGTTGGGATAAGGGTATTTTTTTACTGGAAATAACAGGGGAAAAACAGATAACAATGAACAATACAACCTTTTGCCGAGATGAGCAGTTCAGATCGCGCACTCCCCGTAACGGACACCGCGCCGCAGCCCGCGCAAAACCCAGCCGCGACACAAAAGACCCGAGCTCGCGCCGCGAGTAAAACAAAGCCCGGAACCGAGAGCATGCTCCCTCCCGGTCCCTGCTGTTCGCGCGCAAACCCTGCAACACCCCCTGCTTTTTATACTCGGCATGATGTAACTGGCATGGAATGATCCTATTGGCCAATCTGAGTCATTTGTCCCGAGCCCAGCAGGTTAACCCCTTCCTGGCTGAAGCCACTGGCTGAAACCAGGACATCATCCACCCCTCATTCCATGCCATTTACGTCATAACCAAAACCAACAAAATCTTTTATACAATATATAACAATTATAATTCTGGTTATAATGAATATACGACAACAAGTTATTTTACAGTCATTATACTACAATTTCTACTTAGTAATTATATTGGTTATTCTTCCCCAAAATCAAATCCCGTTGAGGTACGCACCGAACTTCTCCATCTCTCTGCATTACCCACCAGGTACAACCAGGTCCTTGTGCAAAAACAACTCCAGATATGGGTTTGCCTTTGCCCGAAGCAGGGATGACCCAAACTGTCTTTCCCAATATGCTCTTCAGATGCACTACTGGGACTCTATTTCCTTCTACAGTATGTGGAAACTTTGTTTGGACAGGGCCATCCCGATTGGTAGAACCTCTAGAGTTGACTAACCAGGTGGCTTCGGCTAGGTGTGTGTCCCAATGCTTGAATGTTGCACCCCCCATTGCTTTCAATGTAGCTTTTAAAAGTCCATTATATCGCTCAATTTTCCCAGAAGCTGGTGCATGGTACGGAATATGGTACACCCACTCAATGCCATGCTCTTTGGCCCAGGTGTCTATTAGGGTGTTCCGGAAGTGAGTCCCATTGTCGGATTCAATTCTTTCAGGGGTACCATGTCGCCACAGGATTTGCCTTTCAAGGCCCAGGATTGTATTCCGGGCAGTAGCATGGGGCACAGGGTATGTCTCTAGCCAGCCAGTTGTTGCCTCCACCATTGTAAGTACATAATGCTTTCCCTGGCGGGTTTGTGGGAGAGTGATGTAATCAATCTGCCAGGCCTCCCCATATTTATATTTCATCCACCGCCTTCCATACCAAAGGGGCTTTAACCGCTTGGCTTGTTTAATTACAGCACATGTCTCACATTCATGGATGACTTGTGCAATAGCATCCATGGTCAAATCCACCCCTCGATCGCGTGCCCATCTATATGTCGCATCTCTCCCCTGATGACCTGAAGTATCATGAGCCCATCGAGCTATGAATAGCTCACCCTTACGTTGCCAGTCTAGATCTACCTGAGCTGCTCCAATCCTACCGGCCTTATCCACCTGATGGTTGTTTTGATGTTCTTCCGTGGCCCGACTCTTAGGTACATGGGCATCAACATGATGTACCTTTACGACAAGCTTCTCTACCCGAGCAGCAATGTCTTGCCATAGATCAGCAGCCCATATGGGTTTGCCTCTCCGCTGCCAGTTGTTCTTCTTCCATTGCTGCAACCACCCCCACAGGGCATTGGCCACCATCCATGAATCAGTGTAGAGATAGAGCATTGGCCACTTCTCTCTTTCAGCAATGTCCAGGGCTAGCTGAATAGCCTTAACCTCAGCGAACTGGCTTGATTCACCTTTTCCTTCAGTTGCTTCTGCTACTCGTCTTGTCGGACTCCATACAGCAGCTTTCCACATGCGATTCTTTCCCACAAGGCGACAGGAACCATCGGTGAAGAGAGCATATTGCTTCTCATTTTCTGGCTATTCAAGACCCGTCTGGACGCCTATCTGAGTTATATGTCCTAGGGAGCCTTCTTTGGCAGGGGGGTTGGACCCGATGATCACTCGAGGTCCCTTCCAACCCCTACAATTCTATGATTCTATGGATTTGTACCATCTAATAGTCTTTTAAATATGTATGTGTTAGTGGTAAATGAAAATTAGAGAAATAGGGATTTCTGCACAGCCTGAGGTCACAGGCTGCAGTCGGTGCCCGCACGAAAACGTGAGGCTGGTGTTATCTGCACTTCTGACACTCCCAATTGGCAAAGCAAACAAAATGCAACAGTAAAGCTATCAAGGCACTTAGCTACAGATGTGGATTCTGTGAGACATGCAGCAGCGGATTTGTGTTGCTGGCTCACAGACATGATTGTGAAAATTTTGGAAACTATGTGCTGCAGGAATCTGGCTGACCACTCTCAATCGATTCATGTGAACATTCGTAATTAAGAAATCAATCACAAAAGATACAACAACAACAAAAAGAAAAAGGGGATTCTTTGGATTGGACAATTGGTTTCATGAGTGGGAAATTTCAGGATGGATATCATCAATGGTCAAATTTGAATTATTGGATTTGGCAATTCTGTACATTTACTGCCATGCTTGTTGAGCTTTCTGCAGAGGGCCCTTGCAGAGACCTCTAAAAGCAGTTTTTTTGACACAGATACTAAAAAGGGAAAAATTGTAAAGGAGGACAGCAGGCCTGCCATCAGCCTGGCTCTCCTTGCAAAGACACAAGCCCTGAAATTATCCTTGAAATTCCCATGAAACAGAAAAATTACTCATGCTGAGAAGTATTTGGTAATCACATTAAAAACACAGCAGCCTTGAAAGCAGGTATACAGACTGCCTTAAACCAAGAAGGACTTGTGAGAAAGTATTTGGAAGTAAGTGAACATGTCATGAACCAGCCATGAGTTGGCCAAAACACAGCAGGTGTGCAGATAACTTTTAGACATCAAAGGTAAACTAGCAATGTTTAGCTATAAGATATGCTTATCAGAACTCATCATAATTACTAATTAATTACTTTGGTGCCAACAGTGTGAGTAGCCAATTAGAATCATAGAATCATAGAATTGTAGGGGTTGGAAGGGACCTCGAGAGATCATCGGGTCCAACCCCCCTGCCAAAGCAGGCTCCCTAGGACATATCACTCAGATAGGCGTCCAGACGGGTCTTGAATATCTCCAGAGAAGGAGACTCCACCACCTCCCTGGGCAGCCTATTCCAGGGCTCTGTCACCCTCATTGTGAAAAAGTTCTTCCGCATGTTGGTGCGGAACTTATTAATTAGCACTTTTTAGCTTGGTGAATCCATGCTGACTACTCCTCATGACCTTCTTCTCTTCCAAATGCTTGGAGATGGCATCCAGAACAAGCTGTTCCATTACCTTTCCCGGGACAGAGGTGAGGCTGACTGGCCTAGAGTTGCTAGGATCCTCCTTCTTGCCCTTTTTAAAGACTGGAGTGACATTGGCTATCCTCCAGTCTTCAGGCACTTCTCCTGTCCTCCAAGACCTGTTGAAGAGGATAGAGAGCGACTCAGCAATCACCTCCGCCAGCTCCCTCAGCACACGTGGATGTAACCCATCCGGGCCCATGGATTTGTGTGCATTAATCCCTTTGAGCCGCTCCTGGACCTCCCCTACCTCAACCAGAGGGAAATTCTTCGTTTCCTGAACACTCCTACTTTCATCCAGTGTCTGTGGGTCCCGGGGAGCCTTTGAAGTGAAGACCGAAGCAAAGGCAGCATTCAGTATCTCCACCCTCTCAGCATCCCCCGTTACCAGGATGCCCTCCTCATTCTGCAAGGCACCTACATTATCCCTGGTCATCCTCTTACTATTCACGTATCTAAATAAACCATTTTTATTATCCTTTATGTCCCTTTCCAGCTTCATTTCCAAGAGGGCTTTAGCCTTCCTAGTTGCATCCCTACAGGCCCTGACCACATTCCTGTATTCTCCCTAGGTGCTCAGACCCTTTCTCCACAATTCATAGATCTTCTGCTTCTCTTTGAGTTTACTCAATAGCTCCGTGTTCATCCATGCAGGTCTTCTACCTCTCTTTCCTGATTTCTTACTCAAAGGGATGCATCGTTCCTGTGCTTGGAAGAAGTGCTGTTTAAATGTTAGCCAGCTCTCACAGGTTCCCATTCCTTCAAACAGTGTAACCCACGGGATAGCCCCTATTAAGTTGCGGAGGAGCTCAAAGTTAGCTCTTCCAAAATTCAGGGTAGCTATCCTACTTTTTGGCTTGTTTCTTCCACCCAAGATCTTAAACTCAATCATTTCATGGTCGCTTTGTCCTAAGGTGCCCCCGACCTTCACTTCCCTAACGAGCCCGTCCTTGTTAGTGAAAACAAGGTCCAGCACCCGCCCTCCCCTTGGAGGCTCCTGCACCATCTGTAGCAGGAAATTGTCTTCAACACACTGCAGAAATTGTCTGGACTGCATACAACTGGCCGTGTTTCTTGCCCAGCAAATATCTGGATAGTTGAAGTCCCCCATAAGGATCAGTGCCCGGGATCTTGAGGCTATTTCTAACTGCTTATAGAATGCACTATCAACCTGCTCCTCTTGATCAGGGGGCCTATAGCACACTCCCACAACAAAGTCACACATAGCAGTTTGCCCCTTGATTTTAACCCACAAGCACTCGACGGATGGTTCATCCTTCCCCAGGTGGAGCTCAATACATTCTAGGTGCTCTCCCACTTAAATAGCAACTCCTCCACCTTGCCTTCCTAGCCTGTCTTTCCTAAAAAGCACATAGCCATCCATGACAACATGCCAGTCGTCCAGGTTGTCCCACCACGTCTCTGTGATTGCAATGAGATCGTGGCCCTGCGACCGCACAAAGATCTCTAATTCTTCTTGTTTGTTACCCATGCTATGTGCATTTGTATAAAGGCATTTTAGTGGGGCAGCAGATGTAGGTATCCTCAACAGCCCACAGCGAGATTTCTGACAGGGGACTGGCAAAAGTGGCTCCACTGAGGAGTACTCAGAGGAATCCACAGAATTTTCCCTACTTTCACGTGGAAAAACGTCCCCAAGTCCACCACTGTGCTGTTGGTATTTACCTTTTTCCACCATCAACTCCCGCTGTGACTCCCGAAGTACTTGCCTAACCCCAGCAGCCTTCTTAATGTCCCCATCCCCCTTCCTAACTAGTTTAAAGCTCGATTGATGAGCCCTGCCATCTCCTGGGCAAGAATCCGCTTTCCTTTATGGGACAGGTGAGCCCCCTCAGCAGTCATCATGCCAGGAGCAGAGTACACCATCCCCTGGTCAAAAAACCCAAAGTTCTTGTGCCGGCACCAGCCTTTCAGCCACACATTCAACTCGTGGGTTCTCCTGTCCTGCTCTGAGCCCCTCCTCCCACAATTTCGGCTCCTCCCCCTCGACAAAGTGCCCCAGGTCCCGGTATTCCCTTTTGACAGCTTGCAGGCTACACTTTGTGATTGCGTCCCTGCCTGCTTGAACTATCAGTATTGCATAATAGTCAGGGGATCTTACCAGCCCTGGGAGCCTTCTGGTAATATCCCTGACCCGGGCTCCAGGGAGGAAACACACCTCCCTGCGTGTAGGGTCTGGTCTACATATAGGGCCTTCTGTCCCTCTGAGGAGTCCCCTACTACAACTACCTTTCTCTCTTTCCTAACAAAGGCAGTCTCGAGGCGTGTGGATAGTCGCCTCACTCTAGGCTTCCGCTTTCTCTGAGGCAGAGGGGCTCCATTCATCTCCTCACATACCTCCTCCTCAACTACCAGGGCCCCAAACCTGTTGCTTATGGAAACCTGGGGGAGTGGGGTAGGTAGGCAGGGGGAGTGCCTACGACGGCGAGTCGGGACTGTCTTCCAGGCCTCCTCAGGGTTTGGGTCACTCCCATATACCTGGCTAGGGCAGAGAGAGGGGACCGTCTTCAGGTGCGAGGTGTCTTCCTGACTCTCATCCCTTTGGGACGCCAGGGAGCTACTCCACCAGTCAATCTCTCGCTCGCAATCCCTGATCGCTCTCAGTCTTTTGTTCTCTTCCTTTAGTTCTACTACCAAACAAAGCAGATCATTGACCTGCTCACACCTCACACAGGTTAGGTGCTTGCCTCTTTTCTCTGGCAACTGCAGACTCTGGCATTCCCTGCAGCCTGAGACCTGAACCGCAGCATCCCTAGGCAGGCCCTCCGTCGGGGTTGCCCCAGATTTGTAGGGGGAACCTCTCCGCCTGGTGGAGACCATGGTTGACTGTCTGTGCACACAGCAGACAAGGAACCCTCAGCTTGCCCTTTGTACTCTGTGAGCTGGTCTGCTGAAGTTACCCTCTCAGCTAGCTAGGAGGGGAGGCTTCCTCGGCCTGCTTGCTCTGCCTGTGCTAACTGCCGTGCTAACTGCCGCGCCATGCCCTTCTGACGTGCCACGCCCTGTGTGCCACGTCCTGGTCGCTAGCGCTCCTGGTCGCTAGCGCTCCCAGAAGCCACTCTTGTATGGAGAGGGATAATTGCTGTCGCCCCTAGCTCCACCCCCGATGAGTCACCGCTCCGGGCAGTGCAGGGGACAAGCTATGGCTGCTGATGGGTGCTAATGGCCGCTGATGGGTGCACCTGCTGCCTCTCTCCTTTTGATCTTTGGTGCTTTTTGTTAGTTGCCCTCATGCCCAGGGGTTGTTGCTTGCAGAAAGGGGTCCCTCGATGGAGTCTCCCGCTTCAGAGCCCTTCTCCCCAGCAGCAAATGTCCCGCAGCAAAACTCATAGTCCATTGTGGCTGCACTTGGAATACTTGACTTCCGTTACTGTGATCAGGATCCCGTCCTGGTTCATGCAAGCTTGATTTCTTCTGGATCCACAGCTTTATCTGCTTGGTTCCCATATCTGTAATGACATAGGCAGATCTCCTTCCCCAAGTTAGTACCTGTAATTTCATTTCTTACTAACGCCTGACATTGACTTTCTTTACTCCACAAAAAGGAGCTATCTTAGAGACTCTGAATCATTTTTAGCTACTCTCTTAGAGAGCATATTTCACTACGCATCACGTATAAGTCCAGTCAAACAGGAGGGAGGGTTATGAACTCCCCATTTATGGAGGGGCAAAAGGCAAGGATGGAGCAACAACTGCCTCCTCCTCTGAGTCAGAGTCCAATGTGGGCCGCTCTGCACAGCTCGTATCCGAGCCAGAGCCGGAAGTCAACTGACTAGCTACTTCCAGATGTTGGGGCTCTTTTACCCGGCTTCAGCCCCGCCCACTTCCTTTGCGGGCGGGCTGCTCCTGCCTACTTCCTTTGCAGGCATGCTGCTCCTGCTCTCTCGACCCGCCCCCCTTTTTACTCGGCGGGTTCCGATTAGTCCCCCGCCCGCCACTCGTGTTTTTATCCCGCCTCCGGGCACTCCTATTGCTCTCCTCCTTCTCATAACTCCTCCCTCTCCGGTCTGCTTGAGCTAGTTAGGTGTACCGCGTCTCCTTTGTTCCCGGTGAAAGAATCTTCGCTCCGCCCCTTCCCGCTCTGCTCGGCGCCATCCTGGGTTGCATACGGAGGTGGACTTGGCCAGACTCCCTGAGACTTGGACCTCCCAGCGGCACCCCTGGCCCCCTCAGCCAACCCGCCCCAGAATGTTTTCGCTTGCATTAGTCCCTCCGTAAGCGGGCTGGGGTTTGGGGATTGAGGGGACGCACCACCCTCGGATGCTTTAAGACTTTTCCCAGAACCCGAGGACATAGTCTCCTCGGCTAATGCTTTCATGTATCTATCCCACACCTCAGGGTGGAGTATATCCACAGGCTGGTCAATAACACCAATCTGTACCAATATCGCAACGGTGAGAGTAAAATCTTTAACTTTGCAATCTATCCCCCATTGTTTATGCAATTGGGATACAACCTTCACGAGAGCCTCCATGATCCTCGCGCTTCGTGGGGCGTCCCCCCGCCAGGCTGGTCCAGACGCTCCGTAGACTGAATTCCAGGAGGAATTTCTGCTCCCTCTTCCCGGGTTTTGGCACCACTTGTTCCCGCTGGGGACCTCTACATGGAGGCTTGCCCACTAAAATAATAATAATATTGTCCCTCGGCGAGGCGCGGTGACCTGGTCCAGTCACGGCACAATGACTCTCCCTGGTCAACGGTCCACCAGCACGCAGACATCAATTTGATGGATGGCAAATGGCGTTTATTGCGCAGCTCAGTAGCGTTTTATAGCTTTGGTTTACAACGTAACATCCGTCTGCTAGATTCATCACCTCTGTCCGCTTACTTCACAGGCTAAACTCTATTGGCTATTAAGGGAGGGGCTGTACCATACCTTTTCCGTACAACATGAAATCTTCCGATCGCCAGACCCTAGCTGGCAACAAGCACCTCGGGGTTTTTTTGGCCTCTGTGCACAGTAGATAGTTATTTATGGAACTGGATCCATCACCTGGATGGGTGCAAATAAAGGGTGTTTGGTATTGCTGGATGCAGCTGGCTGGAGCATCTCAGCTCTCCTGTTGGCATCGAAGGTGGTCCTAGTGATGGTTTTGGGGGGGGCGACGGCTGCTCCGTGGGTGCTGCTGGTGGGTCTCAAGTCACTTCTTGAAGGTAGACCTGGTGATTTAGGACCCATAACTTCAACCAGTGCTAGTCACTGAAGCAGCATGGGAATCCCCCAAACCTGGCTCACTTTAAATGGTCTTAATAGTGGCTTTTTGTGGTGGTTTGACCTGGCTGGAGGCCAGATGCCCACCCAAGCCACTCTATCACTCCCCTTTTCATCTGGACAGGGGAGAAAATATATACTGAGAGGCCTAGGAGTCAAGATAAGGACAGGGAGAGATCATTCTGCAATCAGCATCACAGGCAGAACAGACTCAACATAGAAAAAAAAGCCCCATCTAATTTATTACACACACACACACACAGAGTGAAACCAGAGTGGGATAATGAGAAATAAAACCAAATCCTAAAACTCCCACCACCACCCCTCCCTTCTTCATGGACTCAACTTTATTCAGGATTTCTCTACCTTCCTTCCCCTCCCCAGGTGGCACAGGGAAAGACGGGAAATGGGGGTTTCAGTCAGTTCATCACAAGTTGTTTTCCTTCTTAGCGGGGGAGGGGGCATTCCTCACACTCTTCCCCTGCTCCAGTGTAGGGTCCCACCCACAGGAGACAGTCCTCCACGAACTTCTCCAGCTTGAGTCCTTTCCCATAGGGCTTCAGCTCTTCACCAGCTGCCCTGGCATGGGTCACTTCTATGGGGTTCATTTTTTCAGGCTAAGGCTGCTCCAGCCTGGCCCCCCCATGGAGACACAAGCCCCCTTGCCCCCTCAGCAAGCCTGCTCCTTTCTTGCAAGAAGAAAGCAGCTAATACGATGAACAAGATTAGAGGGGGCCTGCCTCCAGCCAGGTGGAGGAAAGGGACAATCAGATCTATTGGACTGTGTGGATCCGATGGCTTAGCAGATTAGAAGTACCACAGAAGTACCAAACTTTAGTAGATACTGGTGCCCAGTGTCCTCTAATACCATCAAACTATGAAGGGTCAGAATCCATCTATATTTTCGGAGTGTCAAGGGGATCCCAGCAGTTAACTCTGGTAGAGGCTAAAGTGAGTGTAACTGGGAATGACTGTGAAAAACACCCCATTGTGACTGGCACAGAGGCTCTGTGCATCCTGGACACAGGCGTCCCCTGGAGAGGGTACTTCAAAGACCCAAAAGGGTACTGGTGGGCTTTGGGTATAGCTGCCTTAGAGAAAAAGTGAACTGAACAACTGTCTACCTTTCCTGGACTCTCAGAAGACCCTTCTGTTGTTGGTTTGCTAAAGGTTGAAGCACAATAGGTGCCAATTACTACTACAGTGGTGCACAGATGACATTACCACACCAATAGAGACTCCCTGATTCCCATTCAGAAACTGATTCACCAACTGGAAAGTCAGCACCAGCTCAACCATCAACAGTCCAATCTGGCCAGTGAAGAAGTCCAATGAAGAGTGGAGGCTGACAGTGGACTGTCGTGGCCTGAATGATGTCACGCTGCCTATGAGTGCTCTGTGACGGACATGCTAGAACTCGAGTATGAACTGGAGTCAAAAGCAGCACAGTGGTACGCCACAACTGACATTGCAAATGCTTTCTTCTTGATTCCTTTGGCAGCAGAGTGCAAACCGCAGTTTGCTTTCACTTGGAAGGGAATGCAGTACACTTGGAATGGACTGCCCCAGGGGTGGAAACACATCCCCACCATCTGCCATGGACTGATCCAGACTGCATTAGAACAGGGTAAAGCCCTAGAGTACCTGCAGTATATTGATGACATCATTGTATGGGGCAACACAGCAGAGGAAGTTCTTGAGAAAAGGAAGAAAATAATCCAGATTAGGCTAAAAGCTGGATTTGCCATCAAACGAAGTAATGTCAAGGGACCTGCTAAGGAAATCCAGTTTTTAGGAGGAAAATGGCAAGATGGATGTCAGCAGATCCCCATGGACATTATTAATCAAATAGTAGCGATGTCTCCACCAACCAACATAAAGGAGACACGAGCTTTCCTAGGCACTGTGGGTTCCCGGCGAATGCATATCCCCAACTACAGTCTCAATGTGAGACCTCTCTACCATGGAACCCAGAAGAAGAATCTGTGATTTCCATTGGGGGTAAGGTGCTTTAAGGAGTTTTATTGGATCCTGCATTTGGGCTGCTTAGATGGCAACCGGAACGCAAGGACGTGCCCTCCTTCAGCATCAGCTGCTTACCCAGAGAGAGGAGACTGACAGGGGCTACTGCATATCAGTTTACCAACAGGAGGAACACACAATTTCTTCATTAATATCAATCAAAACTACCAAAACCCTTTTTGGCAGAAAGAAACAATTGTAAAGGGGATGGGAGAGTAGCAGGCAGAGCAAGAGGAAAATCGCCACTTTCCGTATTTCTTATTGCTAGTAGGTAGGGGTATAATTTTGGAGTTCCTTCCTTTTTAATGGGATATGTCATAACCTTACCATCCGTGGTGGTTTAGCCCTGGCTGGAGGCCAGACACCCACCAAAGTTGGTCTATCACTCCCCTTTTTAGTTGGACAGGGGAGAAAATAGATATTGAGGGGCTTAGGAATCAATGTAAGGACAGGGAGAGATCATCCTGTCATCAACGACATGGGCAAAACAGACTCAACACAAAGTGAAGGAAAGAAAGCTATCTAATTTATTACACTACACTAAAAAAAACCAGTGAAACCGGAGTCGGGAGCGCGACCAAATCTTAAAACAACGCGACCAGACCTTAAAACACTTTCCCCCCCACCACTCCCTTCTTAGCAGACTTCAGTCAGAATTTGACTCCCTTCTTCCCTCCCATTGAGGCACAGGGGGGGCAGGGACTGGGGAAAATGGGGTTCTTGGTAGCACCTTTCCCCCACCCCTCCATTCTAAGCCGACTTCCCTTTAGTCATGATTTTGCTCCGTTCTTCCCCCCGATCGTGGCACAGGGGGGCAGGGACTGGGAAATGGGCTTGGGTCAGTTCCTTGCAAGTTGGTTTCCTTCTCGGCCGGGGAGGGGGGGGGGGGGGCATTCATTCCACACCCTCCCCCTGCTGCACCTTTAAAAGATTTTGTAAAACAGGAAAAAGCAGCCACACTAAATTGCTGTTCCAAAATTACCTTTACGGCGTGTGTGCTAGCCCACTAAAATGACAGCTGATTTGTGTGATTAAAATGTGAGGAGAAAAGATCGACAGCCACTACTGATATAGTGCCTCAACAGCACAGGGCTTTTCCTGACTGCAATGTGAATGGGCTCTGTCTAAGCACCACTTGCTCCCTCCCACTCCCAGAGAAAGAAATCTGTCGCTAGAAGCACCACATACATTTTTCTGGCCAAGCAATACACTTATGTTCAATGTTTTATAAAGTTTGAAATTGGAATATCAATCCCTTAACCTAGTTGTTCTTTAAAGTGCAGTCATAACAATCACCTGGGTTGGAAGAGACATTTAAAATCACCGAGTGCAACCACAGCCTAACCCTGCCTGGTCCACCAAGCACAATATCTACACGCCTTTTAAATATCTCCCAGGATGGGGACTCCACCACCTCCCTGGGCAGCCTGTTCCAATACTCGACTACCCTTTCAGTAAAGAAATTCTTCCTGATATCTAACCTAAATCTCCCCTGGTGCAATTTGAAACCATTGCCTCTTGTCCTATCACTTGTTACCTGAGAGAAGAGACCGATCCCCCCGCCCCTCTCTGCACCATCCTTGCAGGCAGTTGTAGAGAGTAATAAGGTCTCCCCTCGGCCTCCTTTTCTCAAGACTAAAAAGCCCCAAGTCCCTCAGCCATTCCTCATAGGACTTGTGCTCCAGACCCTTCACCAGCTTTGTCTCCCTCCTCTGAATGCGCTCCAGCATCTCAACGTCCTTCTTGTAGTGAGGGGCCCAAAACTGGAATCAGTACTGGAGGTGCAGCCTCAACAGAGCTGAGTACAACGGAACTATCACTTCCCTACTCCTGCTGGTTGCACTATTCCTGATACAGGCTAGGATGCTGTTGGCACCTGGGCACACTGACGGCACATGTTCAGCCGCCTGTCCACTAACACCCCCAGGTCCTTCTCCTCCAGGGAGCTCTCCAGCCACTCTGCCCCAAGCCTGTAACACTGCCTGGGGTTATTGTGACCAAAGTGCAGGACCTGGCACTTGGCCTTGTTGAACCCCATACAGTTGGCCTCTGCCCATCGATCTGGCCTGTCCAGGTCCCTCTGCAGAGCCATCCTGCCTTCCAGCAGATCGACACTCCCACACAATTTGGTGTTGTCTGCAAACTTACTGAGGGTGCGCTCGATCCCCTTGTCCAGATCATTAATGAAGATGTTAAAGAGGACCGGCCCCAGCACCGAGCCCTGGGGAACACCACTTGTTGACCTGCTGCCAGATGGATTTAACTCTGTTCACCACAACTCTCTGGGCCCGGCCGTTCAGCCAGCTTTTAACCCAGTGAAGAGTATACCCATCTAATCCATGAGCGTCTAGTTTCTCTAGGAGGATGCTGTGGGAGACAGTGTTGAAGGCTTTACTGAAGTCCAGGTAGACAACATCTACAGACTTCCCGTCATCCACTGAGCAGGTCACCTTGTCGCAGAAGGAGATCAGGTTGGTCAAGCACGATCTGCCTTTCATAAACCCGTGCTGACTGGGCCTGATCGCCTGGTTGTCCTGCATGTGTTGTGTGATGGTACTCAAGGTGATTTGTTCCATCACCTTCCCCAGCACCGAGGTCAGGCTGACAGACCTGTAGTTCCCCGGGTCCTCCTTCTGGCCCTTCTTGTAGATGGGCGTCCCACGCGCCAACTTCCAGTCCAGCGGAACCATCCCAGTCAGCCAGGACTTCTGGTAAATAAGGGAAAGTGGCTTGGCGAGCACCTCCGCCACTCCCTCAGTACCCTTGCATGTATCCCATCCTGACTTGTGCGGATCTAAGCGGCTGAGCAGGTCACTAACAAATTCCCCTCGGACCGTGGGGGCTTCAGTCCGCTTCCCATCACCATCTTTCCACTCAGGGGTCTGGGTATCAGGAGACCAACTGGTCTTACTACTAAAGACTGAGACAAAAAAGGCATTCGTCCTCAGTCACAATGGTTCCCCCCGCATCCAGTAAAGGTGGGAGATTCTCCCTGGCTCTCCTTTTGTTATTAATGTATTTATAGAATTGTTTCTTGTTGTCTTTTACAGCAGTGGTCAGACTGAGTTCTATTTGGGCTTGGGCCCTCCTTATTTTCTCCCTGCATAGCCTCACCTCAGCCCTGTACTCCTCCTGGGTTACCTGCCCCTTCTTCCAACAACCATATACTCTCTTTTTCTTCCTGAGTTCTAGTCAAAGCTCTCTGTTCAGCCAGGCAGGTCGTTTTCCCCACTGGCTCGACTTTCGGCACAGGGGAATGGCTTGCTTCTGTGCCTTCAGGACCTCATTCTTGAGGAGCACCCAGCCTTCCTGAGCTCCTTTGTCTTCCAGGACTTGTTCCCAGGGGACTTTATCCACTAGGCTCCTCAACAGGCCAAAGTCCGCCCTCCTGAAGTCCAGGGTGGTGGTTCTGCCAACCCTTCTCCTTCCTTCCCCAAGAATTGAGAACTCTATCATCCCACGATCACTGTACCCAAGGCAGCCTCCAACCGTCACCTCATCCACAAGTCCTTCTCTGTTTGTGAACAACAGGTCCAACAGGGCGCCTTCCCTAGTTGGCTCACTCACCAGCTGTGTCAGGAAGTTCTCCCACACACTCCAAGAACCTTCTAGATTGACCCCTCTCTGCCATGTTGTCTACCCAGGAGATATCTGGTAGGTTGAAGTCACCCACAAGAACAAGGGCCAGCGATCGTGATGCTACTCCCAGCTGCCTGAAGATTTCATCTACCTCTTCATCCTGCTGGGCAGTCTATAACAGACTCCCACCAGGATGTCTGTCTTGTTGGCCTTCCCCCTGATTCTAACCCATAAACATTCAACCATATCATTGCCATCATTAAACTCCAGATAATCAAGACAATCCCTAACATAGAGGGCCACCCCACCACCCCTCCTTCCTAGCCTGTCCCACTTGAAGAGTTTATACCCACCCATCACAGCACTCCAGTTGTGCGAGTCATCCCACCAAGTTTCTGCGATAGCAACTAAGTTCTAAGTTAGCAGAGCTAACCATTCTGCGTATTAAAGAAAAAGCTGTTTGCTCTAACTATACCACCACTGTTGCATTGGTGGCTTTTTTTTTCTTCTTTAAGTTATGTGACAGCACAGGTAATTTTATTTATTTATTTTTGTGCACAGATAAAATTATTGTAAGTCAACTGTGTCCTGGGCTGCATCAAGAACAGCATGGCCAGCAGGTCAAGGGAGGTGATTCTGCCCCTCTACTCTGCTCTCGTGCGACCCCACCTGGAGTACTGCATCCAGCTCTGGGGTCCCCGGTACAGGAAAGACTAGAGCTGTTAGAGTGAGTCCAGAGGAGGGCCAGGAAAATGATCAGGGGGCTGGAGCACCTCTCCTATGAGGACAAGCTGAGAGACTTGGGCTTGTTCAGCTTGGATAAGAGAAGGCTCCGGGGAGACATAATTACGGCCTACCAATACTTAAAGGGGTCCTACAGGAAAGTGGGAAAGGGACTGTTCATCAAAGAGTGCAGTGATAGGACAAGGGGCAATGGCTTCAAGCTGAAAGAGGGTAGGTTTAGGTTAGACATTAGGAAGAAACTCTTTACTCTGAGGGTGGTGAGGCACTGGAACAGGTTGTCCAGAGAGGTTGTGGAAGCCCCCATCCCTGGAAGTGTTCAAGGCCAAGTTGGATGAGGCTTTGGGCAACCTGATCTAGTGAAGGGTGTCCCTGCCCATGGCAGGGGGGGTTAGAATTAGATGATCTTTGAGGTCCCTTCCAATCCAAAGCATTCTATGAAATAAATTTAGAAACCAGCTAACACAAAAAGAAAACAGAACTTCCCATGTCCTGACTACTCCCTGTTCAGCTTTAAATGTGAAAAAATCTGATGATAGAGCTGTACAAAATTCCCACTATAAACTTTTTTTAACAAATGAACATTTTAATTGCACAATAGACATTTAAAGTGAATATCATCTTTTTAAGTCTAATCTTTGGCTTTTGCCTTGAGAAAGGCTCAAAATGATGGATGAGGGTCAGGAATTTCCATATACACTACAGAAACTACAGCCCACTAAAGTAAGTTGTTCCACTGATTCCGGTAGGGTAAATAATCTGGTAGAAAATGTTTTCTGGATCATACCCTAAAAACAATTCCAAAACTAGGATAAGAGACATGACCTAAAGCCAGGAAAATGGTGTAGATCTAGTTAAAAAAAGTCCTGATCCTGCAACATCTTTTAGGACAGAGTTTTAAGCACTTAGATCGCCTCAGGTGTTTCAGTGAACTGTCCCAAGTTGAACGCTACGCATCTGCTAAAGTACTTTGCCAGACTAGGGCTTTGCAAGGTGTGTTTGGGGTTGGTTTTTTTTTGAGATGTTAAATGAAACAAATAAGCAACAGTAGAAATGAGGACTAAAAGCAAAATGTTTTGTTTCTCTCCTCCTACTGAGGGCAAGACTCAGATATAGGTAAAAAAAAGTTCAGTTATATTTAAAAAGGAGAGGGATGTTGGGCCTTTTTATTCTTTTTCTTTTTCTTGTGCTTTCCAATAATCAGCTGCTAGCAAGTCACTACTATTCCTATTTTAAACCATAACAAGCTGTGGGAAATGATCAGGGAAACACAGTAGTCAAGCAGACAGAAGACTCAGCACTGAAAAGAATATAAATTATAAATTATATTGAAAATAAAAATCCTTTAATTAAAAGCTGTTTAGTGCATGTGTTATGGGCCATTTGTATTAAAGACAATCCCTCCAGCTTGGGTATAAATGCTCTTGGCCCAATTTTCGGAAATGTTGAATACCCACAGTTCCACTGAAATCAGTGAGGACATAGCATTTCTCAAAATCACCGATACTCACACAGCAAAACACTAAATGCTACTAACAAGTTCAATATACAGATAAATTAAAAATGTCACAAAGTTGGATGTGGCAAAGGGTGGGAGGACCTAAGTTTGCACACAGCTATTTCTTCAGATTAACACACGAGTTAGTAACTGTAGATGTGTTTTAAATTTGGAGTTATTAGCTTTTAATTCTGGGAGGAATCCTCCTTTGAGAAGGCAAAAATATTTTAAATTATAATGAAATTATACTATATTCTTATGGAAATTAAAAGCTTTGTGAGTTTGAATTTTGTAGTGCTTCTGTGCCGCAACAGGGAGAAGGGGTGGGGACACAAACACAGTGACAACGCATTACAGTAGATATTTGCGTCTGGTATCCTCATCCAAAGTGAGGTCTACTACTTCTGGGGGTGAAGACCAATTCTGCTGGGGAGTCACAGATGTCCATGATTGTGTTTGCTGAGTGTTAATGTACTGGGAGCCCAAGCCATGCTTCCAGGAAGATACACTCTGAATCACACCTCTCCTGGGATGCACGCACCTGTAAGCAAGGCAAAAACCACAAAGGATTAAAGCTGCTACTGAATTCAGGCACAAGGTTCTTAGCTGTAGTGTTTTATCACTTGGGCATCTTGTTAGTGTGTCCTTCTCCAAAATGTCCTTGTGGATTTTCCATTTCTAGAGTCCATGACATCTTAAATACCCAGTAACAAAAATGAGACTAAGCTTAAACTTGGGGTGGGTGGGGATTAAAGTAGTTTTAAGAACTGAATTCTGCCACTGGACTTTTAAAAAAGAGAACAAAATTCAGTGAGGCTTAATGAGACAAAGAGAAATTTTATATGAAATCAAAGCCATGTTAAAATAAGGACATAATAATACTTTCATTGCAATAATTACAAGAGAGATCTTGTAATTACATTATTACAGCCATTACATTTGATTTTTCTTTGGTGGTCTTAACAAAAAATTACAAACATGCTGGGAAATGCTCACTGATAACAGTACAGCCCCACTCAGCAAAACATTTAAGCTTTCAGTGATTATAGTCAATGAGACTAAATCTTATCTTTAAAGATAAGCATACACTCAAATATCTTGCGGAAGTGGGGTACATACCTACCTAGTACTAGTACTTTTACCTATTAATAATAGACATGTGACAACTGAAGTACAAGCTAATCATAATTAGAAAGAAAACAAAATGGAAGACAGACTAATTTTGTTCTAGGATGAAGGGATGACAGGAATTTACTGGAGATGGTCATTCTGTTTCCAGATGTAAATCTTAAGCAGGTGATAGAAAAACTTTATACCTAGTGCTCAAAAAAATGTTTTGCTCTTATAAGCACTGGTGTTACTGGGGTAACCTTTTCCTGTTTCTTTATGAAGGCACGTGTACCCTATTTCAGGAACCCAGGTTTTCTGCTCTGGTCAAACATCACTGACATTTACGTTGTGTTAATTTTAATTTAAGGTACTGCAATTTTCTCCAGAACTACTTAGGTTATGCTCATCTCTCTTGGCTCTGGTTAGAGTTTCATGGAAGAGAATCTCATTCTCCAAGCTCTACCTTCTCTCATTTCCTTTTCAGATATGCTATTTAGTTTTGGATGTGATGTTCAGAATTAACTTTTTAAGACTGAAGAAGCAATAAAAATACATACACAAACCAAAAATGAAGGGGGAAAAAAGAAAACCTAGGGAAAATAAAAAGAGAGAGGAAGACTTTTATACACATGCATGATAAAAAATAAATCTATTGGACAAAAATTAAACAAAACGAGAAACGTGACTTTGTGTCCTAAGTAGATGCCAAGTAATATTCCAATGACGAGAAACACAACCAATTCACTAGTGATCTGAAAAACTACAGGTGATGGACAAACTCAGGTTTCACAACTCAGGCCAGTCCAACAACATGGAATACGCAGCATGATAAAAAACAGTATGAGCAAAAGAACTCTACCCAAATGCCATACTAAGCATGCAAAAAATACTGATCAAAAACCTAAACCTCTTCAAAATGACAACCCTGTCAGAAGGCCATCAATACTTCGTAACTGCAAGCCTAGACCCATAAGAGAAATAAAATTCTCAATAGGATTCGAACAACTGAAATGTGTGAGCATTCAACACAGCCAGTAAGAACTAGTCTTTGGGAGATGGGAGATGGTTACATGAACAAAGGAAAGCACAAAAACCTGCTTTATGTCTGTCTTCACTGAAATTATTTTGGTCCATATCTACCAAAACTGATTTTAAACAGCAACTCTGCATTTATTTAAGATTTCCATTCTTGTACATGGTAAATATTATCAAGCCAAGCAACATCGAAAGCCTCTGAACAGGGGACCTCAAGCAGAAGGGTTGTGCATACATTGTGCAGGACAGATTTACACAAACTAGTATCAGAGGAAAAGTCCACACTGCTTATCATTAGGACAAAGATTTGCCAAGCCCCAGGTCTGCTGGATAAACAGCCAGGAGAGCCACTTCCAAAGGAATTAGTATCTTCCAAAAGAGTTAGGTATGCAAGGACTTTCACTATTCTAAAAGTGAACATAAAATATCTCTTCCTTCAACACCTTAAAATTTCCTTTTTTTCACATTCAACAGCACTGGATTGTGCTCGCACTATCTGTACAGTTTCCTGCCTGTGAAATTGGATCCTGCACATCTTCCTTCTTCCTTTCCTCAAGAAAGATAGAGTGAAAGGATAATGCACTCCTTTTCCACCTCCAAGCATCCACCAAGCAACAGACTAGTTTTCGACAGAGCCTGTCTGCATACTTCTTTTTATTCCAGCAAATTAACCTCTACACTATATGAAAATGCTGGTCTTGTTCAGCTGCTTCATAATACCTTAAGACAAGGAATGATCATAAACTGATGAAGATTAACATCAAAAAATGCCTATCAAGAATAAGAGCTGAAGCATAGCTGGAGAGCTTTCTGTCTGAGCTTGAGAGAAACCTCCGGCTTCCTTACCCTCATCTGTTTTAGGGGTTTGAACTCTCTTGTATTTTGAAATAAAACCCAAGACTCATAAGGATCCAATTTTTAATCTAAAAGGGCTATCTTATGGCCATTGAAAAGTTGATAGCATTTTTACAACTACTGATTAATTCAAGAAACTGGAAGCTGATTAAATGCTTAAAGTGAATATTTTGAAAGGAAATGAGAACCCACATACTTTTATGCATTTGCATATTCATACTACATCCTTAAAATCTGAGTTACTAACAATAATTCCTGATGTATATAAATGTGGTATCTCAATATTTAAGTATTTTAATACTACAATATGTTTAGCCTGTTAATGTTTGATATCAAATCACAAACTAATCTGAATACTTATCAAGTTGGTAACTGTAAGGATTGTCTGGCTCAGAGTTCAAACAGGTTTTGGTAATGTCATCAGCCGACTCGTGACCAGGGGTTGTAAAAGCAACTCAGCCTTGGATTGCCTTGAGGCCCTATCTCTGCAGAGACAACTCATGGGGAGCTGTGTAGATAGCTCAAACCTGAGTTGTCCTGTAAACTGAGACTAAACAGAAACCTTGGCTGAACCTTGAATTCCTTCAGCAGATTATATGCCCCGAGTCCCAATCAAACCACTATTCAGCTGACTAAAAGTAAGATAAAGGCAAGCCAGCAGGTTTCCATTTGGCTTCATCTAAACCCAGACAATACAAAGCTATGCAAAAGACAGAGCATACAGAAGTGAACCTCACCCATGAATAAAGATAAGGGGGAACACTGATAATGACAAACACCCCAGGTGGTACTATCCACTCAGACACAGTCCTGCCCGCTGTCATGGAATAAAAACTCTAAGATTCGGGCTGAGAATTGGGAGTCACTTCTCCAACTCCGCAGCTGGCAGGTGAGGAGACCCTTCCTCCTTGGTCAGGGTGCTGACTAAGGTAATATATTGAGAGCCCTTACCTGGAGAGGAGTAAGTGAATATTTTATATGCTTTAAGTTTGTAGTCGCAGGTGACTGACTAACACATGTGTAGTACTTAGTGCGCTTGTAAGTTGTGACTGTGTGTGAATCTGCTATGGTTCTAATAGTGAATTTTGTGAATTGCCTGCGGGTGGTAATAGTGAGTGACGTGACTCCATTGTGGGTTGTAATACTGCATTTTGTGAAATCCTTGTGGTTGTAATAGTGCATTTTGTAATCGTTGTTTTGGCAATAGTGCAATTTGTGACTCTCTTGTGGTTGTGATAGTATAGTCTTACTTCTAAACTGCAATAGTGCATTCCTCCGTTGTATCCATAAAACCTGCAATAGTGACGTATTGCATCTGCATGTGGTGTTCAAATGAATTATTTATTTGAACCCTGCAGCCGAGTGTAACATAATTTAGCATAGTTGGCAAGATACAATGGAGGAACTATTCCAGAAACATGGCTGTAGACCCTCTCCTCTGGACAAGGCAAAGGCGAATGTGTTGAGGAGAAGTAAGGAGAAAGGATGGGTAGAGCAGTATAAGAAGGAACACAAGAACAAGAAAAACTGGAAAGGTAAAGGTATCCTGTGCACTATCTTCAGAGCATGCCTCGCTTGTGCACAGGAGGAGGCACTGAAGTCTGAGACAGCAAAGGCAGCTGATCTCGCTAAAGGTACAACACAGTGCATTAGAAACTGAACTTGAGGTTACCAAATCTGCTTTAGAAGCAGAACGAAAGATAAATGAGCCCTTAGGTTTTTCATAACGGAAAACTGAAAGTTGAAAATATATTTTTGAAAGATGAGTTAGATTCTAAAAGGGAGAAAATGAAAAGATTACAAAAAAATTAAATTAGTTATTATCAAATGCACAGACTCCCTCTCCCACCCAAGTCAGGAATTTAGTTATGTGTGCTGATCCTGATACTTGGGATGGGAATATCTGGGGTGACCCAGATGATAAATCTGATGTGGCAAGTGATATTGACGGTCAACCCCTCATTAAAACAGAGGTGCATTTGAATGGCAGGAACAAGCGAAGATTAACTACAACACGAATCACCCCGTGGTCTGGGCCCGAGCTTGCACAAATGCAAGAGAAATTCTCACACATGCCAGGGGAAAGTGAAACTCAATATTTATGGCGTGTGTCACTGAAAGGTTAGGACTGACCCTTACCCAGGAGAAAATAAATGTAATAGGAGTAACTGGAGTCCCTGAAACCAGACCAATTAGCACTGTGTGTGCTTGGCTTCCAGGGGAAAACCAAATGACTAAGATAAAGGTTGTCATTGGTCCATGCCAAAATAATAAACTAGAATTTGACGTCCTAGAAAACAAAGTCTGGAAACTATCTGATGGAACAGTGTGGAGCTTTGGAGGCCCCCCGTGTGAAGTTCAGGTACTTGAGGCAGCCATTAAGTTACCTCCTTCCAGAATAACAAATGTTAATCAATATCCTTTACCATCTGCTGCTAAGGAGGGGATCAAAGACTTGGAAAACCGTGATGATATAACTAGAACCCACTCACCCTACAATTCCCCAATATGGTCAGTACGTAAACCGGACGGTAGGTGGCGACTGACAGTTGACTACAGGAAGTTGAACAGTAACATGATGCCACTCACAGCTGCTGTTCCTAAAATTGCTGAACTAGTTACCCAAATCCAAGCTAAATATCACACATGGATATCCACTCTGGATATTAAGGATATGCTTCTTATGATTCCTCTTCAAGAGGATGTTGTGGTTTTATGTGGCAAGAGGCGGGGGGGGGGGGGGGGGGGGGCTGCAGGGGTGGCTTCTGCAAGAAGCAGCTAGAAGCTTCCGCCTAGGCCCAACAGAGTAAATACCAGCCAGGCTCAAGGACAGACCGGCTGCTGACCAAGGCCAAGCCAATCAGCAATAGTCATAGAGCCTCTCTGAAACATATTTGAGAGGAAAAAAACCCGCAAACATTCCCTTGCAGCCCGTGGAAGATGATGGGGAGCAGAGACGCCACACTGGAGCGGGTGGAGATGTATGGAAGATGCTGTGACCCCAGGTTTTCTGGGGGGAGTTTTGATTCCATGGGGGACCAGGCTGGAGCAGTCTAGACCTGAGAGACTGCATCCCATAGAAGTGACTCACAGCTGGTGAAGAGCTAAAGCCTCGACAGAAAGGAGAAGTTTGTGGAGGACTGTCTCCCGTGGGTGGGACCCCACTCTGGAGAGTGTGAGGAATGCCCCCCCCAGCTAAGAAGGAAAACAACTTGTGAGGAAATTACTGAAACTCCCATTCTTCCATTCCCTGCCCCTCCCCGTGCCACAATGGGGGGGGGAAGAAGGGAGCGGAAGAAGGGAGGGGTGGGGAAAGGTGCTTTAAGATCTGGTCGCACTTCTCATTACCCGACTCTGGTGTCACTGGGTGTGGGGTGTAGTATGTCTTTTGACACCTCGGTTGAGCCTTGAATTCCTTCAACAATATGCCCTGGGTCCCAATCAAACCACCGTTCAGCTTCTCAAACTCTGCTTTCCTGGCTTCCAGGGAGTCATTGGGTGAAACAAATCTTATGCTACTTGCTGTGTGGTTTAGCTACATTGTTGTTCTTACCATGTGTTATCCCATGTTTTATTCAATTAATCCAAACTGTTGTTACTAATATGCAATTTGTACCCACTGTGTCACCTGATGGAGTTAAACAAATTGGAGCTGTACGTCAATCTATCATCCGCATTCCCAATTGTGTAAGATGTTTTACCTCCTCAATTTGATTGCACTGTAAAAAATATAATGCTAGGTATTGGCCTTATTTAGAGTTGATATTGTTGTAATGTTTTAGCTTCATGGCCAGTTTCCATTCTTTCTCCCTTTCTCTCCCCCTTTTTTGTTGACAGTGTTAAGTGGTGTAAGGGACTGCAGAACCACCACCATCCCCCCTTTTCTTCTCAGGAGAAGATTTCTCAGGAGACACGGATCGGACTGATGTGGACACTGCAGATCCATGGTGGCAGCTGAAGCAATACGTAAAGATACCTCCCCCTATCCAGACCTGAAGCCATCGGACTGATGGGACGCTGCAGAGCTGTGGTGGTAGTTATTGCAATCTGTCCCTCTCTCCCTCTTTCTCCCTCTTTTCCACTGCTTTCTCTTTCTTCCCCCCTTTTCTTCCACGCTTGTTGTGGACCAAATAAAGTGACTGAACACTTGACTCTGTTTCGAGTCTTAATTCTGTTCCCAAGAACTGCGAAGACCTGGTCATGATAAAACACCTAATTGAATCTCACTCAAGGGTTAAGCCCAGCTGCCCCCAGCCACCCAGAGCAATCTGAGGTCGGTTGGAATGCAAGGGGGTTTAACCTCTGCCAAGTTGGTCTATCTGGTTGTGGATCGGGACGATGGGTTTTTGAAAATTTTCAATATCCCTGGGATGTTCAAACTAGCACTGAGCTATTGCTAAGTTATCTTCAGGTGGTTCAGGTTCTATTTTACATTAAACTTTTGCTTAAGGTGCAGAAAATTAAAAAAACAGAAACCTTGGCTGAGCCTTGAGTTCCTTCAACAGATGATATGCCCTTAGTCCCAATCAAACCACTATTCAGCTGAATAAAAGTAAGATAAAGGCATGCCAGAGGGTTTCCATTTGGCTTCATATACAGAAGTGGGCATCAGTCATGGAGTGGAAGTCAACAGATGGGGTTTTAATTTTCTTTATTAATTTTTCCAAAACAAATATTCATATAAAAATGAAAGAAATATTAGAGGAAGAAAAACAAATGCATACCTGGTACGTTCCTGAACTCCAACAATCTCTACTTCACTATCAGAAGAGGTGATATTAATTTCTTCATTGATCTGGGCATTACCGGAATAGGTTTTGTTACTTGCAAGAAAGCCTGGATCCAAATGACCTGTAGATGGGGAAAATACAAATACAGTCAATGTTTAACAGGTTACACACAACACAGAAATCAGCTGGAAAAGGAATTCCCAAGTTAACACAAAAAAGACTGAAACACTGAGACTAATAAAAATCTTATTAGATCAAGTTATTCAACTTTCAGTTCTCTACCTGAAACAAGACGATCACTGGATTTATCCAGTCTCACCAGCTCTAGTGAACCAAGTCCAACTACAGCATCAATAACACTTCATGTAATTAAGCTTCCCAGCTATTTTTTTACAACAATGATAAGAGTTAGACTGTGTGTAAATCTGTTTGAAATAAAGAAATAAGACAATCTATTGTCAATAAATACTGTTGCAAACAAAGCCTGTAGGCTGGATTGAAACATCACAAACATTTAAAAAATATGGAAATCCAGTCAATAAAAAACCCCAACAAACAACTGTCCTGGGTTCGACTAGGATAGCATTAATTTTCTTTCTAGTAGCTACTGTAGTGCTGTATTTATGAGTTAGAATGAGAGCAATGATAAACCACAAGACCAACAAAAAAGACCACAAAACAACAAATCCATCACTTCCTGGCCACACTGCTTTACACATCTGCTCTAATATTATTATAAATACTTGAAAAAACCCAACACAAAAAAACCCAAAACACAAAATATCTGATTTTCATAAGTTCCATATACGGCATTGTTGCTTTTTTATTAAGTTCCTCAATGCCATCCAGTTTAGTCTGTCAAACAACAAGTCCTCTCTAATATTCACAATTTGTCTTTTCTGCCATGTACTGCTAAGAAGGTTCTTCACCACAATTAGTGATGCGGTGATGTAGCAGATTAAATAATACTTGCATGGAAAACACAAACCAGCTAAAATTATGTTTTATGGAAAATAAATTATTTTTAACGAAATGAATTGAAAATAAGATTTCAATAAAAAGAGATAGCTTCTACTCTCTCTCTTTAGCAAAAACCTGGGGGATGCTGGGCAGCCCTAAGGCAGATGACACTGTCTACTTCTTGGAAACCACTCAGTCAGCTGTATTACACAGGGGAAGAATCATTTGTAAGGCAGAAAATCTGAGATTAGATGACTATACTAGGTATATCTAGTTTGACTGGACACCTTCCTCAAAGATGAGAGGAGGATGCAATAACAATCCTCCGAATTTCAAAGGTGTTACAGAACTCATTGTACCCCCAGGTAGATCAAGAGGACAGAGAGAGAAGTAGTTAAACTTAAAACAAGTGCCAGGGAAACCTAATGATTGCTTAAAGTATTTGGAAAAGATACAAGGAAATAGAGGGGCAGAGACCAAACTGTATGTTCAGTTTTCAGAAAGCATTGTGCTCTTAAGTGGAAAGTAGAAAGATGCATGGTAAGAAACACAACTTTTTGTTTCCTTACACTCCTTTGAAGTACCAATCCATTACTGCTCGATAATAAAATTAATTTCAGCTGTTCTAATTGTTTAATAAGTCACTTGATAAGGAGTGGGCTTGTTAGGGGTCAAATAGCTACCTGTTGTGGTTTCACCGGAGCCGGGGACCACGCGTTCAGATTTCCCCCGGAGCGGGGGGGGGGGGGGAAACCAAAACACCAGAACCCCGCAGGTTGGGATAAGGGTATTTTTTACTGGAAATAACAGGGGAAGAACAGATAGCAATGAACAATACAACCTTTTGCCGAGATGAGCAGTTCAGATCGCGCACTCCCCGTAACGGACACCGCGCCGCAGCCCGCGCAAACCCCCGCCGCGACACAAAGGACCCGAGCTCGCGCCGCGAGTAAACAAAGCCCCGAGCCGAGAGCACGCTCCCTCCCGGTCCCTGCTGTTCGCGCGCAAACACTGCAACACCCCCTGCTTTTTATACTCGGCATGATGTAACTGGCATGGAATGATCCTATTGGCCAATCTGAGTAATTTGTCCCGAGCCCAGCAGGTTAACCCCTTCCTGGCTGAAGCCACTGGCTGAAACCAGGACACTACCTATCAGTAGGCTTCTGTCCTGCAAATACCACATCAGCTTGAAGAACACTGGCTAGCTTCAAGAAGGCCTGAACATCCAGACTCTGAAAATAATGCAAAAGAAATTCTCATATTCAAATAATGGACTTGTCCACTATAAAATAATGGAACATTTCTTTCAAAACCTGCTACATACTTTAAGCCTTATAGACACTGAAAAGCAGCTCAGAGCTACTGTGGTGATTTAACCCTGGCTGGAGGCCAGACACCCACCAAAGCTGCTCTATCACTCCCATTTTCAGCTGGACAATGGAGAAAATATATATTGAGAGGCTTAGGAGTCGAGATAAGGACAGGAAGAGATCATTCCACAATCAGCATCACAGACAGAACAGACTCACCATGTGCTCTCTTCGGCAGCACATATACTAAAATTGGAACGATACAGAGAAGATTAGTATGGCCCCTGCGCAAGGATGACGTGCAAATTCGTGAAGCGTTCCATTTTTTTTTTCCCTCTAGCTGAGGTAGGGGAGGTCCAGGAGTTGCTCAAAGGGATTAATGCACACAAATCCATGGGCCCTGAAGGGATGCATCAACATGTGCTGAGAGAGCTAGTTGAAGTGATTGCTGAGCCGCTCTCTATCATCTTTGACAGGTCTTGGAGAACAGAAGTGCCTGAGGATTGGAGGATAGCCAATATCACTCCAGTCTTTAAAAAGGGCAAGAAGGAGGATCCTAGCAACTATAGGCCAGTCAGCCTCACTTCTGTCCCTGGAAAGGCGATGGAACAGCTTGTTCTGGATGCCATCTCCAAGCAATTGGAAGAGAAGAAGGTCATGAGGAGTAGTCAGCATGGATTCACCAATGGGAGATCATGCTCAACAAACCTCGTAGCCTTCTATAATGTCATCACCGGCTGGGTAGATGGAGGGAGAGCAGTGGATGTCATCTACCTTGACTTCAGCAAGGCTTTCGATACTGTCTCCCATGACATCCTGATAGAAAAGCTGAGAGTATGGGATAGATGAGTGGACAGTGAGGTGGGTTGAGAACTGGCTGTTAGGCCAAGCTCAGAGAATCATGATCAGTGGAGCAGAATCTGAATGGAGGCCTGTGACTAGTGGTGTTCCCCAGGGCTCGGTGTTGGGTCCAGTCCTGTTTAATATCTTCATTGACGACCTTGATGAGGAAATAGCATCCACCCTCAGCAAGTACGCCGATGATACAAAGCTGGGAGGAGTAGCTGACACGCAGGAACACTGCGCTGCCATCCAGCGAGGCCTGGACAGGGTGGAGAGCTGGGCAGGGAGAAACCAGATGAAATTCAACAAAAGCAAGTGTAAAGTTTTGCACCTGGGGAGGAATAACCGCATGTATCAGTATAGGCTGGGGGTTGACCTGCTGGAGAAGAGCTCTGTGGAGAAGGACCTGGGGGTCCAGGTTTATGACAGGTTGGCTATGAGTCAGCAGTGTGCCCTGGTGGCTAAGAGAGGCAATGGGATCCTGGGGTGCATCAGGAGGAGTGTGTCCAGCAGGTCAAAGGAGGTGATCCTCCCCCTCTACTCTGCGTTGGTCAGGCCCCACCTGGAATACTGTGTCCAGTTCTGGGCTCGCTGGTATAAAACGGACAGGGATCTCCTAGAGAGAGTCCAGAGAAGGGCTAAGAAGATTACTAAGGGCCTGGAACATCTATCCTATGAGGAAAGGCTGAGAGAGCTGGGGCTGTTCAGCCTGGAGAAAAGACGACTGAGGGGGGGACCTAATCAATGTTTATAAATATCTTAAGTATGGGGTGCAGGAGGAATTGGCCAGCCCCTTTTCAGTGGTCTGTGGAGACAGGACAATGGGCAATGGCTGTAAGCTGGAGCATAGGAAGTTCTGCATCAACATGCGGAGGAAATTTTTTACAGTATGGGTGACAGAGCACTGGAACAGGCTGCCCAGGGAGGTGGTGGAGTCTCCTTCTCTGGAGATATTCAAGACTCGTCTGGATGCCTATCTGTGCTGTATGAGCTAGGGAGCCTGCTTTGGCAGGGGGGTTGGACCCGATGATCTCTCGAGGTCCCTTCCAACCCCTACAATTCTGTGATTCTGTGATTCTGTGAATAAAGGAAAGAAAACTCTCTAATTTATTACACTACACTGCACACACAGTGACACCAGAGTCGGGTAATGAGAAGTGTGACCAGATCTTAAAGAACCTCCCCCACCCTTCCCTTATTAGCAGACTTCACTTTAGTCATTATTTCTCTCTCCTTTCTCTCTCCCATTGTGGCACAGGGAGGGGCAGAGACTGGGGGAATGGGGGTTTTGGTCAGTTCCTCACAAGTTGTTTTCATTCTTAGCTGGGGGGCATTCCTCACATTCTGCCCCTGCTCCAGCATGGGGTCCCACCCATGGGAGACAGTCCTTCATTAACTTCTCCAATGCGAGTCCTTTCCCACAGGGCTTCAGCTCTTCACCAATTGCCTCATTGTGGCTCCCTTCCATGGGGTGCTGACCTTCAGGCCCAGACTGCTCCAGCCTGGTCCTCCAAGGAGTCACAAGTCCCCCAGCAAACCTGCTCCTGTGTGGGTCGGTTTCTCCATGGGCTGCAGGTTTCGCTGCCAGGACCTTGCTCCAACGCGGGCTTCCTACAGGGTCACAGCATCCTTCAGGTGTCTCTACCTGCTCCAGCACAGGATCCTCCACAGGCTGTAGATGGCATCTCTGCTCCCCATCATCCATGAGCTGCAGGGGGAATCTCTCTGCCTGATTCCCTGTGGTCTTCTCCAATGGGCTGCAGGGGAATCTCTCTCTCCAGCACCTGAAGTGCCTCATCTTCCCCCCCCACCTTCTTCACTGGCCTTGGTGTCTACACACTTTCTTACATCCTCTCACCCCCTTCTCTGGTGGCAAAAAGCAGCTGCTTGTGGGTTTTTTTTCTCCTAAATGTGATTCCCAGAGGCGTTGTGACCATCACTGATGGGCTTGGCCTTGGTCAACAATGACTCCAGCCTTGAGTCAGCTGGTGTTTACTCTCTCAGGCCTGCAAAAGGTTCTCGCTGCTTCTTGCAGAAGTATGGTGGTTTAGCCCTGGCTGGAGGCCAGACCCAGCCACACAAAACTACAAGAAGCCACCCCTTTAGCCACCCCTTCTCCACCAGAACCCAGCCACACAAAACTACAACAGCTACCAGGACACTTAGAATCATAGAATCACAGAATATCCTGAGCTGGAAGGGACCCCATAAGGATCAAGTCCAACTCCTGACTCCCCACAGGGCCAGACAAGTCAGAGTATGTGTGCAAGTGCATCATCCAGACGCTTCTTGAACCTAGTCAAGCTCAGTGCTGTGACCACTTCCTGGGGCTCCTGTTCCAGTGCCTGACCACTCTCTCAGCAAAGAACCTCTTCCTAATATCCAACCTAAACCTCCCCTACCGCAGCTTCATGCTGTTCCCTTGGGCTATATCGCTAGTTGCCACAGAGGAGATCAACCTCTACTCATAAGACATCCCCTCTAGACCCTTCACCATCCTTGTTGCCCTCCTCTGGACACTCTCCAATAGCTTCCTGTCCCTCTTGTACTCTGGTGACCAAAACTGCTCACACTAAAGGTAAGGCTGCACCAGCACAGTGTAGAGCGGCACAATCCCCTCCCTGGACCAGCTAGCCATGCAGTGCTTGGTGCACCCCAGGATACGGTTGGCCCTCCTGGCTGCCTGGGCACACTGCTGGCTCATGTTTAACTTGCTGTCGACCAAGACCCCCAAATCTCTCTCAGCACAGCTGGCCTCCAGCATCTCATCCACCAGTCTATATGTATAGCCAGGGTTGCCCCTTCCCAGGTGCAGAATCTGGCACCTGTCCTTGTTAAACTTCATGCTGTTGTTGATTGTCCAGCTCTCCAGTCTATCCAGGTCTCTCTGCAAGGTTTCTCCACCCTCGACAGAGTCAACAGCTCCTCCAATGTGGTGTCATCTACAGACTTACTTAAGACACATTCTAGTCCTGAGTCCAGGTCATTTATGAAAATGTTAAAAAGAACTCAGCTTAAAATGGAGCCCTGGGGAACCCCACTAGTGACTGGCCACCAGCCACTTCCAACATGGATGTCCTCCTGTAGACAGGACTCTGTGCCTTACACAGCTAAAATCCTTAACAGTGTATTTAAAAAAAAAAAGAAAAAAAAGTGGAAAGGAAGGCAGTATGTTGACATATGATGCTATGGAATGAAGTCTATAGTAAATATTCTGTATAGCTCTCTGTATCCAAAACACAGTAGCATTTCATGTTGTTAACTCTTCTGTTAGTTGATTGAATTATGCATAATACTGGATAGATTGATATAAATTTATCTTAAGAGACAATTAATTAATATAGCTTTAATATAAGGAGAATAGAAAGTACTTGTGTGTTTTGGATTTTAGTAGAATATGGCTGTAGCTGTTTGAGCTGTTTTCTTAGAGCAGCTACAAAATTTAACCATAACAGTGGAGCAGCCTTGAAGATAAAGAAAGTGAAGATAGGGGAGTCATAAATAATGAGACTAACGACCAATTAGGAGACAGAGTATATCTTGCATTCAGCTAAAAGGGGTTCCTAACTAGTTTGTGCAGGAATGTGGTTTCGAGACTATGGAGAAAACCGTAAAGAGCATGTGCTGAGGGAGAGGAAGACATCCAGCCTTCATCCCTGAAGACCACCAGAAGACCCCCAGAGTGTCACTGAGCATGCTCTATCTGAGAGGAGTTAATGTAAATGACTTCCTGGAAATAATTTGCATAACCCTGCCTTTTCTTAGAAATTATAATGAATATGTATAGTTAATCCGTATGAGAAATTTAGCTTTAAATAGCGCATACACTAGGAGGAGCAATCCCCTGTGTGAAATAAAGGATGCCTGCTTAATAGTCACCAAGGCTAGTGAGTTTGGATTCCGGCTTTTTGCGGCTTCATAGTGAAAAGTTGCAAGTGCTCAGTGAAGCTGAAAATTTTTGAGGTACATGAACTTCTCTGAATTATTCCACAGTATTCCTGATCTTGCTTTCTTGAAGCATATTTCTTTGCTGTCTCTTGATGCTAAGCCCACTTACCAGCACCTTTTCAGCACCTTTTCACCCTTCCTCTTTAACCAATGCTGGTCTGTCCAATTTTCTAAGGTATGTGAGAAATACAGATGGAATATGGGAATAATCAATGCTTGTATTTTAAAGAAATAGAGACAGAAAAGAGAGACAGACAATTACAGTACTTAAAATGAAATGATTGGTTTACTACCTGGTGGTGTGGGTCATCATAATCAGCCATTCAGTAACAAGCTTAACTCACTTTTATTAAAAAAACCCAACCAAACAAAAAAACCAAACCAAAAGACCAGACCTAAGATCCAATAAGCAATTAGAGGGAAAAGGAGGAGAAAAAATAATTTTAAAAATTAGTGTAAAAAATACACTGCAGAAATATTTGTCAAATGTTATCAGTTCTACTTTGCAATCAATGTCAGACCTTTTTAATAAGCACCTGTACTGCTTTATTGCAAAATCCACCCAGGGAATTTTAAAAGTTGTGTAAACTATAAAAATACTGAAAGCAAGAAAGGGAGAGACACCAAGTAAGATGCTGGGAAAAAAACATCAGAAGGGGGGAATTTAAACCAACCTGTATCAGCACTCATTTCATCTAGCAGCCCTCTGGTAGATACTGAGTCTTGAATTCCTGAGGAATTACTGTGCTCTTGAACTACTGCAGCTGCCAACAGATTGTCCACATTTACCACTTCGGGGTCTGAATTTGTATCTGATATATTGTAATGAGCTACAACTGGAGGTCCATCTGCAGGAGGAAAGAAAAGCAATGCATAGTAGAAGTTAGCATATTGTGAAAGACACCTTTAAAAGTACAAATAATTTAAGGATTATTGTAAACTCCTAAACGAAGCTTTTCAAGAACTATAAATTATATGAATTATTCAACTTCAGTTAATGAACACAGTCTGAGACTACAGAAACGTTTTAACTTTTGCATACACAGAACAGACAAATGTAAGAGAAGCACATTTATCAATGTATCAGTTATTTCTGTTATCTTTTACATTAACACATAAACATATCCATATCTGACATTATCATTTTAAGAATGTAAATATAAAACCTTCAGTTTAAAATAAAAAATAAGTTACAGGACATTACATTTGGCAAAGATATTTTATCTAGATAATTTTACAAAACTCAAGTTTACAGTTTACATTAGTGTTGACTGAATAAAATTTTTGAATGAACCAATGACATTAGGCAACTTTCCTCTCATAACATTTACTTATTGAGGACAGGGGATTTTTTTCAAAATGTCAACATTTTTTTGGTGTTTTTTTTAAGATCAATAATAAGACACAAAACTATAACATGCAGTGATAAAAATACTTTTAATTCAATATGATTACATATGCATTTTTGGCCATCAAAGTGAAAAGGGAACAAGGGAGGGAAAAAATTGCTTACATAATTCTGAATTCTATTCCTGGGGAATTAAAAAAACCCTATTTTTGTTCTGTTAGGATGGGCTATTTTCTTTGTGAGGAATATAAATCACTTGTAATTGGAAAGCATACTAAAACCAGAAGAGGCTCAGAACAAAGTCAAATTTATGACTAGGATTAATGCAGAAGCAAAGAGAAAAATGGATAAATATTGTAATTCTGAAAGGATGCATGTTTTAACTCAGTTGCCTTGTCTCAGCTCCAGCTTATCAACTCAGAGTGGATGAAAGTGGTTGGAATTCCCACTTCCCAAAAGTTTTCTTTGGGCCAAGATTTCATTCACAAAAATGAGCATGAAATAGAACCTTCAGAGTTAAACACTGACTAAAAAAATATTTTAAAGTCACAAAGAATAAAAAAAAAACTTTTCAGGAAAGAGCAAAGACTGGATTCTTTTAAGTGGCTGTTGAAGACAGAAAGAACACAATGAATTAAAAGTTGCAAATTTAGTCTGAAAAGCTGTTTCAACTGTGGGCTTTACAGTGGGCTTTTTTTTTGGTTTGTTTTAATGAGGGTTTTTTAGTAACTTGATCCCTGAAACATAATTCAACCCACTATTTTAAGAAGCTCCTATTTTGTGATTAGCAACACACTTCATTACAGTGACCATATTGCTCAAATTTTACTAAAGACTAAGGCATGAAGAAATTCACAAAATATTTCTGATCAGACCTGCCTCCAAAACAACAACTTTCATAAAACGATGTTATATTTCAAACTTAAAACAGACAGAATAACTGGGTTGTTAAATGCCAATGTATTAAAGACCAAACTGTTCACAACATGGAACCCTGATGATTATGACTGGAAAAGAAACCCAATAATTAACTGAAATCTTTGTTGTTTTAAAAGGTAATCGCAAAATAATGGAATACCAAGTTCATAATTAAGCCGTCTGATGTTCAGTTAACTATTTCTGAAAGCAAATAATTACATGCAGAACTTACAACTGGACTGAATCACAAGATGCATGTTTTCTTTCAGTCTTAGCATCAGAGGTCAGCATGAATATGTATAATGTGATCTATAAAAATAGTTGAGTGCAGAAGATACGAGGGTCAAGTACAATATTGACTATTTGACTGTTTTTTCAATAGGTTATCTAAAATTTCAGGAGCTATATACTATTCTTTCAGGTTTTTCTCTCACTTCTTAATAAGTTTTCCAAAAAACAGAAGCAAAATTGGATTTTAGACAGGTGCGCCTACACAAGTAAAATTCTATTTGGTCAAAAGGCACCAATAGTCTCAAGTCAAAATTGTACCACTCCTACATGTATAATCATGCAAAAATGTATAATAAATGTATATACATGCAGAGTGATATTCTCATCACCTACCCATAGAAATAACTTGTGTGAAAGTCTTCATCAGTAGGAAATACAAGCATAAACTTGTTAACTGTAGCTCCACTCTTGTATCTTCCACACTTCCAAACAGCACACCTTATAACTTAGCTTAAATTTAGTATACAGCAAACAAACAAAAATGTTTTAAATATAATTTACATACTGTAATTATATTTGTCAGTGTAATAGCCACCAATTTAACAACCTGGAAAAAACAAGCTGCCTATTTACAAAGCAATTAAAACAAAGATTTATTTATGCTTTTATTAGCCTTGCCTTTCAGGATCAGATTTGGAAATAAAAGGCCCCTGACATCAGGCTTATCCATACCTATTCACCAGCAAGTGACCAACAAGACCAAAATAACAGATTCCTAGCATGTATAAAAGAAGAAATAAACCTACATATATTTAGCTACAACAAATAAGTTGTAGATAACTACAACTAGATGAAAGTTGCAGCAAAGATATAAAAAAACCACCCCAAACTCTAGAAATCATTTCTTAAAACCTGTTTCCTTTCTGGTGCTACAAGGACAGGATAGGAAGGGTTAAATTCAGAATTAAATAATACTTCCCTAGCCAACTACATGATCATCTGATGATGTGATGCAAAGTAAGTGTGTGGTACTAAGAAATAAGGACATCTGTCTTCAGCTAGGAAATAAGTGATAAAAATGCTTTCAGATTGAAGAGATAAAAGGATTAACTACAATCACAATTGTAACTTACCTTTTCAGCAGAGACACTCCTCATAATTACTGTAACAGGATTTCAACATATAGAAAAAAGAGATCAAAACCAAAACATACTAGAATCAAAATTTAATGTAGCACAATCAGGAAGTTCCCAGGTCAGTAATTTAAAGAACCTATTTTCAGAAAAATCATGTTGCCTGCCCCCCCCCCCCCCCCAAGAATTCAGAGGCAGAGGTCCTCATGGGAACAGCTTTTCCAAATGCCTAAGTTTCCATTAATTTACACAGCTCATCATCAAACTAATTTCACTCACAACAACTGAATCGGAAGCCATATGCACAAAAATCCAGGTCTACATATATAAACTTTAATTTTAATGTTACAACACAGAAAACTCAATTTATCTGCTAGCCACTCCCATGCCTTTCATATAGCCGCATCTCAACATTCAACAGTCTAAACTGTGCTGTAAAATCCACTCTCATCTCATAACTCATTATAATGGCAGCAGAAGCAAAAAGAGGGAATCAACCATAAAATTTCAGCAGCAGTCCTATAAGCAGCACTGCATCTTTGCACTGAAACAGCTATGCATCAACACACAGCAGTACTATCATAGGAAACAAAAGAAATTAGCTAGCAGAACCTGAATGGTTCTGTAAAGAGTAAACAGAAAGAGCCAAGACAGCCACCTTAGTAAAGGTACCTAATGTTTACACCGCTGAGGTTCAGCAAAATTAATCCCAGCTTTTGGGATGGGATTTAAACTGTGCTATTTTTTTCCATTACAAGTAAAGGAAAAAGTCTGAAATCTCCAGGCAACTATCCTGACTGAAATAATTTCAAAATTAAAAGCCTAATTTTGGTCATTTGAAGTGCCCCCTGGAGGCATTGGTGTCTTTGTAATGAGACGTGGAGCCTTATTTAGGTATATCACCCCAAGCTTTAGGACACACAGAACAGGTACAATCATAATAGCAATAACTACTACAGCACTTTATTCTTACAAAAAACTTTTCCATTAGTAGATCTCAAAGAGCTCAGATGTGGTTATTAACCTCCTTTTGCCTATGGGGGGAAACTGAGGCAGAGTTTTACAGCTTGCTCAAGGCTAACAAGCACAGGAGCTCAGCTTTGCTGAAAACAATACTCCCCTCAAATTAATGAGCTGTTTTTAACTGGCAAATTATAGAGGAGTTTAAAAGTAGCGTTTAGGAATGCTTGCATGAGCTAAAGATGAAAATGCAACACAACAGAGGCACCCAGGTACTCGCAAACCCAAGGAAACAGCTTCTTCCAGCCTCACCTCCGTATCTTCACTGTGGCACTGTTTCATCTCAATCTCAGTACTTTAAATTGCCTTTTTAAAAAATAAATATATAAAATAGAACACAAACATTTTAAAATAATAAAAGATCAAAGAATGCTCTTATTTACACTTAACACTTCAAGATTAAGCAAAATATAATCATAGAATCGTCTTGGTTGGAAAGGACCCTTTAGATCATTAAGTCCAACCACCACTAAACCATGTCCCTCAGCACCACATCTAACTGTCTTTTAAATACCTCCTTTCAGGCAGTTGTAGAGAGCAACTAGGTCTCCCCTCAACCTCCTTTTCTCGAGACTAAACAACCCTGGTACCCTCATAACATTTATTTTCCAGTCCCCTCACCAGCCTCATTGCCCTTCTCTGGACTCATTGTAGCACCTCAAGGTCTTTTCTGTAGTGAGGGGCCCAAAACTGAACGTAGTACTAAAGGTGGGGCATCACCAGTGCTGAGTACAGGGGAACAATTACCTCCCTAGTCCTACTCACCATGCTGTTCTTAATACAGGCCAGGATGCTGTTGGCCGCCTCAGCCACCTGGGCACACTGCCGGCTCATGTTCAGCCACCTGTCAACTAACACCCCGGGTCCTTCTCTGCCAGGCAGCTTTCCACCCACTCTGCCCCAAACTTGTAGCACTGCTTGGGGTTATTATGACCCAAATGCAAGACCCAGCACTTATCTTTTTTGAACCTCATGCCATTGGCCTTGGCCCATCGATCCAGCCTGTTCAGATAGAATCATAGAATGTGTAAGGTTGGAAGGGACCTTTAGAGGTCATCTAGTCAACCCCCCCTACAGCAAGAAGGGACATCTTCACTAGATCAGGTTGCTCAGAGTCCCATCAAGCCTGACCTTGAATATCTCCAGGGATGGGGCCTCCATTATGTCTCTGGGCAACCTGTGCCAGTCATCCACCACCCTCATATTGAAGAACTACAGACCCTCCTGTAGGGCCTTCCTATCCTCAAGCAGTTCAACACTCCTGCCTATCTTAGTGTCATCTGTGAACGTACTGAGAGTGCACTTGATCCCCTTATCCAGATCATTAATAGAATAATATATAAAAGAGAAATATATACAAAATATATAAATAAAACAATATATTAAAAAGAACTGAGCCCCCAGCACAGAGCCCACTGGTGACTGGCTGCCAACTGGATTTAACTACATTACCACCAGTCCACAAAATGTACTTCAATACCTACATGAATTTTAGGATCAGATGATCACTACTGTAATCAAAATAACTGATTGTGTACCAAGGATTCATCTTAAGTGACTTGCCAAAATAGTTTTACAGTAGACTAATCAGTAACTTTGGTCCAAACAGAAAGGTTCTGTGTACAAGACTACAAGCTGAAGTGACAGCTTATTTTAGACAATACAAACCTGGTATTATTTAAAACATGATTCAGACCTGTGGTTTCATAAAGTATGTGCAGTTCAAATGACCAGTTCAAATGGTCAGTTCAGTGGGATGAGGGGCAGGAAATCTCTAATCTCTGTGGTTTTATGTTGTGGTTCAACATGGAACACAATTACTGGTTTTATTTATTTATTTCAGGTTATAGTAGTTACATTTCAAAGTCTATAGTTAGGCAAAGAATACATTGTAAATACAATAAAGAAACAATAGTGTAACAATATTCTCTCCAAAATCATAAAGTGAACAAAAAGTTATCAAATCTACTTTTCACATCTTCCTTCATTTCACACAGTAAACATTTTGTGGTGTTTTTTGTAGGGTTGGGTTTTTTTTTTTACTATAACAGTAAAATAATGAAATCAAAACAACATGACCAAATGAGTATCTGTTCTCAAACTGGATAATTTTTAATATATCATATCAAAAGAAATCTCAAAAAATTGAAGTCTTGCTGATCAACATTCACTCTTTCAGGCTTTTTGAGGACTAGATGGAAAATATCTTTTTGTTTTACCAAATAAAGATATAAATAAAGTCTTCATTGAGCATCAAAGCAAATGTACATAGAACATGTCTGTGTATTAAAAAAAAGTACTGAAAATATGATAGGATTTATTTTCACTGATGCCACCTAATTACGGAAGCCGATATATTAGCCAGATTTCTTCCCTAGTTTTACCTGCAAAAGTGTATCAGGAGGGTTTTGGAAACCATCACACCCTACTCTTACATAACTATGACAGCTAAAAAAAAAATTCCTTTTGTAAATCCAACTTGGGAAAATGCAGGCAAACTCACACCCCATGCACACCCCTCCAGAAAACATTGCTTTTTTGCAGGTACACACTGCATCTTTACATAGAAGGACTAGAACAGCCTCGATGAAAAACTCTTGATGGTCCAGACTAAACCCCTGATCGATGAGTCTGCAAGATTTAACAGAGCCCTCAAAATCACTTCTAACTTAATAAGCCTATTTTTCACATGCCTTCATTTTGCTGATCTAATGCTATGAGACTAATAAAATTTATGAGAAAGACCGATTTCTAGTTTCATGCTTTTCAAGGTACTGTTCATCTCTATCAATTGCTCTGAATATTTTAGTTTCTACAGTACAAATTACACAGTGCATTTGTTCCAATGTTTCCAAATATAACTGCAGACGTCACAGTGCAGACCCCAATTATTTTAAAAGCATCTACTCAACCGGTCTGATTTACACACACTTATCAGGCAGAGTCCCCTTGAAGTCAGCTGAAGGATTCCAACCAAAATAACTGCAGAAAAAGTTCAATTTCTAATGAGGTGAAATCCTAGCCCTGTTGAAACCAGTAGAAAATGTCTATTTCTGCCTGAATGTTATCCTTATACTATTAAAATAACACTGAAAAACAGTATATCTTAAAAGTTTCAGATTTGTCTTTTTCTTCTCCCCGCCTAATTATTTTTTGCAATAAAAACGTTGACTAAAGTTTAACTGTCCATACTTGAATGTTTTATGCTGTATATTACCCCCCACCCCAAATTGAAAAAACCCCACACCCCTGAAAATTCAGATGTTTTTTCAGAAACATGAAGCAAAACCCCAAACCCAACCTGAGAGAGGGAAGCCGAACAAATGCCTGGAGAAGAACCTGCAGCCAAGCCTGAGCCTGTAAAAACACTCAACACTGAAGCCCCCAGTCTTCCAAGGACTCCTACATAGGGTCCAATTCTAAAACCAGAGCCTTTAAGTTATCATTTACTGAACTGTCAGTTTGACATTTAGTGACATTTAAATTAAGCTTTATATAAAGGCTTTGTTTTGCACTTGCTCAATAGATGCTAACAAAGTAGCTGTTTCACCTGCTACTAAATCCCAACTCTGCAATCATACAAGTGTTCAATTAATCCCATGCAAGCAACTGCTACATTGAAAACATCTAATTCAATATTAAAAAAGGCAATATAGAAACTTGAACAAGACAGTTGGGTTTAAACTGGCATCATCTTCCCTGAAATTACACCAGCTGATCTGATTTGATGGATTTACTCTTTCAAACCGCAAGATAAGTAAAATTATCTTAAAAGAAACTAGAATGTTTCTTTACTCCATTCTGAAGTATAAAAACTAGGACAATTAGATAAACTCTAAATTATCATCTGTGATTCTCCACATCTGTGCAAAACTATTGATTTCTTCTCTACTTGATAAATTTGGTGGTTTTAAAGTAATTTGATGTGAGCATAAACATACATTCAAAAGGTAACTGGCTTGGAAAGCAGGAAAGTTTCCTTCTAATAATCTTAAAATCATCTTAAATAAGGCCAGACTGCCTTAGTAAAATATGGAATGAGATTAAAATTTATGTTAAAATTTCAGCTGAAGAAATTTTAACTCCCTGAAAGTTTCTAATCAAAGTCCTTTAAAAATAAGAGTTGATAATGGAAATAATGACAAACTTAACTGAAGCCATATAATATAGCAAAAATATTTCCAGGAGGTGAAAAAAAAAATATCTGTTTTCTCAAAGGGATGACAAAGGCTGCTGCACACACATTTAAAATACAGACTCATCACTAGTATTGGTATCTGAAGGTTGATTTCTTTGGTGCTTTGCATCTTTCAAATTCACAATATAAAGCAAGAAGAGCGATGTTCCTGTTTAATTGCACAGCCTGCCAAATCCTACTACAGCTGAATAACAGAAAGGTGGGGTTGCCCTCTCCATTCCTAGGAGAAGCCTACTTCTTCCCATGGAAAACAAGCTAACAGACCAGATATTCAACCCTGTAAATCAACATACACCTTTCATTTCAAAGGAGCTGATTTCTGACAGCTGAAGATCTAGCTCCAGGTTTGAGGCAAGTGAAAAGAGCAACCAAACAAAATTACTATTTACAACCCTTGCTCTTGCACAGGGATTCTTAACATTGGGTAGCTTTTGTGGGGAAATTAAGTTATAATTACATCCAATATGAATTATTCTCTCAGTCTTCTGGATACCTTGGAGTAAGTTTACCCTAGAAAGAGTATAGGTTTAAAGTCCATATGCTCACCTGCTGCAATCCTCTGCTTGTCCTTTCACATTCATAGCTACATGTGTTGAAAAAACCCCCAACATAAATGGATAAAAGTTTGACAGTTTCATTTTTGCCTGTAATAACCAAATCAATTTTTTTATCTATAATACACTGAATGATTTCAATATTATTTTTTTCTCCCCAAGAAAGTACCTAACCAAAACATTGAAAGTTGGCAGAAATTTCACTGGCTACATCCCTAACAAAATTATCCATACATCAGTATGTAAAAGTGTTTCAGTCAGAGATAAATAACAAATTCATCTCCTTGTGCAATTTATTTTGAAACACCTAATTGCTCCATATATTTATTTAAAAAAAGTTTAAGGGCATGCATACATACAGTTAAGTGAATCTTACACATTAACCAGTCACTGCAAAAAGCTGCTTCTGCCATGCATGGGAAGACATGTAAAGCTGTCATGCTCTAAAAATTGCTGCTCTTAGCATCATCTTAAAGGGAGATGTGTGTGTGTGTGTGTGTGTGTGTGTGTGTGTGTATAAAAATCTATGAACACCAGAAGGCTCTGATTTTTTTTTATAACAGCAATCTTCCCTGAAGGATCTTAAATTTTAGAGATGAAAACAAGTTTATTAAATTGCAATCAAACTTAAAAATAACTCATTTAACTTTTACCTATAGTTTAAAAAGCACATAATGTCAAAGGAGTTTTCTTACAAATTTATATCAAAATTAGAAATGAAGGTGATCTGTAAAGAATTTATTCTAGTACTTTAAAATTATCTCATGTATAGGCTTTCAAAGTTACTCTGAAAATAACACAGCTTTCTAATTTCTTTTAATGAAGGCATCACATACTAAAATAATTCTGGGCCAAGAATAATGTTAAAACACCAGCTATAGTGATAACAAAAAAGCATTTCTTGAGTTCCTGTTAGAAGTTTGATCCAAACCTCCATATAAATTGATGGGAAAACTCCAACTGACTTCACAGATGAAAAAAAAAATGAAATCAGACCTACAGAAAATACAGTGGTTTCTTTCAACAGGAAGAAAAGGAATTACAAAGGAAAAAAGTAACTGCATTTTTAAAAGCAAAATAACAGAGCTAAAGGAGACTTATAGTTTAAGTAAAGAGAAGACCATGTCTATGTAGGCTTTCAATTTCCATTATAAGAATTTTTATTTAATTTGCATTAGAAACTTTTAGCAAGTTCTAAATGATAAATACACATTTTTGTAGCTACAGAGAAGTTACTTCGCATGAGGAAAGGCCTTAATAGACAGGTGACCAAAAAAACACTGCATGTAGTGGTAATAGTAAAAATTAAACAGAACTTTCCAATATATAGTTGAAATTATTCCTACTTTAAACATCACAGTTTCAAGCCTGTCTATTCATTATAACTATCAGTAAAAAAAAAAAATTAAATCCACACAATAACAAGTTACCGTATTATTTAAATGAAATTAATATTCTAGTATTCCCCATCACAAGCAAATATTTATTTCAAAGGCATTCAGATGTGGTTCAGAAGAACCTCTCGCTGTCTCACCCAGACCAGAAACCCAAACCCTCAGCCCACCACAATGTTTACTATCTGACTGTCAAACCTCCCTTTAAATTCCTGTGCGAAGGCTCAATCCATCCATCAACAGCTGCTTCTCTTTGGACTGACGTGACTATTTTTATTCCAGCATGAAGGATGCAGTTTGATCGCAGATACAGAAGGAAGCAGCAGTGCTTTGCATACACAGGTCATGCATGCACAAGGTGTCATTCACCTCACCTAACTTTCAGCTAAAGTTATCTATAATAAAATGTTTATAAGGGATGTTTGGACAAATAATGGAAGAGAAAGACACTGTCAGGACGTATCCTCTGTAGATGCTTAGCTCTTCCCATTGACTCAGGATATCCTCAGAACAGCAAACTAGACACCAAAAATTAGAGATGACTTACACCCAAACTGAACATATGTATATATGCATACATGTGCATATTTGTGCATACAATATAGAAGACAGCTGCTTCTATAAATATGCCATGTGCAACACAGCAGTGACATTAATAAAAACTCTAGACTGAAAATTAACTAATTGGGAGACAAAAATCAGGTGTGCATATTTGTTATATATAGCTAAATCTTTAGAATAAGCTTATTTATTACTTCTGACTAAAAAGGAAAAAGAAAAAATTAACGCATGACATGTTCAAGCTGTAAAACTTGGGAGTAAGCAGATAGTTAAGGAAATGCTATGGTTCTATATCTAGTCTGGTTCTATAGGGTTCTTGACATTTTTAAATATAAAACTTATTTCCTTATGTAAATGCTTTGACATGTAAAAAGACCATTTAGATGAATACTCTGAATGCTCCTATTGTAACAAACATAGTCCTACTGGTTTTGGGGTATGCAAACAAGGATTTTAAGTTATATTTTCCCAAGTTCAGTGATGAAAGCTTACGGTGGTTCCCCCTCAGACCTTTAAAAGTGTCTGAATGTGTGTGTTGGCACATGCACATGGGTATACTGTGGGCTTTTTTAAACTATATATATATTTTCCAGAAATGAAAAAAAAAAAAAAAGTGATACCATGGTTATAAAATCCAAAAGAGAAAAAACAAAACATATATGAAGAATAAAAGCAAACCTTGTTTTTTAGCATAATCCAAAGTAACATCAAGATCAGAATGTTTTAAGTTTATGATTGATTCAGATCAGGCTCTGCAATATTCCCATTCTCTGGAAAGATAGGCGGAAAACTGTTATTAAAAGTCACTGGAAACTCTAGCACAGCATTGACATTTTGACAGCCTATGTAAGAATTAGACTGCTGTGGAAGTACTTGGCTATCAGGCATCTGCATGAAAGCCCCTGACTGTTTGGTAGGGAGAATTCTTTGGCCAACTAGTTGAATTTTAGGTTCCCTGGGCTCCAGCTGTTGCTTGCTTTCTTCATCCGTGTCAAGACGGGTTAGCTTTTCTATCCACATGCGGAATTTCTCCTCTGTCTGCCTCTGCATCTCGGCAAAGCAGTTCATGGCCTCTTCCAGGACACTGCCTATGCAGTTCCTATCCCACATGGTGCCCCTGTCAAGCAATCCTGGAATTTCCCTGGTCGCTCCTCCAGATCCCCCAGCACGACTGAAGCCAGCTTTAAAGACATTGAGGCCATTTGATAAGACATCATTAAGTAAGAACATAATATTGTTTATTAAGGCATGTTAACTCAGGAAACAAATTTTTCTAATTGTGTCCCTTGGATATTTCAATGGGTGAGGAATTAGCAAATACTAACCAACAGTATTACAATCAAAAAACCCTCAAAAAACCCAAACAGAAAACCAAACCCAAAAAACACATTTTAAACATTTTATACTCATTTTAAACATTTTATACTCACTGAGGTTATAATAGAAATTTTGGCTTAAAAACTATTTTTATTCTAGAATTCTCAGACAATTCTATCACAAAGTTTTTTTGTTTTTATATACCAGATTAGTCCAATTCCTTTGCAATTTCTGTTTTGAGTTCGACTGAAGGTGTCAAAACCATTATAAAATAACATGTTAAGTCCTATTAAGCTGTGATACGAAATACTACTATTTAATTGATAAACCAAAATAGTTACAGGTATTTTACTTATATACTTGAACCCTTTTATAATAGCCTGTTAAACACAGACAAAATCATACACAAGATAACTGAGACAAAGGCTGATATAGCAATTGCAGCATCTAAAGTAGCCAAGCCAATTTCTCTTGATGTAATTTGGGAAAATACACTAAGCACCAATGAAAAGAATCCACAACACAAACCCAGAAACATAAAGATACATTAATACACAAGGTGAAAGCACCCTCTGATAGACAGATACATCATGGGTAATCCATGTGACGTATGGGAGTGAGCAACCCCACGCCAACTACCATCACACAATCCACCAGCTGTGTAGCATTTCTAGCATTAATTCTAGCCAATACCTAAAACAGGGCATAGTTGGAAGGAAATTATTTCCCTTCCTTAAATCCATCAAAAACATGGTTAAAATGAATGGCTTTGGGATTAGCAGGAGAACTTCAGCAGCAAGAAGCCCATCCTCATTATCTCACTCTACACGTCGATAAGAAAAGCTGTAGTTTTAAGTTCACTTGGGAATCCTCCAGAAAGCAATAAAACCTGAAGAAAACAGTCTCTGTACCTGCTTAAGGCATAACAATGTGTGTACGCCTAGGTTACCCTAGGCCTGAGTGAGTAAACACCAGCTGGGCTCAAGGCAGGACCCACTGCTGACCAAGGCCAAGCCCATCAGTGACAGTCACAGCGCCTCTGGGAATCACATTTAGGGAAAAAACCACACAAGTGGATGTTTTTGCCACCAGAGAAGGGAGTGAGAAGATGTAAGAAACTGCAAACACCAAAGCCACGAATGAAGGGGAGAAGGAGGTGCTCCAAGCACCAGGAACAGAAAGAATCTCCTGCAGCCCATGGAGAAGAGCATGGTGGAGTGGGTGTCCCCCCACAGCCCATGGAAGATGACAGGGAGCAGAGACCCCACACTGGAGCAGGGTGGAGACATATGAAGGATGCTGTGACCCATGTTGGATCAAGCCCCTGGCAGCAGATCTGCAGCCCGTGGAGAGAGATAGACCGACAACAGAGCAGGTTTGCTGGGGGGTGGGGCCTTGTGACTCCATGGACGACCAGGCTGGAGCACTCTGGGCCTGAGAGACATTCTATGATTTATGACTGCACCACATAGAATGGCCCACACTGGGGCAGCTGGTGAGGAGCTGAAGCCAAGTGGGAAAGGACTCACATTGTAGAAGTTCGTGAAGGACTGTCTCCCATTGGTGTGACCCCATGCTGGAGCAGGGGAAGGGTGTGAGGAATGCCCCCCAGCTAAGAAGGAGAACAACTCATGAGGAACTGACTGAAACCCCATTCCTCCAATCTCTGCTCCTCCCTGTGTCACACTTTGGGGAAGAAGGGAGTAAAATCATGACTAAAGTGAAGTCTGCTAAGAAGGGAGGGGTGGGGGGAAGGTGCTTTAAGATCTGGTTTTACTTTTCATTATCCTACTCTGGTTTCACTAGGTGTACAGTGCAGTGTAATAAATGAGAGTTTTCTTTCCTTTATTCTGTGTCGAGTCTGTTCTGCCCGTGATGCTGATTGCGGAATGATCTCTCCCTGTCCTTATCTCCACTCCTAAGCCTCACAATATATATTTTCTCCCCTGGCCAGTTGAAAAGGGGAGTTATAGCTTGACTTTGGTGGGCATCTGGCCTCCACACAGGGTCAAACCACCACAGCGTGCATGCACAAATGTTACCTAAGGTAACTCAAAATCAAGACAAGCATCACATTAAACTACATAAGGCAGCTACAGAACCTGGCAATTTAATATCACAGAATCACAGAATCACAGAATCTTAGGGGTTGAAAGGGACCTCAAGAGATCTTCGGGTCCAACCCCCCTGCCAAAGCAGGCTCCCTATCTCATATTACATAGATAGACGTCCAGACGAGACTTGAATATTTCCAGAGAAGGAGACTCCACCACCTCCCTGGGCACCCTATTCCACTGCTCCGTCACCCTCACTGTGAAAAAGTTCTTCCTCATGTTCGTGCGGAACTTCCTATGCTCCAGCTTACAGCCATTGCCCCTAGTCTTGTCCCTACAGACCACTGAAAAGGGGCTGGCCAATTCCCCCTGCACCCCATACTTAAGATATTTATAAACATTGATTAGGTCCCCCTCAGTCTTCTTTTCTCCAGGCTGAACAGCCCCAGCTCTCTCAGCCTTTCCTCATAGGATAGATGTACCACGCCCTTAACAATCTTCTTAGCCCTTCTCTGGACTCTCTCCAGAAGGTCCCTGTCTTTTTTATACCAGGGAGCCCAGAACTGGACACAGTATTCCAGGTGGGGCCTGACCAACGCAGAGTAGAGGGGGAGGATCACTTCCTTCGACCTGCTGGACACACTCTTCCTGATGCATCCCAGGATCCCATTGGGTCTCTTGGCCACTAGGGCACACTGCTGGCTCATAACCAACCTGTCATCAACCAGGACCCCCAGGTCCTTCTCCACAGAGCTCTTTTCCAACAGGTCATCCCCCAGCCTGTACTGATACAGTCGGTTATTCCTCCCCAGGTGCAGGACTTTACACTTGCACTTGTTGAATTTCATTAGATTTCTACCAGCCCAGCTCTCCAGTCTGTCCAGATCTCGCTGGATGGCAGCGCAGTGTTCCTGCGTGTCAGCCACTCCTCCCAGCTTTGTATCATCGGCGTACTTGCTGAGGGTGGATGCTATTTCCTCATCAAGGTCGTCAATGAAGATATTAAACAGGACTGGACCCAACACCGAGCCCTGGGGAACACCACTAGTCACAGGCCTCCATTCAGATTCTACTCCACTGATCACGACCCTCTGAGCCCGGTCTGACAGCCAGTTCTCAACGCACCTCACTGTCCACTCATCTATCCCTTGTGCCCTCAGCTTCTCTATCAGGATGTTGTGGGAGACAGTATCGAAAGCTTTGCTAAAGTCAAGGTAGATGACATCCACTGCTCTCCCTCCATCCACCCAGTTGGTTATGACATCATAGAAGGCTATGAGATTGGTTGAGCACGGACTCCCCTTGTGAATCCATGCTGACTACTCCTCATGACCTTCTTCTCTTCCAGTTGTTTGGAGATGGCATCCAAAACAAGCTGTTCCATCACCTTTCCAGGGACAGAAGTGAGGCTGACTGGCCTATAGTTACTGGGATCCTCCTTCTTGCCTTTTTTAAAGACTGGAGTGACATTGGCTATCCTCCAGTCTTCAGGCACTTCTCCTGTAGTCCAGGATCTATTGAAGATGATAGAGAGCGGCTCCGCAATCACCTCCGCCAGCTCTCTCAGCACACGTGGGTGTATCCCATCTGGGCCCATGGATTTATGTGCATCCATTCCTTTGAGTCGCTCCTGGACCACCCCTACCTCAACTAGAGGGGAGCCATTCATTCCCCAAACACTCCTACTTACATCTGGGATATGTGAGTCCCGAGAAGCCTTCGGAGTAAAGACCGAGGCAAAGAAGGCATTAAGTATCTCCACCTTCTCACCATCTCCCGTTACCAAGACACCGCCTCATTCAACAAGGGACCTACATTATCCCTGGTCATTCTTTTACTGTTCACATACCTGAAAAAACTCTTTTTATTGTCCTTTATGTCCCTTGCCAGCTTAATTTCTAAGCAGGCCTTAGCCCTCCTAGTTGCGTCCCTACAGGCCCTGGCAACATCCTTATATTCATCCCATGATCTCAGACCCTGTTTCCACAGTTTATAGGTCTTCTGCTTCCCTTTGAGTTTACTCATAAGCTCCCTGCTTATCCATGCAGGTCTTCTGCCTCTCTTTCCCAATTTCTTACTCAAAGGGATGCACCTATTCTGTGCTTGGAAGAAGTACTGTTTGAATGTTAGCAGGAACTCGCAGGCTCCCATTCCTTCAAACAGAGCAGCCCATGGGATAGCCCCTATTTGATTTTGGAGGAGATCAAAGTTAGCTCTTCCAAAATTCAGGGTAGCTATCCTACTTTTTGGCTTGCCTCTTCCACTCAGGATCTTGAACTCGACCATTTCATGGTCGCTTTGTCCTAAGCTGCCCCTGATCACCACTTCACTAACGAACCCGTCCTTGGTAGTAAAAACAAGGTCAAGCACCCGCCCTCCCCTTGTAGGTTCCTGCACTATCTGTATCAGGAAGTTGTCTTCCATATACCGCAGAAATTGTCTGGACTGCATACGACTGGCTGTATTGCTTGCCCAGCAAATATCTGGGTAATTGAAGTCCCCCATAAGGACCAGCGCCTGCAATCTTGAGGCTACTTCCAATTGCTTATAAAAAGCATTATCAACCCGCTCCTCTTGATCAGGGGGCCTGTAGTACAGGCCCACGACTATGTCACCCAAACTGGCCTGCCTTTTAATTCTTACCCACAAGCTCTCGACAAACGGTTCATCCCTACCCAGGTGGAGCTCAATACATTCTAGGTGCTCTCTAACATAAAGAGCAACTCCTCCACCTCGTCTCCCTAGCCTGTCTTTCCTAAAAAGCACGTAGCCATCCATGGTAGCGTGCCAGTCATCCAGGCTGTCCCACCACGTCTCAGTGATTGCAATGAGATCGTGGCCCTGTGACCGCACAAAGATCTCTAATTCTTCTTGTTTGTTCCCCATGCTACGTGCGTTTGTATAAAGGCATTTTAGTGGGGCAGCAGATCCAGATATCCCCAACAGCTCACTGTGAGATTTTAAATGCAAATATGATTTTAAATGTAAATATGAAACTTGTGGGATCTTCTAGCTTAAGAATAATAGAAAATATCCTAATGAGAGAAACCACTGCACAACCTAAGGAAAATATTTTCTAATAAAAACATAAGGCACTAGACCTTTAATACTGTAATGTACACAATGAAATCCCAATACTTAAACAATACATTCTTTTTAGAAGCTATTTAAATGAGGTATATGTAAGTTCTTCAGTAACAGCTAAACAAAACCTAGGATTATTCTCTTATGCCCAAGCAGTAGCAACGCTACCCATTGGGGCCAAAACACTTCTATTAAACCCCTACTTTTTAAGTCTTCTCCCCCATCTGTTTAACCTATCACACAGGCTGGAAATTTAGCATTTATGTCCTCTGATAAAAATTTACTTCATAGAAAATAACTTGCAGCCCCCCGACTACATTTTAACTAAAAGTAAAGTAAAATGGTATCTTTTCCCTAAAACATGGTTCCTTTTGCATATTCAATGTCTTTTTACTCCCTGAAAAATATATTTCTTCTGTTAATATACTCTTAGTGTTCAACATCCAATATGATTCCATTTATTTGTCTTTAGTCAGGGTTCTTATCCTAAGATCAATAACTAAATGGAAGTCTTTCTGATTTCCACAGGCTTACAATCAGACACCTTTACGTAATGTTGAGTAAGCTTTAATTGCAATTTAAATAAAATCTACTGAGGGTGATATGAGACACAATCATGCTAGGCTTTTAAAGTTAAGAATGAACTAACATTGTCTAAGTTGACAAAATTGGCTTGTAAACTGAAAAGTCTATGTATTAAAATATATATCACCCTGCAACATTTTAAAGAAATCATCATTCATAATATATCTTCAATTTGTAATAGCAGCAAATCAATGTTTAAAATTCTTCCCTTGCAATTCTTACAACAAGACTTATTCAGTCTTTTCTTTACTGGTGGACTTCAGTGTTAAAAAGAAAAATCAAACCTAAAAATGCATTTTTATTAAAAATTATATAATTTATCTAATTGGTCACTTCACTACCTGTGAACATAACGCTCTATAGTTTTGGAAGTTAAGGCAAGTTAAAAAGCAAAAAAATCTACAATCACAAAGGGATCAGAATCATATATCTTGTTTTCAAGACACTACCTCCTGCAAAACAGCACCTAAGAAATGCCTCAATACTGTCTCTTTATGGCATCTATTAAGTATTTTCTAAATAATGAGAAGGAACTTCTTTACTGTGAGGGTGACAGAGTACTGGAACAAGCTGCCCAGAGAGGTTGGGGAGTCTCCATCTCTGGAGACATTCAAACCCACCTGGACACTGTCCTGTGCAGCCTGCTCGAGGTGATCCTGCTCTGGCAGGGGGGTTGGACTGGATGATCTCCAGAGGTCCTTGCCAGCACCTACCATTCTCTGACTCTGTAAACAACCATCAAATCCAAAATTATTTAATTTAGGAAGCCCGACAACATAACAATTTAAGACAGTATGCTGGATTTCTATTCTAATTAGCAATGGTGGATTCCTCCATGTTGTTACGCTACCTGACATTTCCAAATTAGTATCTTACTGCAAATCACTCTTAACAGATTTCCCCCTCCCCCATTCTTATATAGTTGTCGTTCTGAGTTACTTCAACCAAATTCATCCCTTGCAAGATGATTAATCCAAGGTTTATGCACAGTTCTTAGAAGAAAGTAACCTGGCTAAGAGTCCTTCACACACTCTTCCCCTCTCAAGATTTCTACATATTAAAGACCCTTTTCTTTTTTAAAAACTTCAATAACTTTTTTTAATATCAATACATAAACTTTTTAACAGAGTTTTTGGAAGCCTAAAACATGACTCACCCTTATTTCAATTCAGATTTTTCTGAGTTGTAGAAAGCACTATGGTGGCTAAACATCAATATTTGAGTTTTTTAAAACCCCTTCCTTTGTCCAAAGAAAGTATTTACACAGAAAAAAATATTAATTCCCTGTCTTGCTCTTGTGCCAATTTCATTCAGAGTTAATTTACGTGGTCAAATTTGAAATTGTTTAAAGGAAAAACTTTTTAACAGCAGCAGGTCTAGCAAAACTTATTTCAGGACTTAAAAAACATCCCTTCATGCCATAAATGCTATCTGGTATATAAAAACAATAAAATCCCCAATGCCAACAAAGAGGCTCAATCATTAAAAGATAAGAAATTGCTCCTCATCTGCAATAATTCAAAAATCATGGCATTCAGTGAAATAAAGAGCCCAAGGTTATGACTGCTCAGGTCAGTGAAAAGATTCTCAGTAGCACCCATGAAGTTTAATTTACACCTAAAAATGCAGGTTCAATCTAATACCATATAATGTATTCAGAAAAACAATATGTATCATGCTTGGCTCCTACTGAGCCCACAATATTTCCATTGAATTGTCACTAGTAAGATCTCAGCTCTCTACTCTTCAATCTTTCTTGAGAAGAAAAATAAGCCTGACAATATTTTAATCCGCATTAGAGTTTAGCAGAGAGAACTGCCTCTCTATTGCACAAATGCTCAGTTCACAACTTTATGGCATTATTATATATTTCCCTGAACATTTTCATTGCCTTATTGATTTATCCAAATATATTTCAGACCCTGTGATATGGATGGTTTGGGAAAAAAATTACAACACAAAACCACAAAAAACCCCACCACAATCAAAACCACCACCATTGTTAAAATGGAAGAGGTTTATTTACACAACATGAAAGACTACTGTTAGTCTCAAATGTGACACTTTAATTTTCAGACCACACACAAGCAAACTGTGTCCTGTAATGCTACATGCGTTGATAGAAGGTGAAGAGCCAGAGTATATGTATAGCCTATGTACGTAAAGGCCACAATAACTGTCACAAAAAATTTTAGAGCATCTCTGTTGGCAAAGCTAATTTTCAGACAAAAAACATTTGAAAGTAAATTCCAATGATTAATTATGTTCAGACAATAACCAAGGCTACAGCTGAAGTGCCCAAACACAGTAAGGCTAACACAGGCTACCTGTAAAACTATTCTACATTAATATGTTGTTGCAGTTTTGCATAGCTGTGCTGCCGAGACGGCTTCTGCAAGACGCAGCTAGAAGCCATCTGTAAGCCCCAGACTGTAAACATCTGCCAATTCAAGACCAAAGTTGCTGCTGACCAGGGCTGAGCTAATCGGCGAGGGTCACAGTGCCTCTGGGAATCATACAGAGGAGAAAAAAACCCTGCAGGCAGATGCATTTTGCCGCCAGAGAAGGGAGCGAGAAGATGTAACAAGCTGTGCAGACACCAAGGCCAGGCCTGAAGTGGGGGGGAAGAATGAGGCCATCTGGGTGCCGGAAAGAGAGATTCCCCTGCAGCCTGTGGAGAAGACCATGGTGGAGCGGGTGTCCCCTCGCAGCCCATGGATGAGGACGGGGAGCAGAGACATCTACAGCCTGTGAAGAGATTGATCCACGCCACAGCAGGTTGGCCAGGGGACTTGTGACTCTGTGGGGGACCAGGCCAGAGGACCCCACAGTGCTGCAGGTGAAGGATGTGTGTGGAATGCCCCCCCAGCTAAGAAGGAAGAACAGACTGAAAAACCCCATTCCCTGCCCCCACCCCTGCGCCATTTCAGGGGGAAGACGGGAGTAAAATCATGAATGAAGTTTAAGTCTGCTAAGAAGGGAGGGGTGGGGGGAAGGTGCTTTAAGACCTGGCCACACTTCTCATTACCTGACTCTGGTTCACTGGGCGTGTAGTTGTAGTAGCAATAAATCACTTTTCTTTCTTTTATTCTGTGTTGAGTCTGTTTTGTCCATTGCACTAATTGGAATGTGATCCCTCTGTCCTTATAGAATCATAGAATGGCATGGGTTGGAAGGGACCCCAAGGATCATAGAGTTCCAACCCCCCTACACAGACAGGGCCACCAAACTCAGGCCAGGATCTACACAAGGTTGCCCAGGGCCCCATCCAACCTGGCCTTGAACACTTCCAGGGATAGGGCGTCCACCACCTCTCTGGGCAGCCTGTTCCAGCACCTCACCACTCTCTCTATAAAAAACTTCCCCCTAATATCTAATCTAAACCTTCCTTCCTTTAGCTTTAATCCATTCCCCCTTGTCCTGCCATTGTCTACCCTTTTAAAAAGTTGAATCCCCTCCTGTTTATACCCTCCCTTCAGGTACTGGCAGGCTGCAATGAGGTCCCCCCACAGCCTTCTCTCCTCCAGGCTGAACAAGCCCAGCTCCCTCAGCCTCTCTTTGTAGGGGAGGTGCTCCAGCCCTCTAATCATCTTCGTGGCCCTCCTCTGAACCGTCTCCAACAGTTCCACATCTTTCTTGTATTGGGGGCCCCACATCTGGACACAGTACTCCAGGTGGGGCCTCACGAGGGCAGAGTAGAGAGGGACAATCACCTCCCTGTCCCTGCTGGCCACCCCTCTTCTGATGGAGCCCAGGATACCATTGGCCTTCTGAGCTGCAAGAGCACACTTCTGGCTCATTTTTCTCATCCACCATGACACCCAAGTCCTTCTCAGCAGGGCTACTCTCAAGGAACTCTTCTCCCAGTCTGTATCTATGTCTGGGATTCCTCCAGCCCAAATGCAACACCTTACACTTGGCAGTGTAGAAACTCATTAGGTTCACCAGGGCCCACCTTTCTAGCCTATCAAGATCCCTCTGGGTGGCTTCCTTTCCTTCTGTTGTGTCAACCACACCACTCAGCTTGGTGGCATCTGCAAACTTGCTGAGGGTGCACTCAATTCCATCATAGATGTCATTGATAAAGATGTTAAAGAGAACCGGTCCCAAGACAGACCCCTGGGGGACCCCACTTGTCACCGGCCTCCACCTGGACATGGAGTCATTGACCACCACCTTTTGTCTACGTTCTTATCCACTGGATAAGAAAACATCATGCATCCTAAGCCTCACAATATGTATTTTCTCCCTTTTACAGACGAAAAGGGGAGTGAGCAAGTGTCTTTGTTGGGCATTTGGCCTCCAGCCAGGGCCAAACCACCACATATGTACAGACTTTTTCTTAATAAGGCAAAAGTTTTTTCATGCTTATTTCCTTCAGATAGGTGAATTGCAGTTTCTTGATACTCAAGTTCAAGTTAAACCTCTTAGGATTTGACTGCGTGCAGAGGACATGGCCTAAATTTCCAGAAATACTTTTTGATGTTCTGTATTATTTTCTAACTACTTGTTCATTCCCTAAATTTTGAGGATATTCAGTGTGTAATGTTATGTGCACTAAGATAGCTTTCTAGACAAGAAAAGTAATTTAAGCACTTTGACAGTTCCAAGAAGAGGGACCACAGATGCCATATGAACCTACCACTGCAACAGAGAGCTAGGAGTCTAGCTTGGACCTAGAGCTCCACCGCATCTGTGAAGACCACAACATTTTATTAACTCACAAGTAGCACTGGATGCATTTTTGTCCAACCTTGCCCTTATCTCTATAGAGAATATTTTCCTCTTGTACTTGGAGACTGTTTCCCACAAAACAAATTTGTTTCTGTTTAAAGGAAAACAGCAGTGTGGCACATATGCATTGCACCTAATTCCAAAAGGACAGCTCAAAAATTATCATGTCTTAAATTTAGTATCAAGCAGATGATACGTGCTATGATAAAAATAGAAATCACTGTTTTTCAGGATGTTTTTCATGCACCCACAACTTGCATCAACGGTAAAAACGAACCTTGGTTCTTACGTACACTACAATGGAACCTTTTCACTGCAAGCACCTCACAGTTAAGACGGGGCTCAAATACAGAAGAGCCTAGTGATACAGAAAAGAGTACCCTAGAGTGGCTTCAGATATCTGAAATGGAAGTCAGAAATCTAAACAGATCTGAAAATACCATGTGATGCCTTTCGGGGAGGGTTACAAGGTACTTTTAAGACTTAAAAACAAACAAAAAATAAAAACCAACACCAAAACAATCAACCTGGGGGGTATTTATTGTGTGTGGTATGGATTTTTTAAATGGGCACGGATGAACCTGGCCCAAAACTCACAGAATCACAGAATCACAGAATCTTAGGGGTTGGAAGGGACCTCAAGAGATCATTGGGTCCAACCCCCCTGCCAAAGCAGGCTCCCTATCTCATATTACATAGATGGTGTCCAGACGAGACTTGAATATTTCCAGAGAAGGAGACTCCACCACCTCCCTGGGCAGCCTGTTCCAGTGCTCTGTCACCCTCACTGTGAAAAAGTTCTTCCGCATGTTGTTGCGGAACTTCCTATGCTCCAGCTTACAGGCATTGCCCCTAGTCCTGTCCCCACAGACCACTGAAAAGGGGCTGGCCAATTCCCCCTGCAACCCATGTCTAAGATATTTATAAACACTAATTAGGTCCTCCCTAAGTCTTCTTTTTTCCAGGCTGAAAAGACACAGCTCTCTCAGCCTTTCCTCATAGGGGAGATGTTCCAGACCCCTAATCAACTTTGACGCCCTTCTCTGGACTCTCTCCAGAAGGTCCCTGTCTTTTTTATACCAGGGAGCCCAGAACTGGACACAGTATTCCAGGTGGGGCCTGACCAACGCAGAGTAGAGGGGGAGGATCACTTCCTTCGACCTGCTGGACACACTCATCCTGATGCATCCCAGGATCCCATTGGGTCTCTTGGCCACCAGGGCACATTGCTGGCTCATAGCCAACCTGTCATCAACCAGGACCCCCAGGTCCTTCTCCACAGAGCTCTTTTCCAACAGGTCATCCCCCAGCCTGTACTGATACAGTTGGTTATTCCTCCTCAGGTGCAAGACTTTACACTCGCACTTGTAGAATTTCATTAGATTTCTCCCAGCCCAGCTCTCCAGCCTGTCCAGGTCTCGCTGGATAGCAGCGCAGTGTTCCTGCGTGTCAGTGTCCTGGGTTCAGCCCGGCAACAGGCTATGTTAGCCCTGAGAGTATTCCATACCAATTGCATCATGATCTGGCAGTCTGCCCTCCACCCCGCAGGGGCGACTCCGGACCCGGGCATGGGAGGTTCCGGTCTGGGCAGGCCCAGTGCCAGTTCTGGCTTATTCTCTCTCTCTTTTGGATCGGCGCAGCAGGCGGCGGTGAGGGGGGGTTGGGGTGCCGGGCTCGGGGAGTGCTGGGTTCGGGCACGGCTCAAATTACATAGTGGGGTGAGAGGTTTTCACTGTATATAATAGCACTGTAGCTAGTTGTTTTCATATCTTTCCTTGTTGTTTAGTAAACAATCCTTATCCCAACCCGCGGGCCTTTGGTTGTTTTTTTTTCCTTCCTTTCGGCTCCCTCCGTTCGCCCATCCCCCACCTCTTAAAGAGGCAGGGGGCTTCTTTTTCTAACCTTTGTGGCCCCAGCTTTTCCTCTGAGGTTTAAACCACAACAACTTTTGGCGCCCAACGTGGGGCGAAGGGGGACCCACAAGGGGGGCAAAAAGGTTGGGGTAACGATAGATTTGACCTTAACTCAATTACAGTTAAGATAGAGTTGTGATAAGTACGGTTATTTAAGTAATTTCTATGTACAATGTTGTGGCATTTACTCTTAGGGATGTTGCCATGGTTGTCAACTCGTGGCATGCTGCATTTAATCCTGCCAGGATTCATTGCAATCCCGTACGTGTGTTTAGTGTATGTTGTGATAACAGTCTATGATTGGATAACGTTTAAGTTCATGAACTTAAAAGAGTACTTGTATCAGCTTTTGCTGTTCAGTACAAGGAGGGATAAAACAGGCCTTGTAAGAGTGTTTAACAATTTCCAATATCCCTGGGAAATTCTAACTAGCATTTTCCTACTGTTGGATTTGGTGCAAATGGTTCGGCTTTCGATATATATTTATATATATATATGTATTAGACACAGGTTTATGAATACCACCCAAGAGTTTTCCCTGAGGCTGGATAAGCTTGAGTGGCAGGGCAAATGGCGAAATACGAGCAGGTACCTAGGCACTTTCTTACCCCCAGTGGTTTGGAACTTCACTCCTGAACAGCTACAAGATCCTAATAAGGTGACTGCATATCTGAAAAAGAATTGTAGTGGGTTCCCCAGAGAAACACGCCCTACTGCACTGTGCTGGGGCTTGGCTACCACCTACCAAACTCTGCTTGATAGCAAGCAGCACTGTCAGTACTGTCAGCACTGTCAAGGGGAACAAGGAAATGGATTGGCAAATACTGCAGCTACTGCAACCCCTACAGTAGACATTGCCCATAATCCATACCATCAGCACTGTCAGGAGGAAAGAGGAAATGCATTGGCGAATACTGCAGATGCTGCAACCTCTACAATAGACCTTGCCCATAATTCAGAGAATCAACCCACACCAGTGTCTGTTGCTTCCATTCAAGAGAGGTGTCAGCACTGTCAGGGAGGAAAAGGAAATAGACTAGTACATACTGCAGATACTGCAACCTCTACAATAGACCTTGGCCAACCCACACCAAAGTCTGTGGCTCCCATTCAAAAGAGGAAACACACCAAGAAGTTAGTTCGCGTAGTGCCAGATGATGATGGTGAACAACCGGGGCAATTCCAAGAATGTCACAATGAGGTGCCATCTCAAGAATATCAGGATGAGGACGATGGTGAAAAACCATTATCTCAAGAATGGCCGGATGAGGATGATGATGAAAAAACCAGGGCCATCCTGGAAAAGTCAGAATGGAGCAGGGCTGTCTCAGAAAAATAAGAATGGGGCAAAGCCATCTCGAGCAGATCAGGGTATAGTAGAACCAGAGATCGTTACCCGATCCCTGACCCTGAGTGAACTGCGTGAGGTGCGAAAAGATTTTGGCCGCCGCCCTGGTGAGCACATTATCACTTGGTTGCTCAGATGCTGGGATAGCGGGGCTAATAGTCTGGAATTAGACGGCAGGGAGGCCAGGTAGTTGGGATCCCTGGCTAGAGAAGGAGGTATTGATAAGGCACTTGGGGAGGGCTCACAAGTCCTCAGCCTTTGGAGGCGATTGCTGTCAAATGTGCGGGAAAGATATCCCATAAAGGAATATATTATCTGTCAGAGACCCAAGAGCGACAACATAGAGACAGTTATCCAGTTCCTGAGAGAATTAGCTGTACGAGAGTTGATTTATTATGATTCGGACAACACAAGGCTCCCTGATGATCCTTATGATGTCCGATGCACCCCAGACATGTGGCGTAAGGTGATACGAAGTGCACCATCAGGGCACACGAATTCACTGGCAGCAATGGAATACGATGAGAACTTTCCACCAGCCGTATATGAAGTGGCCCGCCGACTCCGGACTTATCAAGACAACGTTGCACGCTCTGTCATTGCAGCAGTAGAGAAACTGGTTAAACTTAAACTTGACGACCACATGGTCGACTCCCAACCTGTATGGAGCGATGTTGCAGCTACCCGGAAAAGTCACTCATCGTCCCAAGAGAGAGAATACAGCAGGGACACACCACGAGCCACACTGTGGTTTTACCTGCGTGATCATGGAGAGGACATGAGAAAGTGGGATAAGAAGCCCACCTCAGCCCTTCAAGCATGAGTAAATGAGTTGCGAGGTAGAGTAAGCGCACGAGGTTCTGCCAGGAGGAATGTTGCACCAGTTTCTATCCAGGAGCAATAGAGGAGCCCTGCCTCCAGCCAGGTGGAGGAGAGGGATAATCGGACTTATTGGACTGTGTGGATCCGATGGCCTGGAACATCAGACCCACAAGAGTATGAGGCTCTAGTGGATACTGGTGCCCAGTGTACTCTAATGCCATCAAATTATGAAGGGACAGAAACTGTTTACATTTCTGGAGTCACAGGGGGCTCCCAACAGTTGACTGTGCTAGAGGCTGAGGTGAGCCTAACTGGAAAGGACTGGGAGAAACACCCCATTGTGACTGGCCCAGAAGCTCCGTGCATTTTAGGTATGGACTATCTCCGTAGAGGGTATTTTAAAGACCCAAAAGGATACCGGTGGGCTTTTGGAATAGCTGCTGTGGAGACAGAAGAAACTGAACAGTTGTGTGCCTTGCCTGGACTTTCGGAAGATCCAGCTGTTGTGGGGTTGTTGAAGGTCGAAGAACAGCGAGTGCCAATTGCTATGACAACAGTGCACAGGCGGCAGTATCGTACAAACCGAGATTCTTTGATCCCCATCCATAAACTGATTCGTCAACTGGAGAGTCAGGGAGTGATCAGATGAACCCACTCACCATTTAACAGTCCCACATGGCCAGTGCAGAAGTCCGATGGAGAGTGGAGGCTAACAGTAGATTATCGTGGCCTAAATGAAGTCACTCCAAATATGAGTGCTGCTGTGCCGGACATGCTAGAGCTCCAGTATGAACTGGAATCAAAGGCAGCCAGGTGGTACGCCACAATTGACATTGCAAATGCTTTCTTCTCAATCCCACTGGCACCAGAGTGTAGACCACAGTTTGCTTTCACTTGGAGAGGTATCCAATACACATGGCATCGTCTGCCCCAGGGGTGGAAACACAGTCCCACCATCTGTCATGGACTAATCCAGAGTACATTAGAAAAGGGTGGAGCCCCAGAGCACTTGCAGTATATTGATGACATCATTGTATGGGGCGACACAGCAAAGGAAGTTTTTGAAAAAGGAGAAAAGATAATTCAAATCCTTTTAGAAGCTGGTTTTGCTATAAAACAAAGTAAAGTCAAGGGGCCTAAGCGAGAAATCCAGTTTTTAGGAATAAGATGGCAGGATCATCCGTCAGTTCCCAATGGACTTTATTAATTGCAGTGTCCCCACCAAATATCAAAAAGGAAACACAAGCTTTCTTAGGTGTTATAGGATTTTGGAGAATGCATATCCCAAACTATAGTCTCATTGTGAGCCCACTCTATCATGTAACTCGGAAGAAAAATTATTTTGAATGGGGCCCTGAGCAGCAGCAAGCCTTTGAGAAGATCAAACGCGAAATAGTCCATGCTGTAGCCCTCTGACCTGTCCATACAGGGACAGATATTAAAAATGTGTCACCGCAGCTGGTGACAATGGTCCTGCCTGGAGTCTCTGGCAGAAAACACAAGGGGAGACTCGAGGGCGACCATTGGGGTTTTGGAGTCGGGCCTACAAAGGCTCTGAGGCCAATTACATTCCAACAGAAAAGGAAATACTGGCCGCTTACGAAGGGGTTCGAGCTGCTTCAGAGGTAATTGGAACTGAAGCTCAGCTTTTCCTAGCACCCCGACTGCCGGTGCTGGGCTGGATGTTTTAAGGGAAGGTCCCTTCCACACACCATGCCACTGATGCTACATGGAGCAAGTGGGTTGCACTAATTACGCAACAAGCTCGAATAGGAAACCCCAATTGCCCAGGAATTGTGGAGGTGATTACAGACTGGCCAGAAGGCAAAGACTTTGGGATGTCACCAGAGGATGAGGAGGTAACACGCGCAGAAGAAGCTCCACCATATAACCAATTGCCAGAAAATGAAAAGCAGTATGCTCTGTTCACTGAAGGATCTTGTTGCATTGTCGGTAAGCATCGGAAATGGAAAGCTGCTGTATGGAGTCCTATGAGACAAGTAGCAGAAGCCCCTGAAGGAAAAGGTGAATCAAGCCAATTTGCTGAGGTAAAGGCTATCCAATTAGCCCTGGACATTGCTGAGAGGGAGAAGTGGCCTATGCTATATCTTTATACTGACTCATAGATGGTAGCTAATGCCCTATGGGGGTGGTTGTGGCAGTGGAAAAAGAACAATTGGCAGCATAGAGGCAAACCCATATGGGCTGCTGACTTATGGCAAGATATTGCTACTCAATTAGAGAAGCTTACTGTAAAGGTACATCATGTGAATGCCCATGTACCTAGGAGTCGGGCCATGGAGGCACATGAAAACAACCAGCAGGCCGATAAGGCTGCTAAGATTGAAGTGGCTCAGGCAGATTTGGACTGGCAACATAAGGGTGAGTTATTCCTAGCCCGATGGGCTCATGATACTTCAGGTCATCAATGAAGCGATGCAACATATAGATGGGCTCGGGATCGAGGGGTAGACGTAACCATGGATGCTATTGCACAAGTTACCCATGAGTGTGAGACATGTGCCGCAATCAAGCAGGCTAAGTGGTTAAAGCCCCTCTGGTACAGAGGACTGTGGATGAAATATAAATATGGGGAGGCTTGGCAGGTTGATTACATCACACTCCCACAGACTCACCGTGGCAAACGGTAAGTACTTACAATGGTTGAGGCAACCACTGGCTGGTTGGAGACATATCCTGTACCCCATGCCACTGCCCGGAATACAATTCTGGGCCTGGAGAGGCAAGTCCTATGGCGACACGGCACCCCAGAAAGAATTGAGACAGATAATGGGACTCAATTCCAAAATACACTCATAGACACTTGAGCCAAAGAGCATGGAATTGAGTGGGTGTACCACATTCCTTATCATGCACCCGCCTCTGGGAAAATTGAACGATACAATGGGCTTTTAAAGACTACGCTGAAAGCAATGGGTGGTGGAACATTTAAACACTGGGATACACATTTAGCAGAAGCCATGTGGTTGGTTAACTCTAGGGGATCTACCAATCGGGCTGGTCCAGCCCAGTCAGAATTCCCACATGCTGTAGAAGGAGACAGAGTCCCAGTAGTGCACATGAAGAGTATATTAGGAAAGACAGTTTGGGTCATTCCTGCTACAGGCAAAGGTAAAGCCACATCTGGGATTGTTTTTGCTCAAGGACCTGGTTGTACTTGGTGGGTAATGCAGAAGGATGGAGAAACTCAATGTGTACCTCAAGGGGATTTGATTTTGGGTGAGAATAGCCAATATCATGCTCAATAATTCACTACTGTTTTATTGTTGTTATAGATACTGTATGTTATACTAATGACATTATAGCCAGGGTCATCAGCGCCGTGACGAGGGAGTGAAGACCAGCCTCCCAAGAACTCTTTCTTTTCTCTTTTGTAATAAACACCTCTGACCCACAGACTATGAGCATGGATCATGCCAGGAGCAGTGTTCAAGAGCCTGAGATACAGCATTCAACGATCCAGTGGCACGTACGACTCTTCATACCCTGAGAGACTGCTGTGACAGAGGGACCAGTGGAGCCTGAGAATCGTGGACTGAATGAAACCAACAGACTCGGACGAAAGGTCCACAGACTGAACCTATATGCACATACGTGTGTGTGCATGTGTACATGCATGTGTGTGGATGCAAGAGACTCCCTGGACCCAAAGAAGATTGCTGGACCTGCTCATGACATAAATGGTATGGAATAAGGGGTGGATAATGTCCTGGGTTCAGCCCAGCAACAGGCTATGTTAGCCCTGAGAGTATTCCATACCAATTGCGTCATGATCAGGCAGTCACACCTCCCCCCCCCCGCAGGGGCTACTCCGGACCCGGGCACGGGAGGTTCCGGTCTGGGCAGGCGCAGTGCCACTTCCGGGTTCTTTTCACTCTCTTTCGGATTGGCGCAGCAGGCGGCGGTGAGGGGGGGTTGGTGTGCCGGGCTCGGGGAGTTGCTGCATTCGGGGCTCTGAATCTGAATCGGTTCAGGCACGCCTCAAATTACATAGTGGGGTGAGAGGTTTGCACTGTATATAATACCACTGTAGCTAGTTGTTTTCATATCTTTCCCTGTTGTTTAGTAAACTATCCTTATCCCAACCCACAGGCCTTTGGTTTTTGTATTTTTGTCCTTCCTCGCAGCTCCCTCCGTTCGCCCATCCCCCACCTCTTAAAGAGGCAGGGGGCTTTTTTTCTAACCTTTGTGGCCCCAGCGTTTCTGCTGAGGTTTAAAACACAACAGTCAGCCACTCCTCCCAGCTTTGTATCATCGGCGTACTTGCTGAGGGTGGATGCTATTCCCTCATCAAGGTCGTCAATGAAGATATTAAACAGGACCGGACCCAACACAGAGCCCTGGGGAACACTCAATGAAGCAGTTGTCTTCAACAATCTTTAATTCAGGCTTTAATTGCCCAAAGTGTAAATGTAGTAAAAAAAAAACAAAACCAAAAGACTACGAAAGCTAGAAGTCTAAGAGATTAGTAAAAATAATTTTAGATTTTCTATTAAAAATTTATTATGCAATAATTATAGGAGGACTATGCCTTTCCCAGAATTCCTAATAATAAACATGAACTTCCTTTGTGCAACCTGCTTCCTAGCAATATGTGGGAAAAATGCCAGGTGACAGAATCATTTACTATAATCAAGTAAGTTAAAAGTTATTTGTAAAATCTGCTGCAAATATTCTAAATAATTGATCTAGCAAGAATTAATCTAGTTCAGCAATTTAAGACTAATTACCGCAGTTTTTCTTTAAATGTAAGGTGATATTTATCTCAAGAAAAAAACACCTCTAGCACAAGAGGCAAAATGGCATGTAACCCAGTAAAGATAGGCAATCCAAAGACTCTGTGATTTTATTTTTGATTGCCATATGAAAATTACCATATGACAATGGTTCTATGGTATAATATGCTGCAAGAAATAATTCACACAAAATGCTGTCCATGGCACTTGAGCTAATAAAATAAAAAAAAAGACTCAGCAGGAAAAAAAAAAAGAATTAATCTTTCTTTTGCTCATAAAATCATGAGAAGGTTCCTATAATTTGCTGCCTCCAATCTTTACACAGACATGTCAAGAACTTAAAAGTATAGAAATTCTAGATCCTTATGACATAGGAAAATGGTAATAGCTTTGTCTAAACTGTTCAAAATTTATGTGTGGATATAGCTTGGGCATCTGTGTGAACAAATTCATATTTATGTCCTAAAATAGATGACCAGCTGCAATCCGCAAGAATTTACAATAAGGCTAAGTGGGTTTGTCATGCACTGAAACATAGAGCTGAAAGCTCAGTCTAAGCACAACAGTGAACACAGCCTTACCATAACGCAGGCAAGAGGTATGCCATGTTACTGCTAACACAGCTGCTGAGCTGTGGGTTTAATATATGAAAGCAAAGCTGGCCACTTATCTTCAAAAATGTATTTATTAGATTATCACCATCTAACAGGATTTGACAGCACTGATAGTTCATATAGGCTTACAAGGTAAAAGATCTGAAAATTCCAGAATTCAGAGATAGTCCTTCCTCCAATTTAATATTTTTATGCTTTGTTGGCGTGCAAAAGTACACCAAAACCTCAGAAAATTTGCCCGTGCCCTGTTAATATACTGCAGTCTACAAATTTACACGGAGCTGCAATTCTCACAGTTTTTCCTCAAGTATCACTCATCTTATTTAACATAACTGGGAAATTTCAGATGCGTTACAGTTCAGTTTAAAAAACATCCTCTACCTGGTATCTCTGCAGTGATTGTCTTGCTGCTCCCCGAAACCTCTTCATCATCATCTGATGAACTCGTGCTTGAGTCACACGTCAGGTCACTATCACTAGTACTGCTGTCCTGCAGCAGGTTGTACTTCTTGCGAGCAGCCGCCTCCCGTTTCTGTCTTAAAAGCCGGATTCTTTCTTTGTGCTTTTGGCTTCGGTGACCTTTCACCTTGGTAACTCGACCATTCTGCTTATCACTAGACTGTCGGTTTTTCTTTGCAGCCATAGTTGAAGTTTCACTTTCGGACCGAGATCGTCTGGACTTCCTCCCAACTGCAGTCCCAGGTGCTGCAGAAGGGTCTCCCTCTACAGCAGTTTCAGCTTGACAGGGCTCATTCTCTTCTGTGGAAGACAATGTATCTGAGTCAGCCAAATGCCCACTGGAAGAAGGGGAAAGCATGCAGTGATTAGAAGAGTCACTCTCGTAAACCTGACCACATGTTGGCTTATTGCTCTCTGTAGATGCTAGCTGAGACTCTGAAGAGTCTCGCCTCAATTCCATCAGTAAGCAAGGCATTGAAGAGAGCACAGCAGAGTCTGCTGCAGTGGGCATATTGTCCTTCTGAGTTTGTCTCTCAAGTTCTATAGGTCTGTCTTCATCAGGAGCAGTCTCTTGCCTTTCAGAAGTCTTTGTGGGAACTTCTGAATCAACAAATTGCTCTGCTTTTCCTACTGCCTCCATCTTCATTTCAGAACACCAAGGTCCTCCTGGTCTCAAAGCATGAGGCGCACACAGTCTGGAAGACTGGGTGAACTAGATATGGACTTCAGCAATACAGGAGCCTGCACAAGAACAGAACAGTAAGAATAATTTACCCAAATGACTCAATTCTGCTCTTTAGAGTATTACCGGAACAACTCATTGCTTGCAGTTACAGACAGCATGATTCAGTATCACATTGTTTTTCTTTATTTACTTTTTCCTAGTGAACTCATTGTTACACCAAACTGTTCTTCCTTGTACACAGCCATGAAAGATCGTACTGGAATCACATTAAATATGGTTCACCACATAAGAATAATCAAAATGGATCAGAAAATAATTAAAAATATGTCTAAACTCTTACTTTATAAAATTAAATGTAAGCAGTACATACTAAACCGACTAAACTACCTAGACCTTTAAACATATTTTAATGGAGAATTATGAACGCCAACCTGAAAATTCCCAGACTTGGTAGTCATCTACCTGGACAGACCAGAATGTAGTTCAGTTGTCATATTGTCCTGGGTTCAGCCCAGCAGCAGGCTGTGTTAGCCCTGAGAGTATTCCATACCAATTGCATCATGATCTGACAGGCTGCCCCCCCCCCGCCTTTGCAGGGGCAACTTCGGACCCAGGCACGGGAAGTCCCGGCTTGGGCAGCCGCAGTGCCAGTTCCAGGGGAGACTCCGGACCTATCAGAACCTGCTCCGGGCACGGAAAGTGCCGGTCTGAGCAGGCGTGTGGGAGTTCCGGGTTCTCTCGCTCTCTTTTTTTTTTGGGATCGGCGTGGCAGGAGGTGGTGAGGGGGGTGCTCGGGGGTGCTGGGCTCGGGGAGTGCTGCGTTCGGGAATCTGAATCGGTTCGGGCACGGCTCAAATGACATAGTGTGGTGAGAGGTTTGCACTGTATATAATAGCACTGTAGTTAGTTGTTTTCATACTTTTCCCTGTTGTTTAGTAAACTATCCTTATCCTAACCTTGCAGGCCGTTGGTTTTTTTTCCTCTGGCTCTGCAGCTCCTTGATTAGCTCCGTTCGCCCATCCTCCACCTCTTAAAGTGGTAGGGGGCTTTTTTGTCTGACCTTTGTGGCCTCAGCTTTCCGCTGAGGTGTAAACCACAACACATATCTATGAGAAATCTACTTTCAGTTGAACAGGACCTCAACCTTATAAAATTTTAATGTTTTTATGGTAATTTGCAAGCTTACAGTACCATTACAATACAGGAGAAATCCAGTCACTTTGAGCTGAAAGAGTGGCTGCTGAATGCTAGATAGCAAGACTGCAAACACCTTCCTTTTCCAGTGTAACCACTCTGCTGGCAGATTTCATGTACCAAAGACATATTTACAAGAAGTGCCATGAAGTGATACTAAATTGTCAAGGACATGGGACTAGGTCTGTAGGAACATTACCTGTGTATAAGACAAACTTGTTCTCAGTAAAGAAACACCATGCTGGCGAGTCACATGAACAATATTTGATACTCCTAAAAACTCTTTAGGTGCCCCTTGAGTGTCTCCCATACAAGTCCTGGTTGTATGAGAACCTATAGGCTGATCTAATTTCTCTCAAATCTGCCAGGAAAATGGCATCAAATAATATGGGCTGCAAGCAAGAAACAGTATCCAGCCACACCAATATCCTATATTTTACTTCAATATAATTCAATACATTGCTTCACAAACACAAAAAACAAATCTATCTATCTGATTGTTAACTCACATGTTATTAACCCAAAAGTACCTGAAGCACCTTCAGGAAAATTGTTGTTCAGAACAAATGAATGAAATGCTGGATGGTAGAAGGGAATTGTGAAAATATTTATGGGAGAGAAACACCAGTTAGAGAAAAAAAGCTTAGTTAAGATCAGACAATACAAGAAAGATGGAAAGAACTCTAGGTCTGCTAAATATGAAAAAGGAAAAATAAGCACCCAAAATTATAAACCAAACATTTTATTTTTAAAAAGTAAAATAAATAGATAAGGTTCCTGTATTTTTACAATATGTAAAGAAAAAATGTTCCTCAATACTTGCACTGAGGAAAACTCTCTTGAAAGCAACTCTGAAGTTGTTGTTTCTGGAGAAGGTAATTTAACGTAGGCAATAAATATCATGTAAGAACCAATTTATTTCCAAGGCCACAGCAACAACCCAAAATGATGAAAGCACAAGTTCTAAGACATAAATGCATCCCAATACCCTAATAAAATTAGTATTTCTACATATTTCATCTGCAAATATAGATTACCAAATAATCCTCCTATTATACAGGTAAGTAAAACACAGATTTGATGATTAAAAGACTGGCCAAGGGTTAAACACAGTGGGATATATATTGTACCTGCTAATGCAACACCCAGCTTTGTTCTGGCCGTGCACTTTGAGAAGACAAATATATTTTCTAAAAATTTTGAAATGTACATGCAAGGATAAATTTGGTTGCCCAAACACATTAAAGAATAAGATTTGTCTGGCCAAAAGATATTAGTATTAATATTTCAATACATAACTGCAGAACAGCTTCTGCACTATTTATCCTTTTACCCTGGGGAGCACAACAAACAGAGCTCAACACAAAGTTAAAGGGCAGCCAAAGTGAACTAGAGATTTTTCCTTTTTTTCCTCACAACCATCCTACTCGGGAATATTATCTACCTCCCTGATCCGAGAATATAGAATTATAGAATTGATCCGGGGTATAGAATCACAGTACATGTATAGTATAGCACAATTAGGGAAGACAACTCTTGCATAGCTAGACAATGATGTAGAACAGCTTGAAAGCCTTGTACTTTCCAGGATAAGATAAAGATAAAGGGCAAGGACTGGAGGATGGAATAATAGGTACCCATCCCCGTCTTCTCCGCCTCAATAAAAGAAACAGGAGACTGATAAAGGACTTGATGTACGACTAGGACCAGCACATTCCGAGGAAAGCAGACAGTTAACAAGGCCATACGCTAACTCAGACCGATAAGAACATTGCAAACATCAAAACCAGCACATTCCAGGCAAAGGGTGAAAAGTACATCATGAGGTAGACTTGGAGCCTTCCTCCCAAAGACCACCCGAGACCCTTGCCCACAATTTTTTTAAGGATCTGCGCAAGCGCGAAGGACTGATAAGCTAATTAGCATGTGAAGCGAGGGTAGGCGGGGTAAGGTAATTAATATGTATAGGCGTTAATTGAATATTCATTGTTTGATTGTATAAGTATGGGATAGTTTCGCTGCTCCGGTGTGCACGTTTGTGGTGGAGCGATCCCCCGTGCCCCTGTGCGCAATAAACATACCTACTTTATAACTTTCGAGTTATAGAGTCTATTTCCGTACGTCATCCCAGCTCTAAAACTGACTATAAGCACACCTGTCTATGAGACAGAATAAAACCTAAATGTTTCATCTACGTTGTACATCCTTGCTAACAGTCTATTTAATGACTTAAAAAGATTTTTTTATTAAGTAGGATCTTACTACTCAAACCATGCTGGTTTGATCCCTCACACAGTGATCAGTGAATTTTGGTCAGAAGGCAGCAGAGGGACTAGTAACTTCACAAAAGTATATCTAGTCAACACTGATATGTTTCTCTGCGTGTGGTTTGTACTCTCCAGGTCCCTTAAACTGGCTTTTTAAGAAGTCAACAATTTTAGAATTAGTAGACATATGAAAAGTTAATATTTATCTTGGTGGAAAAAACATCTGTCCTGACTGTTGTGGGTTTGCATGGCAACGGGAGGGGGGCGGGGCTGCAGGGGTGGCTTCTGCAAGAAGCTTCCCCTAGGTCCAACGGAGTAAATACCAGCCAGCTCAAGTACAGACTCGCTGCTGACCAAGGCTAAGCCAATTGCAACGGTCATAATGCCTCTGTGATAAACACATTTAAGAGGAAAAAAACCTGCAAGCAGCTGCTTTTTATGCCAGAGAAAGGAGTGAGATGTAAGAAACTGTGCAGATGCCAAGGTCAGTGAAGGGGGGGGAAGGAGGTGCTCCAAGTACTGGAGAGATTCCCCCTGCAGCCTGTGGGGAGAAGACCATGGTGGAGCAGGCATCCCCCTACAGCCCATAGAAGATGGCAGGGAGCGGAGACCCCACACTGGTGGAAGTGGAGACATATGAAGGACGATCTGAGTCAGTGGGAAGCCTGTGTTGAAGCAAGCTCCTGACAGGATCTACAGCCTGTGGAAAGAGAGGCTCACCCAGGAGCAGGTTTGATGGGGGGAGGCGGGGGGGGGGGGGGGGGGGGAGGGGGCTGCTTGTGACTCCATGCAGGACCAGGTTGGAGAAATCTGGGCCTGAGAAACTAAGAGACATTCTATGATTTACGACTGCCTGCCATAGCAGTGACCCACACCAGGCTCATGCTAGAGAAGTTCATGAAGAACTGTCTCCCATAGGTGGGACCCCACGGTGCAGCAGGGGAAGGTTGTGTGAAATGAATGCTCCCCCTGGCCAAGAAGGAAACCAACTTGTGAGGAACTGATCGAAACCTCCATTTCCCCAGTCCCTGCCCCTCCCTGTGCCACAACGGGGGGAAGAAGGGAGCAAAATCATGACTGAAGTGAAGTCTGCTAAGATGGGAGGGGTGGGAGGAAGGTAATTTAAGATCTGGTCCAACTCTGGTGTCACTGTGTGTGCAGTGTAGTGTAATAAATTGGAGTTTTCTTTCCTTTATTCTGTGTTGAGTCTGTTCTGCCCGCTGATTGCGGAATGATCTCTCCCTGTCCTTATCTCGACTCCTAAGCCTCTCAACATATATTTTCTCCCCTGGCCAGCTGAAAAGGGGAGTTACAGCGTGACTTTGGTGGGCATCTGGCCTCCAGCCAGGGTCAAACCACCACACAAAAAACCCAACACCCCAAACTAACAAATCTGATTAACAGCTACCTGCTGTTTGAGCTCTCAGGTTCTGACTAGACAAAGGAGAGGGTACGGAGGGTTTCTTTCACAGCACCGTGTGGTGTAAGAAGAGTTCTTTTTGAATATAAAAAACTGGTTAAAAAGAAAAAAAAAATCACAGATGTTAGTAGCTTACTAAACAATTAGAATGGAATGTATACTATTAAAGCAATATATATACACAGTACTGCAAAAAGAGTTATATCAAAGATAGCATGCATGCCCTTAATCAATAACTGGCTACTCATCTATTCTTCAGAATATTTAATTTGCTCTCAGTAAATATTCTTTATAACTGCATATCCTGCAAAGTCAGAAGGAAATGAGTTGCACCTGAACAAACAAGGCCTGAAACACTTAATAAACACCATGATACCCAATCTTAGTCGTATATTTTCAGTGTTACTGAATCAATTCACAATAAAGAATACATAGCTTACACGCAACAAACCAGCTCTCTCTCAGCAGCTGTAGATATGACAGATTCTTACTACTACAAGCATTCACTTTTTAATAGCAACTTGCTATTAGCAGTCACTTTAGTTCATTACTGACACATGTCTTCTTATTCAGAGTCCAAAAGAGCACTTCTTCTCCATGTTTATGACCATATTACCTTCTTATGCCAGTTCTAATAATTGTTGCAATGAAAAAAATATCTAGCGTAACATTGTCTTTTAATGCCATTTTAGTACTGAAAGAAAAGTTTGAACAACCTACCTCCTCACACCACTAGCCATTCACTTGCAAACTATAATTTAAAAAAAAAAAAAAAGAAAAATCACAGAATCGTAGGGTTGGAAGGGACCTTGAGAGATCATCAAGACCAACCACCCTGCCAAAGTAGGTTCCTTAGGACAGATCACACAGGTAGGAGTCCAGATGGGTCTTGAATATCTCCAGAGATGGAGACTCCACAACCCCCCTGGGCAGCCTGTTCCAGTGCTCCGTTGCCCTCACTGTGTAAAAGTTCTTCCACATGTTGGTGGGGAACTTCCCATGCTCTAACTTGCAGCCATTGCCCCTTGTCCTGTCTCCACAGACCACTGAAAAGGGGCCGGCCACTTCCCCCTGTGTCCCACATTATAAACATTAATAAGGTCCCCCCTTAGTCTTCTTTTCTCCAGGCTGAACAGTCCCAGCTCACTCAGGCTTTCCTCACAGGGGAGATGCTCCAGGCCTTTAATCATCTTTGTAGCCTCCTCTGGACTCTTTCCAGGACATCCCTGTCTTTTTTATACCAGGGAGCCCAGAACTGGACACAATACTCCAGGTGGGGCCTGACCAGGGCAGAGTAGAGGGGGAGGATCACCTCCTTTGACCTGCTGGCCACACTCCTCTTGATGCACCCCAGGATCCTGTTGGCCCTTTTAGCCCCCAGGGCACACTGCTGGCTCATGGCCAACCTGTAATCCACCAGGACCCCCAGGTCCTTCTCCACAGAGCTCCTCACCCCCAGCCCGTACTGATTCAAGCAGTTATGTCTTCTCAGGTGCAAGACTCTACACTTGCTTTTTTTGAACCTCATCTGGTTTCTCCCTGCCCAGCTCTCCAGCCTGTCCAGGTCTCGCTGAATGGCAGCACAGTGTTCTGTGTGTCAGCCACTCCTCCCAGCTTTGCATCATCAGCATATCAATTGCTTGGAGATGGCATCCAGAACAAGCTGTTCCATCACCTTTCCAGGGACAGAGGTGAGGCTGACTGGCCTATAGTTGCTCAGATCCTCCTTCTTGCCCTTTTTAAAGACCAGAGTGACATTGGCTATCCTCCAGCCTTCAGGCACTTTGGTTCTCCAAGACCTGTTGAAGATGATAGAGAGCGGCTCAGCAATCACTTCCACCAGCTCCCTCATCACACGTGGATGCATCCCATCCAGGCCCATGGACTTGTGTACATTGATCCCACCAAGACACTCCCGGACCACCCCTACCTCAACCAGAGGGAAGCTCTCCATTTCCCAAACTCTCTTACTTTCTTCCAGGGTCCAGGAGTCTGGAGGGGGAGTGAAGACCAAAGCAAAGAAGGCATTCAGTATCTCCACCTTCTCAGCATCACCCATCACCAGGACACCCCCCTCATTCAGCAGGGGACCCACATTATCCCTGGTCTTCCTTTTACTGTTCACATACCTAAAAAAATCCTTTTTATTATCCTTTATGTCTCTAGCCAGTTTCATTTCCAGGTGGGCTTTAGCCTTCCTAGTCGCGTCCCTACAGGCCCTGACAACATTCCTATATTCTTCCCAGGTGCTCAGACCCTTTTCCCACAATTCATAGACGTTCTGCTTCCCTTTGAGTTTACCCATGAGCTCCCTGCTCATCCACACAGGTCTTCTGCCTCTCTTTCCCAATTTCTTGCTCAAAGGGATGCACCTATCCTGTGCTTGGAAGAAGTGCTGTTTAAATGCTAGCCAGCTCTCACAGGCTCCATTTCCTTCTAACAGCCTAGCCCATGGGATAGCTCCTATTAGGTCCTGGAAGAGATCAAAGTTTGCTCTCCTAAAGTTCAGGGTAGCAATCCTACTTTTTGGTTCACTTCTTCCACTCAAGATCTTGAGCTCCACCATCTTGTGGTTGCTATGTCCCAAGCTGGCCCTCAACCTTCACTTCCCTAACAAGCCCATCCTTATTAGTAAGAACAAGATCCAGTCCCCGCCCCTCGTCAGCTCCTCCACCACCCATATCAGAAAGTTGTCTTCCACACACTGCAGAAACCATCTGGACCACACATGACTCATCATGTTGCTTACCCAACAAATATCTGGGTAACTGAAATCCCCCAAAAGAACCAGCACCTGGGATCGCAAGGCTACTTCTAGCTGCCCATAGAAGGCATCATCAGCTTTCTCCTCCTGATCAGGGGGCCTGTAGTACACACCCACAACAGTGTCACTCACACTAGCCTGCCCCTTGATTGTTACCCACAAGCACTCAACTGATGGATCATCCTTCCCCAGGTGGAGTTCAATACATTCTAGCTGCTCTCTCACATAAAGAGCAACTCCTCCACCTCGCCTCCCTAGCCTATCTTTCCTAAAAAGCACATAGCCATCCATGAGAGCATTCCAGTCATCCAAGCTGTCCCACCATGTCTCCACAATCGCGATGAGATTGTGGCCTTGTGACCACGCAAAGATCTCTAACTCTTCCTGTTTATTTCCCATGCTGCACACATTAGTATACAGACACTTTAGGGGGGGCAGCAGGTGCAGATATCCCTTAAGGGACACAAGAAGATTTCAGGTGGGGAATCCTACAGGACAATCCAGAGATTTTTCCCTGCTATCTCCTAGAACAACATCATCCCCAAGCCCATCTCTGTTCCATTGACCTCTACCCTCTTCCCCATTCAACTGTAGCCAAAACCTCTGAACTACTTGCATGACCCCAATGAACATCATGTTATCCCCTTCCCCCTTCTCACCAAGTTTAAAGCCCTCTCAATGAGCCCCACCAACTCCTGAGCTAGGATCAGCTTTCCCCTTGGAGCCATCAGGCCAGGTGCTGAGTAAACCATCCATGGTCAAAGAACCCAAAGCTTCTCTGGCAACACCACAGGAGAGAAATTATATATTTTTGCAGAAAATAACTTCAAGTACCTTCTTTAAGCTTTTGTGACTATGTGAATGAAAAACTAAACTGTGCTGATGCATAGGAGTTACTTGTTCAGAATACACAGCTAATTACAGAGATCCTTCCAGAGCATCTACCACCTTAAAGCACCAGCATACTGAAAGTCAATATTTTCATCTATATCTGAATATGTTTTTTGTATTTATGCAGAACTAAAGGCTGCAGTGGCTCATACTTCCATAAACAATTGTTTCCATCACCTGTGGACTACATTATCTCACATTTACCCAACGTATCTGTAATAAATTAGAGGTGTCAGAGGTAGTGACAAAATGTATGCAACAATTATGAAAAAAAATATTTTTAATGTAAACACTCAGACAAGTGCATCAATGTCAGAGAAGGGAGACTTCGACCACCATATGGTTCATCAGCAAGTCCCAATTTTTATTCAAACAAGCCTTGGTTAAATACACTGCTCAATTAGCTCATGCATATTGCAGAAGTCAAGCTCACTATTGGTCAAGCAGATAGATGCCGGCCCGTCCCCTCTTTGTTCTGTTTCCACATTCCTGAAGTTTAAACATCCTTTTATCGCATCCTGCAGGTGTCTGAGCACCAGCAATATCCAGTTAGTGCTAGCTACTGGGTCAAGCTGACCTAGAGCTAACACTTACCCTACTTACACCATCTCAAGCAAATCCAGGCTGCTGTGTCCCTTCTCTGATAGCCAGCACTGAACCAGGCTCTCCACACATCAAGATCTCCAAATCAAACACCTGATAGACTATCTGTCTTATGATAGCAGGTTGGGAAAGGACAGAAGCAGCACATGACCCGGGTACTGAAGAGTTGACCATAATGCACAAGCCCACTTCATCATACAAGAGAAACCTTTGGCAAAGACCAAGGTTATGTCCTCTTCTGACAGAGCCATGTAAGTCTGAAGATGTGATTCTGGCCACTTCTGAAGCTTCACCAAAAACCTTTGTAGGTATATTTGCATATTAGCCATGCTTTTTTTTTTTTTCCTACTCTGATTGCTTTCCTTTCTATTAAAAGCCAACGTGCTTAATTCAAGCAAACATCAGTAACGTTCTAGTACAAACAACACATACAGCCATACCTAACAACATTGCCAACTAGAATGGCATGGGTTGGAAGGGACCCCAAGGATCATAGAGCTAATGTCCAAGCACCTAAAAACTAAACAATCCAAATAATAAGACTTATTAGACTTCTATCATAGAAAACCTAATCTGCATCTAGAAAAACACAGAATTACCAACAATTTCTGTACTTCACAATTGCTGCTTTTTGGTCTTGTTCATGTCCTCCCTGAGATACCACATTCTTTTCTATTTTCTTATTGTGTCACACATACCCATGCACTTAAAACAACAGAAGTGTGACCAGCACTCAATTTAACTCTAGACAGTTGACTCTGCTCTAGAGCTGTCTAGCCAAAACAGTGCATGATGCTCAAGAGCAGTTTTTTCATAGCGCTACCCCACCCCATGGGTAGTGGGTAATTTCTATAGTGTTCCTTTGAAAATGCTTCTCTAAAGCTTACTCAGTGGCATACAATTCTACCTAAGGCAATTTCTGGGAGTGGAGCTGGTTCTTTATCAAATGATTCAATCAGGCCTGGTAGCAATCCTGAATCATAGAATGGCAAGGGTTGGAAGGGACCCCGAGGATCATAAAGCTCCAACCCCCCTGCCACAGGCAGGGCCACCAACCTCAGGCCTGGATCTACACAAGGTTGCCCAGGGCCACATCCAACCTGGCCTTGAACACTTCCAGGGACGGGGCATCCACCACCTCTCTGGGCAGCCTGTTCCAGGACCTCACCACTCTCTTAGTAAAAATCTTCCCCCTAATATTCAATCTAAACCTTCCCTCCTTCAGCTTTAAACCATTCCCCCTTATCCTGCCATTATCTGCCCTTATAAATAGTTTATTCCCCTCCTGTTTGTATGGTCCCTTCAGGTACTGGAAGGCTGCAAAGAGGTCCCCCCGCAGCCTTCTCTTCTCCAGGCTGAACAAGCCCAGCTCCCTCAACCTCTCCTTGTAGGGCAGGTGCTCCAGCCCTCTAATCATCTTCGTGGCCCTCCTCTGAACCCTCTCCAACAGTTCCACATCTTTCTTGTATTGGGGGCCCCAGATCTGGACACAGTACTCCAGGTGGGGTCTCATGAGGGCAGAGTAGAGAGGGACAATCACCTCCCTGTCCCTGCTTGCCACCCCTCCTCTGATGGAGCCCAGGATACCATTGGCCTTGCGAGCTGCAAGAGCGCACTGCTGGCTCATGTTAAGTTTCTCATCCACGGTGACACCCAGGTCCTTCTCAGCAGGGCAAAAGCTTGTGTCGAGGGCTGATTCTCAATAGATTGCAGCGAGGGAGCTGCTCTGCTACGTACGAAACCCTGAGCCAGAATCAGAGAAGAATACGCCCTTCAAAAAACACATGGTAAGAGAACTGGAAAAAAATTCAAACAGGAAATAAAAAGAAATAAAAGAAGAAAGGATTAAACTAATGATGTGTTTCAAGTGGTGCTGTGGTTTTGCATGGCTGGGTTTTGGTGGAGGAGGAGGGCCTGCAGGGGTGACTTCTGCAAGAAGCAGCTAGAAGCTCTCTGCAGGCCCCAGAGAGTAAAAACCAGCTGGGCTCAAGGCCAGACACCCACCACTGACCAAGGTCAAGCCCATCAGCAACAGTCACAGCGCCTCCGGGAATCACATTTAGTAGAAAAAAGAAAACAAACCAAGGCAAGCAGCTGCTTTTTGCCACCAGAGAAGGAAGTGAGATGTGAGAAACTGCAGACACCGAGGTCAGTGAAGAAGGGAGGATGAGGCACTCCAGCTGTCAGAGGGAGAGATTCCCCTGCAGCCCACGAAGATGACCATGGTGAAGCAGGCTGCCCACCTGCAGCCTGTGGAGAGGCACCATGCTGGAGCAGGTGAAGACACCTGAAGGAGGCTGTGACCCCACGGAAACCCACAGTGTAGCAAACTCCTGGCAGGACCTACAGCCCATGGAGAGAGGCACCCATGCAAGAGCAGGTTTGCTGGGGGTGCTTGGAACAATCTGCACCCCATAGAAGGGGCCCACACTGGGGCAACTGATGAAGAACTGAAGCCCTAGGGGAAAGGGCTCACATTGGAGAAGCTCATGGAGGACTGTCTCCCCTGGGTGGGACCCCATACTGCAGCAGGGAAAGGGTGTGAGGAATCCCCCCCCTAAGGAAGGGCCAGCAGAGAAAACTTGTGATGAACTGACCATAAATCCCTATTCCCCATGCCACTTGTGGTGGGGTGAAGGAAGGGAGAAAAGTCATCAATGAAGTTGAGTCCGCAAAGAAGGGAGGGGTGGGGGAAAGTGTTTTATGATTTGGTTTTATTTCTCTTTATCCTACTCTCTTTCCATTGGGTACTTTTGTGGGGAGGGAGTGGTGTTGGTAATACATTAAATGCATTTTATTCCCTGTTGAGTCTGCCTTGCCCGTGACACTAATTGCAGAATGATCTCTCCCTGTTCTTATCTCGACTCCTAAGACTCTCAACATCTATTTTCTCCCCTGAACAGCTGAAAAGGGGAGTGAGAGAGCGGCTGCGGTGGGTGTCTGGCCTCAAGCCAGGGTCAAACCACCGCAATGTGTATATTAACTTGTAGGTCACGCTACTGAGGATAGTGTTACGGATGTACAATCTTTTTCGAAGACCTTGAGTTTAACAAAAGTTTTCCATATCCATTTGATATCTTGAACAAAGGCTGAAAGATTCCACTATGCCTCTGATGGTAATTCTCTTGCGACTGCTTTGTGCTTGCTTAAGCAAATTTGAAAGTTTTGGTGAAAATATATAAAAGACATAAGAAACCTTGAGCAATTGTTGTATAATGGAATAGAGTGTATGGCCAACAAGAACAGAAAGGAGAACATCAATCTAAGAAGAAATGCAAGGAGCCTCAGATAAGAATGCAACTAAGGACAATATTTCACAGCCATGGTAGAAGGGTGCAGATATAATTGCAAGAAACTAGTCAAAACTAGATAACTGTAAGAGAAGATTAATCCAGGTGGCTTGTTTCCACACTGTGCATGCTTCAAGGAGTTCATGGAAAAGGACACTTTCAAACAACCACTAGTGACCACCAAAGACCCTCACAGAAGACCCTCAGACACTTAAAGCGCATGCATGATAAATATGCAAATATTATTATTAGTTTCGGGAAATTAAATTAATGAATGTACTAGCATATATACATGATATAAGCTTTTGCTCTCACAACTAACAGTATGCACATCAGGTTGGAGCTATCCCCTGTGCATCCAGCACTGCAATAAAGAATGTCTGCTGTCTAAAACTCCCAAATTGAGTCTTAGGAGAGTTTCTTAACCAACTTTTCCGGTAACAGTTTTTGGCACCTCAGATGGGACACTGCTTCTAGACCTTGACAGATCCACGGGATCACAGAACCTCTGTCCAGTACCAAGGGATTGTCAGGGAGAATCTCCAATCCCTGGACTGAAGAGCTCGAAGTAAGACCCTGGTAAGTTTTAAGGCATTCTTTTAATATTGGTGTACTGGTTGCCTGCACATCAGACACAGCAAAAGCTATGCAGGGTTGGGCTGTAGAGGATCCTCAGGAGGGGGTCGAGTCCCCAGTTATCTCAGACAAAAGTCTGGATAACACCCAGGTGAAATAGGGGTTTGAGTCACCAACATTAAGTGTCTTAATCAGTCTCTGGTTTTTGGTTTGGCTATTGGAAATGCAGATTTGTTTTCTGTATATTTGGATCAGATAATTGTTTTGTTATTTATACAAGGCAAGGGGGATCATCTAATGGAGGCATCCTGAAAAGATTACCTTTGGGTTGTATTTTAAAACACTGGACACAAATTACATGACCCCCAGGCAGGGTCACAACACAGAAAAATGGGATGAAGTGTTATATGCTGGTATATTCTTTACTTTAAGAAGACATTCAGAATGGCAAAAACAACACGGTATAAACCTTGCATCCAGTGATCCCCTTGTTTTAAGATTTTGAAAAAGAGAAGAATAAAACTTTGAGAAGATGTTTTTCTGCCTGTAGCACAGGTCAAAGATGTTTGAAGACTGCTGAGTGAGAGGAGGATGATACTGATTTGATGATGGCCCTTGAATGGAGGTTGGGAAACCGTAATTCAGGATATGATGGTCCAGGGGCAGAGAATGGGGGTGAGCCAGTTTTGGGGGCTGAAGGTTTTAGCACAGTAGCAAGATGAACCAGGGGAAGACTAGGGGAAGCTATACAGGCACCCCTACAGCAAGCTGTGGGGAATGAAGGACTAGTGATTTTAAATGTTTCATTTTCAATTACTGATCATAACTAGAAATTGGCTGCTAGAAATTATAGATTATCTGAATAAGGTAGTTAGTGCTTTTCAAATTATGATTAAAGCTCAAGACCCCAACTGGAAGGATATTGAGGCAATTACGAAGATTTTGTTTGATAGCACAGAAAGAGAAACGGTTCCTAAAACATCTAGAACACAGGTGGAGACACAGGTTGCATCAGGAAAATTGCAAGGGACCACTGAGGTTACTTACAATAGGAGAGGAATGAAAGCGACTGGAGGAGAATTTCCCAGCAAAATCACTGGTTAAAGTAAGGCTGAAAAGAGAGGAAATGGAATTTTTAGTTGACACTGGAGCTATGTATTTGGTCTTAAACACTTCAAATTTCTTTCTAAGTGACTGCCATAGTTTTGTGTGGCTGGATTCTGGTGGAGAATGGGGGGGCTGCAAAGGTGGCTTCTGCAAGAAGCAGCTAGAAGCTTTCTGTCAGCCCTACAGAGCAAACACCAGCTGACTCAAGGCCAGAGTCATTGCTGACCAAAGCCGAGCCAATCAGCGATGGTCACAGCGCCTCTGGGAATCACATTTAGGAGGAAAAAACCACAAGCAGTTGCTTTTTGCCACCAGAGAAGGGAGCGAGAAGATGTAAGGAACCGTGCACACACCAAGGTCAGTGAAGAAGAGGGGAGGGGGATGAGGCACTCCAGGTGCTGGAGAGAGGTTCCCCTGCAGCCCATTGGAGAAGACCATGGTGAAGCAGGCTGTTCCACTACAGTCCATGGATGATGATGGGGAGCAGAGATCCCATCTACAGCCTGTGGAGGACCCCACACTGGAGCGGGTGGAGACACCTGAAGGACTCTGTGACCCTGTAGGAAGCCCACACTGGAGCAAGTTCCTGGCAGTGAAACCTGCAGCCCATGGAGAGACCAACCCACACAGGAGCAGGTTTGCTGGGGGACCTGTGACTCCTTGGGGGACCAGGCTGGAGCAGTCTGGGACTGAAGGTCAGCACCCCACAGAAGAGAGCCACACTGAGGCTATTTGTGAGGAGCTGAAGCCCCAACAGAAAGGACTCACATTGGAGAAGTTCGTGGAGGACTGTCTCCCATGGGTGGACCCCACAGTGCAGCAGGGGAATAGTGTGAGCAATGCCCCCTGCCCCCAGCTAAGAATGAAAACAACTTGTGAGGTACTGACCAAAACCCCCATTCCCCCAGTCCCTGCCCCTCCCTGTGCCACAATGGGGGGAAGAAGGGAGCGAGATCATGACTAGAGTGAAGTCTGCTAAGAAGGGAGGGGTGGGGGGAAGGTGCTTTAAGATCTGGTCTGACTCTGGTGTCACTGTGTGTGCAGTGTAGTGTAATAGATTAGAGAGTTTTCTTTCCTTTATTCCGTGCTGAATCTCTTCTGCCCGTGACGCTGATTGCTGAATGATCTCTCCCTGTCCTTATCTCCACTCCTGAGCCTCTCAATATATATTTTCTCCCCTATCCCCCTGAAAAGGGGAGTGAGACAGCTTTGGTGGGCATCTGGCCTCCAGCCAGACCTAAACCACATGTTCAAACTAGCACTGAGCTATTGGCTAAATCTTCTGAATGTGGTTCAGGTTTTGTTTTACATTAAACAAAGGTTTAAGAATACCACTCAGGAATTTTCCCCAAGGCTGGATAATCAGGAGTGGCAGGGCACATGGCAGACTATGGGCACGTACATAAGGACTTTCTCACGCCCAGTGGTTTGGAACTTCACTCCTGAACAGCTACAAGACCCCGATAAAGTGACTGCATAGCTGAAAAAAAATTGCTGTAGTTTTTCCAAAGACGCACATCTTACAGCACTGTGCTGGGCCCTGGCCACTATCTACCCAATGCTGCTTGATAGCAGGCAGCACTGTCAGGGGGAAGGGAAGGAACACAGACCTGCAGACGCTGCATCTGCTGCAACCCTCACAACAGGAAGTACAGCTACTACAATACCCACAATAGACACTGAAGCTACCATGGCCACTCAACAGGCACTGCAGCCACTTACTGTGACCCCTGTGACAGGCACTGCAGATGATCCAAAAAACACACCCACACCAGTGTCTGTTGCCCCCATACAGAAGAGAAATCATACACAAAGAAATCGGTTCACATAGCGAAGGATGATGATGAACCGGGGCCACCCTGAGAACTGGAGGATGAGGCAGAACCACAGCGATCACCTGATCCCTGACCCTGAGTGAGCTGTGGGAGGTGCAGAAAGATTTCAGCCGCCACCCAAGTGAGCACATTATCACCTGGTTGCTCTGATGCTGGGATCACGGGGCCAATAGTCTGGAATTAGAAGGCAGGGAGGCCAAGCAGTTGGGATCCCTAGCTAGGGAAGGAGGCAGCAACAAGGCGATTGGGAAAAAAGTTGGAAACCCTCAGCCTCTGGAGGCGACTACTGTCAAGTGTGAAGGAAAGGTATCCCATGAAGGAATATATTACATGTCAGACACCCAAGTGGAGCACCATAGACACAGCTTATCCAGCACCCGAGATAATTAACTGCACAGGAGATGATTAGTTATGATCTGGACAATGCATAGTTACCCACTGATCCTGATGAAGCCCGATGCACCCCAGCCGTGTGGCGTAAGGTTGTACAAAGCACACCATCAGGGCACACCAATTTGCTGGCAATAATGGACTGGGGTGATGCCAATACACCAACAGCATATGAACTGGCCAGCCAACTCCAGCAATATCAAGACAATATTTCCTTTTCCCTCATCTCAGCAGTAGAGAATCCGGTCCAGGGACTCGAAGACAACGCATCCAACTCCCAACCCGTACAGAGCAGTGATCCCAAACCATGAGGTTTGGAGAAGTTTTTTTGTTTTCTTTTCCTTCCCTTCCCATCTCCGCACCCCACCCCTCACCCCCATTTCCCCCCCACAACCTCTTCAACAGTGCAGCTGTGTGGTGCTCAGCTCTCAACTGAGGCAAAACCACAACATCCAGGGTGTAGAAACCAAGGGACTTCAGCCTCTCCTTGTAAGGTTTCCCCTCCAGACCCTTCCCCATCTTCATTGGCCTCCTCTGGACGCTCTCCCAATATTTTTATGTCACTCTTGTGCTGTGGCACCTAAAACTGCACCCAGTACTCGAGGTGAGGCAACACCAGTAAAGTGTTAAGTGGGACAATGCCCTCCCTGGACCTTTGTGGGAATCAAGAGTATTGATAGTATTATCTGTAAAGAAACACTGGCCGGAGTTATTCTCAAGGGAAAGAAGTAACAACCTCAAGGACACTGATGCTGAGAGAGTTGATCTTCATAGAGGCACGTGAACAGAAGAAAGAACTTATCAGCTTAAGGCACAGGAACACAAGGCAATACCCTATCAGTGAACTACTGACAGCATGTGAACATCTTGCAAAAGTATAAAGCTTGCATGTGTGTATTAATAAACATCTCTGGTCTACACCCTGCCGGAGTCCATGCAATTAATCTCCACAGACCTTAATTTGGTAGAAACCTGCTTTAAATGATAAAAGCTGAAATTAAGGATAGAGAAGTTGAAATTTTTATCCCAGAAACTAAATAAGGCTGCGGCTTCATCATATTGTAACAGGATATAAATCCTAAAAGGCGTGAGATACCTCGAAAAATAGAGGATGCAGTGATTCCTCTTGTTTGTGCAGGAGAAGTTCCAGGAAGGTCCAAGAGAGCAGAACCAGTAAGAACTGATCCAATGCCAGGATCATCACTGGTAAGAACTAACCAATATCCCTTAAAACTACAAGCGAGAATTTGTCTGGTACTAATAGTTCAGAAATTTTTTAAATACAAGTAATTGATAGAATGTGAAATAAAGGAACAATACACCTATTTTACCACTAAAGAAAGTTAACAGGAAAAAAAAAAAAAAATCACTGTTCAGCTCAAGATCAAGCAATAAATCAGATAGTACACGATATAAATCCCCGAGGGCTTCAAAAATAGCCCAACGCTCTTCAGAAGCCAATTGGCAAGAGACAGAGGTCTGGAGAAAGTCAAATGACTGAGGGACTGTCCTGCAATACGTGGACAATATCCTGACTGCAGCAGAAAATCCTTCTGAACTTTTTGGGAATGAGTGGATATCGTGTGTCAAAAGAGAAGGCACAAATTGCTTGAGAAAGGTAACTGGTTTATTCCAGACAGACAGACCTCAAGGACACCCCTCTAGAAGATACAGACTGGGAGTTGTACACAGATGGCAGCAATTTTGTTCAAGATGGAAACCAAATGTTGGGATATGCCGTAACAACTACTGATGAAGTAAGCCTTGCCTATAAAAGCATCAGCTCAGAAAGCAGAAATGATAGCTCTTGAAAGAGCCCTAGACCTGAGCAAAGGGAAGAGTTAACATACGGACAGATTCTAAGCATGCCTTTCGAGTTGTATGCACACGGAACAATTTTGAAAGGGGAGTGCTTTCAGCCCAAAGAATTGAAATCAAACATGTCCTCCAGATCTAGGAACTGTTAAAGAGCGTCCAGAAGCCAACTGCAGTTGCTATAATGCATTGCAAGGCACATCAGCTGGAGAAAACTGCTCCACAAATAGGCAATTAGCTGATAAAGCTGCAAAAGAGGTTGCAGAAAAAGGCGTCTTCGTACTTGAAAAAGATGTATCCCTGCCTGATATACCCCCAAAATATGATGAGAAAGATCTTAAATTGATAACAGATGGCTTGTTATGTTATGCCACGGGACAAGTAATCATACCACCCCCACTAATGAGAGAAATTACTAGGAGGGGGCATGACAAAGTGCATTGGGGGGGCAGAGAACTTGGCAAAACAGTAACTGGAACCACGCAAAATAAAACTCAACCTTAAAAAACAAGACACAAATGTTTTATTGCACCAATTCTGTATAGCACTGATCAAGAGTTATTACCAGCTTCGAAGGAAACAGAGCTATTGAAAACTGTTGTGTTTATCAGCCATTCAGCTCATGGGCACTATTACGTAGAAGCTTGTTCCTTCTCATAATGACAAGTCCATTTGCAAAAGACATGTTTATTAAACACTACAAGGCCTCGAGCTAACAACATGGAGATCATGGAGAGGGCCATCATGGGAGCTATCACACAGCACACACATGATGGCCAGGGGATCAGGCCTAGTCAACATGGGTTCACAAAAGGTAGATCCTGTCAAACTAACCTGATCGCCTACTATGACAAGGTGATCCGCTTAATGGACGAGGGGAAGACTGTGGATGTGGTCTACTTTGACTTCAGCAAAGCCTTTGGCATGGTTTCTCACAGCATTCTTATAGAGAAACAGGCTACCACTGTCCTGGACAGGTGGACCCTCTGCTGTGTTAAAAACTGGCTGGATGGCCGGGCCCAAAGGGTGGTAGTAAATGGAGCCAAATCCAGCTGTAGGCCGGTCATGAGTGGCGCCCCCAGGGCTCAGCCAGCCTCACTTCTATCCCTGGAAAGGTGATGGAACAGCTTCTTCTGGATGCCATCTCCAAGCAATTGGAAGAGAAGAAGGTCATGAGGAGTAGTCAGCATGGATTCACCAATGGGAAATAATGCTCAACCAATCTCATAGCCTTCTATGATCTCATCACTGACTGGGTAGATGGAGGGAGAGCAGTGGATGTCATCTACCTTGACTTCAGCAAGGCTTTCGATACTGTCTCCCATGACATCCTGATAGAAAAGCTGAGACAGTATGGGATAGATGAGTGGACAGTGAGGTGGATTGAGAACTGGCTGTTGGGCCGAGCTCAGAGGGTGGTGATCAGTGGAGCAGAGTCTGACTGGAGACCTGTGACTAGCGGCGTTCCCCAGGGCTCGGTGTTGGGTCCAGTCCTGTTTAATATCTTCACCGACGACCTTGATGAGGGAATAGCATCCCCCCTCAGCAAGTATGTCGATGATACAAAGCTGGGACGAGTGGGTGACAGGCAGGGACAACGCGTTGCCATTCAGCGAGACCTGGACAGACTGGAAAGCTGGGCAGGAAGAAACCAGACGGGGTTCAACAAAAGCAAGTATAGAGTCTGGCACTTGGGAAGGAATAACTGCTTGAATCAGTACATGCTGGGGGATGACCTGCTGGAGAGGAGCTCTGTGGAGAAGGACCTGGGGGTCCTGGTGGATGACACGTTGGCTATGAGTCAGTAGTGTGCCCTGGGGGCTAAGAGAGCCAATGGGATCCTGGGGTGCATCAGGAGGAGTGTGGCCAGCAGGTCAAAGGAGGTGATCCTCCCCCTCTACTCTGCCCTGGTCAGGCCCCACCTGGAATACTGTGTCCAGTTCTGGGCTCCCTGGTATAAAAAAGACAGGGATCTCCTGGAAAGAGTCCAGAGGAGGCTACAAAGATGATTAAAGGCCTGGAGCATCTTCCCTGTAAGGAAAACCTGAGTGAGCTGGGACTGTTCAGCCTGGAGAAAAGAAGACTAAGGGGGGACCTTATTAATGTTTATAAATATCTTAAACATGGGATGCAGGGGGAAATGGCCAGCATTTTCAGTGCTCTGTGGAGACAGAACAAGGGGCAATGGCTGCAAGTTAGAGCATAGGAAGTTCCGCACCAACATGTGGAAGAACTTTCAGACAATGAGGATGAGGGAGCTCTGGAACAGGCTGCCCAGGGGGGTGTGGAGTCTCCTTCTCTGGAGATATTCCAGACCCATCTGGACGCCTCTCTGTGCAATATGAGCTGGGGACCCTGCTTTGGCAGGAGGGTTGGACCCAATGATCTCTCGCGGTCACTTACAACCCCTATGATTCAGTCCTCGGGCCAGTTCTGTTCAACATCTTTATCAATGACCTCGATGAAGGGATTGAATGTCCCCTCAGTAACTTTGTAGATGACACTAAACTGGGAGGAAGTGTTCATCTGCCTGAGGGTAGGGAGGCTCTTCAGAGGGATCTGAACAGACTGGGCAGATGGGCTGAGACCAAAGGGATGAGATTGAATAACGCCAAGTGTAGGTTGCTGCACATGGGACCTAGCAACCCCATGCAGCACTACAGGCTTGGGGGAGACTGGCTGGAGAGCTGTCAGGCAGAGAAGGACCAGGGGTGTTGGCTGACTGCAACCCAGGTGGCCAGGAAAGCCAATGGCATCCTGGCTTGTATCAAAAATAGCATGGCCAGTAGGTCTGGGGAGGTGATTGTGCCCCTGTACTTGGCATTGGTGAGGCCACACCTCAAGTACTGTGTCCAGTTCTGGGCTCCTCACTACCAGGACATGGAGGACCTGGAGCAAGTCCAGAGAAGGGCAACCAGGCTGGGGAAGGGGCTGGAGGGCAAATCATATGAGTAGCAGCTGAAGGAGCTGGGGATGTTTAGCCCGGAGAAGGCTGAGGGGAGACCTTATCACTGCCTACAGCTACCTAAAAGGAGGGTGTAGAGAGGTGGGCAATGGTCTCTTCAGCCAAGTAACAGGAGATAGGACAAGGGGAAATGACCTCAAGCTGCGCCAGGGCAGGGTCAGATTAGATGTTAGGAAAAAAATTTTCACTTGAAAGAGTTGTCGGAGCCTGGAACAGGCTGCCCAGGGAGGGGGTTGAGTCACCACCCCTGGATGTTTAAAAAAGGGGTAGATGAGGTACTTAGGGATATGGTTTAGCACAGGACAGGAACGGTTGGATTTGATGGTTTTAAAGGTCTTTTCCAACCTTGTGATTCCGTGAACATTTAATCCAACTTACTTCATTAGGAGACCGCCTCAAAATCCCCTTTACCTTACATTGCATTTCTAATCACATGTACATGGTATTAGCAGACAGCATCCTGACCTACTTTTTAATCACCCTAAAACTTTGCTTTTGCCAGGTTACTTGGAGCTCCCTCTCTCTAGCAAGACTTGGCATTTCCAGAGAGCAAGAACTGGGAGATTTAACTAAGGAGTCAGGACATTACCAGATGATGCAAAAGCAACAATATGAAACAGTACTATCTTAACATGATAGCTAGGTAAGGTTAAGTTGCTCCTTTTTACTTCAGAAGGTTTGACAATACTATTGGAACATACAGTGCCAACCTCAAACTCATAGCATGGAAACATAACATTCCCAATGAAAAACAAATTACTGAAGTGATAACTGCATCATTGCAAAGACAACCGGTATTATAAAATCTTAGTTATTCCCAGCTCTGCTACTGTGAGTCACCTGGCCTCTACCCATTTTGGATGAATGGATGTAAAATTTGCCTTCTCTAAAATAAAGCTTGAAAGACTAATGACCAAGTACTGTGAAACAAGACATTACAGCAGAAACATAGCCAGAAAAACATGGTTTGGCTTTGCCCACTCATTTCCAGGAAACTTTGAAGCAAAGCAGAAGAGCATTGTGCAGGACACTGCAAAAGTCTCACTATAAAGTCAAAGCTGTGATCCAAATGTATTGACACAATAAATGCTTGTTTATAAGTGTCTTAAATGCTTGCATATAATTGAAAGTGACCACCTGTTCTTCTTATGATTAAAAAGCCTTCACTGAGTCCTAACAGCTTTTAAGCTGTCTTCTTGGAGATCAAATATCACAAGGCATGATATGGCTGAAGTCTGTGCACTATTCTGCTACTTAATTTATGAGCATTCAAGAGACAGACTACAGGGTCAAATTGATACAAAACCCTAAATACCTTCCTAAATAAAAAGGGATATTAGGCTGTATCATTTAAAAATCTAAAGCTGACACCACATGACCACAGGCACATTACTTGACCTCCCTGGACATTCAGTAATGCATCTGCAATGGTGTAACAGCAACACCTCAGTAATTGAGACACATCTCTGGTTTAGTCCTGAATAATTAATCACTGTGTGCCTGAACTGCAGAAAGTCATATCTGTGAAGAAATTACTATCCTGTACAGGCTCTATTCATGTTGATCAGACACATGAAGAAGGAAGACTAACAAGTGGGAATGGGCAACCATAAATTTAAACTCTAACCCTTGGAAGTAACGCTAAATAAATGCAAACTGCAGAGGCTAATATTTACACTATGCACATTTTCATTTACAGTCTCTTTGATCCAGTTTTCTTTTTGCTCAAATCGCACATTTGTAGAAGTTACATTCTAGACCTCAACTCACAGACTCAGAAATGCATTATACATTAAAAACCTGGAACAAAGATGTGACAGAGAAAGTATTTTTTTGTGGTGATTTGTGCTAAGCACCCTGCAATAATATTTGCTGCCAGAGATTCCAGTGTCATAACAGTTCAGACACTCCTGAGTTATGGTGGCAAAGTCAAAAGCATGAGTGTTGGTCCTCTGCTGAACTTCAATTCACATACTGGAAAACAGAGTCAAAAGTTGTTTCCTTGCCACATAAGCCTCAGGTTCTCTAAGAGTTATAACTGCACAGCAACATGTGCTGTGCCACACAACTTTATCCCAGAGCTCCTTCCCAGTACTACGCTTGTCCGTCCCTCCCTCCCAGTACTGCTTCATTTTTTGTTCCAAATTGCTACCAATATAATTCAAGTCAGCAAAGATTTTCAAGCTCTGGTACTTCTTTTCCAAGCACTTGTTTTGAGGTGCAAGTTATATACATGCAATTATGGTATTTAAATCTTTCATCCTGATCTAGTAAATGTGTTCAATCTGCTGCTCAGTTTCTGTCAACGTTAACGGTTATGTAGTCTACTACAGATAAAAATGCAGAAGCTGAGATTGACCACAGACCAAAATTTATCACAAAAAGTACCATCAACACTAACTTAGAAAAGTTATAGCAAATTAAATACTGGTTGCTTGAAACTATTTACTCACCTGAAAAGTTTTTAATGCTTTAACATACCTAGCAGTGATGTCTCAGAGGGTAACCAGACAGTAGCCAATGCTCAGTCTGCAGCCATTTTCAGTGTGGTATATAGAGACTCCTGTCTCGTTAACAGATTTTTAAGTGAGATGTTGATAGATAAGCAGGCCATAGATGGCACGTATATCCTTGGTAGAGCAGGGAATTGATAATATACAAGAGATAGTGAAGAAAGTGAACAAAATTAAGGCAAGACAAAGAAGCCTGGATTTTAAAGGTAAATATACAACAAGGAAATAGGGGGGTCAGGACAACCAAGGGCATTATTTCTAGTTGCTCTGATCAAGTTACACCAACTTACCTCCTGAATACTTAGTGTTCAAAGCCCCTCACGATTCTCTATATTTACTCTTCATTCATCCAATCTTATCTTACCTCATTAATCCCCAATGCTTTCATGCTGTCAGCTGCCCATTTGTCACACACACACAAACATCCCTCCTACATCTGCCTTTGTGGTTAGTTTCAGGTTCCTTCTCGTTTCCCCTCCCTCTGCAGTACCCAGATTACTGTATCTGCTGATTTCCAAACTTGTTTGGGCACCTTAATTTCTACCAAGCATGCAGCCTTTGTGCACTAATTGAGCACAGACTGCACTGCAATACACATCATACACTTGAATGTGTAAGACCTGTCACAGCCCTTTCCTCTTCCTGATTTCTCAGGAATTTCTCATCACACCTCTTCATGATGCCAACTAGCAAACAGAAATAGTCAACACAATGACAAATTCAACTGTTTAAGCCTGGAACAGGCTGCCCAGGGAGGGGGTTGAGTCACCTTCCCTGGATGCGTTTAGAAAAAGGGTAGATGAGGTACTTAGGGATATGGTTTAGCATAGGAACGGTTGGACTTGCTGATCTTAAAGTTATTTTCCAACCTTGTGATTCTGTGAAATTAGAGTTTTCTTTCCTTTATTCTATGTTGAGTTTGTTCTGCCCATGACGCTGATTGTGGAACGATCCCTCCCTGTCCTTACTGCGACTCCTAAGCCTCTCAATGTATATTTTTTCCCCTGTCCAGCTCAAAAGGAGAGTGAAAGAGCAGCTTTGGTGGGTATCTGGCCTCCAGACAGTGTGAAGACACCACACCTGGTTTCCATCTCAAGGTCAAACATTAAGTTTTTTAATAGATTTAAGCACGTTTGCTGTTCTAAGGGGAGAACTATTACTGCTCGTACTTAAAATCTTAGCTTGAAAACTGGAACTAGGCTAGTGCTTGCCTATAATCGAAACTATTATTTGGTCTTGTGTTTGACAAGTACCAGAGAAGACTTAAAAGCAAATAAAATCTTTAGGGGAGTAGGGAGTTATGAAAAATATTGTGTTTTTAAAGAGATGCTCAAGAGTTCAAAGATTTACTACTCATTCATTTTTAAATCGCGATTTACACACCAGTGGGGGGAAAAAAAACCCACAACCAGGATTGACTACCATTACATTGCTACATACAAGTTTTTTCAGCCTTTGAAATGCTTTTAGATACTTTGTGCTAGTTTCAAGTGTGTAACTACCAACAACCAAGACCTTGTTTAACTAAGCTATTGCAGTTATGTGTTCACAAAGGTACCTACAAGCTCTAACAGTAGTAGCCTTGTTCCACTATTAACAAACTAAGACAAATACAATTAGATGCTACTTAACAAAGGTGGAAGCTCTCCCTACCAGCTACACAACATAGACCTAAGAAAACCCCACACAAGTGATACAGGGGCTTTCTAACAAGATGCTTGCAAAGGGGGGGCTTACTAACAGGATGTTTTGAAGTGCCATAGTGGTTATGACAAAGGTGACCCTGCATAAACAATGTTTCACTTGAACAACTCATAGTTAGTCTTGAGTGATTAGTGTTCTTGAGATAATTTAAAGCAGACCCAGGACTGATAAGGAAGAAGCATCTCGAGGAAGGTGGTGTCTGGGATAGATAAGAAGGAAACATCCCAAGGATAATTGTGCCCATCTGGAACAATCACAACTATGCATGTGCCAGGGGAAGGAGGTGAAAATTTCAACCTGATTAAGACTTTGAGCCTTCATCGCTGAGACCCCCTGACGACCACCACCATGAGACAGTGTGCAGGCGCAATTGGGAGGAGTTTATGGAAATTATTTCTTGGGACTAATTTTAATATGAAGTGGGACAGATTATGCATATGTATAGACATACTGTGAAGTGCCATTAATATGTAACACTCTATATACTTAAGGTGAATTGCCATGTTTGGTGTGCACATCTGTGGTGGAGTGATCCCTGTGCACCCGGCGCTGAATAAACATACCTTCTTTATAACTCCTTGTGAGTTGTGAAGTTAGTTTCTGCACATCACAAGTCTTTAAAAAACTAGCCTTTTAAGTAGTTGTTCAATAACCTCAGTACAAACAAACTTACAATACAGGAATTAGGGAAACAATTAAAATGTTACAAGTCTGTTCAATCTTCCTTTTTCCTTTTTGAAAAGAACAGGCAACACAGTTAAATTTTATATTCTCCTCAGCTGATTATGTTGCTGAAAGCCACATCTGCAACCCATTAGGGGTTCAAGTGGGTTCTATCAGGCTAGATAAGCAGCAAATTTCAACTTTTTTCCCCACATAAAATATATGTTCCTACATCATCCAAAGTAAACCAAGAAGAAAAATATCTAGAGAAGTGTAAAACTAGAGCAGTTACACACCTTGTTTTTCAAAGGGCTTTTCTCCAAACAAGCAATACAATCCCACAACACATTAGAGAAGCCCTAGGAAACACAGTGGTCAGAAGTTGCTTTCAGGAGCCACGGCAAGACTTTCATCCGTTGACTCAGGACGAGATTAGGGCAAAAAGTGGCGGCTATGCTGGCCTCCCGCGTTCCGGGCACCGTGTCGGGCCGCGATGGAGATTATCCCTTAATGGAGTGGTTAGCGCCGAAAGCCACCCGTCAGACACCAACCTTTTCCTGAAACCCCTCAGCGCGCGGAGGATGCCCGCCAAGAGTAGAGCTACCTCCCCCACCCTGGCGGGACCAGGCCCCCGAGGAACCGCCAGGTCGCCCACTCCCGCCATCGTCTACCCCAGAGAAAGGTGGGCGGGGGTGGTTATGAGAGAGGCCAGTATCCGCCCTTCCTTCGCCGCTCCCCACCGCCTCCTGCCCGCGCACAGCGGTGCTAACGGCAACGATTCCGCCACCCGCCCGAAAACCCTGCGGCTGCAACGAGGCGGCCCAGCCCCATCAGAGCATGCAGCAGACGAACCCCGGTGGCGCCAACCCCACTTACCTGAACAACGCAGGATACCCCCAACCTCCCCCCGGGGGGGCAGCACCTGAGGCATAAGAGCCGGGAGAAGCCGAGTCTCAGCCACGCCACAACTCCACACCCCCAATACCAGCGAATGTCACCAAAGACCACAGAGCTTCAATGCACAGCGTCACTTCCTCCCTCCGCTAAAACGACAGCCGTCGCGCCCGCTAGCGCCACCCCGTGAAACAGAGGGGAGCGGCAGGAGGGCGAGTTACGCACCCACGGGGTGTGTGAGACCGCCCCCCACCCCGTAGTACACACACCCACTCACCCACCCCTCCCTGCCTACACTCGTGAGAGAGCAATTTCCCTGAGACCCCTGGGCAGCCCCCTCCTCCCAGCGGGGAATCGCCTGAGGGGACACAGCTCAACCCGACTTCAGCTTGTTGAGGTGCTTGTGCCTATGGCGGCAGGGCAGGCCATGTTGTGGGATGGAGGTGCAAGCACCCACCCCAGCTGGAGCCGTGGGTCACCCACCATAGAGGAAAACTAAGGCAGCTGACGGCTGGTAAATCAACCAGGAGGGAGACTTGGCTGGGGGCTAACATCACACTGGTTTTCTTTTTATTTCCCAGGAATAAAGCAGAAGCCTGCAAACTGAGCATGGTGGTTGGAGCTGACTCACAGGAGATAAAGGGCAGAGGAGGAAGCAGAAGGAAGACAGGAAATGAAAGCATCTTCCTCCAGCACAGGGGCCAGGTAACAAGGAGAACCAAGCTCAGATGCAGGCAGAACACCACACCGCAAACACCTCCCACTGGTCTCTCTGCCATACCTCATTCTTCCTCCAAGGCTGATCCTGGTGATCATGCCTCTGCACTCCCGGAGATCAGAGACCCTGTGGCTGAGTGGGGGAAGGATAGTGTGCAATTAGGATGACATTATAATGCATGCATTAAGCATTGTTCTGATGTTTCTTAATCAGAGTATTTAGCTTTTCAGACCTCAGGTGTATATGCTGCACAACTGCACAGTACACTAAATAATTATATGCAATACACCCTGCAATTTGAAAACGTGACAGCAATCATTGCAGTGTAGTCCCTAAATCCTGATCAGGGCCTGGGAAATGAAAGCATTAAATATGTATGGTACAGTCAAGGCACCCTTGGAGGATCCCGCTCCTCTACCACCGCTGCTTATTGTCACAGAATCACTTATGGGGTTAATAGTATAGAAACACATGTACACCACCACTCAAATCACATATGTGGACTTGGGAAAGACAGGCATCACTTACTACCTCAGGAGAATTTATCACATTGAATAGAAATGAGAATAAAAGAGAATATCTGTATTTACAGAGAAGGATGTGCTTTACAGTCACGACTCCTGAAAAACACAGAGGATGGCACGCTATTGCACAGGCGCTAGGACATGGCAGTGGGGAATCACAGAATCGTAGGGGTTGGAAGGCACTTCAAGAAATCATCAAGTCTAACCCCCCTGCCAAAGCAGGGGAACAGGCAATGCAGCTTTGGACAGCATACAGAAAAGCATAACGATGAGGGTGGTGAGTATCTGCCTTGCATTTGCAAGGAGAGCGATAAATGGAAAGGAGCTCAAAGAGCCACAACTGCAGGAATCAGCAGCCTGGAGGCATTATGAAAGAAAAAAAAGTCTGACTTTCATAGGTAGAAAGGAATTAATAAACTGAGCATTAATTGTCTGTAAATATTTGAACAAAGTGAAGGAGAAGAACGCAAAAGTTTCCCTCCAGCTCCATACTGGGAGAATGACTTTTCAAGATCCCATCCCCTTGCACCCAACATCAATATCCATAGGCATCTTCTGCAGAAGAAATATATAGAAACTTCACCTTCCAAGTAACATTTAAACAACATCAATTCTCCAAGCTAGGCTGTGGGCTGCCAGGAATCTGAAATCACAAACACACAGCTGAAACCCAGCAAAGCTGCACTCCTACTCCTTCACAAAGTCACCCAGGTTCCTCTACAGCCATCAGCAGCAGCTGAAACAGGGACCACAGTAAAGGTGCCCAGGACATCAAAAGATTCACCCACCCACAAGCTAAAGTCCACATATCCTTGGGAGAGAGAGAGATAAAACCTCTCCTTGTTGCTGGGTTTTACCAGCTAGGTTTGGCTAATTACACAGCTGTGCTTAATTTTGAGGGTGGGGTGAATTTTTAGTTGGGTTTGTTTTGATGTTGTTTTGGGTTTTTTTTTTACTGTGGATTAAATGGTACAGGAAGAATAGTGTAATGCTGAACGGTTTCAAGGAAGATGGAGGTAGCACTGTGTCCTCCTGTATAGATTGTACCCAGTAAAGACAGAAGGAATGGCAAGTTTTACTTTAAACACACGCTTCTTGGTAAACCTCTGCTTACTTGTGGGTTTGTTTTTTTCTTTTGGAGAGTAAATATTTCTGATTTGGAAAAGCAGAAATCCTTCCAGCCACTTTGTCCTGGTTCTAGCCAGGACAGAGTTAACTTCCCCAAGCAGCCAGCATAGGTGAGCTGAGCTGGCCAAGGCTGTTTTCCACACTGCCTGACATCATGGCACTGTAAAAGGGACTGGTTGGAGAGGGGCCAGTCCACGAAGCTCTGGGACAGTCTGAGTGGCATGTGGTTGGTGTGGGGGTTTGACCGTGGCTGGAGACCAGATGCCCACCAAAGTCACACTGTAACTCCCCTTTTCAGCTGGACAGGGGAGAAAATATATGTTGAGAGTCACGATAAGGACAGGGAGAGATCATTCCGCAATCAGCGTCATGGGCAGAACAGACTCAACACAGAATAAAGGAAAGAAAACTCTAATTTATTACACTACACTGCACACACAGTGACACCAGAGTCAGACCAGATCTTAAAGCACCTTCCCCCTACCCCTCCCTTCTTAGCAGACTTCACTCTAGTCATGATTTTGCTCCCTTCTTCCCCCCATTGTGGCATGGGGAGGAGCGGGGAATGGGGGTTTTGGTCAGTTCCTCATGAGTTGTTTTCCTTCTTAGCTGGGGGGGACATTCCTCACACTATTCCCCTGCTGCACTGTGGGGTCCACCCATGGGAGACAGTCCTCCACTAATGTCTCCAATGTGAGTCCTTTTCAACGAGGCTTCAGCTCCTCACAAATAGCCTCAGTGTGGTTCCCTTCTGTGGGGTGCTGACCTTCAGGCCCAGACTGATCCAGTCTGATCCTCCACAGAGTCACAAGCAAACCTGCTCCTGTGTGGGTTGGTCTCTCCATGCTGCCAGGAACTTGCTCCAGTGTGGGCTTCCCATGGGGTCACAGAGTCCTTCAGGTGTCTCCACCCGCTCCGGTGTGGGGTCCTCCACAGGCTGTAGATGGGATCTCTGCTCCCCATCATCATCCATGGGCTGTAGTGGAACAGCCTGCTTCACCATGGTCTTCTTAATGGGCTGCAGGGGAATCTCTCTCCAGCACCTGGAGCACCTACCCCACACACACACACACACACTTTCTTGACTGGCCTTGGTGTCTGCAGAGTGTCTTACATCTTCTCACTCCCTTCTCTGATGACTAAAAGCAGTTGCTTGCATTTCTTTTCTCCTAAATGTGATTCATAGAAGCCTATGACCATAGCTGAGTGGCTCGGCCTTGGTCAACAATGACTCCAGCCTTGAGTCAGCTGGTGTTTGCTCTGTTGGGCTGACAGAAAGCTTCTAGCTGCTTCTTGCAGAAGCCACCTCTGCAGAACCCAGCTGCACAAAACTACAAGTTTCTCTTTAGGGCTAAAAATTGACCACCTTCCACAGTCCTCAACTCTTTACAAATAATCAGAGGAAAAAACCAACCAACCAAATAAAATCCCTCTCTGAAGATTAAGTAATTTGCAGTTCCCAATTCACTGAGCTCTTGGCAAAGCAGATAGAGAAATGTCAGGGAATCAAACCTGCCTTTATGCTCAGGTTCTAGAAGATACGTCTAAAAAATTATTTTGGTTAGTACTCTTCCAAAATACTGTAATTTAAACATTGCCTCCCAGTTCTTGTTCAAAATAATATCAACATAAAAAATAAGGAAACCTATTTTCATTGTTCAACCCAACTAATATGCAGGAAAAGTCATCGAAAGAAATGAGGACATATATGAAGTTCTCATTACAGTAATAGCAAATAAAATTGAAGAGTGGTAAGTGCAGACAGAACAACGTGAGTACAAATGCTTCAGCACAAAGAATCTATAGCTAATAACTCAAGAAATGTTCTTTTTCCTTTAATAAATTATCCTGCTGGGCTTATAACACAGCCCCCAAAAAAATATGTTTAAAGACACAAGGAAAAAAACCAAATAAACCAACCACACACAGTGGTTCAGAATTTGAGCTTCACTCAGCCTCATCCCCTTGCTCAGAAGTGCTTGAAAACAGGTTTATTTTACACAAACTAGAAGAAATCACCTGTGTCATTCTATCTAGTAACTGCAATCCATAGGCTACCATGTAACAGGATATAGCCCACAGAATAGCCACTCTGTTCACAATAAAATTTCAGAGGAGGCAAATCATGGGTTTCCCATTTCCTTTCAGTGGCAGGGAATTTATTCCATGGAAATTCTCTAGTAGGATATATTCCTTATTACAGACAGAGGCAGAAAGGAAAGAGGGAAAAACAAAAGGCAAGTATATTAAAGATTCCATTTGTTCCCCTCAATCAGTCCAGAAAGAAAACTTCTTACCAAGTGCAACACGAGCCCACATTTAACTCTAAGTGGTACCACTTCAGCATACACATCTAATTCACATTTTCTAGGAGAGACAAACCCATCCAACATACCCCAGTTCAGAGGTATCCATCTATGTGATTTTTTATTGGTGCTTCTTTTGACTGTGAATATTTGTTCAGGTAAGCAAATAAAAAGCTACATTTCCTGAAACCACCCAACAAGTAAGTCTGGTCTCTACCACTGTCAAAACATCCATCTTGTACCAAAAGATCTGCACAAATTACTCCTGTCAGTGGCTGGTCCAAATCTGTGGCAGCATGTTGACCACAAAACATATCAGGAGAGATTTTTTACCATTTCCTTGAGTTTTGATCTAAACAGGCAAACAAGAACATAATTTGTTAACAACGGGATTGTGTGCTATTTGAAGCACAGCTATAGCTGGTATACAAAAGCAGTTGCTACTAAAATTTATATCAAGAATAACAAATCTTTCCAGAAAACTAGAACAAGGCAACTCCAATTGGTAAATCAGCTTTGATGGGGGCCCAACTTAAACTGTGTGGCCAGCAGGTTGAGGGAGGTGATTCTGCCCATCTGTTCTTGTGAGACTCCACATGGAGTACTGCATCCAGTTTTGGAGCCCCCAACATAAGAAGGGCATTGAGCTGTTGGAGCAGGCCCAGAGGAGGGCCACAAAGATGATCAGAGGGTTGGAGCACCTCCCCTATGAGGACTGGCTGGGAGAGTTGTAGTTGTTCAGCCTGGAGAAGACTCGGGGGGAGGGAGGGCCTTATAAGGGCCTATAGGAAAGGTGGTGAGGGCATTTTTGCAAGGGCATGTAATGGTAAGATGAGGGGTAATGGCTATAAACTGGAAGAAGGTAGATTTAGACTAGATATAAGGAAGAAATTTTTCACTGTGAGGGTGGTGAGGCACTGGAACAGGGTGCCCAGGGAAGTTGTGGATGCCCCTTCCCTGGAAGTGTTCAAGGCCAGGCTGTATAGGGCTTCAGGCAACCTGGTCTAGTGGGAGGTGTCCTTGCCCATAGCAGGGGGGTTGGAACAAGATGGTCTCTAAGGTCCCTTCCAGCCCAAACCATTCTATGAATCTATGATGATTCTATAAGCTACTGGGGAAATGCACGTGGAAAGTCTGGGAAGAGGTTTCTCAGTAAAATATCATCAACTCTAATGTGTTTTCATATTGCATTTGTCAAGGTATTTGACAGCATCCAAGTGTTTAATAAAGCATTCACATGTCCTTCATTATGTAGGAAAAGCGAAGGTAAGACAGTACAACTTCTGCCTTCTGTATTTAATCACTCATTAATTTTAAAAAATGGCTAAATTCTGAATTCTGACACACAATTTACCTCAGTGCATCAGCTTGTCATGTGTCACCAGGCGGGAAAACCAGGGAGATTCAAACTGGACCCCCTTGCTTTCTAAACTCCTGTCCCTTCCCAGCAGGTGGGTATGTGTAGAGTTAATCTTTTCTACCTGCCCCATGGGCCAGGTTAACCCTCTCTTAGCTAGTCTCTTTTAACAACCCCACTGGCGGGATTAGCTTCCATAATCCTCTGCACGGTACTCAGGAGTAACAGCAATTACCCAGGAGGTACAAGCAAAGTAGAACTTTACTTAAAAGTGAGTATGGTTATAGAACTTGCAAACAAAACTACACTATATATTCAGAGCAGCGGATTACAATTAGTAGAACTTTGCAAAACTGGAAATGCTGTTACTATTATGTGCTGAGAATAAGGTTAGAAGTTGAGAGAGATTGAGAAAATAAGAAGATATCACCACACAGGAATCCAGTGTAGATCAGCAGAAAGTTGTAGTCCTTGGAGGGCAGGCATGCACCAGACATCCCAAATCTGCATCTTTTATGGTTCCTGGCCCCACCCCTCAGGGAGGCCTAGCATATCTTGCACAGAGTCAGTGTTGAGTTGAAAAGTGTTCTGGAAATGAGTCAGTGGGGAATGGAGGTGCCAGGTGGTCGTTTGACACCCCCAACATGGCTGATGGAGCAATGACCCCATTCAGTGGCCTCACAGAGGATTTTAACAAGAAAGCTCTCTGTCTCTGCCAGCTCAGCTTGCCTGTCACTGTTCCTTATCAGATAAGGACAGTATCCTGCTTATCAAGGTGGCTACTGAATGAGGGGCTGCCCTTGCAGTGACAACATCCAGATGTTTTAATGAATGAGGACCTGTTGTGGTTTTGCATGGCAAGGTTCTGGTGGAGGAGGGGGGACTGCAAGGGTGGCTTCTGCAAGAAGCTTTCCTTAGGTCCAACAGAGTAAATACCAGCTGGCTCAAGGCCAGACCCGCTGCTGACCAAGGCCAAGCCAATCAGCGATGGTCATAGAGCCTCTGTGATAACATATTTAAGAGGGAAAAAAAACCCCACAAGCAGCCACTTTTTGCCACCAGAGAAGGGAGTGAGGAGATGTAAGAAACTGTGCAGACACCAAGGTCAGTGAAGAAGGGGGAAAGGAAGCGCTCCAGGTGCCAGAGAGATTCCTCTGCAGCTCACAGAGAAGACCATGGTAAAAGAGGTTGTGCCCCTGCATCCCACAGAAGAGGATGGGGAGCAGAGACCCTACCTGCAGCCCATGGAGAGACCCCACACTGGAGCAGGTGAAGATAGATGGAAGACGCTGTGACCCACGTTGGAGCAAGCCCCTGGCAAAGCCTGCAGCCTATGGAGAGCAAGGCCCACACTGGAACAGGTTTTCTGGGGGGGGACCTGTGACTCTGTGGGGGACCAGGCTGGAACAGTCTGGGCCTGAGGGACTGTACCCCATAGAAGTGACCCACACTGGGACAGTTGGTAAGGAGCTGAAGCCCCTTGGGAAAGGACCCACATTGGAAAAGTTCATGGAGGACTGTCTCCTGTGGGTGGGACCCCACACTGGAGCCAGGGGAAGGTAGTGAGGAATGCCCCCCTGGCTGAGAAGGAAAACAACTTGTGAGAAACTGACCAAAACCCCCATTCGCCATCCCCTTCCCTGTGCCATCCTGGTGCGGGAGAAAGGAGCAAATCATGACTAAAGTTAAGTCTGCAAAAAAGGGAGGGCTGGGGGGAGGTGTCTTAAGATCTATTTTTACTTCTCATTACCCAACTCTGGTTTCACTGTGTGTGTGCAGTGTAGTGTAATAAGTTAGAGAGTTTTCTTTCCTTTATTCTGTGTTGAGTCTGTTCTGCCCATGACGCTGATTGCGGAATGATCTCTCCCTGTCCTTATCGCGACTCCTAAGCCTCTCAACATATATTTTCTCCCCTGTCCAGCTGAAGAGGGGAGTGAGAGAGCAACTTTGGTGGGCATCTGGCAGTTGCTTCTACACTTATTAGCACATGCTACTTGCTTTGTCGGATTTGTGGGAGAGCTATAGAATCAATCTGCCAGGCTTCACCATATTTATAGTTTAGCCATCATCCTCCATACTACAGAGGCTTCACCCTCTTGGCTTGGTCTTGAGGAACATCTTTCACACTCACAGATCAAAAAATCATAGAATAACCCGAGTTGGAAGGGACCTATAAAGATTATCAAGTCCAACTCCCAGCTCCACACAGGGCCAGCCAAGTCAGATCATGTGACTGAGTGCAACATCCAGACACTTCTTGGACTCAGTCAAGCTCAGTGCTGTGACCACTTCCCTAGGAAGCCTGTTCTAGTCTCAGACCACTCCCTCAGTAAAGAACCTCTTCCTTATATCCAACCTAAACCTCCCCTGTCTCAGCTTCATACGATTCCCTTGGGTTCTATCACTGGTCACCAGAGACAGGAGACCAGTGCCTGCCCCTTTGCTCCCCCTTGTGATGAAGCCATAGACCACAATGAGGTCTCCTCTCACTCCCCTTTTCTCCAGACTGAACCAACCAAGGGACTCCAGCCTCTCCTTGTAAGACTTCCCTTCCAGACCCTTCACCATCCTCATTGTCCTATTATAGACACTCACCAATAGTTTCCTGTCCCTCTTGTACTGTGGCACCCAAACCTGCACACAGTACTCAAGGTGAGGCCACACCAGTACAGTGTAGAAAGGGACAATCACCTCCCTGGACCAGCTGACAATGCTGTGCTTGATGCACCCCAGGATATGGTTGGCCCTCCTGGCTACCTGGATGACCTGTGAGATAGAATCCATGGTCAAATCCACCCCTCGATCATGAGCCCATCTGTAGGTGGCACCTCTTCCTCAATGGCCTGAGGTGTCACGAGCCCAGCGAGCTATAAATAATTCACCCTTATGTTGCCAATCAAGGTCTACTTGAGCCACTTCAATCTTAGCAGCCTGATCGACCTGCTGGTTGTTTTGATGTTCTTCAGTGGCTCGACTCAGGTATGCGGGCATCTACATGCAATACTTTTACAGTTAGGTTCTCTAGCTGGGCAGAAATGTCTGGCCGCAATGGAGCAGCCCAGATGGGTTTGCCTCTGCGCTGCCAGTTGCTCTGTTTCCATCGCTGCAACCACCCCTGTTGGTGGTTAGTAGCTAGGGAATGGTGATCGGAAGACATTTGTGTTGTTACGGAAAGATTTAAAGCATGCAGTACTCATCTCCCTCCAGCTACTCCCTGTGTCTACTCCCTCAGACAGCCACTCTATCCTCCAGCTGACTCTCTATTTCTCTGCTGATAACCAAAGGCCAATGACATTTCACCTGCGCAGCAAGAAGACGGAGGTGAAGAATATTCCTGGGTTCAGCCCAGCAACAGGCTATGTTAGCCCTGAGAGTATTCCATACCAATTGCATCATGATCAGGCGGTTCCCCCCCCCCGCAGGGACGACTCCGGACCCAGGCACGGGAGGTTCCGGTCTGGGCAGGCGCAGTGCCAGTTCCGGGGGTGACTCCGGACCCATCAGAAACTGCTCCGGGCACGGGAAGTTCCAGTCTGGGCAGGCGCAGTGCCAGTTCCGGGTTCTTTCCCTCTCTCTTTTGGATCGGCGCGGCAGGCGGTGGTGAAGGGGGGCTCGGGAGTGCTGGGCTCAGGAGTGTCGCCTTCGGGGCTCTGAATCGGAATCGGTTCGGGCACGGCTCAAATGACATAGTGGGGCGAGAGGTTTGCACTGTATATAATAGCACTGTAGTTAGTTGTTTTCATACCTTTCCCTGTTGTTTAGTAAACTATCCTTATCCCAACCCGAGGGGCTTTGGGTTTTTTTCTCTTCCTAGCAGCTCCTCGGTTCTCTCCGTTCGCCCATCCCCCACCTCTTAAAGAGGCAGGGGACTACTTTTTTCTAACCTTTGTGGCCCCAGCTTTTCCGCTGAGGTTTAAACCACAAAAACTTTTGGCGCCCAACGTGGGGCTCGAGGAGGACCCCCAAGGGGGGCAAAAAGGTTGGGGTAATGATAGATTGGACCTTAACTCAATTGCAGTTACGATAGAGTTGTGATAAGCACTGTTATTTAAGTAATTTCTATGTACAATGTTGTGGCATTTACTCTTAGGGATGTTGCCATGGTTGTCAACTCGTGGCATGCTGCTGCATCTAATCCTGCCAGGATTCGTTGCCACCCCGTACGTCTGTTTAGTGTATGTTGTGATAACAGTCTATGATTGGATAACGTTTAAGATCGTGAACTTAAGAGAGTACTTGTATCAGTTTTTGCTGTTCAGTACAAAGAGGGATAAAACAGGTCTTGTAAGAGTCTTTAAAAATTTCCAATATCCCTGGGATATTCTAACTAGCATTTTCCTACTGTTGGTTTTGGTGCAAATGGTTCTGCTTTCGAGATATATATATATATATATATATATATATATATTAGGCACATATTTATGAATACCACCCAAGAGTTTTCCCTGAGGCTGGATAAGCTTGAGTGGCAGGGCAAATGGCGAAATATGAGCAGGTACCTAGGTACTTTCTTACCCCCAGTGGTTTGGAACTTCACTCCTGAACAGCTACAAGATCCTAATAAGGTGACTGCATATCTGAAAAAGAACTGTAGTGGGTTCCCCAGAGAAATACGCCCTACTGCACTGTGCTGGGGCTTGGCGACCATCTACCAAACTCTGCTTGATAGCAAGCAGCACTGTCAGTACTGTCAGCACTGTCAAGGGGAACAAGGAAATGGATTGGCAAATAATGCAGCTACTGCAACCCCTACAGTAGACACTGCCCATAATCCAGACCATCAGCACTGTCAGGAGGAAAGAGGAAATGGATTGGCAAATACTGCAGATGCTGCAACCTCTACAATAGACCTTGCCCATAATTCAGAGAATCAACCCACACCAAAGCCTGTTGCTCCCGTTCAAAAGAGGAAACACACCAAGAAGATAGTTCGCGTAGTGCCAGATGTTGATGGTCAACAACCGGGGCCATCAGGGGCATATCAGGGTGTAGTAGAACCAGAGATTGTTACCCGATCCCTGACCCTGAGTGAACTGCGTGAGATGCGAAAAGATTTCGGCCGCTGCCCAGGTGAGCACATCATCACTTGGTTGCTCAGATGCTGGGATAGCGGGGCCAATAGTCTGGAATTAGACGGCAGGGAGGCCAGGCAGTTGGGATCCCTGGCTAGAGAAGGAGGTATTGATAAGGCACTTGGGGAGGGCTCACAAGTCCTCAGCCTTTGGAGGCGATTGCTATTAAGTGTGCGGGAAAGATATCCCATAAAGGAATATATTACCTGTCAGAGACCCAAGAGCGACAACATAGAGACAGTTAACCAGTACCTGTGAGAATTAGCTGTATGAGAGTTGATTTATTATGATCCGGACAACACAAGGCTCCCTGATGATCCTGATGATGTTCGATGCACCCCAGACATGTGGCGTAAGGTGATACGAAGTGCACCATCAGGGCACACGAATTCAATGGCAGTGATGGAATATGAGATGTTTCCACCAACCGTATATGAAGTGGCCCGCTGACTCTGGACTTATCAAGACAACGTTGCACGCTCTGTCATTGCAGCAGTAGAGAAACTGGTTAAACTTAAACTTGACGACCACATGGTCGACTCCCAGCCTGTATGGAGCGATGTTGCAGCTACCCGGAAAAGTCATCCATCGCCACAAGAGAAAGAATACAGCAGGTACACACCACGAGCCACACCACGAGCCACACTGTGGTTTTACCTGCGTGATCATGGAGAGGACATGAGAAAGTGGGATAAGAAGCCCACTTCAGCCCTTCAAGCACGAGTAAATGAGTTGCAAGGTAGAGTAAGCGCACGAGGTTCTGCAAGAGGAATGTTGCACCAGTTTCTATCCAGGAGCAATAGAGGAGCCCTGCCTCCAGCCAGGTGGAGGAGAGGGATAATCGGACTTATTGGACTGTGTGGATCTGATGGCCTGGAACATCAGACCCACAAGAGTATGAGGCTCTAGTGGATACTGGTGCCCAGTGTACTCTAATGCCATCAAATTATGAAGGGACAGAACCTGTTTACATTTCTGGAGTCACAGGGGGCTCCCAACAGTTGACTGTGCTAGAGGCTGAGGTGAGCCTAACTGGAAAGGATTGGGAGAAACACCCCATTGTGACTGGCCCAGAAGCTCCGTGCATTTTAGGTATGGACTATCTCCGTAGAGGGTATTTTAAAGACCCAAAAGTATACCGGTGGGCTTTCGGAATAGCTGCTGTGGAGACAGAAGAAACTAAACAGTTGTGTGCCTTGCCTGGACTCTCGTAAAATACAGCTGTTGTGGGGTTGTTGAAGGTCGAAGAACAGCGAGTGCCAATTGCTACGACGACAGTGCACAGGCGGCAGTATCGTACAAACCGAGATTCTTTGATCCCCATCCATAACTGGAGAGTCAGGGAGTGATCAGCCGAACCCACTCACCATTTAACAGTCCCATATGGCCAGTGCGGAAGTCCAATGGAGAGTGGAGGCTGACGGTAGATTATCGTGGCCTAAATGAAGTCACTCCAAATATGAGTGCTGCTGTGCCGGACATGCTAGAGCTCCAGTATGAACTGGAATCAAAGGCAGCCAGGTGGTACGCCACAATTGACATTGCAAATGCTTTCTTCTCAATCCCACTGGCACCAGAGTGCAGACCACAGTTTGCTTTCACTTGGAGAGGTATCCAATACACATGGAATCGTCTGCCCCAGGGGTGGAAACACAGCCCCACCATCTGTCATGGACTAATCCAGAGTACATTAGAAAAGGGTGGAGCCCCAGAGCACTTGCAGTATATTGATGACATCATTGTATGGGGTGACACAGCAAAGGAAGTTTTTGAAAAAGGAGAAAGGATAATTCAAATCCTGCTAGAAGCTGGTTTTGCTATAAAACAAAGTAAAGTCAAGGGGCCTAAGCGAGAAATCCAGTTTTTAGGAATAAGATGGCAGGATGGGCGTCGTCAGATCCTAATGGACGTTATAAATAAAATTGCAGCTATGTCCCCACCAAGTAACAAAAAGGAAACACAGGCTTTCTTAGGTGTTGTAGGATTTTGGAGAATGCATATCCCAAACTATAGTCTCATTGTGAGCCCACTCTACTATGTAACTCGGAAAAAAAATGATTTTGAATGGGGCCCTGAGCAGCAGCAAGCCTTTGAGCAGATCAAATGCGAAATAGTCCATGCAGTAGCCCTTGGACCTGTCCATACAGGGACAGATATTAAAAATGTGCTCTATACCGCAGCTGGTGACAATGGTCCTACCTGGAGTCTCTGGCAGAAAACACAAGGGGAGACTCGAGGGCGACTGTTAGGGTTTTGGAGTCGGGCCTACAAAGGATCTGAGGCCAATTACACTCTAACAGAAAAGGAAATACTGGCCACTTTTGAAGGGGTTTGAGCTGCTTCAGAGGTAATTGGAACTGAAGCTCAGCTTTTCCTAGCACCCCGACTGCCGGTGCTGGGCTGGATGTTTTAAGGGAAGGTCCCTTCCACACACCATGCAACTGATGCTACATGGAGCAAGTGGGTTGCACTAATTACACAACGAGCTCGAATAGGAAACCCCAATCGCCCAGGAATTGTGGAGGTGATTACAGACTGGCCAGAAGGCAAAGACTTTGGGATGTCACCAGAGGATGAGGAGGTAACACGCGCAGAAGAAGCTCCACCATATAACCAACTGCCAGAAAATGAAAAGCAGTATGCCCTATTCACTGATAGATCGTGTCGGATTGTGGGTAAACATCGGAAATGGAAAGCTACTGTATGGAGTCCTATGAGACAAGTAGCAGAAGCCACTGAAGGAAAAGGTGAATCAAGCCAATTTGCTGAGGTAAAGGCTATCCAATTAGCCCTGGACATTGCTGAGAGAGAGGAGTGGCCTATGCTATATCTTTATACTGACTCATGGATGGTAGCTAATGCCTTATGGGGGTGGTTGCAGCAGTGGAAAAAGAACAATTGGCAGCGTAGAGGCAAACCCATATGGGCTGCTGACTTATGGCAAGATATTGCTACTCAATTAGAGAAGCTTACTGTAAAGGTACGTCATGTGGACGCCCATGTACCTAAGGGTTGGGCCATGGAGGAACATGAGAACAACCAGCAGGCAGATAAGGCTGCTAAGATTGAAGTGGCTCAGGTAGATTTGGACTGGCAACATAAGGGTGAGTTATTCCTAGCCTGATGGGCTCATGATACTTCAGGTCATCAATGAAGCGATGCAACATATAGATGGGCTCGAGATCGAGGGGTGGACTTAACCATGGATGCTATTGCACAGGTTATCCATGAATGTGAGACATGTGCGGCAATCAAGCAGGCTAAGCAGTTAAAGCCCCTCTGGTATAGAGGACGGTGGATGAAATATAAATATGGGGAGGCTTGGCAGGTTGATTACATCACACTCCCACAAACTCGCCATGGCAAACGGTACGTACTTACAATGGTAGAGGCAACCACTGGCTGGTTGGAGACATATCCTTTACCCCATGCCACTGCCCGGAATACAATTCTGGGCCTGGAGAGGCAAGTCCTATGTCAACACGGCACCCCAGAAAGAATTGAGTCAGATAATGGGACTCATTTCCGAAATACTCTCATAGACACTTGAGCCAAAGAGCATGGCACTGAGTGAGTGTACCACATTCCTTATCATGCACCCGCCTCTGGGAAAATTGAACGCTACAATGGGCTTTTAAAGACTACACTGAAAGCAATGGGTGGTGGAACATTTAAACACTGGGATACACATTTAGCAGAGGCCACGTGGTTGGTTAACTCTAGGGGATCTACCAATCGGGCTGGTCCAGCCCAGTCAGAATTCCCACATACTGTAGAAGGAGACAGAGTCCCAGTAGTGCACATGAAAAGTATTTTGGGAAAGACAGTTTGGGTCATTCCTGCTACAGGCAAAGGTAAACCCATATCTGGGATTGTTTTTGCTCAAGGACCTGGTTGTACTTGGTGGGTAATGCAGAAGGATGGAGAAACTCGATGTGTACCTCAAGGGGACTTGATTTTGGGTGAGAATAGCCAATATCATGCTAAATAATTCACTACTGTTTTATTGTTGTTATAGATACTGTATGTTATACTAATGACATTACAGCCAGGGTCAGCGGTGCCGTGATGATGGAGCGAGGACTAGCCTTCCAAGAACTCTTTCTTTTCTCTTTTGTAATAAACACCTCTGACCCATGGACTATGAGCATGGATCATGCCAGGTGCAGTGTACGAGAGCCCGAGATACAACATTCAACGATCCATTGGCACGTACGACTCTTCATACCCTGAGAGACTGTTGTGACAGAGGGACCAGTGGAGCCTGAGAATCGTGGACTGAATGAAACCGACAGACTCGCAGGGATGGTCCACAGACTGAATCTATAAGCACATACATGTGTGTGCATGTGTACAGGCATGTGTGTGGATGCAACAGACTCCCTGGACCCAAAGAAGATTGCTGGACCTGCTCATGACGTAAATGGTATGGAATAAGGGGTGGATAATGTCCTGGGTTCAGCCCAGCAACAGGCTATGTTAGCCCTGAGAGTATTCCATACCAATTGCATCATGATCAGGCGGTTCCCCCCCCCCTGCAGCGACGACTCCGGACCCGGGCACGGGAGGTTCCGGTCTGGGCAGGCGCAGTGCCAGTTCCGGGGACGACTCCGGACCCATCAGAAACTGCTCCGGGCATGGGAAGTTCTGGTCTGGGCAGGCGCAGTGCCACTTCCGGGTTCTTTTCTCTCTTTTTTGGATCGGCGTGGCAGGCGGTGGTGAAGGGGGGCTCTGAATCGGAATCGGTTCGGGCACGGCTCAAATGACATAGTGGGGCGAGAGGTTTGCACTGTATATAATAGCACTGTAGTTAGTTGTTTTCATATCTTCTCCTGTTGTTTAGTACACTACCCTTATCCCAACCCGAGGGGCTTTGGGGTTTTTTTCCTTCCTCGAAGCTCCTCGGTTCTCTCCGTTTGCCCATCCCCCACCTCTTAAAGAGGCAGGGGACGACTTTTATTCTAACCTTTGTGGCCCCAGCTTTTCAGCTGAGGTTTAAACCACAACACGAACCTAGAAGACGGATGTTACATGGTGAACCAGGGGTATAAAACACCACCGCACTGTGCAATAAACGCCAATTGCCATCCATCATATTGATGTCAGTGTGTCTTTTGGTCCGATGACCTGAGGGTGGTCGTCGTGGCCACGCTTGGGTCCAGGCTGCTTTCTGCAACATCTGGTGCCGAAACTCGGGAATGGGAGCGCAGACGGAGCAGAAACTTTACCTGGACTTGGAAGCGTGGCGGCCGGGGCGCGGCTGGACCGGCCCGGCGGGGGGAAGAATACCCCGGACATCTGTTGTGTTGAAGGAGGAGACGCCCTCGGAGACCGGGTGCCGGACCGGATGAAGAGATGGAAGCGCTTGTGAAAGTTGTGAGTTGCATATGCAGTGGGGGATAGATTGTCGACAAAGGGATTTTGCTCAGTCAGTAGCTAGGTTAGTAGAAATTGGGGTAGTAGATGAACCGGCGGGTATTTTCCACCCTAAGGTGTGGGTTAAGTGTAGAAATGCTTTAGCTGAGGAGGCTATGTCCTCGGGTAGTGGGAAAAACCTTAAAGCGTGGGGGAGATGCTGCTGAGTCTGCTGAGCTTAAAGATCAACCCGAGGGTGGTACGTCCCCTCAGCCCCCAGAGCACGGCCCGCTTACGGAGGGACAGGAGGGAGTGAGATCATCTTGCTGGAGGAGGGGCTAGAGCGGCTAGAGAAGCCGCGGGGTGGGGGGGGGTGGGGAGGGGTGGGTGGTGGTGGTGGTGATGGTGGTGGAATCCCAGGAATTTCGGCCGAGCCCGTCTCTGTGTACGACTCAAGATGGCGCCGAACAGAGCGGAGAGGGGCGGGTCGTAAATTCCTTAGACGAGAGCAAGGGGCGGGGGGGCGATACACCGGGCCAGCTCTAGCAGACTGTGGGGGCACGAGGATCACGGGGAATGCGATGGGAATCACGGGGAATGCGACGGGAGTATTTATGGGGAATTTAAGCTACAGCAGGGGGACCGACCGGGGTCCCTCGGAAAGAAAATGGGGCGGGATAAGGCGAGAGCAATCCGCCCCTGGGTGGGAACATTCAGCCCACAAAGAGAGCCCCGCCCATGGGCGGGAACGATCAGCCCCTGGGCGGGGGTGGCCCGCCTATGGGTGGGAACAATCTGCCCCTGTGTGGGAACGGCCCGCCCATGGGTGGGAACGGCCCACCTTTAAAGGAAGTAGGCGGAGCAACAGCCTAACAAAAAGGTACAGATACCCGGAAGTGACCCGTCAGTTGGCTTCTGACTCTGATTCAGGCATGAGCTGCTCGGGGCAGCCTGTGTCGGACTCAGACTCAGAGGAGACAAGGAAGCGGAACGCGTTGCTGCTGCTTCAGCCACTGCAGCTTTAACACCAGTTGCTATGTGTTTTTATTTCTGGGTACTCTTTCACCCACCCCAGTTACTGTGCTAAAGTAAAAATGCCGTGTTATCAGAGCAAAGTTATAAATCTGTTGGAACTGAAGGGGAGTGAGTAGTGCACGTAAATCTGCCATCATGGTCTGCACTCCCCCCACTATGATGCTTTAGGAAGGGAAAATGTGAAAATAAAAAATGAAGTTACAGATACTAACCTGGGAAAGGAGATCTGTCTGTGTCATTACAGATACGGGAACCAAGTGGATAAAGCCGTGGATCCAGAAAAAAGCAAGCTTGCACGAACCAGGATGGGATCCTGATTGCAGTAACTGAATCAAGTGTTTCAACTGCAGCCACAATGGACTAGGAGTTTTGCTGCGGGATATATCGAACCATCTAATAGTCTTTTAAATATGTATGTGTTAGTGGTAGACTGCAATTGATGCCTGCACAAAAACGTGAGGCTGATGCTATCTGCACTCCTGACACTCTTAATTGGCAAAGCAAACAAATGTAACAATAAAGCTGTTAAGGCACTTAGCTACAGATGTAAATTCTGTGAGACATGCAGCAGCAGATTTGTGTTGCTGGCTCACAGACATAATTGTGAAAATTTTAGAAGGTATGTGCTGCAGGAATCTGGCTGACCGCTCTCAGTCGATTCATGCGAGCATTCAGAAATTAAGAGATCAAACACAAAAGTTATAACACAAAAAGGAATTCTCTGGATTGGACAGTGGGTTTCAGGAGTGGGAAATTTCAGGATGGATATTGTCAATGGTCAAATTTGGATTATTGCATTTGGCAATTCGGTACTTGTCTTAAACTTACTGTCGTGCTTGTTGAGCTTTCTGCAAAGGGCCCTTGCAGAGACCTCTAAAAGCAATTTTGTGGCGCAGATACAAAAAGGGAAAAATTTGTCAAGGAGGACAGCAGGCCTGCTAGCAGCCTGGCTCTCCTCGCAAAAACACAGACTCTGACAGTGTCCTTGAAATTCCCATGAAACAGCAAAATTATTCATGCTGAGAAGTATTTGGTAATCACTTTTTCAAAACACAACAGCCTTGAAAACAGGTGTACAGACTGCCTTAAACCAAGAAGGACTTGTGAGAAAGTATTTGGAAGTAAATGAACACGTCATAAACCAGCCATAATGAGATGACCAAAACACAGCAGGTGTGCAGATAACTTCTGGACATCAAAGGTAAACTAGCAATGTTTAGCTATAAGATCGGCTTATCAAAACTCGTTATAATTACTAATTAATCACTTTGGAGCAAACAGTGTGTGTAGCCAATTAGCAGTTTTTAAATTGCCACATTTTATAGTATGGTGTTTCATTTATGGGACGGCATTCAGATTCAGTTAAATAAGGACTTAGGTTTTGTTAGTTATGTTTGCCTTAATGCTCTTTTTAAAACCAGCAAAACAAGTAACCGTTAAAATCATATAACCCTATTCCTTCTTTGTCTGCTATAGAGTTATTAGGCATGTGGTGCGGCAACTTTCTCCCTCTTTCCAGCTTTAGTCTAATGGATTTATGAATAGAAACTCCTGATTAACATAACAAAACTAACCTTTATTAGTGCACACAGCTATAACAACAGTGGTAACCAGTGACAATCAAAAAGAAAACCAGGAAAACAACAACTCCTAACAGTACACAAAATCCTATTGTTAGGTGCCACGTGAATGCTGCCATATCTTGTGCCCTCCTGTGCCGAGAGAGGTGTCGCGCCAACACTGCCACATCTTGTGCAGCCCTGCACCAGGAAGCACGGGTCCTCTGCCTAGCAGCAAAGAAATAACAGAAAAGGAAGCCTCGATTCTTTCTAAACCAACTACCTGAGTTTAAAGAGACCTCTCAGTCTCAATAACACCTACCTCTCCGGTTGCTCTGGGAGGTTCAAGCGTACTCGGGTAGGCGATGACAACCTGAGAGTCTGATAGTAAAAGAACAATACAACACTAAAAAGCCATAGCAAGGACATTGTCCCTAGTGGCTGCCGCTGTAGAAAGGAAACCTTACCAATTGAGGAGTTGCAGGTGCACTCTGAGGTTCAGAGTGGGGAGCTGGGATCTCATCTCCAACAACGTCAGCCATTTTCTGCTGCTCGTGCTCGTTTGCCTAACTGTGTCTTTGGAAATGTGCATGCGCAGTCCAGATATGACATGCGCGGTTTTCCCCCACCTCCTTGCAGAAAGTACTAGAACAAGAAGCTCACGCATGCGCGAATCCAATGAATCCAGTAATTCCGCCATGGCGCATAACAAAAAGAAAGTGATTTTAAGACGGTAACTGGCAATGAAGACCACCGAAAGCTTAATTTGCTTTGGTGACTGTCCTGGGTTCAGCCCAACAGCAGGCTATGTTAGCCCTGAGAGTATTCCATACCAATTGCATCATGATCAGACAGGCTGCCCCCCCCCCCCCCTTTGCAGGGGCGACTCCGGACCCAGGCACGGGAGGTTCCGGTCTGGGCAGGCACAGTGCCAGTTCCGGGGGAGACTCCGGACCCATCAGAGACTGCTCTGGGTACGGGAAGTCCCGGTCTGAGCAGGCGTGTGGGAGTTCCGGCTTCTCTCTCGCTCTCTCTCTTGGATCGGCGTGGCAGGCGGTGGTGAGGGGGGGTGCTCAGGGGTGCTGGGCTCGGGGAGTGCTGCGTCCGGGGCTCTGAATCTGAATCGGTTCGGGCACGGCTCAAATGACATAGTGTGGTGAGAGGTTTGCACTGTATATAATAGCACTGTAGTTAGTTGTTTTCATACCTTTTCCCTGTTGTTTAGTAAACTATCCTTATCCCAACACTGCAAGCCTTTTGTTTTTTTTTCCCTCTGGCTCTGCAGCTCCTCGCTTAACACCGTTCGCCCATCCTCCACCTCTTAAAGTGGTAGGGGGCTTCTGTTTTCCGACCTTTGTGGCCCCAGCTTTCCGCTGAGGTTAAACCACAAAAACTTTTGGCGCCCAACGTGGGGCTCGAAGGGGGACCCCCAAGGGGGGCAAAAAAGGTTGGGGTAACGATAGATTTGCCCTTAACTCAATTGCAGTTAAGATAGAGTTGTTGTAGGTACGGTTATTGAAGTAATTTCTATGTACAATGTTGTGGCATTTACTCTTAAGGATGCTGCCATGGTTGTCAACTCGTGGCATGCTGCATCTAATCCTGCCAGGATTCGTTGCCATCCCGTACGTGTGTTTAGTGTATGTTGTGATAACAGTCTATGATTGGATAACGTTTAAGTTCATGAACTTAAAAGAGTACTTGTATCAGCTTTTGCTGTTCGGTACAAGGAGGGATAAAACAGGCCTTGTAAGAGTCTTTAAAAATTTCCAATATCCCTGGGAAATTCTAACTAGCATTTTCCTACTGTTGGTTTTGGTGCAAATGGTTCTGCTTTCGATATATATATGTATATATATTAGGGACAGGTTTAAGAATACCACCCAAGAGTTTTCCCTGAGGCTGGATAAGCTGGAGTGGCAGGGCAAATGGTGAAATATGAGCAGGTACCTAGGTACTTTCTTACCCCCAGTGGTTTGGAACGTCACTCCTGAACAGCTACAAGATCCTAATAAGGTGACTGCATATTTGAAAAAGAACTGCAGTGGGCTCCCCAGAGAAATACGCCCTACTGCACTGTGCTGGGGCTTGGCTACCATCTACCAAACACTGCTTGATAGCAAGCAGCACTGTCAGTACTGTCAGCACTGTCAGGGGGAACAAGGAAATGGATTGTCAAATACTGCACCTACTGCAACCCCTACAATAGACCTTGCCCCTAATCCAGACCATCAGCACTGTCAGGGGGAAAGAGGAAATGGATTAGCGAATACTTCAGATGCTGCAACCTCTACAATAGACCTTGCCCCTAATTCAGATCGTCAGTACTGTCAGGGGGAAAGAGGAAATGGATTAGCGAATACTGCAGATGCTGCGACCTCTACAATAGACCTTGGTCAACCCACCCCGATGTCTGTTGCTCCCATTCAAAAGGGGTGTCAGTGCTGTCAGGAAGAAAGGGGAAATAGACTAGTACATACTGCAGATATTGCAACCTCTACAATAAACCTTGGTCAACCCACCCCAATGTCTGTTGCTCCCATTCAAAAGGGGTGCCAGTGCTGTCAGGGAGAAAGGGGAAATAGTACATACTGCACATGCTGCAACGTCTGCAATAGACCTTGCCCATAATTCAGAGAATCAGCCCACACCAATGTCTGTTGCTCCCATTCAAAAGGCGTGTCAGCGCTGCCAGGGAGAAAGGGGAAATAGACTAGTACATACTGCAGATATTGCAACCTCTACAATAGACCTTGTCCATAATTCAGAGAATCAACCCACACCAATGTCTGTTGCTTCCATTCAAGAGAGGTGTCAGCACTGTCAGTGCTGTTGGCACTGTCAGGGAGGAAAAGGAAATAGACTAGTGCATACTGCAGATACTGCAACCTTTACAACAGATCTTGGCCAACCCACACCAAAGTCTGTGGCTCCCATTCAAAAGAGGAAACACACCAGGAAGTTAGCTCGCGTAGTGCCAGAGGATGATGGTGAACAACCGGGGCCATCTCAAGAATGGCTGGATGAGGATGATGATGAAAAATCAGGGCCATCTCAGAAAAGTCAGAATGGGGCAGGGCCATCTCAGACAAGTCAGATGGGGCAGGGCCATCACAGAAAAGTAAGAATGGGGCAAAGCCATCTCGAGCAGATCAGGATGTAATGGAACCAGAGATTGTTACCCGATCCCTGACCCTGAGTGAATTGCGTGAGGTGCGAAAAGATTTTGGCCGCCGCCCAGGTGAGCACATCATCACTTGGTTGCTCAGATGCTGGGATAGCGGGGCCAATAGTCTGGAATTAGACGGCAGGGAGGCCAGGCAGTTGGGATCCCTGGCTAGAGAAGGAGGTATTGATAAAGCACTTGGGGAGGGGTCACAAATCCTCAGCCTTTGGAGGCGATTGCTGTCAAGTGTGCGGGAAAGATACCCCATGAAAGAATATATTACCTGTCTGAAACCCAAGAGCGACAGCATAGAGACAGTTTTCCAGTACCTGAGAGAATTAGCTGTATGAGAGTTGATTTATTATGATTCGGACAACAGAAGGCTCCCTGATGATCCTGATGACGTCCGATGCACCCCAGACATGTGGCGTAAGGTGATACGAAGTGCACCATCAGGGCACACGAATTCACTGGCAGCAATGGAATACGATGAGATGTTTCCACCAACCGTATATGAAGTGACCCGCCGACTCCGGACTTATCTAGACAACGTTGCACGCTCTGTCATTGCAGCAGTAGAGCAACTGGTTAAACTTAAACTTGACGACCACACGGTTGACTCCCAACCTGTACAGAGCGATGTTGCAGCTATGCGGAAAAGTCATCCATCGTCCAAGAGAGAGAATACAGCAGGTACACACCACGAGCCACACCACGAGCCACACTGTGGTTTTACCTGCGTGATCATGGAGAGGACATGAGAAAGTGGGATAAGAAGCCCACTTCAGCCCTTCAAGCACGAGTAAATGAGTTGCAAGGTAGAGTAAGCGCACGAGGTTCTGCCAGGAGGAATGTTGCACCAGTTTCTATCCAGGAGCAATAGAGGAGCCCTGCCTCCAGCCAGGTGGAGGAGAGGGATAATCGGACTTATTGGACTGTGTGGATCTGATGGCCTGGAACATCAGACCCACAAGAGTATGAGGCTCTAGTGGATACTGGTGCCCAGTGTACTCTAATGCCATCAAATTATGAAGGGACAGAACCTGTTTACATTTCTGGAGTCACAGGGGGCTCCCAACAGTTGACTGTGCTAGAGGCTGAGGTGAGCCTAACAGGAAAGGATTGGGAGAAACACCCCATTGTGACTGGCCCAAAAGCTCCGTGCATTTTAGGTATGGACTATCTCCGTAGAGGGTATTTTAAAGACCCAAAAGGATACCGGTGGGCTTTTGGAATAGCTGCTGTGGAGACAGAAGAAACTGAACAGTTGTGTGCCTTGCCTGGACTTTCGGAAGATCCAGCTGTTGTGGGGTTGTTGAAGGTCGAAGAACAGCGAGTGCCAATTGCTATGACAACAGTGCACAGGCGGCAATATCGTACAAACCGGAATTCTTTGATCCCCATCCATAAACTGATTCGTCAACTGGAGAGTCAGGGAGTGATCAGCCGAACCCTCTCACCATTTAACAGTCCCATATGGCCAGTGCGGAAGTCCGATGGAGAGTGGAGGCTGACAGTAGATTATCGTGGCCTAAATGAAGTCACTCCAAACATGAGTGCTGATGTGCCGGACATGCTAGAGCTCCAGTATGAACTGGAATCAATGGCAGCCAGGTGGTACGCTACAATTGACATTGCAAATGCCTTCTTCTCAATCCCACTGGCACCAGAGTGCAGACCACAGTTTGCTTTCACTTGGAGAGGTGTCCAATACACATGGAATCGTCTGCCCCAGGGGTGGAAACACAGCCCCACCATCTGTCATGGACTAATCCAGAGTACATTAGAAAAGGGTGGAGCCCCAGAGCACTTGCAGTATATTGATGACATCATTGTATGGGGCGATACAGCAAAGGAAGTTTTTGAAAAAGGAGAAAGGATAATTCAAATCCTGCTAGAAGCTGGTTTTGCTATAAAACAAAGTAAAGTCAAGGGGCCTAAGCGAGAAATCCAATTTTTAGGAATAAGATGGCAGGATGGGCGTCGTCAGATCCCAATGGACGTTATTAATAAAATTGCAGCTATGTCCCCACCAAGTAACAAAAAGGAAACACAAGCTTTCTTAGGTGTTATAGGATTTTGGAGAATGCATATCCCAAACTATAGTCTCATTGTGAGCCCACTCTACTATGTAACTCGGAAGAAAAATAATTTTGAATGGGGCCCTGAGCAGCAGCAAGCCTTTGAGCAGATCAAACGCGAGATAGTCCATGCAGTAGCACTTGGACCTGTCCGTACTGGGACTGATATTAAAAATGTGCTCTATACTGCAGCTGGTGACAATGGTCCTACCTGGAGTCTCTGGCAGAAAACACAAGGGGAGACTCGAGGGCGACCGTTAGGGTTTTGGAGTCGGGCCTACAAAGGATCTGAGGCCAATTACACTCCAACAGAGAAGGAAATACTGGCCGCTTACAAAGGGGTTTGAGCTGCTTCAGAGGTAATTGGAACTGAAGCTCAGCTTTTCCTAGCACCCCGACTGCCGGTGCTGGGCTGGATGTTTAAAGGGAAAGTCCCTTCCACACACCATGCAACTGATGCTACATGGAGCAAGTGGGATGCTCTAATTACGCAACGAGCTCGAATAGGAAACCCCAATCGCCCAGGAATCGTGGAGGTGATTACAGACTGGCCAGAAGGCAAAGACTTTGGGATGTCACCAGAGGATGAGGAGGTAACACGCGCAGAAGAAGCTCCACCATATAACCAATTGCCAGAAAATGAAAAGCAATATGCCCTGTTCACTGATGGATCTTGTCGCATTGTGGGTAAACATCGGAAATGGAAAGCTGCTGTATGGAGTCCCATGAGGCAAGTAGCAGAAGCCACTGAAGGAAAAGGTGAATCAAGCCAATTTGCCGAGGTAAAGGCTATCCAATTCGCCCTGGACATTGCTGAGAGAGAGAAGTGGCCTATGCTATAACTTTATACTAACTCATGGATGGTAGCTAATGCCTTGTGGGGGTGGTTGCAGCAGTGGAAAAAGAACAATTGGCAGCGTAGAGGCAAACCCATATGGACTGCTGACTTATGGCAAGATATTGCTACCCGATTAGAGAAGCTCACTGTAAAGGTACGTCATGTGAACGCCCATGTACCTAGGAGTTGGGCCATGGAGGAACATGAGAACAACCAGCAGGCAGATAAGGCTGCTAAGATTGAAGTGGCTCAGGTAGATTTGGACTGGCAACATAAGGGTGAGTTATTCCTAGCCCGATGGGCTCCTGATACTTCAGGTCATCAAGGAAGAGATGCAACATATAGATGGGCTCGAGATCGAGGGGTGGACGTAACCATGGATGCTATTGCACAGGTTATCCATGAATGTGAGACGTGCGGCAATCAAGCAGGCTAAGCGGCTAAAGCCCCTCTGGTATAGAGGACGGTGGATGAAATATAAATATGGGGAGGCTTGGCAGATTGATTACATCACACTCCCACAAACTCGCCATGGTAAACGGTACGTACTTACAATGGTAGAGGCAACCACTGGCTGGTTGGAGACATATCCTGTACCCCATGCCACTGCCCGGAGTACAATTCTGGGCCTGGAAAGGCAAGTCCTATGGCGACACGGGACCCCAGAAAGAATTGAGTCAGACAATGGGACTCATTTCCGAAATACTCTCATAGACACTTGAGCCAAAGAGCATGGCATTGAGTGAGTGTACCACATTCCTTATCATGCACCCGCTTCTGGGAAAATTGAACGCTACAATGGGCTTTTAAAGACTACACTGAAAGCAATGGGTGGTGGAACATTTAAACATTGGGATACACATTTAGCAGAAGCTACGTGGTCAGTTAACTCTAGGGGATCTACCAATCGGGCTGGTCCAGCCCAGTCAGAATTCTCACATACTGTAGAAGGTGATAGAGTCCCAGTAGTGCACATGAAAAGTATTTTGGGAAAGACAGTTTGGGTCATTCCTGCTACAGGCAAAGGTAAACCCATATCTGGGATTGTTTTTGCTCAAGGACCTGGTTGTACCTGGTGGGTAATGCAGAAGGATGGAGAAACTCGATGTGTACCTCAAGGGGACTTGATTTTGGGTGAGAATAGTCAGTGACAGAGTAGGAAAACTGTAGGCTGCCTGCATTGCATATTCCAAAATTGATCGGGTTTGCGTTTTCAAAATCACAAGAAGCAGAATTTCCTCTCACAGATTGGAGGAGAGTAAAAATTGTGCAAGCCGACTGGGGATAGAGCCTATAAGTGGGCGATCCCACTTATCTAAAGGTCGCTGGTTCGATCCCGTTTCAGTAGGGCGATCCCATCCGCATCCGGGATGTGGGTCTGCCACCAGTCGGGAGTAACCCCTTGTATATCCCTTAAGCTTTTTAACTACTCTGCTGACTTCTGTGTGCAGACTTTGATTGTTCCTAGGGTCCTGTACCATCCAGAAGACGAGATGTACCATCACTGGGGAGAAATAGACAACAGACTCCAGAAAAGAGAACTACTGACAGCTGTCACAATAGCGACACTGCGTGGCCTGGGAGCAGCAGGCACTGCCACGGGAGTGACTTCGCTGGTGACACAACAGCAGGGCCTGTCTCAATCACAAATCGCCATCGATGAGGACTTGCAGAACATCGAGAAATCCATGAGCCTTTTGAAACAATCTATCTCTTCACTCTCAGAGGTTGTTTTACAGGACAGACGGGGCTTAGATCTCCTGTTCATGCAACAAGGAGGTCTTCGTGCCGCCTTGAAGGAGAAGTGCTGCTTTTATGTGGACCACACTGGAGTAGTCAAAGATTCAATAGAGAAGCTGAAGGAGAGATTGGATCAAAGGAAAAGAGAAAGGGAGGCCCAACAAGGATGGTTTGAATCATGGTTTAATTACTCGCCATGGTTGACCACCCTAATATCTACCTTAGTGGGACCAATCATAATGATCGTGGTAGCGCTAATATTTGGACCCTGCATACTGAACAAAATTGTGTCGTTTGTCAAAAGTTGTCTAGAGAAGATTAACATTATGTTTGTACAACGTGGTCAATTGCATTCAGTATGTAGTCAGTATCATTCTTTAAGAATATATTTACTCAATGTCACACCCATATAGTTTAGATTATCCATAGTCACACCCCATAGTCGTTAAGTAATCCTCGATTATCATTTATTCAGTGTGCCTTATAGTTTAAGAGTGCCTTGTAGTTTTAAGATTTTAAGCTCTTTATATTTTAGCCTATTTGATTAAGCATAGAGGGGGGGGAGAGGTTGGTGGTTAGTAGCTAGGGTATGGCGATTGGAAGACATTCGTGTTGATACGGAAAGATTTAAAACATGCAGTACTCCTCTCCCTCCAGCTACTCCCTGTGTCTACTCCCTCAGACAGCCGCTCTATCCTCTAGCTGCCTCTCTGTCTCTCTGCTGATAACCAAAGGCCAATGACATTTAACCTGCGCAGCAAGAAGATGGAGGTGACGAACCTAGAAGACGGATGTTACATGGTGAACCAGGGGTATAAAACACCACCTCACTGCGCAATAAACGCCATTTGCCATCCATCATATTGATGTCAGTGTGTCTTTTGGTCCGATGACCTGAGGGTGGTCGTCGTGGCCACGCTTGGGTCCAGGCTGCTTTCTGCAACACACCCCACAGGGCATTGGCCACCATCCATGAGTCAGTATCAAGGTGCAATTTAGGCCACTTTTCTCATTTGGCAATGTTCAAAGCCAATTGGATGGTTTTTACCTCTGCAGACTGGCTGGATTCGACTTGTCCTTTGGCAGCTTCTACAACTAATCATGTAGGACTCTATACAGCAGCCTTCCACCTCCAATGCTTCCTGACTATGCAGCACGACCCATCAGTGAACAGGGCATATTTTTTCTCATTTTCTGGCAATTCATTATACAGTGGAGCCTCTTCACACATCACTTCTTCCTCTGATGATATTCCAAAATTTTTGCCTTCTGGACAGTCTGTGATCACTTCCAGGATTCTTGGGCAACTGAGGTTTCCTATTCGAGCCCAGTGCATGATTAGTGAAACCCACTTGCTCCACGTAGCATCAGTCACATGACATGTAGAGGAGACCCTCCCTCTGAAAATCCAGCACGGGCAGTCAGGGTGCCAGGAGAAGCTGGGCTTCAGTTCCAATCACTTCCAAAGCAGCTCGACCCCCTTCATATGCTGCCAGTATTTCCTTTTCTTTTGGAGTGTAACAGGCCTCAGATCCTCTGTAGCCCCAACTCCAAAACCCCAGCGGTTGGTCTTGAGTCACCCCTGGTATTTTCTGCCAGAGACTCCAGGTAGGGCCATTCTCCAGGGCTGCAGTGTAGAGAACATTCTTTACATCTAGCCCTGTCCAGACAGGCCCAAGGGCTACTGCATGGACTATCTCCTGCTAAATTTGTTCAAAGGTTTGTTGCTGCTCAAGGCCCCATTGGAAATCATTCTTCTTCCAGGTTACATGGTAGAGAGGGCTCATAATGAAACTGTAGTTTGGGATATTGTCACAGTTTTGCCTAGTTGGGTGCTGGGAGAGAACAGGGTTTTGCAAAGATGGCTGCTGCAAAAAGCAGCTAAAAGCCCTCTGCAGGCCCCAGAGAGTAAACATTGGCCAATTCAAGGCCAGAGTTGCTGTTGACCAAGGCTGAGCCAATCAGCGATGGTCACAGCACCTCTGGGAATCACATATAGGAGGAAAAAAACCACAAGCAGCTGCATTTTGCCACCAGAGAAGGGAGTAAGAAGATGTAATAAGCTGTGCAGACACCAAGGCCACTGAAAGGGGGGGGAGGAGGCGCCTCAGGTGCCGGAGAGAATGATGCCCCAGCAGCCCATGGAGAAACCCATGGTAGAGTGGGTGTCCCCCTGCAGCCCATGGAAAAGGTCGAGACCCCACCTGTAACCCGTGGAGAGGCCCCACGCTGGATGGAGCAGGTGGAGACATACAGGAGATGCTATGACCCACATTGGAGCAAGCCACTGCCAACACTTGCAGCCCATGGAGAGAGATAGAGACACAGAGATGAGCGAGAGAGAGATTTGCACTGGAACAGGTTTGCTGGGGGGAGGCTTGTGACCCTGTGGAGGACTGGGACCGAGAGACATTGTGATTTATGACTGCCTGCCATAGCAGTGACCCACGCTGGGGGCAGCTGGTGAAGAGCTGAAGCCCTGTGTGAAAGGACTCACATTGGAGAAGTTTGTGGAGGACTATCTCCCATGGGTAGGACCCCACAGTGCAGCAGGGGAAGGGTGTGTGGAATGAATGCCCCCCCCCAGCCAAGAAGGAAACCAACTCACAAGGAACTGACCAAAGCCCCCGTTTTCCCAGTCTCTGCCCCTCCCTGTGCCACAATGGGGGAAGAAGGGAGCAAAATCATGACTAAAGTGAAGTCTGCTAAGAAGGGAGGGGTGGGGGGAAGGTACTTTAAGATCTGGTCCGACTGGTGTCACTGGGTGTACAGTGCAGTGTAATAGATTAGATGGTTTTTTTCCTTCACTCTGTGTTGAGTCTGTTTTGCTCATGTCATTGATGACAGGATGATCTCTCCCTGTCCTTATCGCGACTTCTAAGCCTCTCAATATATATTTTCTCCCCTGTCCAACTAAAAGGGGGAGTGATAGACTGACTTTGGTGTGTGTCTGACCTCCAGCCAGGCCTAAACCACCACAGATATGCATTCACCAAAACCCCACAATGGGTAGGAAAGCTTGTGTCTCCCTGTTGGTTAGTGGAGACATAGCTTCTATTCTATTGATAAGATCCAGTGGAATCTGACTACCTCCATCAGACCATTTTATTCCTAAAAACTGGATTTTCTGAGCAGGTCCTTTGACCTTATTTCGTTTGATGGCACTCTCCATTGGACTTCCGCACTGGCCATATTGGACTGTTGAAGGATGAGTGGCTTCTACCAATCACTCCCTGACTCTCCAGTTGACAAAACAGCTTCTGGATAGAAATCAGGGAGTCTCAGGTGGTGTAAAATTGCTGTCTGTAGAGTGTGATGGTAGCAACCGGCAACTGTTGTTCGTTGACCTTCAGCAACCCCACAACAAAAGGGTCTATGTTGTGGTTTATCCCTCAGCAGAAAGCTGGGGCCACAAAGGTCAGAAAAAGAAGCCCCCTACCACTTTAAGAGGTGGAGGATGGGCGAACGGAGCTAACCTAGGAGCTGCAGAGCCAGAGGAAAAAAAAAACAAAGTCCTGCAGGTTGGGATAAGGATAGTTTACTAAACAACAGGGAAAGGTATGAAAACAACTAACTACAGTGCTATTATATACAGTGCAAACCTCTCACCACACTATGTCATTTGAGCCGTGCCCAAACTGATTCAGATTCAGATTCAGATTCCCGAACGTAGCACTCCCCGAGCCCAGCACCCCCGAGCACCCCCCTCACCACCGCCTGCCACGCCGATCCAAGAGAGAGAGAGCGAGAGCCGGAGCTCCCACACGCCTGCTCAGACCGTGACTTCCCGTGCCCGGAGCAGTTTCTGATGGGTCCGGAGTCGCCCCCGGAACTGGCACTGTGCCTGCCCAGACCGGAACCTCCCGTGCCTGGGTCCGGAGTCGCCCCTGCAAGGGGGGGGCAGCCTGCCTGATCATGACACAATTGGTATGGAATACTCTCAGGGCTAACATAGCCTGCTGCTGGGCTGAACCCAGGACAGTCTACCAAAAGTCAAGGCAAAACAGACAATTATTCAGTTTCCTCTGTCTCTAGGGCAGCTATTCCAAAAGTCCACCAGTACCCTTTTGGGTCTTTGAAACACCCTCTCTGGAGGAAGTCTATGCCCAGGATGCATGGAGCCTCTGGGCAAGTCACAATGGGGTGTTTTTCCCAGTCATTCCCACTTAGACTCACTTCTACTAGTATCAAATGTTGGGATCCTGTCGGAGAAGGGAGACTTCGACCACCATATGGTTCATCAGCAAGTCCCTATTTTTATTCAAGCAAGCCTTGGTTAAATACACTGCTTAATTAGCTCATGCATATTGCAAAAGTCAAGCTCATTATTGGTCAAGCAGATAGATGCCGGCCCGTCCCCTCTTTGTTCTGTTTCCACATTCCTGAAGTTTAAACATCCTTTTATCGCATCCTGCAGGTGTCCAAGCACCAGCAATATCCAGTTACAGCTAGCTACTGGGTCAAGCTGACCTAGAGCTAACACTTACCCTACTTAAACCATCTCAAGCAAATCCAGGCTGCTGTGTCCTTTCTTTGATAGCCAGCACTGAACCAGGCTCTCCACATTTCCCCCGTTTTTGTTTTGGGCTAACAATGTCTGATCAGAAGGCTGTCGATATCATTTTTTGCATCATGTTTTGTAGACACATACAGAGACATGGTAAGAGTAGGGTAAGAGTTAGTAATACTATCCCTATCAGAATGGCTGCTTTTACAATAGACAGCAGCCAGGGTCCCAGTCCCAGTGATCGCAACCATCCGTCTAGTCCTAAACCAGAGTCCATTAGTAAGTTATCAGTTATTTTTTATAATTCATCAATTTGGGAGTGTATGGATCGCGAATGATCAGAGAGGTTCATACAACACATACTTTCAAACTCTTCACATCCATGGCGTTGGGCAAGCAAAAGAAAATCAATTGCAGCTCTATTTTGCAGCGTAGCATGGCGGACAGAATCAACATCAAGCAAAAGACTGGAAAGTGCAAGGGAAGTAGCATTTGTTTGTTTTGCTAGCCAACACCTCAACTTGTTTAGGTGATTGTGTGCAGTTGCAGCTGACACCCCTGGAGCGAGAAGAGATGCAGATATAATCTCTTCCAGTGACCAGAATGTTACCTGGCCGTTGCATTCTTTGTTAAAAGCATGTATCTGCCTCCTGGCAATGGTGACGGCTCATGTTAAATATCATAGAGGTGTTAGGCGTTAGCAGAGATAAGCGGCCAAGCGTGAATGGCCCCCCCCCTAGACGTGACGAGATACCTGGCCAGGCACGGTCTCCGCATATCAGAAAATTACCAGGCGGTAGCTGCAAGGGATGGTTAGTAGATATTGAAATGTTAGGTGAAGTATAATCGCACCAGCTTGTAGTGTTGCAATAAATAGCCATGCTAGAATTTACATTGGTGGGCGAGCTTTGGTTCCTACTTGTATGGTTAAAATACAAGCATGTATCAGCCCTTACTGAACCCAGAAGCTCCAACTCCTGCGGTTCCTGAGGTGATACAGGAAGGTAACCAGCCCATCCATCCCGTAAACGAAAAGCCATACTATAAAATGTGGCAATCTAAAAACTTCTAATTGGTTACACATGCTGTTCGCACCAAAGTGAATCATCAGTAATTATAACGAGTTTTGATAAGCATACCTTCTAGCCAAACATTGTCAGTTTACCTTTAATGTCTAAAAGTTATCTGCACGCCTGCTGTGCTTTGGCCATCTCATTATGGCTGGTTGATGACATGTTCATTTACTTCCAAATACTTTCTCACAGCTCCTTGATTTAAGGGAGTCTGTACACCTGTTTTCAAGGCTGCTATGTTTTGAAAAAGTGATTACCAAAACTTCTCAGCATGAGTCATTTTGTTGTTTCATGGGAATTTCAAGGATACTGTCAGAGTCTGTGTTTTTGCGAGGAGAGCCAGGCTGCTAGCAGGCCTGCTGTCCTCCTTGACAAATTTTTCCCTTTTTGTATCTGCGCCACAAAACTGCTTTTAGAGGTCCCTGCAAGGGCCCTTTGTAGAAAGCTCAACAAGCACGGCAGTAAAAGTAAGATAAGTACCGAATTGCCAAATCCAATAATCCGAATTTGACCATTGACAATATCCATTCTGAAATTTCCCACTCCTAAACCAATCTGTCGTTGTTATATCTTTTCTGTTCGATCTCTTAATTTCTGAATGCTCACATGAATCGACTGAGAGTGGTCAGTCAGATTCCTGCAGCACTTCTAAAATTTTCACAATTATGTCTGTGAGCCAGCAGCACAAATCAGCTGCTGCATGTTTCACAGAATCCTCATCTGTAGCTAAGTGCCTTGATACCTGTTTGCTTTGCCAGTCAAGAGCGTCAGAAGTGCAGATAACTTCAGCTTCATGTTTCCGTGTGTTATCGACAAAAGGAACACTCACACTGAGAGTGTCATAGTAGCAAAGATTTATTCAGAGAAAAAGAAGTCGGCGCCGGGCGGGGTGCAGACCGGAGTCTCATCACACTGCGCCGATGAGTGGTAGGTTGCAGATATTTATAAGAGAACAAGGTAAAAGTTATGCAAGTTACTAATTATTCTTGTGGTTAATCCATATCCGTACATTTTTGATTGTTCTTGTTCAATCACTAGCAGGATCACTCAGTTAATCAATTTTGGTTATACTGTTCCTTCTGTTTTTCTCAGTTCAGTGATCACTTCTTCCTCCCCAAACCGGTTCGGGCTGATTTCCCTGCTTTCATGGTTAGGGACCTCTTGTTCCGCTTGCACGATCTGGTTCGCCTGGAGTTTTATAATGTTCTTCAAAGAAATTCTTGGTGCTTATCATCCTTAACAGTATGTCATTTTGTACCTTAGTGGGTTAGGGATATAAGCAAAGCTATTGTTCAGAATAAAGCATGCATCAAGTTTCTATAAACTAGCAAAAAGCAGCCTGAAAGTTCAGAATCAGCAAACACCTTTAACACTGTGCAGGCACCGATTGCAGCCTGTGACCTTAGGCTGTGCAGAAATCACTGTTTCTCTAATTTTTATTTACCACTAACACACTCATATTTAAAAGAGTATTCAAAATGTCCCGCAGCAAAACTCATAGTCCATTGTGGCTGCACTTGGAACACTTGACTTCACTTACTGTGATCAGGATCGCGTCCTGGTTCATGCAAGCTTGATTTCTTCTGGATCCACAGCTTTATCTGCTTGGTTCCCATATCTGTAATGACATAGGCAGATCTCCTTTCTCTGATTTCTCCCTGCTAGACCTAGATGTACTCAGTTAGCTCAGTGTGGCTGTGAGTCTGGGTAACAGAGTACTGATGCATAATACCACACAATGATCTAATCCCGTTAACATTTCTAAGTAATTTTTGAACATCATTTAACATGCCAACCCCAGTTTTGATTGCAATCCTCTGAGGTGTTACAGTACTTTTATCAATTTGTCAGTCCGAATATTTTCACACTGGCTTATTTTGAATTTTTCTATGGAGTAATCTGTAACCCCTTGCTTTTCAAATGCACTGTTAACTCATGAATCAAACTTTCAATGTCCAAGTTTTTTCCCACAATCAATATAGCAACCATATAATGATAAAAGCTTAGATCAGGATGTGTTTTTGATACTGGAGCAAACGCCCAGGCTGCATAAGCCTGGCACATAGTTGCTGAATTTTCTCTGCCTTGTGGGAGCATACCCAGTGACACCTTTTGAAAAGAAAAAACCCAATCTTTTTTTAAAAAAAAATATTTTTTTTTGCATGTTCCACAAACTTGTATAAGGCTTCACATGACCCTTAGTCAGTTGTTCACGTATTAAATTGTGTAAGTGGGCAATATTTTTTTTTTTTTTCAAGAAATAGCTATTGATCATTGTTTTCCAGGTTAACTTTTAAAGTAAGCTGCCCTTTTTCAATGCTTGCTATAAAAAAATTCATTTTTGCTAAGTAACCAGCCTTACTCTCAGTGGACAAACACAGCCCTGAACTTATAGCACATACGAACAAACGAATGCTGCAAACCAATTTATCAGACAAACAACATTGCAAGACACGAGTAGTCACATCCAGCCCATATGGGGGTGTGTGTGTGGTGTGTGTCAGGGGTGGTTCTCAGCCACTTCCCACAGTGCTGTTCTCCCCCCGCCATAAACCACAGTGTGATCCCGTTGTTCACCATGACTGAGCCCCGGGTGAGTGCTAGGACCGTGTTCCTTCCACCTCCCACTGGCCCACTACTAACTCTCTCTGCCACCCGCTTTTTCCCACATAAACTTTTCCCTGGTGATTTCCGCGATTGAGTAGGAATCAAAATACCCTGATTTAGCTGTTTTTCCCATTCTGATGCCACCTTACGTGTCCAGGCTCCTCCGAGCAGTCTGTGCAGAGTCTCTCGGGTGTCAGGAGACAGCGATATATTGATGAATGTCCCTGATTCGATGGTTGTTGAAGTTGATACTTGTCCATCTCCATAGGATTCTCTGTTCTTAGGTTTCTTGTCTGTGCTCATAGGTTCCTTGTCCATGGGGGCAACACTGTTCTGTGCCTGAATCGGTGATTCTCCGTCTTTGTAGTTTTCGGGTGGGGGCTCAAACCCTTTTACAACAGGGCATGCCGTTGCCTGCTCCGCTTTCTGTTTTCCAGCTTTTCAAGGACAGGTCTAAGTTGTTGATGCTGGTTAACATTTTCGACTGCGCCATGGGGTGTTTTAGGCTCAGTAGAAGTCAGAGGCAGATAGATATTAAAGGCAGTCGGTTGTACGTTTGTTTTCACATTTTTTCCTTCCAAAGGCATCATAGTGGAGGGAGTGCAGACCGTGGTGGTAGATTTACGTGCACTACTCGCTCCCCTTCAGTTCCGACAGATTTATAACTTTGCTCTGATAACACGGCATCTTTACTTAGTCTAGTAACTGGGATGGGTGAAAAAGCACCCAGAAACAAAACCACATTCTCTGTAGTAGATTTTCTTTTTCTTTTTGAATCAGTTCTGTAGAACCCGTAATCGGAGTTAAAGCTGCAAAGGTTGAAGCAGCAGCAACAAGTTCCGCCTCTATTTCAGTTAAAGTTCCTTTACTTAATTTCCTGAGAGTTGTTAACAACTTAGCTTCTTTCACCCCAACTGAGGGTTTGTCAAGGATTTAAATTCCTATAGCTTCCTAAGTCAGTAAATTAATGCTTTTCAGCAACACTGCGTCCAACCGCAAAAAATTTGCCTTTCCGGGTCCACTCAGTTAACTCGTGAACTGTATGCGGGTTCTGAAAACAACCCTTGTCATACCCATAAGCTAACAACCCCAGTAATTCCTTCTTTAAATCTATACCCTTAACATCCCTTTTTCGTAAAGTATTTATAAATAAATCATATGCCACTTGCCTATCCATTTGCAGACGTCCGCTGTTGCAGCTTTTCCAGGCTTCGGTGGCACGTATGGCCCAAAATCACTGATGTGATCTTTGGGGGCGCACTCCTCTATTTCAATTGATCTGGGCGCCATCCTGGCTGCAAACAGGACCCAACTCCTACTTCTCCAACCGTGGTCGTAGTCGCCTGCTATCAGGTCTGGACTCGCCCTCTTGCAGGGGGCCCTGTGTGGGGTCGGTTGTCGGCATCACATCGGGGTCACCATTTGTCGGAGAAGGGAGACTTCGACCACCATATGGTTCATCAGCAAGTCCCAATTTTTATTCAAGCAAGCCTTAGTTAAATACACTGCTTAATTAGCTCATGCATATTGCAGAAGTCAAGCTCACTATTGGTCAAGCAGATAGATGCCGGCCCGTCCCCTCTTTGTTCTGTTTCCACATTCCTGAAGTTTAAACATCCTTTTATCTCATCCTGCAGGTGTTCAAGTGCCAGAAATATCCAGTTACAGCTAGCTACTGGGTCAAGCTGACCTAGAGCTAACACTTACCCTACTTACACCATCTCAAGCAAATCCAGGCTGCTGTGTCCTTTCTCTGATAGCCAGCACTGAACCAGGCTCTCCACAGGATCCCCCTGTCATTACAGAAATTTAGATGGATTCTGACCCTTCATAATTTGATGGTATTAGAATACCCTGGGCAACCATGTCTAATAAAGCTTAGTACTCTTGTAGATGTCACGTGCCAGGCCATCAGCTCCACATAGTCAAATAAACCTGGTTGTACACCTCTCTGGAGGCAGGGCCCCTCTAATCCTGCTCATTGTATTTGCTGTTCACTTCTTGCAAAAAGGAAGAGGTCCCTTCAAATGATTACAGGTACAGTCACACAGTCTGGTGGGCTGCCTACTGGAAACTGGCACAGCATTCTTCTTGGAGTAATATCTTTTTTTAACTGTTTTTCTTTGCAGCTCGTTCACTTGGGCTTGGAGGGCTGAGGTGGGTTTCCCATCCTACCTCCTCATGTCTTTGCCATGGTCGCACAGATAGAACCATGGGATACCTCGTGGTGTGTACCTGTTATAAGCTCTCACTGGAACAAAGCAACAGCTACTTCTAACAGCTAAAATAGTGGTCTGCAAAGGTGGGCAATAGGACATGTCCTCTTTGAGTTGCCAGACCTCTCAAGACGTCTCCACAGCTGAGACAAGGGAGGAAGAAAAACTTTCTTCTCATTGCCGGAGTCAGCCAGCCACCTCATCCACTGTCGGTACATCTTCCTTTCCCCAGTCTATTATGGCCAGTGAGTTGGCATATGACACTGGTGCACTCCGCACAAACTTACTCCACATTGGTTGGGAACACTGGACTTCTTCAGGATCAGTGGGCAGCTGCAGTTCATCAAGATCATAATAAATAATCTTTCACACAGCTAACTCCCTCAAGTACTGGATACCTTGCTCAATGGTTGTCCACTTCCATGGGTGACACATGACATCTTCAATGAACAGGTACCTTTCCCTTATGCTTGATCAAAGTCGCCTCCAAAGGCTGAGGGCGCGGGTCTTTTTTCCAATCACCTTGTCAATGCCTCCTTCTCTGGACAGGGATCCCAGCTGCTTGGCCTCCCTGCCTTCTAATTCCAGGCTGCTGGCCCCATTGTCCCAGCATCGGAGTAGCCAGGTGATGATGTGCTCCCCTGGGAGGTGGCTGAAATCTTTTCTCATGTCTCTCATCTCACTCAAGGACACGGATCGGGTGATAACCTCTGGTTCTGCCTCTTCTTCAGGTTCACACAATGGTCCTAGTTCATAATCATCTTTCATGAAACAGACTGATTTCTTTGTGTAATTCTTATTCTGTATAGGGGCACATGATAGCAGCACTTGTTGGCTTTCCGGCTCAGCTACATCCATCTCTGGGGTTTGAGTTGCCACAGTGCCTGTGGGTCTAATTTCCTTCTCTTCCTCCTGATGGCTCTGCCTACCATTGAGCAGGGTTTGGTAGATAGTGGCCAGGGGTAAGCACAGCAAGTTGTGATTCCTTGGAATAGCCACAGCATTTCCCTTTCAAATAGTCTATATCACTTTCAGGGTCCTGTAGCTGTTCAGGGGTGAAGATCCAGACCATGGGGGTGAAAAAAAAATCTCTATCACAGAATCACACAACATCAGGAGTTGGAAGGGACCTTGAAAGATTGTCTAGTCCAACCCCCCTGCCAGAGCAGGAGCACCTAGACTAAATCACACAGGAACGCATCCAGGCAATGTTTGAATGTCTCCAGAGGAGACTCCACAACCTCTCTAGGCAGTCTGTTCTAGAGCTCCGTCACCCTCACAGTGAAAAAGTTCCTCCTTATATTCACATGGAACTTCAAATGCTCCAGCTTGTACCCATTGCCCCTTGTCCTATCACTGGCCATCACTGAGAAGACTCTAGCTCCATCCTCCTGACTCTCACCCTTTACATATTTATAAACATTAATAAGGTCACCCCTCAGTCTCCTCCAGTCTAAAGAGACCCAGCTCCCTCAGCCTTTCCTCATAAGGAAGGTGTTCCACTCCCTTCTTCACCCCTTGGTGGCCCTGCACTGGACTCTTTCAAGGAGTTCTATGTCCTTGAACTGAGGGGCCCAGAACTGGACACAATATTCCAGATGTGGTCTCACTAGGGCAGAGTAGAGGGAGAGAAGAATCTCTCTTGACCTACTAACCCCACCCCTTCTAATACACCCCAAGATGCCATTGGCCTTCTTAGCCACTTCTTACAACTACACTACACACCCAGTGAAACCAGAAAACGGAGAGGGGTAGCTAACACACCAAACGGCTGTGCTGCCATTCAGCAAGACTTAGAAAAGCCTAGGAAAGCTTATGTCTCCTTTATGTTGGTTGGTGGAGACATAGCTGCTATTTTATTCATAACATCCATTGGGATCTGACACCCATCATGCCATTTTATTCCTAAAAACTGGATTTCCTGAGCAGGTCCCTTGACCTTACTCTGTTTGATGGCAAAATCAGCTTTTCACAGGATTTGGATTATTCTCTTTCCTTTCTCAAAAACTTCCTCTGCTGTGTTGCCCCATACAATTATGTCATCAATATACTGCAGGTGCTCTGGGGCTTCACCCTTTTCTAATGCAGTCTGGATCAGTCCATGGCAGATGATGGGGCTGTGTTTCCACCCCTGGGGCAGTCAATTCCAGGTGTACTGGATTCCCTTCCAAGTGAAAGCAAACTGTGGCCTGCACTCCACTGCCAAAGGAACTGAGAATAAAACATTTGCAATGTTGATCATGCCATACCACCTGGCTTCCCCTGACTCCAGCTCACACTGGACTCACAGCACTTCCAGCACTGCAGCACTCGGAGGCAGCGTGACTTCATTTAGGCCATGACAGTCCACTGTCTGCTTCCACTCTCCATTGGACTTATATGCCGAAGCCTAAGTTTTGCAGACTCAACTCAGATAAATGTGATCAAATGCTGAGCTCGTTTATTGAAACACACGCACAACTTCTATAGGTTTCTATATCAGTACAGGAGTTACATTACATTGCTATTGGTTAGATGTTCTGTTCACCCGTCTTACATGCGTCTCACTATTGCTACTCTCCAACAGGCCAGTCCCCAAGCTATACTGGTACCCGGGGTTATTCTTCCCCAGATGCAAGACCTTATGCTTGCTCTTGTTAAATCTCATTAAACTTCTCTGTGCCCAACTCTCCAGCGTGTCTAAGTCTTGCTGAATGGCAGCACAACCCTCTGGTGTGTCAGCCACCCCTCCCAGTTTTGTGTCATCAGCAAACTTGCTGATTGTACTACATATTTGTCCATACTCTCCCATACACCATGCCACCCCAACCAGTCAGCCCTAGGGAAGATCTCTTGTCAATATTCTTGAAATTTTTTTTTGTAATACGTAAGACTTGAAAGACATCCAGGAGTGTGAGCAGCAGGCACATACTGGTCTGAACGTCCCAGGGACAGTAAAAGGTTTCAAAAGATGCTGCAATAGAGGAAAAGAGGGAGGAGAAAGCATCCTCCTGTCTTCCCCATAAATTGACTGTAATGCTATGTTGCCCAATAGATGGAAATGGCAGAAGTGCCATGTACAAACACCCTCTGAGGCTCACAAACACAGATATCTTGTCATAACACATCAGGGACTACATAAAGTGGGTGTAGGTTCACATACCAGAGCCACGTGATCAGACAAGACATCAACATTACCATCACCTCTTGAATAACATGATAAACATTTATCTTAGCTTTTTAACACAATCAGGTCAGACCTACCATTACCCCAAACAAAAAGGACTGTAGTGGTTCAGCCCCAAGCAGTGGTTGAGTTCCACATGCCACTCACTCACTCACTTCTCCCCAGGAGAAACAGACAAAGCCCCACAAGTTGGAATGAGGATAGTTACTCACACAGCACAGCAAGGAGAGCAATAGCAGAGCCTATGACAGAATACACAGTGATAAAACAGACCGGGCCGTGCTTTTTCTCCTTTATATCAAACATGATTATGACGCAATTGGCATGGAATACTCTCATTGGCCAACATAGCCTGTTGCTAGGGCTGAACCCAGGACACATGGTGTGGAAAACAGCATTGGCCAGCTCAGCTCACAGGTACTGGCTGCTTGGGGAATGTTAGAAATGACAAAAGGTCCTAAACCAAGGACTCCAGGTAGGAACGTTAGTGAAGCAGTAATTTATTATACGTTCTTGCAAGAGCGGGTGACCCAAAAAGTAGGCACACCTTTGGTCAGAGCCCACAACCTTTTTATACCATGTTCTTGTACATTATTCATTACTTGTCCCGCCTCGTATTAAGATGAGTTCTAGGAAATTATTTCCATAAACTCCTCCCAATCGCATCTGCATCCCATGGTGGTCATCAGGGGTCTGGCAGATTCCCGTTTCCCATAGGTGATAGGTGAAGAGAATTAAAATGCATGAGTCTCTTTGTCTGGGACAACTGCTTACTGGCAAACATTTGTTCTTATCTTAACTCTTCCTGGCAACTGACATGGCCTAGGGCTGAGGGAAGTCAAAGCTCCATACAGGTTTTAGATAAACCTGTTGGTTGAGCTTTGTCTCCCCCAGCTACCTTTTATGGGAGAGAATGGTTCTTTTCCATAACAGCAAAACTTAATACCCCCTTTTAGTTCTCCATTTTACAAGTCAGTACAAAAATTACAACCACCCATTTTGGTTTGCAAAAGCAACATTTCCAATATTTCCCACAATTCCCCCCTTCTTTTCTTTATACTCATTGTTGTCTTTTGCATATTTTCAAAGTCCTATTTCATATGAAGCTTCTAACCAGGCCAACATTGCTTCACATTCTTTTTTCCTGAGATTTTATATTATCAGTTTCTTGTTCCTCTAGGAGAAGCATATTATAAGGTGGTGGGGTCCCCGATGCATCTTTTTAGTTATTGCAGTTTCTATTAATCTCTGTATTAGACCTCTAACACAAGGGATTATACAACACCCTATGGCCACTAACATCCCCTGCTACCACTATCAGAGAAGTGAATCACCATTCCCTTCCATTTTCCAAACCAAGATTCCAACCACCCAGTAAGAGAAGTATCTATTAATCAGGAACTCCTCAAGGAACTTCAAAGGAGGTTCCCAATATGTTTATCTCTTTTTCTTTAGAAGTCTTATCCTCTCTGAATGCCAGGGTGAATGGATAGTCAATTGTACTATAGCACAAGTGCCTTTCCAGTTGGGTGGAATAGCTCTTCCTCCACAATACCACCACAAGTCAGCTCTTGGAACCTGTAATGATTAATAGTTCCCACCTTTAACATTTGTCACATTCAAGGTTCTCTTACATCCTGAGAACTCCCCTCAAAATTGTGTAGCCACTCCACCCTGTCGTGAGAGACAAGCTGTGTGGCTTCCAACTACATCTGTGAGAACAGGGGGTGTTTGAATGTCCTTTTTCAGCAAGGCTGGGAACAGAAGTGAGAGTGTTTTACAGGTATCAATTCCCCAGGCTGTTTTTTTTCCTGGTACAGTGCAATAATGTACTCCATTCCTGTGTGATCATTGGACCATCCTAGGGGAAAAGGTACAACTTATGGTTTAGGTCGACCTGAGGCACATGCATAGCAATCATTTATTTAAACTTTTCACAGTGTATTTTACCCATTCCACCCAGGCATTCGTGTCCCCTACCTCTGACCTAGGTTTCTGAGTACTTTTCCATTCTCCATTTTTATTTGAACTCTTATTTTCAAATTTTTCTACCATTATTCTGAATCGCCCTAATGGATCTTTCCCTGTGACCTCTATCCCTAGTCCATAGGCTCGAGTGACAGTATTATTAGCATTATTAATTATTATAGGATTACACCCTCCCCTTTCTTTACAATTATGGTTTGTGTGTCCTTTTGAGATTGTTATCATCTGTTTTAGGGGTTTCCAATACCAACTTTCTCAATTTATATCTGTGGTCCATCCATTGACCTGAGTCGTCCAAACATTGCTCCAAGAGGGGCAAGGATAACCCTCCCAATGAAGTGTCCCATCATGTACTGGTTCAGGACACATGCTCAGCACTGCTCAGTTCTTTAGACCCCCATGATCCAAAATTTGACAAGCATCAAACATGATGTTCTGAAGCCCAGTCCCTTCTGGAATGCTGAATTTTAAGTTCATTTGATTATTAAGGGGTTTTCTAGCATGACCCAGCATTCATATTTTCCTTATAGTGAAGTATAAGCACCATGTTAACATTATTTTGAACATTTTCAACCCTTGTACCCTTCCCCAAACACAATAAATACTAGTGCAATAAAAACTAAACAAAATCTCTACTACAAAAACAATACTTCAAACTGTCTTTAGATTACTGTTTCTTCAGTTTGATGAGCAAAGGATTCTTGGTGGGCTGTCCAACGTTTGTCCTCAGGCAGCTGTTCCACCGGTCCTTGGAGCCAGGTGTAATGAGTCCAACCTTTCTCAGTAGTTCTCACAGCAGTTCCAGTTGTCAGTAGAACCTGGAAAGGATCTTCCCATTCAGGCTGCAGCTTGGATTCCTTCCATAACTTAATCAAAACCCATTCTCCAGGTCGGATATTATAGGCTGCAAATTCCAATGGTGGAGTTTGTGCAATGGGTCCCTTACTCCTGAGGAATGATAAAGAAGAGGACAGCCCCAGTATATAGTTCTTAAGTATCTTTGGTTTCAAACCTTGGGATTTTTCCGATTTCACCCATATAAGGCAAGCCAAACAACATTTCTCTAAAATTAACTTTGATAATTGTTAATCCACATTTTCAATTATTCCATACCTGGGACCAGGATATATTTCAACCTTCCTATGGGTGGCAATTCAGTGAAATCTACTTGAATACTTTCAAAAGGTCTTAAACAGGGTTCTCTTCCCCCTTGAGGCTGTTTCGTGAGACCCGTTTTATTTATCTTTTTACAAACAATGCACCTTTCACAGATTTGTTTAGCTATAGTATAAATTCCTATGCATCCATACTTCTTTAGGATTAAATCACACATTGCTTGTACCCCCCAATGGCTCCCTTGATGTAAAATGGCCATTATTTCCCTTATGATTAGTTTATTTAGCATTTCTCGTCCATCTGAGAGAATCCACTTCCCTTCTTATGTTTCAATAGCTCCCAATTCCTTTAATTCCTTTTTCTCTCCTTCAGTGAAAATTGGAACCTCCTTGGGTTCAGATACACAAGGAGTAAGATTACACAACAAATTTAGACCCCAAGGCAGCTTCTTCGGCTACCTCATCTGCTAGTCTGTTCCCTCTAGCTTCCAAAGAATTCCCTTTTTGATGCCCATTTACAGGGAATGCAATTCCTCTGGGTAGGAGTAAATTCTTCAAAACCTGTTTCGCCAGTTCCCCATGCACCAACTCCTTTCCTTTACTGTTAATTAACCCTTTTACTCCGTATTTTTCAAATGTTTGAACTACCCCAAAAACACATCTTGAATCAGTATAAATCGTCCCTTTTGTCCCATTTAACAATTGTAATGCTTGATTTAAAGCATAGAATTCACATATCTGGGCAGACCAATTGTTAAGTAATCTTCCCAATTCTTTCATTCCCAAAGTAACATCTGTAATAGTCCCATTTGAGCATATCCAAATTAACTGATGTGGAACATAAATAGTTAAGTCATCATAATTGCCCATAGATTGAGGGATCTGACAGGAAGATTTCTTGGTATATTCTACTCATGGCTGGATGGGGTGGCTTTGTGTAAGTTTGACACAAGCAGGTGGCACTGACCAAATGCCATACCACAACCAACTGTTTTCTAGGTCCCCACCAGTGATACCATTTATAATGTTTGTGCAATTCCACAGGTGTTATCACATCAGGTTGTGTTGACACCCTGTGTGAGGCCACCAGGGGTAGCAATCCCTCCTGTCATCTCTCCTCCCCTCATGGGTTTGAGACCATAAGCATTTGGCAGGTGACCCTTGCATTACATCGACCCATATACATGAATTCCTGGGTGTTGAAGGAAATTCAAAACACCACCGTATGTTTACTGGTTCCACATACCTCAGGACCAAGAGCTTTCCCCAGTGTGGCTTATTGCCATTTCATATATCTATCCATGGGTGTCTGGATCAGGGCTGTTTGCCTCTGCATCCCAAAGTTTTATTGTCCCAACAAAGGGAACATAAGAACAATTTAGGCTCCAAATGGAAGTTTGATTTAATGTATTATTAAATGGCCAGTTCCATTCAAAACTGTCCCCAAATTATGGACTTATTCTGGTTCCAAAGCCAATCTAAATTTTTACCCATGTCCACAGGAAGTGTTGTTATAGGGGTCCCTTGGGTAGGGGTATGTGGTAAAGGCAAACTGGTAATCACATGAGAAAAGTTAAGCATACAAGCAAAACCTTGTATCACTTTATAGGTCACATTGTCTGGTTCAGTGTTATTTATAATCAGAAAACCATCGACATGTTCAGAAGCTCAAGGCTGTATATTCCAGATACCAGATTTTTTTACAACTACAGCCATGATGTAGCACTTATTAAAACTTGAGTTACAAACAATTACTCCTATTGAAATGAACAGACAAACAAAACAGACAGACAAAACTAAGACTAGAAAACCAGAACTCCCAGTCTGTACTTCAGGTTTCAGTATTTCTTCAATTTCTTCCAGGTACAGTTCATATTTCAGACTTCTACCTATGAGGTCTCCACCCCATATCTTCTCAGCTGTCCCTTTTCTTTCTCTTACTGGAGCAGTCCTGTGATTAAAAGAGAAGAGACCTGCACGAACGTACATACGCTCGACAGTGAATTGGCTAGAAATTTGGTGTAATTCACCTTTTAGGATATCATTTTTCTTCAATATTCTTGCCAGTGCACTATGGGCAATGGCAGGCAAGTGTTTGCATCCTTGGGGAAGGTGGTTGAAGGTATAATGTACTTCCTCCCAAGTGAACACAGATTGATGTTTACCCTCCTCTAGAAGAGGAATCATCAGGACTAGGGGCAATGGCTGTAAGCTGGAGCACAGGAAGTTCCGCACCAACATGCGGAAGAACTTTTTCACAGTGAGGGTGACGGAGCAGTGGAATAGGCTGCCCAGGGAGGTGGTGGAGTCTCCTTCTCTGGAGATATTCAAGTCTCGTCTGGACGCCTATCTATGTAATATGAGATAGGGAGCCTGCTTTGGCAGGGGGGTTGGACCCGAAGATCTCTTGAGGTCCCTTCCAACCCCTAAGATTCTGTGATTCTGTGATATTTAGCTTGCATTGGGCCGACTGGTTCAGCAGTGCCAGCACCAGCGACTGAGTGGCACCGCGTTACTGTTTTGATTCCCTGCGGACTGCTGCTACTGTCAGCAGTCCCCTCCCATCTATGGTGCCTACTGACCACACTGTACCCTTACCAGGGTGCTCTGGCTGCAGTATCACAGGTTTGCAAGTCTTTGATCACCTCTGTGATCCCCTCCTTAGCAGCAGATGGTAAAGGATATTGACTAACGTTTGTTATTCTGGAAGGAGGTGATTTTAACAACTTCCATAAGTTCTGGAACCTCACACAGCAGGGATTCAAAGCTCCACACTGTCTGTTAGGTAGTTTCCAGACTTTGCTAGGACATCAAACCCTAGTATATTATTTCAGTATGGACGAATGACAAACTTTATTTTAGACTTTTGGTTTTCCCCTGGAGACCAAACACACAGTACTAATTGATATTTTCAGGGACTCCAGTTACTCCTATTACGTTTATTTTCTCCTGGGTAGCGGCCAGTCCCAACCTTTTGGCTGATAACACTTATTTTAGCTCCCGTATCAATCGTGAAATTTACAGGTCTGTGCCTGGGACCAGCGGTTAACATAACACGTAGATCAGTGTGCTGGTCAGGCCATTCCAAGGTGGATATTACGCGAGTGGGTCGGCCTGAAATTCCCCTCGCATTTTCTAGTTTAAATCCATCAGATCCTCCCTCAAGTCTGAGCAAAGACTGACTGGCAGGCACAGAAGACTTCCCTCTCCTATGTTTTGCTGGTATTAGAAAATTTCATAAACTTGCTAATTGGCTGCTCCACCAATTTTACCAACGTACGAATAATCTGTGAATTGCCCATTTAGGGCTGGGCGAAGTGCTAATGCCCTTCACCACAGATCCTTGGACTGAGGATTCCTTTGTCGAGGGGTGGGTGGGGATACTTCTCAAAAAAACCCGCCAAACCAAACCCGTGCCTGGCAAACCCAGAGCTGCAAATTTTAAACTTCCTCTAAACATCCCATCTTTGTGCCATAAGTAACAATTTCTTGTAATAGTTCCCCCCATGTTAAAACAGGCTGTTGCTGCTGGTTGGGGTAGCGAGTATTAGGATCAATTGCTCGCAGAACTGTTTTTCTTTTTCTTTTTTTTTTTTTTTTTCTTTTCCTTTAGGCTTTGCACATTGATTTTCAGGGCTTCAGGGAGACCCCTAATCAGTGGTTTAAGGTGGATCGGATCTCCCGGAGAGGCAAAGGAATGTCCTGCCTCCAATACTCATACATGGCTTGAATACACACAGCCTTTTTGCGCTGATTCAGCCAGTCCAGATAATTTAGTGGAACCAGCAGTTATTCACCCAATCCTGTCCCTGGGTTGAGGGACAAGATCAGTACATCTCAAGAATATCATATAACTTATCTATCCCCTCGGCCAGCGAAGAGACATTACTATAAATATTGGCTGCCTTAGGGGCGGCCATCCTATAATTACTCAGTTTACGTACAGACTTTACAGGGGCAATACATCCTGAGTGCCACAGCTTAGTATCCAAATTTCCCCTATTCACTCTCAGGAGGTCACATCATAGTTACACGTTATGTTACAAAACTCAAAGGACAACATCATACACAAACCACACTGTTCACAACACGGGCAAGACCCGTTCCTGCTCCTGACCCAGAGACTCGAAAGCTCTCAAACAGTCCTCCCATACGCCACCAATTAATTCCACTTTTCAAATCTCCACAAACCATTCGCTCACAGTCATAAACAAAAAACGTCATCCTAATCAGACTGATCTTCCTCCCATCCAACACACCAAAAAAAAATTGCTTTTAAACTGCACCACAACCTCCTGCTTGCATACAGAACACAAACCATGGTTTACACACACACACACACACACAAATCCTTAGATCCGTATACAGAGCACCAAAAAACAACACCTGGTTCAAAACTCATTTCATTTACACAAACAGTTTCAATCTGCCATTCCCTTTGTCCACCTCCAGCCGCTCTCCTCGTGGAGACACGGCACTCGCCACGCAGTCACACTGCGTCTTGATCACTCAAAACACTCATAAAATACACGGTACCGGGCACAAAAACTTATTGCATGCACAAAGCGTAACTGGTTATCAAAATCCCAATTATAACCATAGTGATGTAAATTTCAGTTCCCATGGGCTGCAGGATGTTATAAATGATAGCTATACTTCACCGGATTCGAATCCACCCGTGGGGCGAGCACCACCGCTCTTTACCTCGTGTAGGACGGCTCCTCACGACTTACAGGTATCCCCAACAAGATATGTATTTCCATCCTCCCCAAGGGACTGTCTGGAGGAATGTTTCCAGGGGGTTTCTCTCCACCCCCCCCTCTTTTAAGCCAGCTATCCTTATTTCCCATTCGGTTTCCCGGAGACTTTTTCAAGTCTCCCCGAATGCCCCAACCACCAAGGCAATACTTAACGTCCGATTTTCTTACCTTGGTCTGTGCACAGAGTTGTCTGGTTGTTACGATGGTGCCTACCATCCTCCTCTCTGGTTCACTAGGTCTACCTTTTAAAATTGGTCTCGGGATCTAGTCAGTCCACCGCTGGAGCCCCTGTCGACGATACACGGGACCGTTGAAATCAACGGGACGCGTCTTCCCGTCCTTCGGCGGCAGGAGCCCCTCACGGCGATGCTATCGATCCCGGAACGAGCCCCCAAACTGTTAGAAATGACAAAAGGTCCTAAACCAAGGACTCCAGGTAGAAACGTTAGTGAAGCAGTAATTTATTATACGTTCTTGCAAGAGCGGGTGACCCAAAAAGTAGGCACACCTTTGGTCAGAGCCCGCAACCTTTTTATACCATGTTCTTGTACATTATTCATTACTTGTCCCGCCTCGTATTAAGATGAGTTCTAGGAAATTATTTCCATAAACTCCTCCCAGTCGCATCTGCATCCCATGGTGGTCATCAGGGGTCTGGCAGATTCCCGTTTCCCATAGGTGATAGGTGAAGAGAATTAAAATGCATGAGTCTCTTTGTCTGGGACAACTGCTTACTGGCAAACATTTGTTCTTATCTTAACTCTTCCTGGCAACTGACATGGCCTAGGGCTGAGGGAAGTCAAAGCTCCATACAGGTTTTAGATAAACCTGTTGGTTGAGCTTTGTCTCCCCCAGCTACCTTTTATGGGAGAGAATGGTTCTTTTCCATAACAGCAAAACTTAATACCCCCTTTTAGTTCTCCATTTTACAAGTCAGTACAAAAATTACAACCACCCATTTTGGTTTGCAAAAGCAACATTTCCAATATTTCCCACAGGGAAGTTAACTCTGTCCTGGCCAGAACCAGGACACCCATAAACCCCACACACCCATGCATCAGACAAGCAGAGTTACATTAGGCCCCAACACAACCCTCAGTTCTACCACTCAGGTACTTCAATTAGAAGGGCTGAAAGAGGTATTCTCAGGAGAGAAGGACAAGCGTTCAAATAACATACCAGGGCCAGCTCTGCAGCAGTACCTTTCGCAGTACCTTTCACAGCACCTACCCCATCCCCTCCAGGCCCTGAGCTAGCAGGGAAAAAATTCCCCCCCCCCAACAGCTGAGGGCATCAAACCTTATCTAATGCATCCCTAGGATGCTAGGGAGCCTGCTCTGGCAGGGGGGTTGGACCCGATGATCTCTCGAGGTCCCTTCCAACCCCTACAATTCTGTGATATGCCCACCTTCACAAACCCCACACCAGCAGAGCCACAGACCAGACCCACTATTACTTGCTAGAACACCATCCCATCTATGCTACCTTCCCACATACATAACCATCATGTAGTGAGGCCTGTTCAAATTTGTAGTTCAGGAGTGGGTGGGGCTCATCCAGCCCAGCTGGGCCCAATTTCCTTGTTTTAAATTCTTGTAACGCAGAGAAAATTTTAAAAATTCTCTATATGTTTGGAAATAATTTGCCTTTTCTTTTATACCCAGTGTTTCTAAGAAAACAGTCTTAAATTCTAAGCAGGCCTTAGCCCTCCTAGTTGCATCCCTACAGGCCCTGGCAACATCCTTATATTCATCCCATGATCTCAGACCCTGTTTCCACAGTTTATAGGTCTTCTGCTTCCCTTTGAGTTTACTCATAAGCTCCCTGCTTATCCACGCAGGTCTTCTGCCTCTCTTTTCCAATTTCTTACTCAAAGGGATGCACCTATTCTGTGCTTGGAAGAAGTACTGTTTGAATGTTAGCCAGCTCTCGCAGGCTCCCATTCCTTCAAACAGAGCAGCCCATGGGATAGTCCCTATTTGATTTCAGAGAAATTACAAACAAAGGCATATAAATCCCTTCATCAGAAAAAGGGTAAAAACTGAAATGTGAATAGTTAGTATGTTAGTGCTTACATAAATTCATATAAAAGCTGTGCTCCATGTTAAAAAATACACTATAAAAACACATCTCCTGAGCCAAAGTCTTTAAACAATTATCAAGCAATCACCTTCCTGTAATAAAAATATAAGGAATTTGTTTCCAAATCAGGAGATGGGGAAGGGGGGGAAATCCCCCTCTTGCTCCTTGTGTCTTTGTTAGAGTTGCTAATGGGCAAAACCCCAGGAGACTACCTCCTGATAAGGTGGCAAGATACCTAATCTCAGAGTGGCAACATCCTGCCGAATCAACAAGAACTCCTTACTCTTTTACTTTTACTCAACATGACCCAGTGAGGAAGGAGACTGACCCACAACGCAGAGGAAGACCACGACCTTTAGGACCACAGGACCAGGACGACCCCCCCCACTAACAGCATGCGCAGCGGCAGGAGCTTATCAGGATGTGCTATGCATACCCGGAGCTACTGGACTATAAAAACAGGTACTTTGGCGGGGTGAAGTGCGTGCCTTTGGAGGGAGCAAGGGTCTCCCAGGCCGCCCAGCGCTGTTTTGCCTGCTTGGTAGCTTGCTCAAATAAATTCTCTTTGGAAACTTTGTAAATTTGTCATGACCGTTTATAACAATTTGGTGCCGTGACTCGGATACAGATCAATTTGGTCAGGGACCCGAGCTCGAGGGGGGCACCCCATCTTCGGATGGCCCTCGGGTGAGCGATTCCTCGTCCAAATCCTGTACATCCGAACCCTAAATTTGGACAAGCAGGCAAAAGAATCCGCGGTACCCCATAATTTTTGTGCACGAAGACCCGAATGAAGACTCAGGATTGAGTAAGTATTTGCGTGTTCCGTTCGGTCGGGGTGGGTTTCCTGAGGTGCAATTAACTGAGACGTCCACCGGACTTAGTGGTCCACCGGACGAAGCGAGTGTGGACCCTCTTGTAGTGCGGTTCCCATTGCCCGCGAGGGCGTGGGCCACGAACGAGGGGAGCGAGTGTGTGTGTGTGCGGGGGCACCTCGGAAGATGGGACAGAAGAAGAGCAAGCCTTCTGATCCCATGGGTGGTCCAAAGATAGGGCTACCCAATACACTGTCAGACAGTCCCTTAGGGTTAATGATTGCCCACTGGGGGGGACTGGCTGTCTAGGCAAGGAAAGAGTAAAGAAAAGATGGTACATTATTGTATGCAGGTGTGGAGTGGAAAACAAATAAGAGGGGACCACCTATATTGGCCCATTTTTGGTTCCTTTGAAGATTGGATTTGTCACGCTTTAAGAACAGGAACGGGTCCTGCCCGTTTTGTGAACAGTGAGGTTTGTGCCTCTTTGAGTTTTGTAACGTAAGCTGTGTAATTATGATGTGACCTCCTGAGAGTGAATAGGGGAAATTCGGATACTAAGGTCTGGCCCTCTCAGGATGTGTTGCCCCTGTAAAATCTGTATGTAAACTGCGTAATGATAGGATGGCTGCCCCTAAGTCAGTCAATACCTATAACAATGTCTCTTCGCTGGCCGAGGGGATAAATAAGTTATACAATCTTGGGATGCACTGAAATCGTCTCTCACCCAAGGGACAAGTATTGGGTGAAAAACTGCTGGTTCCACTGAATTATCTGGGCTGGCTGAATCAGTGCAAAAAGGCTGTGTGTATTCGAACATATATCAGTGTTGGAGGCAGGGCATCCCCCTTGCCGCTCCGGGAGATCCGGTCCACCACTGACTTGGCATCTCCCTGAACACCTTGAAAATCTTTGTGCAAAGCCTAAAGTAAATTATTCTGCAAACAATTGATCATAATATTCACTGCCCCAACCAGCAACAACAGCCTGTTTTAACGAGGGGGGAACTATTACAAGAAATTGTTACTTATGGCACTAAGATGGGATCTTTAGAGCAACGTTTAAATTTGCAGCTCTGGGTTTGCCAGGCATGGGGCTTGGGTTTTTTTTTCTTTTCCTTTCTTTAGAGAAGGATGCCCCCCCATCCCTCGACAAACCAGTCCTCAGCGAAACGATCTGTGGAGAAGGGCATTAGCACTAAGTTCACCTCGCCCAGCCCTAAATGGGCAATTCACAGATTATTCGCACATTGGGAAACTTGGTGGAGCGGCCAAATTAGTAGATTTATGAAATTTTCTGATACCACCAAAACACAGGAGGGAAAATCTTCTGTGCCTGCCAGTCAGTCCTTACTCAGACTCGAGGAAGAACCTGATGGATTTAAACTAGAAAATGTGGGGGGAATTTCAGGCCAATCCACTCGCGTAATATCCACCTTAAAATGGCCTGACCAGCACACTAACCCAGTGTGGTCCCAGGCACAGACCTATAAATTTCACAATTGGTATGGAAGCTCAAGTAAGTGTTATCAGCCAAAAAAAAAAAAATAAAAAAAAATTTGGACTGACTGCTACCCAGGAAAAAAAAAAAGTAATAGGAATAACTAGAATCCCTGAAAACAGACGAATTAGTACTGTATGTGTTTGGTCTTCAGGGGAAAACCGAATGTCTAAGATTAAGGTTGTAATTGAACCATACTGAAATAATATAGTAGAATTTGATGTCCTAGCAAAGTCTGGGAACTACCTAATGGAACAGTGTAGAACTTTGGAGCCCCGTTGTGTGAGGTTCCAGTACTTAAAGACTGTTAAGTCACCTCCTTCTAGAATAATGAGCATTAATCAATATCTTTTACCATCTGCTACTAAGGAGGGGATCACAGAGGTGATCAAAGATTTGGACACCTGTGGTACTGCAACCAGAACACCCTGACAGTGGCAGCGGTCCACAGGGAATCAAACAGTAACACAGTGCCACTCAGCCACTGGTGCTAACACTGCTGAACCAGTCGGTCAAACACAAGCTAAAGATGATAATTCCCCTTCGAGAGGAGGATCATCAATCTGTGTTCACTTGGGAGTGAGAGTACAATATACCTTCAACCAACTTCCCCAAGGATGCAAATACTCCTCTGCCATTGTCCATAGTGCACTGGCAAGAATACTGAAGAAAAATTATATCCTTAAAGATTAATTACACCAGATTTCTAACCAATTCACTTTTGAGCGTATGTATGTTTGTGCAGTTCTCCTCTTTTAATCACAGGACACACATGGTGGATCTACGCACTATCATTGTTCAGGGAATTAAGGAATCTGTTCCCAGAGGACAAAGCATTAATAAAGCCTTTAGGGAACACCAAAGGAAGATGAAACCCCCACTGAGTGGCTAGAAAGGCTGCGGAAGAATTTGCAGCTCTATTCGGGGTTAGACCCTGCCACTCCTGTAGGACAGGCCCTGTTGAAAACTCAGTTTGTGGCAAAATCATGGGTGGATATTAGGAGAAAATTAGAAAAGTTGGAAGACTGGCAGAAGAGAGGATTAGATGAATTATTGAGGGATGCTCAGAAGGTGTGTGTTTGCGAAGAGAGGAGACTCAAAAGAAACAGGCAAGGATTTTGGTGAAGGCAGTCCGAGAAGGACAAAAGGTGGCTCCAGCCTGTACAGGGGGAGCGGGTGTTTCAAGGCCTAGGGGAAACTCCCGAGATGCCAAAGCGATTTGAGACAAGTTGAGTGTTTTTATTGCCAGAGAAAAGGGCACATGAAAAAGCACTGCAAGAAACGCCTACAGGATGAGCAGATGCTTAAGGAGGATTAGGTGGAGTCAGGGACTCTTATTTGCTGGGAACCCATAGGAAAACAGAGCCTTTGATAAAGTTGAAATTGGGTCCCCAACACCAAGAAGTGGAGTTCCTTGTGGACTCCGGGGCTGAAAGATCCACAGTCCAAACAGTGCCCCGGGAATGCTCTCTTTCCCCGGAGAAATTGCAAGTAATAAGAAATACTGAAACCTGAAATAGAGACTGGGAGTTTTGGTTCTCTGGTCTTGCTTTTGTCTGTCTGTTTGTTTCAGTGAGAATAATAGTTTGCAACTCAAATTTTTATATAGGTCCTGCATCATGGCTGTAGTTGTAGAAAAAAAATCTAGTATATGGAATATACAGCCTTGAGCTTTTGAACAATATGTTGATGGTTCTTTGATTGTAAATGGCATTGAACCAGACAATGTGATCTATAAAATGATACAGGGTTTTGCTCAAATGCTAAAACTTTTCTCATGTGATTAACACACAAGGGAAAGGATTAGTCCATGAAAGACTCATCCTAAAAGTCCTCAAAGCATTACGAGGTCCCTCGAAAATAGCTCTAGTTCATATAAAAGGACACCAAAAGGGACTAAATCACACTGTAAGAGGGAACAATTTGGCCAATGCAGAGGCAAAACGAGCAGCACTGTTAATGATTAAAACTTTGGAGAAAGAACCTGAAGGACCAGACAGACAAAATTTTCACCACCCAAGAGATAGCCAAACTGAAACAAATTGGAGCAAAAAGAGAAAATAATAAATTGTTGCTGCCAGACGGCAGGGAAGTACTCCCCAAAGGAAGAGCATGGAAAATGTTAAACAAACTACACCTTAAAACTCACTGGGGAGTTCAAGCCTTAGTAGATTAATTTGAAACAAACTATGCCTGTGTGGGGATACACAGAGTTTAGCAAAAAGAATCTTGGAGGGATGCTTAACCTGTTACAAGGTGAATAAACAGCAACTCAGGGAAAGGGTACCAGGAGGGTGAGGGTTGACAAGGAGACCTTTTGAAAGAATACAGGTCGACTTTACCGAACTCCCAAAGGTAGGAAGGTATAAATACATTTTAGTTTTAGTAGATCATCTCACTCACTTTGTGGAAGCCTTCCCGGTAGCTCGTGCCACTGCACGAACAGTAGTAAAAATAATATTAGAAAATATTGTGCCAAGGTATGGAAACATAGCTGTAATTGATTCAGACGGGGGACCCCATTTTACCTCTAAAGCAATCAAGGAAGCCTTAGATCCTTTGGGGATGAAATGGGAATACCATACCCTGTGGCACCCACAAAGTTCAGGGAAGGTGGAAAGGATGAATAGAGAAATTAAACAACAATTGACCAAACTGATGATTGACACTAAAATGAGCTGGGTAAAATAATAAGGCCTTCTGATGGCCTTATTAAATCTGAGGACACAACCCTGGACAGATATAGGAATCTCCCCTTTTGAAATGTTGTATGGGATACCCTATGACCTGGAAATGCCAGCCGAGCACCCCAAAGTTGAAAGAGTGTTACAAGAATATATCATTGAATTAATGAAGTGAAGGCGAGAACTAATAAAGAAAGGATTGGTAATACAGAAACCACTCTTAGCTATAGCAATACACCGGGTCAAGACAAAGTGTTGATTAAGGCCTGGAAAGAATCCTCACTGATCCCTCGTAGGGAGGGACCCTTTCTTGTGTTGCTTACCACAGATACTGCAGTTCGAATGGCCGAATGAGGTTGGACTCACACTACCAGAATAAAAGGACCTGTTCAAGAATCTCGTTGGGAGGCAACAAGGAACCCTGACAACCTGAAAGTCACCTTCCATAGAAAGACTGATGGGTGAAATTATCACACAAAGGACTTAATGAATGGGACTACATTCTGCCCAATTCCTGGTTGTATATGTTACCCTTTTGTTTGTTTTAAGTGTAAAATGTGTAAGGACAATTGTTGGGTTCATTGTAGAGAAGGAAATTTTACCCCAGATATTTTTGAGGAGTGTTATTTGGCTGAAAGAAAATTAACAGAACTAATACACAGTAAAAACCGGACAAATTATCTGGAAGTGTAAAGAGTGGTGGAAAGTATACACAAAAGGTGTCAATCCAGAGCTTGGATGTGTACACTCTAATGAGTACAGGGAGGCCAATCTGGAAAACAGTTAAAGTGGTGTGCCAAAACCAAATTTAGCCCCAGAAATAAAGAATAAAAATTGGGAGGCATGTAACACTCGCAAAAGGAGAGAAGGGAGAACCCCTGAAGACTACGACTGCTGCCGAGAAGATGCAACACCTTGCTGCTCCAAGCAACGGAGTAGGCAAAGGAGGCAGAGACGTAAGGAAATTGTGGGGAACCAAAAACCTTCAATAAAGTTGCGAGAAGGCCCCCTAAATCTAGGTCCGGGATGGCACATAACACCTGAACCCAAACCTCCCAAACTAAAATACCCGAGAATAGCTACAACCACTCTGAAGTGGTCACCATTGACCCACCAATTCTCTTAAAAGGGGTAGTAATACTTTGAGTATACTGCCCCTTGACGATATTCAGATAACTACAAGGGGATCAAGCTTTAATTCCACTCTATGTCAGCTAGTCCTGAGGCCCCGATGCTGGGAATATATGGAATTTTATATGTGCCCTAGTTCAAATCCTGGAAAGGGGTACTGCAACTCCCCTAATCAATAGTGCTGCAGTTATTGGGATTATGAGACCATAGCCCCTAGTTGGATACCATGGGATGATATATAGATAAATACCTAAGGATCCAGTGGGGTCCATATGGGTGCATCCCACTGCGGGGGTGGAGAGGACATGGAAACTGTAAATATCTCCTTTTAGATGTTACCCAATCCATGGATAGAGGGTGGACAATTGGAAGAATGTGAAGAATAAGGTATTGGGGAACCTGGAACTGATAAAGGAGGCTTAACAAGGATGGTATAAATTGTGGGCCCTGGTTAACTACACTGTTGTCAACCATTGCTGAACCTTTAATGTTGTTGATGCTTACTCTAACCTTTGGGCCTTGCATTTTGAGCAGAGTGATTGGATTAGTAAAGAGTAAATTAGAGTCAGCCCATTTAATATTGTTTAAAAAAGCAATGCGAACACCTAGAGGATGATGAAACCAGTCAAGGAGAGACTCTAATTCTCTCTCTAGCCCGAGAGACTGTTACCTGGTTTGAAAAACAAAATGGTAAGAACTAAAAGGGGGGAATTGTATTAAAAATATAAGGAATTTGTTTCCAAACCAGCAGATGGGGAAGGGGGGGAAATCCCCCTCTTGCTCCTTGTGTCTTTGTTAGAGTTGCTAATGGGCAAAACCCCAGGAGACTACCTCCTGATAAGGTGGCAAGATACCTAATCTCAGAGTGGCGACATCCTGCCGAATCAACAAGAACTCCTTACTCTTTTACTTTTACTCAACATGACCCAGTGAGGAAGGAGACTGACCCACAACGCAGAGGAAGACCACGACCTTTAGGACCACAGGACCAGGACGACCCCCCCCCCCAGTAACAGCATGCGCAGCCGCAGGAGCTTATCAGGATGTGCTATGCGTACCCGGAGCTACTGGACTATAAAAACGGGAGCTTTGGCTGGGTGAAGTGTGCGCCTTTGGATTGAGCAAGGGTCTCCCAGCGCTGTTTTGCCTGCTTGGTAGCTTGCTCAAATAAATCCTCTTTGGAAACTTTGTAAATTTGTCACGACCATTTATAACACTTCCTTTATCAATATAGAAAAAAGGCAAGTATACAAGACTTAAATGACTTATTTAAATAAGTACGGAGCTTTCTTCTAGACAGTTTTAAAGAATTGAAAGCCATTACTGAAATAGTCAGCAAGAGAAACATTGCTGAAACATCACATTTGTCGCTGCATATACCAAAATAGATGAATATTTTTCACCTAACGTTTTGAAATACTGGAAAAGTCTACTAGGATCTGTGCTCTACTAAACCTTTCCGGGTGACTGTAGGGACACCCTGCATGCCTGATTTTTGGTGCTTTCTCCCTGACTAAACCCTATGTCCCACATACAAATCTTGTTGCCAAATGCACTGTTCCTGCAGGGTTAGGCCTTGGCAGACAGATTACAACAAGGGAGAGACCCCCATGTACCATAAGCACAACCGCCTCTTGCAGCAAGGTTCTCTTCACCTTGCGATGCTGCTATCCTGTCACTGTCACCTCTGACTGTACCTGTGATGTCAGCTTCCAAGTTTCACATATTATCAGTGCACTAGATAAAATATTTGAACTCTTCTGTAGAAGAAAGTAAGAAAACCAAGATGGCACTACATATCACATTCCTTTTACCCCCATTTAAAGAATACAGGTGAGATGACAGCACTTCTCCACTATGCTTTTCTTCTGGTACCAACAGCTTTTATGGGATAGGACGGCTAGAAGCACGAGCACCTGCTGCTCCCAGAAAAGGGGGGAAACACTCCAACCACCCCTTGCCCCACACTACTGTCCTCTGCATGGCAGCCCCTCACAATCCTGCCCTGCACCCCTACCACCTGTCCCCAGTCCCAGGCTAGCCTACAGTCCTCACATTCCAGCCTCCTGCCCACCTCATACCCCCAGGTCAAGTCAAGTCAAATCCAGTCCAGTCCAGTCACCACCCCTTCCGCCCACCAAGAACGATTTCAAGGGCACCTAGCCCAAGAAAATGCTTCTTCTTTTAAGTCACATGTCAGATTTTTTAAAAAAAAATATTTTATCGATTGATATATACATTCCCTCATTACCGAGGCGCAGGGAGGAAGAGCGGAGCAACGCCTGAGATGACCGGTGGGAGAAGCCCTGCCGGGCCCGGGCCCGGCCCCGCCCCCGCCCCTGCGTCATGATCTCACCGCGAAAAGGGGTGGAGCCCGCCGCCGCCATTTTGTAGAGAGAGTGGGGGTTCAGTAGCACAGTTTTGTTTCCTTAGGTCTTGGCTGAGGAGGTGTCGATATGTTTTCCGTCCATGTGGCTGCTGCACTCGCCCGCACCCTGCTGCGGCAGGGTGGCCTGGTGAGTGCCCTTTCTTTTCTCTGGGGCGAGGGGGGCTGGTCGCCACCATCTTGGAGGCCGCGGTGACATTGAGGGGTCGCAGTCTCTCCCTTTTGGAAGCCTGAGGTGGTGGGTGGGGGCTCACCTCAGTCTTGAATAACAGTGGAGCCCAATTCCCTGCTGAGTAGTGGGGGGTCCTTATCTGAGGGGTGAGGTGGTTCTGGGAGGCAGCATGTTATTCCTTGTGGGTGTGGATTGGCACTGCTGGAGTTCAGGTTAATGTCTGAGAGCTGCTAGATTTCAGTCGGATTTGAGTTGTGAGGCTTTGCCAAGTGTCACTTCCACCACGTTTGTGTCCCTAGTGTCCCTTTTGAAGGTGAACAAAGGAGAGGCCTTCCCAGGCTTTCAGGAATAGCATTAAAGCTGTATGGGACTGCAGTAGGAGCTTTGCTTAGGATGTAGGGTTATAATAATCTTTGAATGCATTTATTATTGCAGCTCTGATTTTGGTGTGGTTTTTTTCTATATTCATGTTTCAGAAATTTTGCTGTTAGATTTTTCTTAGAAAGGCCAATCCTTAGAAGACACAATCTTGTCTCTCCCTTGTGCAGAACCACGAAAGGTGCACCGATTTCTCTATGCCCCAAGCTTTTGATCTTCTGTGCAGAGGTGGCAAATGAGGGAGATGTTGCTTTGGGAGCTGCTGCAGTGCTGTGATGATGACATCAGTGCAATGCAGAAAAAAACAGCGAGTAATTTAGAGCAGTCGCTTTTACCATCTATCGTCTTAGTAATGCTGGACTTGATTCTGTAACTCACTTGCAAATTGAGTGCTGTGAAGCTCAACTCAAAACTGACAAACATTATGTATATAAGATTGTGACTAGAAATTTCAGAGTGTTATCTTTTAACTTTTTTTTAATAAATGAATGAAGAAATCTCACAGTTACTGAAACAATTACTTATTTTAGATTTCCAGAAACACCTTGGGTGCAGCTTTTGTTGCTACAAGAAGCATCCATGCCTCCAAAACATGCTTTCAGAAAACTGGTGAGTCTGAGAAAGGTCTTCATATAAGAGTATGGTTTCAGAACTTGCTCTATCAGTCAAAAAGAAATTTGAATATGGGGTGTTTGTCATTTGACAAAATGCTTGAGGGCATTTATGTACTGCCAGTATGTAACAGTGAACTGTCTGTTACACAGTCACATCCAGGAGATTTCACTTTGATAACTGTTCAAACTGTGCCCAAACCAGAGGAGCGATCATATGTCAGCTGGCTTACACAGATAACTTGTTTTGCAAGGGTTTGATTCTCCTGCAGAATTATATGAAAAAAATGCCTCAAATTCCAGTTTCCTGTCTTTTATGTAACAGTATGAAGGATGACTTTCCCAGGTCTGCTTGGTTTTGACCTTGTGTCCTTGAGTATAACCTTTTTGCTGCCAGCATCCTGGTATTTAGAGAAGGTGGCAGTGCCGGATAGCTGTATTTCTTGTAGTGGTTTATGATTTTTAAGTGGTTTAGGGTGACTAAAGGCATTATTGGGCAGTTTCACAGTGTTATAACTGTTTCCTAACTGAGGAAATAAAAAGTTGGAGGTACACTGCCACCAAGCACATTTGAGGAAGATGGAGGATACATTTCTATATTAAATAATTTGTTCCTTAGATATATTGAGTTTGTTAAAATATATCTGGACCTTGGATTGAAATTCAGATGACAAGGCATTTTGACGCCTCCAGTCTAAGTGAATGCTCTGCAAGCAGAGCTAGCATGTTTGTTCTTTCTGAGCTAAGTCTGATCTATTCGGTTGCTTTCTGGAGAGAGATAATTGATAATTCGACAGCTATCAGTGTTTCATTTGAAGCTGGCTCATGATGAGTTGAAGCTGCTTTTGTTGGATGTGAATACAGCAGCTATTTATCTTATGCATTGTATGTAAGGAAGAGTGTTGCTTGCTAGATCTTGTGGCATATCTGAGAAGGGGGTGCCTTGGCTTGTGAATTCAAGACAAGTTCATGGAATTCATATTGTGCCTTAATGTGCTAAATCTGGTTTGAAACACCTCTTTCCAGGTACTGCTGAAGTATCCTCTATTCTTGAGGAACGTATTTTGGGAGCTGGCACCTCTGCTGAACTTGAGGAGACTGGCCATGTGCTCTCAATTGGTGATGGTATTGCCCGTGTGTACGGCCTAAGAAATGTCCAGGCAGAAGAAATGGTTGAATTCTCCTCTGGACTGAAGGTAAGCTGTCAGCAATGATTGTCAGCAATGAAAAACAGAGACAGGAGTTCAGTTTTGGAACAGCTGCTGCTTCTTTTTTCTTTTTTCTATCCCTGCAGTGCTCCTTTTATTCTCCTCTTTTATAAAAACAACTCTGCCAGATATCTGGCTGACTGTGATTCATGGAATTCTTGCCACTGATGTTTATGTTCTCAAGCATTCTTTCCATTCCTGTGACTGTTTTCAGTCACATCCTACATACATACATCCCAGCGGCGTTCAGCTGTAAACACACATTCTTTCAAATATCAGAAGGCATTATTCTTGGAGTTAGAACACTCCCTTCAAATCCTAATAAGCAGGACAACTGGCTCCACTTGTTTGCACAGTAAGCTTTCACTAACGCAGTTTAGCCTAGAAATATAAAGGCATTTTAAGGAGAAACAGGCTATGCTTGGAGTTACCCATATGGACCCTTTACAGACTATTGCAACTCAAATATGTAATAAGTAGTTGAAAAAATACCGCCTAAAAAAATATTCTTTGAATTTCCAGTGTTTTGCTTTCAGTATTAGTATATGGTTCTTGGCCAAGATTTGAGATTTATCTGTCTACATCTAGGAAGTATTAAGAACAAATCTGTCATTGCATTTTGTTTTCTTTGGTTTCAGACTGGCTTTTCTGTATACTGTGGAATAATAGCCTCTCTGCTCCAGTACAGTGTGCAGTTTGACTTCTAAGAGAAGACTAGAGTTAAAAAGCTGACTTGAGAGTGCTGCAACATCTTTCCAGCTTTTTTAAATGAACTTACTAAGGTGGCAGTGCTTTTTCCCTTGTCCATTTCCTAGGCAAGAGAGAAATGTATTTGAGCTCTGCTTATTCTTTCTGCTCTTTAAAGAGATAAATGACTTAATGCTTGTGGTGGTTTGACCCTGGCTGGAGGCCAGATGCCCACCAAAGCTGCTCTCTCACTCTCCTTTTCAGCTGGACAGGGGAGAAAATAGATATTGAGAGGCTTAGGAGTGGAGATAAGGGCAGGGAGAGATCATTCCACAATCAGTGTCACGGGCAGAACAGACTCAACACAGAATAATGGAAAGAAAACTCTAATTTATTACACTACACTGCGCACACAGTGACACCAGAGTCAGGTAATGAGAAGCGTGACCAGATCTTAAAGCACCTTCACTCAGTTTTTCATGCACTCAGTCATTCTCACAGTCTCTCAGCCTCTGTTGCTCTACCTGTGTCTCTGTATGGCTCTGGGTCTGTGGGTCTCTCTCAGTCCATCTGTGTGTGTCTCTGTCAGTCTGTGACTGTCTCTGTCAGTCTCTCTCTCTCTCTCTCTCTCTCTCTCTCCTTGTTAAAGCAAAGAGCTCTCCCCCCTCTTCCCCCTTGGCACAGTGCACATGTTGGCACGGGTTTTCTCAGAATAATGTGATCTTGGTCCTAGGGTATGTCCTTGAATTTGGAGCCCGACAATGTTGGTGTTGTTGTATTTGGTAATGACAGACTGATCAAAGAAGGGGATATAGTGAAAAGGACCGGTGCCATTGTGGATGTTCCTGTTGGGGAAGATCTGCTAGGCCGTGTTGTAGATGCCCTGGGCAATCCAATTGATGGGAAGGTACGTGTAACTAGGTGTTTATTGCTTCTGCTTGTATCTATGTGGTACAGACTGCAACAGGTTGTTTCCTCTCTTTTAAGGGTCCTGTTACATCCGAGAGACGTAGAAGAGTTGGCTTAAAGGCCCCTGGGATCATTCCCAGAATCTCCGTGCGTGAGCCTATGCAGACTGGCATCAAGGCTGTGGACAGCTTGGTGCCAATTGGTCGTGGCCAGCGTGAGTTGATCATTGGTGACAGGCAGACTGGGTAAGTTAAATGCCCAAGCTAAAAATGCTTTGTTAAACACACAAGGACCATGTGCTCCCCTGAACACAGGGTAGATGTTGGGAGAGCTGTAGGCAGCTTAACTTACCAACCTCTGTGTTACGCAGGAAAACTTCAATTGCAATTGACACAATAATCAACCAGAAACGATTTAACGATGGAACAGATGAGAAAAAGAAGCTGTACTGTATCTATGTTGCAATTGGCCAGAAGAGATCTACTGTTGCTCAGCTGGTGAAGAGACTCACAGATGCAGGTACAAATTTCTGAAGATGGCTGAGACTGGCAACTAGTGACATTCTGTCATGGGAAAGATGTTTGCAAGTATTATACACTAGCTGCTATGAACTTGCTCTTGAAACTTCTTGAGTTAGTTCAACTAATGGATGTGTCAAATTATTACGGTGTTCTTTTCCGTAACAATGCTGTCTGGGCTTGCTTTAGTAGCTAGTACTTCACAAGCATGCTGTATTTGCTGATTATGGGTATGATGAGGTAATATACTCACAGTGGTGTGTGTCTCAAATTATTTCTAGATGCCATGAAGTACACTATTGTGGTGTCTGCCACAGCATCTGATGCAGCACCCCTTCAGTATCTGGCTCCCTATTCCGGCTGCTCCATGGGAGAATATTTCAGAGACAATGGAAAACATGCGTTAATCATCTATGACGACTTATCCAAACAGGTCAGGAAACATTGTTTATAGGTCTCATAGTCTAGTATTGGTGTTTGTAGTGGTAAGATCACCACTCATTCAAAATTTTAAATGAGCTACTGAAATCCGAAAGCTTTCTTTATGCCGTGCAGGCTGTTGCGTATCGGCAGATGTCTCTGCTGCTGCGTCGTCCACCTGGTCGTGAAGCCTACCCTGGTGATGTGTTCTACTTGCACTCTCGTCTGCTGGAGAGAGCAGCCAAGATGAATGATTCCTTTGGAGGTGGCTCTCTGACTGCCTTGCCTGTCATTGAAACTCAAGCTGGTGATGTGTCTGCATATATTCCAACCAATGTCATCTCCATCACTGATGGACAGGTAGGGCATCTTCACACGCCAGTACTTCTATGTAACTTACTGGCAGGTCTCTGAGGAGGCTTCCAAGCTTCTGGCTGAGATAATAGAACAATTTTCTCCTACAGATCTTCTTGGAAACTGAGTTGTTCTACAAAGGTATCCGTCCAGCCATCAATGTTGGTCTGTCTGTGTCCCGTGTAGGTTCTGCAGCTCAGACCAGGGCTATGAAGCAGGTGAGCGTGAAACTGCCGCTCCTCTCACTAGAGATGAGCAGTGTGTAGGCTTTCCAACCCATTTCACACTCAGGAAATAAAACTTTGGAGTCCTTAGTGTTATGAAATTTAAAAAGAACAAACTTTAAAGATATCTTTATTTTCAATGCCTGTTGAAAGGTGGGGGAGAAAGGAAACAGTATCTGCATAAAGTCATAGTACTGTTAAATTTCAGTATGCTGAGTACTGATCTAACTAGAGATAAAAAATGTTCTCTTAACCCCATGTTGGTTTTAATCTGCATATGGAATTAGGTTTAATATCAGCTGTGCCCAGTTTAGGGAGGAATAGCATGCTTATGTTAAAAGGCCAAGCAGACAGCAGGATTTTTAGAAATGCATATTGTCATCTGTCAAAATCTTGAGATTCACTTGACCAATATGCAAGGCAAAGCTGACTTGTGACTACTGTCAGCTGAAGATAACCGGCAAACTACTGGACTTGTTTAAAAACTGGTCAAACACAGTTTGACCTGTGTCTTGTGTGGTAGGTGGCAGGTACTATGAAGCTGGAATTGGCTCAGTATCGTGAAGTAGCTGCCTTTGCTCAGTTTGGGTCTGATCTGGATGCTGCCACACAACAGCTGTTGAACCGTGGTGTACGTCTGACAGAGCTCCTCAAACAAGGGCAGTATGGTAAGTGTCTTGGGTGCATCAACTCTGCATTTCCCATTAATCTCATGCTAATGAGGTTGGTCTTTGTGGCAGTATTTACCATGTCTGTCCTGTGGACTTGAACCATGTATATGTGCAGTTGATCTTCAAAGGAGGACTCTGTAGTCCTGATGTGTCCTGAAAGAATGAGTGCTTTCTTTCCTGCAGTTCCCATGGCTATTGAGGAGCAGGTTGCAGTCATCTATGCTGGTGTAAGAGGTCACTTGGACAAGCTGGAGCCCAGCAAAATCACTAAATTTGAGAGTGCTTTCCTCACTCACGTACTGAGCCAGCACCAGGCCCTCCTCTCCACAATCAGGTATAAAGATTTATCTTAATTCATCCCAGTCAGTAACTTGACAGCTGGAGTGCATATAATGGTCACTGAACTGTTAATTTAGTGTATCCTAGAACATCAGGCCTCATGCTGCCTCTACCAGAACTGGAGGCTAAATCAGCCTTCCTGCCGTTCTTGCACTGCTGTCCTCCAGTTTTTACTTGGTGTTGTAGTTTTACCCCAGCTGGCAGCTAACCACCGCACAGCCGCTTGCTCACTTGCCCCAGCAGGATGGGGGAGAGAATCTGAAGAGTGAAAGTAAGAAAATTCATGAGTTGAGATAAAGACAGTTTAATTAGTAAAGCAAAAGCTGTGTGTGAAAGCAAAGTGAAATAAGGAATTCATCCACTACTTCCCATCAATGGGCAGGTATTCAGCCATCTCTAGGAAAGCAGAGCTCCATCAGGAGTAACGGTCACTTAGGAAGACAAACATCATCACTCCAAATGCTGCTGTGTGCCCCCTGCCCCAGTCCTTCCTCTTCCCCAAACCCCTTATAAGCTGAGCATGACAACATATGGTATGGAATGTCAGTTTGTCCACCCCCAACCATACTGCTTCTGGGGTGAGTAGCAGAAAAGGCCTTGAGTCTGTGTAAGCACTGCTCAACAATAATAAAAACATTTCTATATAACAAAAATATCTCTAGATTATCAACACTGTTTCCAGCAAATAACCCCATGCTAGCTACTATGAAGAAAATTAACTCTCAGCTGAAACCTTAGGAAATCCAGAACACTTAGGAAAGCCAGCTGATGCTTAAAACACATCTCATCTAATCTGATATTAAAATAACTTAATCTGGTCAGTTCCCCTATTTTTGACATTTTAAAGCTGTTACAGTACTGTGGATTAAGTGCTACTCACTGCCTTCCCTGCTGTCGAGTGTACTGTTGGGGACTGAGTATTTCCGTAGTCCTGTAAACTGGTTTTAGCTTGTGTTATGAGTCAAATCATGTGCCCCCATCTTTAGAACATCACTCCATAGAAGCGGTAGACCCTTGTTGAACTGCATACAACTGTTTTGAAAGTATTTGTTGATAAACCTTAGCTCTTAAACAGGACTAACTTATTGAGAAAGGGATGTTATGTTAATTTCAGTGGTATAGTTTCATGCTTCAAACAGAAATGTGTTCATTTATTAATAATGATTCATACTAATTTTGTCAGAAAACATAAATTCATTGTAAAATTTTTCTTGGCCTTAGTCAGGGAGTGACTAATATGTCTACTCCTGCATCAGAAGTTTAACTAAACTCTTTCAACAGGACTGAAGGGAAGATCTCCGACCAGACAGAAGCTAAGTTGAAGGAAATAGTCACAACTTTCCTGACTACCTTTGAGGCATAAACTCTTAACTATTCAAACAGACCAGGCTGTTTTGACCTTGTGCTCCAGCTCCATCAAAAGTACGTGCAACTTGAATATTCAAATCTCAATGAGAATAAAAGTTTCCATGTTAAAAAAAAAAAAAAGGGCTTGTTTGTTCTGTTCAAATTGATTGTTACTTGAGCAATACAAGCCTTTAAAACCAGAGTTAAACTCCCCTAGGCACATGCTTGCTGAAGGAACTCTGAAAAATCAGGGGGCGTATTAACTCTTATGTGGATAAACTCCCAGTCTGAGGATGAGTAGGGGTAGCAGTTGGAGCCTGTGGCAAAGGCTGCAGTTTGCACTGTAACAGAGCTGAGGGTGGTAGCTCCGGCTGATTTTATCCTTCCCACTAGGCAGCTGATCTGGGAGAAGGGTTTACAGCTGGGGAAGCAGTTTACGTTGTCTGGTCGTGGGTGGTAACTAACTGGACCTTGCAGTGTTCTTCTACTATTAGTTTTGGACTGTTGGAGGATCTCTTAGAATTGCTGTGTGACCCATTCTGGTGCCTAGCTTTCAGAAGATGGGTGTCTTTCAGAACTGACTGTCCTTGCGTCTCAGGACAGCATGTTTAGCTGTTACAGTACTAACTGCTAGAGGTTTAAATGCCACCATCCTCTGTAGTTGACTCCAGTTCTGTTAATAAACAGCCTACAGTTGTTAACTGTTTATGGGGAGGTTATATACCACAGCATGTTTCATTTCCTGACTTGTTCTGCATGCTTATGTGAGTTTAAAAGATCCGAATGGTAGAACTTTCTGCATTTGTTGTGACACAGAAGCGAGTACCTGCATGCTAATTCAGTTGTAAAGTCGCTCCAATTAATGTGGTGTTACTCAGATTTACCTGGTAGACTGGAGCTCATTCCTTAGTCCTAGGTGAGCCTCTGATCAGGACTTTTGTTGGGGTTGTTTGTCCCCACTTCCTTCACAGGAGCATCCTGACTCTGAGCTCAAACTTGCAGAAGAAAGCACTTAATCTCTAAACCTGTCAGACAGTTCAGGCTAACCGGCTTCTCCCTTAATGGTGTGAGTGCTCTGAGAGTGTGAACTCTTGCTTCTGCAGTACAGGAAACAATAAACTTATTTTTAGCTGAGAAGTATCAGGCATCTTTATGGGGAGATTTTGCATGTGAGAACAGTGCTGTACACCTGGAGGAGGGCTTTCTCTGGAGTTCCTTCTATCATTTGCAGCTGCCTTCTAGCATTGGTGTCTGGGAAGATTCAAAGGTGTGGGGATGCTGTGGTAGAGCTGCTCACTACTCTGGCTGCCTGACATGATGAGAGGGCCGGAGTATCTCTGCTATGAAGATAGGTTAAGAGAGTTGGGGTTAGTTGTGGTTTTCATGGCAAGGATCTAGTAGAGCAGGTGGGGCTGCAGAAGGGGCTTTTCCAGAAGCTGCTAGAAGCTTCTAGGTCCAACAGAGTAAATATCAGCTGGGCTCAAAGCAGGACCTGCCACTGACCAAGGCCAAGGCATTTAGTGACAGTTGTAGTGCCTCAGTGAAATCATATTGTCGTAGTTTTGCATGGCTGGGGTCTGGTGGAGAATGAGGGGCTGCGGGGTGGCTTCTGTAAGAAGCAGCTAGAAGCTCTCTGCAGTCCTGACAGAGTACACACCAGCCGAATCAAGGCCAGAGTCATTGACCAAGGCCGAGTCAATCAACGATGGTCGTAGTGCCTTTGTGAACCGCATTTTAAGAACAAAAAAATTGCTAGCAACCACTTTATGCCACCAGAGAAGGGAGTGAGAGGATGGAAGAAACTGCAGACACCAAGGTCAGTGAAGGGGGAGGGTGGGGAGAGGAGGTGCCCCAGGTGCTGGAGAGAAAGATGCCCCTGCAGCCTGTAGGAAGCCCGTGGTGGAGCGGGTGTCCCCTGCAGCCTATGGAAAAGTACGAGACCCCACCTGCAGCCCCTGGAGAGGCCCCATGTTGGAGCAGGTGGAGACATAGAGGAGATGCTGTGACCCACATTGGAGCAAGCCCCTGCCAGCGCTTGCATCCTGTGGAGAGAGACAGAGACACAGAGATAAGCGAGAGAGAGATCCGTGCCGGAGCAGGTCTTAAGATCTGGTTGCACTTCTCATTATCCCACTCTGGTTCCACTGTGTGTGCAGTGTAGTGTAATAAATGATGGAGAGCAGAGATTTCACCTCTAGCCCGTGGAGGGCCCCAATCTGGGGCATGTGGGGACATGGAAGATACTGTGACCTGCATTCAAGCAAGCTCCTGGCAGGACCTGCAGCCCAGGAAGAGAGGGGCCCATATTGGAGCATGTTTGCTACAGGGACTTGTAACTCCATGGGGGATGGGGCTGCAGCATTCTGGGCCTGAGGGACTGCACCCTATGGAAGACAACCATGCTGGGACAAAAGAGAGCATACCCCCTTTGGTAAATGAGAATGGAGAATTGGCTGCAACAGATGTGGAGAAGGCTGAGGCACTGTATGAGTTCTTTGCCTCGGTCTTCTCTGGCAGCCAGGATTCTCATAATTCTCAAGTCCCTGAACCTCTAGTTGGGAACTGAGGGAGTAAATCCCTGCCCTCACTGTAAGGGCAGAGCAAGTCTGAGACTGCCTCATGAGACTGACTGTCTACAAGTCTATGGGGCCAGACAACATGCATCCCAGGGTCCTGAAGGAGCTGGCTGATGTGGTTGCTGAGCTGTTCTCCATCATATTTGAAAAGTTGTGGCTGTTGGGCAAGGTCCCTGGGGACTGGAAAAAAAGTCACATCACTCCCATTTATAAGAAGGGAAGCAAGGAAGACCCAGGGAATTACAGGCCGGTGAGCCTCACTTCTGTGCCTGGGAAGATCATGGAACAGATCCTCCTGGATGACATGTTGGAGCACACGAGGGATGAGTGCGTGATCCAGGACAGCCAGCACGGCTTCACCAAGGGAAGGTCATGCCTTACCAATCTGGTGACCTTCTATGATGGAGTGACAGAATCGGTAGATAAGGGAAGGCAGCCAATGTCATCTACCTGGACTTGTGCAAGGCCTTTGACACAGTCCCCCACCACATCCTTATCTCTAAACTGGAGAGATGTGGATTTGATGGGTGGACCATCCAGTGGATAAGAAACTGGTTGAAAGAATGTAGACAAAGGGTGGTGGTCAATGGGTCTATGTCCAGGTGGAGGCCGGTGATAAGCGGTGTCCCCCAGGGGTCTGTCTTGGACCGATGCTCTTTAACATCTTTATCAATGACATCGATGATGGAATTGAGTGCACCCTCAGAAAGTTTGCAGATGACACCAAGCTGAGTGGTGTGGTTGACACAACAGAAGGAAAGGAAGCCATCCAGAGGGATCTTGACAGACTGGAAAGGTGGGCCCTGGTGAACCTAATGAGGCTCTACACTGTGAAGTGTCAGGTGTTGCACTTGGGCTGGAGGAATCCCAGGCATAGATACAGACTGGGAGAAGAGCTCCTTGAGAGTAGCCCTGCTGAGAAGGACTTGGGTGTCATGGTGGATGAGAAACTTAACATGAGCCAGCAGTGTGCTCTTGCTGCTCGGAAGGGCAATGATATCCTGGGCTCCATCAGAAGAGGGGTGGCCAGCAGGGACAGGGAGGTGATTGTCCCTCTCTACTCTGCCCTCGTGAGGCCCCATCTGGAGTTCTGTGTCCAGAGCTTGGGGCCCCAATACTAGCTCTTCTCCGAAGACATAGGCCCTGACAATATCCTCGTGTTCCCATGAGACAGGGAAAGTTACTCATGCTGACAAGATCTTAATAATCACATTCTCAAAACACAGCGGCCTTGATGACAGGGGTACAGACTACCCTAAACCAAAAAGAAGTTATGGGAACATACTTGGGAGTAACGGAACATGTTAAGAACCAGCCATAATAAGATGGTCAAAACAGCAGGTGTGTGGATGATTTTAGGCATCAAAGGTAAAGTAATGATATTTAGCCGTAAGATATGTTTATCAGAACTCATTATATTCACTAACCAATCAGTGGGGTGTAAACAGTGTATGCAACCAATTAGCAGTTTTTTAGCTTGCCACGTTTGCATGAACAAATGTATAGAATCTGTGTGATTTCACCCAATAAATGGCTTCACCTAAATTTCATGTCGAGTTGTGTGTTGCCCATCGCCGATCTCCGCAAATGGTCACCCCAATGTGATCCCGAGACCGAGGCTGACGTGGTCCTGAAACCGCAACCGAAGAAGTCTGCGAAACTCTGGAGAAGACCTGTGGAGAGCCTGGTTCAGTGCTGGCTATCAGAGAACGGACACAGCAGCCTGGATCTGCTTGAGATGGCGTAAGTAGGGTAAGTGTTAGCTCTAGGTCAGCTTGACCCAGTAGCTAGCTGTAACTGGATATTGCTGGCACTTGAACACCTGCAGGATGAGATAAAAGGATGTTTAAACTTCAGGAATGTGGAAACAAAGAACAAAGAGGGGACGGGCCGACATTTATCTGCTTGACCAATAATGAGCTTGACTTTTGCAATATGCATGAGCTAATTAAGCAGTGTATTTAACCAAGGCTTGCTTGAATAAAGATGGGACTTGCTGATGAACCATATGGTGGTCGGAGTCTCCCTTCTCCAACAAATGGTGACCCCGACGTGATGCCGATAACCGACCTCGCACAGGGCCCCCCGAAAGAGGGCGATTCTGGACCTGATAGCAGGCGACTACGACCACGGTTGGAGAAGTAGGAGTTGGGTCCTGTTTGCAGCCAGGATGGCGCCCAGAGCAATTGAAATAGAGGAGTGCGCCCCCAAAGATCACATCAGTGATTTTGGGCCCTACGTGCCACCGAAGCCTGGAAAAGCTGCAACAGCGCGGACGTCTGCAAATGGATAGGCAAGTGGCATATGATTTATTTACAAATACTTTATGAAAAAGGGATGTTAAGGGTATAGATTTAAAGAAGGAATTACTGGGGCTGTTAGCTTATGGGTATGACAAGGGTTGTTTTCAGAACCCGCATATGGTTCAAGCGACGTATGGTTTACTTAAATGCTTTTTAGAAAAGTGAAAAGTTCAGGTAATTAATGCTCTAGTGCAACATGAGGCTGAACAAAAAGCAGCCGCTGTAGCAGCTGAACGGCTGGGGTCATCAGCTGGAAACCCGGCTGTTTCTCAGCGCGGCAGCAGCAATTCGGATGAAGACTGTCCTTTGCTTCCCTCGGTGCGCAGTGTGGTTTGGTGAAGAAGCCGTTGTGGTGAGACACGGAAAGGCAAAATTTTGCGGTTGGACGCAGTGTTGCTGAAAAGCATTGATTTACCTACTTAGGAAACTATAGGAATTTAAATCCTTGACAAACCCTCAGTTGGGGTGAAAGAAGCTAAGTTGTTAACAACCCTCAGGAAATTAAGTAAAGGAACTTTAACTGAATGGAGGTGAAACCATTGCTGCCGCTTCAGCCTTTGCAGCTTTAACACCGATTACGGGTTCTACAGAACTGATTTAAAAAGAAAAACAAAAATCTGCTACGGAGAATGTGTTTTTGTTTCTGGGTGCTCTTTCACCCATCCCAGTTACTAGGCTAAGTAAAAATGCCGTGTTATCAGAGCAAAGTTATAAATCTGTTGGAACTGAAGGGGAGCGAGTAGTGCACGTAAATCTACCACCACGGTCTGCACTCCCTCCACTATGATGCCTTTGGAAAGAAAAAAACGTGAAAACAAATGTACAACCGACTGCCTTTAATATCTATCTGCCTCTGACTTTTACTGAGCCTAAAACACCCCATGGCGCAGTTGAAAATGTTAACCAGCATCAACAACTTAGACCTGTCCTTGAAAAGCTGGAAAACATAAAGCAGAACAGACAAAAACATGCCCTGTTGTAAAAGGGTTTGAGCCCTCACCCGAAAACTACAGAGACGGAGAATCACCGATTCAGGCACAGAACAGTGTTGCCCCCATGGACAAGGAACCTATGAGCACAGACAAGAAACCTAAGAACAGAGAATCCTATGGAGATGGACAAGTATCAGCTTCAACAACCATCGAATCAGGGACATTCATCAATATATCGCTGTCTCCTGACACCTGAGAGACTCTGCACAGACTGCTCGGAGGAGCCTGGACACGTAAGGTGGCATCAGAACGGGAAAAACAGCTAAATCAGGGTATTTCGATTCCTACTCAATCGCGGAAATCACCAGGGAAAGGTTTATGTGGGAAAAAGCGGGTGGCAGAGAGAGTTAGTAGTGGGCCAGTGGGAGGTGGAAGGAACACGGTCCTAGCACTCACACGGGGCTCAGTCATGGTGAACAACGGGGTCACGCTGTGGTTTATGGCGGGGGGAGAACAGCACTGTGGGCAGTGGCTGAGAACCACCCTCCCCCCCACCATGACAACTCGTGTCTTGCAATGTCGTTTGTCTGATTAATTGGTTTGCAGCATTCGTTTGTTCGTATGTGCTATAGGTTCAGGGCTGTGTTTGTCCACTGAGAGCAAGGCTGGTTACTTAGCAAAAATGATTTTTTGATAGCGAGCATTGAAAAAGGGCAGCTTACTTTAAAAGTTAACCTGGAAAACAATGATCAGTAGCTGCTTTCTTGAAAAAAAAATTGGCCACTTACATGATTTAATATGGGAGCAACTGACTAAGGGTCATATGAAGCCTTCCACAAGTTTGTTGAACAAGCAAAAAATTTTCAAAGATTGGGTTTTTTCTTTTCAAAAGTTGTCACTGGGTACACTCCCACAAGACAGAAAAAATTCAACAACTATGTGCCAGGCTTATGTAGCCTGGGCGTTTGCTCCCGTACGAAAAACACATCCTGATCTAATCTTTTATCATTATATGGTTACTATATTGATTGTGGGAAAAAACTTGGACGTTGAAAGTTTGATTCATGAGTTAACAGTGCATTTGAAAAGCAAGGGGTTACAGATTACTCCATAGAAATATTCAAAATAAGCCAGTGTGAAAATATTCGGACTGACAAATTGATAAAAGTACTGTAACGCCTCAGAGAATTGCAATCAAAACTAGGATTGGCATGTTTAATGATGTTCAGAAATTGCTTAAAAATGTTAACTGAATTAAATCATTGTATGGTATTATGCATCAGTACTCTGTTACCCAGATTCACAGCCACACTGAGCTAACTGACTACCTCTAGGTCTAGCAGGGAGAAATCAGAGAGCAGATAGGCTGGTTGCACCGGCCGGGGCTGCTCCCTCAGCAGACAGCTTTGCACAAGCTCAGAAGTTGCATGAAATTTTGTTTACCAATCTGCTAAAGTGCTTTAACGACAATACCACTTGTTGGTTGCTGAGGCTAAAGGGCTTGTACAGTGCAAAGCCATGACAGAACATATGAATCAAACTCTCAAGCGTTTGCTTCACAAACAATAAGGGGGAGAGAAGGCTATCTCTCCAGGTGATTGATTAAACGAGGCTCTGTATGTTTTGAACGGAAAAGTTCATGTTAGATGTTAGTGAAATGAAGTTACAGGTGCTAACTTGGAGAAGGAGATCTGCCTATGTCATTACAGATATGGGAACCAAGCAGATAAAGCTGTGGATCCAGAAGAAATCAAGCTTGCATGAACCAGGACGCGATCCTGATCACAGTAAGTGAAGTCAAGTGTTCCAAGTGCAGCCACAATGGAGTATGAGTTTTGCTGCGGGACATTTTGAATACTCTTTTAAATATGAGTGTGTTAGTAGTAAATAAAAATTAGAGAAACAGTGATTTCTGCACAGCCTAAGGTCACAGGCTGCAATCGGTGCCTGCACGGAAACGTGAAGCTGAAGTTATCTGCACTTCTGACACTCTTGATTGGCAAAGCAAACAGATACAACAGCAAAGGTATCAAGGCACTTAGCTACAGATGTGGATTGTGTGAAACACGCAGCAGCTGATTTGTGCTGCTAGCTCACAGACATAATTGTGAAAATTTTAGAAGGTATGTGCTGCAGGAATCTGGCTGACCACTCTCAGTCAATTCATGTGAGCATTCAGAAATTAAGAAATCGAACAGAAAAGATATAACAACAACAAATTGGTTTCATGAGTGGGAAATTTCAGGGTGGATATTGTCAGTGGTCAAATTTGGATTATTGCATTTGGCAATTCGGTACTTGTCTTAAACTTACTGCCGTGCTTGTTGAGCTTTCTGCAAAGGGCCCTTGCAGAGACCTCTAAAAGCAATTTTGTGGCGCAGATACAAAAAGGGAAAAATTTGTCAAGGAGGACAGCAGGCCTGCTAGCAGCCTGGCTCTCCTCACAAAAACACAGACTCTGACAGTATCCTTGAAATTCCCATGAAACAACAAAATGACTCATGCTGAGAAGTTTTGGTAATCACTTTTTCAAAACATAGCAGCCTTGAAAACAGGTGTACAGACTCCCTTAAATCAAGGAGTTGTGAGAAGGTATTTGGAAGTAAGTGAACATGTCATCAACCAGCCATAATGAGATGGCCAAAGCACAGCAGGTGTGCAGATAACTTTTAGACATTAAAGATAAACTGACAATGTTTGGCTATAAGGTATGCTTATCAAAACTCATTATAATTACTAATTAATCACTTTGGTGTGAACAGTATGTGTAACCAATTAGAAGTTTTTAGATTGCCACATTTTATAGTATGGCTTTTCGTTTACGGGATGGATGGGCTGGTTACCTTCCTGTATCACCTCAGGAACCGCAGGAGTTGGAGCTTCTGGGTTCAGTAAGGGCTGATACATGCTTGTATTTTAACCATACAAGTAGGAACCAAAGCTCGCCCACCAATGTAAATTCTAGCATGGCTGTTTATCGCAACGCTACTAGCTGGTGCAATTATACTTCGCCTAACATTTCAATATCTACTAACCATCCCTTACAGCTACCGCCTGGTAATTTTCTGATATGCGGAGACCGTGCCTGGCCAGGTATCTCGTCACGTCTAAGAGGGGGGCCATGCACGCTTGGCCGCTTATCTCTGCTTACGCCTAACACCTCTATGATATTTAACATGAGCCATCACCATCACCGAACCAGGAGGCAGACACACACTTTTAACAAAGAATGCAACGATCAGGTGAGATCATATTTGCATCTCTTCTCGCTCCAGGAGTGTCAGCAGCAACTGCACACAATCACCTAAACAAGTTGGGGTGTTGGCTAGCAAAACAAACAAATGCTACTTCCCTTGCACTTTCCAGTCTTTTGCTTGATGTTGATTCTGTCCGCCATGCTACGCTGCAAAATAGAGCTACAATTGATTTTCTTTTGCTTGCCCAATGCCATTGGTGTGAAGAGTTTGAAGGTATGTGTTGTATGAACCTCTCTGATCATTCGCGATCCATACACTCCCAAATTGATGAATTACGAAAACTAACTGATAACTTACAAATGGACTCTGGTTTAGGACTAGACGGATGGTTGCGATCACTGGGACTGGGACCCTGGCTGCTGTCTGTTGTAAAAGCAGCCATGATGATAGGAATAGTATTACTAACTCTTACCCTACTCTTACCATGTCTCCTTATGTGTCTACAAAACATGATGCAAAAAATGGTATCGGCAGCCTTCAATCAGACATTGTTAGCCCAAAACAAAAACGGGGGAAATGTGGAGAGCCTGGTTCAGTGCTGGCTATCAGAGAAGGGACACAGCAGCCTGGATCTGCTTGAGATGGTGTAAGTAGGGTAAGTGTTAGCTCTAGGTCAGCTTGACCCAGTAGCTATCTGTAACTGGATATTGCTGGTGCTTGGACACCTGCAGGATGCAATAAAAGGATGTTTAAACTTCAGGAATGTGGAAACAGAACAAAGAGGGGATGGGCCGACATTTATCTGCTTGACCAATAATGAGCTTGACTTTTGCAATATGCATGAGCTTATTAAGCAGTGTATTTAACCAAGGCTTGCTTGAATAAAGATGGGACTTGCTGATGAACCATATGGTGGTCGGAGTCTCCCTTCTCCAACAAAGACCAGCTGGAAAAAATCACTGCAGCAACCAGACAGCGCTCAAGGATGACAGAGAGAAGAGAAAACGATACTCTGCAGCCATACACCTGAGAATGTGAGCAGCTGTTACAGCTATGGAGGAAAGGGCTATAGTCAGGATTTTAGTAAAGATCCTTTCAAAGAGAGGCATAAAATACGATGAGCTGACACTGAAGTGTCTGCTGCGGTGGTGTCATGATCATGGAGTTTTAGTCAAACTGCACTTAGTGCTCAGCGTAAACACTTGGCAAAGGGTGGGAGATAAATTATGGGATGCAGTCAGTAGGGGAGACAAGAAGGTAAAGAGACTTGCTACTACTTGGAGACTTGTGATTTCTACTCTGGAGGACATAAAAAGCAGACAGCTGCCTCAGGAGCTGTTAAAGCTCTTGCGTCAATGGCGTACCGTGCTGTTAAAGTGTTTGAGCCTGTAGTCCCAGGACCGCCCACACCCCACACCCCCCCTTTCCCCGAAGACTACGAATAGGAAGAAACCCCAGCTAAAGCACCGGTTAGTGTTGTCCCTATGGCACCTCCAGAACCTATGGACATAGACAAAAGTCCTACAGAGACGGTCCAGCATCTGCTTTGCCCAGCATCGGATCAGGAACTCACTTTGCCTCTACACCCACCACTCCCACCTCCCGGTGAACTCAACCATAAATCACTGTCTCCTGATGACCCAGAGACTCTGCAGAGAGTGGTCGATGGAGCCGGGGCACATAAGGTGGCGTCAGAACGGGAAAAATGGTTAAATCAGGGTATTTTGATTCGAACTGAAGGGAACCCTAGTCCTGCTCAATTGCAGAAATTACTGGGCAAAAATTTACGTGGGAACAAGCAGGTGGTGGAGAGAGTTGATAGTGGGCCGGGGTGTGGGGGGGAAGGGAGCATGGAGATGGTGCGGCGCCCGGTCCTACGGCTCCCCCGGGTCCTAGCGCTCGCCCAGGGCTCAGACCCAGTGGCCGGCAGGGTCACATTGTGCTTGGCGGTGGGGGCGGGGGAAAAGCAGCGCCGCGAGAAGTGGCCGAGACCCGCGAGGCGTGGCGCGGTGCCAGGTGCCTTGGCAGAAGTGACGGGGAAGTGAGAGAATCGCCCTCCCCTCCCATCCCCACTCCCCATCCATACGGAGTGGATGTGGCAACTTGCGTATTGCAAAGTCGTTTGTCTGACGGGTCGATTTGCAGCGTTTGTTCATATGTGCTGCGGGTTCAGAGATGCATTTATCCACTGAGAGCAAGGCTGGTTACTAAGCAAAAGGATTTTTGATAGCGACTATTGAAAGTGGACAGCTTATTTTAAAATTAACCTGGAAAATAGAAAACCCCCGTTTGGGTTGATCAATGTCTGCTTACTCAAGAAAAAATAAATTGCCCACCTACAAGATTTAATACGGGAGCAACTGACTAAGGGTCATATCAAACCTTCCACAAGTCTGTGGAACATGCCAAAATTTTTTAAAGATTGGGGTTTTTTTTCACTATGCCTTTACATTCTGATGATTAGGAAAAATTTGCTTTTTTAGTCCCTACTATAAACAAAAATGAACCCATGAGAAAGGTATCACTGGGTGTGCTCCCATAAGGCATGAAAAATTCACCAACTATGTGTCAGGCTTATGTAGCCGGGGCACTTGCTCCAGTATGAAAAATGCATCCTGATCTAATCTTTTATCATTACATGGTTGATATATTGATTGCAGGAAAAAAAACCAAAACCAAACAAAAAACAAACTTGGACATTGAAAGTTTGTTTGATTCATGACTTAACAGTGCATTTGAAAAGCAAGGGATTACAGATTACTCCACAGAAAATTCAAAATAAGTCAGTGTGAAAATATTTGGACTGACAGATTGATAAAAGTACCATAACACCCCACAATATTGAAATCAGAGCTGAGGTCAGCATGTTAAATGATGTTCAAAATTTTCTTGGAAATATTAATTGGATTGTGTGGTATTACACATCAGTATTTTACTATCCATATTTGCAGCCACACTGAACTAACTGATTAACTCAAGGTCTAGCAGAAGGAAATCGGAGAACAGACAGGCTGGTAGCACCAGCACGGGCTGCTCCCTCAGCAGACTGCTTTGCACAAGCTCAGAAGTCACATGATTTTTTTTTTACCAATCTGTTAAGGTGCTTCAACAATACCACTTGTTGGTTGCTGAGGCTAAAGAGATTGTACAGTTGTGCCTGGACTGTCAGCAATTCACCAGTGGCCTTCCCCTGGCATGAATCCTTGTGGCACAGGCCCACTAGAAGTTTGGAAAAATTAAAAAAAACCAAACAAACAAGTTCTTTTTTTTCTGGAAGTGTGAGCTACTGTACTGCACAAAGGGGGGAATCTAGTAAACATCCAATGCCATGTGTGCTCTGCCATAGCAGCACTTGAATACCCAATGAAATCAAAACTGACAATGACAGCCCAGAATTTATAGAACAAACAATACAAGGCTTTTTCTTTTCCAATTATGTTCCAATTATGGGACATTACCTATTACCTATGACATTACCTATGTTACAGGGACACCACATTTGCCTGCAGGCCAGGCCATGGTGGAACGTACGAGTCAAACTCTCAAGCATTTGCTTCATGAACAAAAAGAGGAGAGAGGGACATCTCTCCAGCTGATTGATTAAACAAAGCTCTTTATGTTTTGAAATATTTATGTCTGTCACAGGACAGTTTGGTACCTCCAATGGTGAAACATGCAGTAGGTTTAAAAGGAGGTTTGAAAGGGAACATGAAAGTAAAAAAGATTTTTAAAAAAGAGGGAAAAAAAAGAAAAAAAATAAAGTCAATGTCAGGTGTTAGTAAGAAATGAAGTTACAGGTACTAACTTGGGGAAGGAGATCTGCCTGTGTCATTACAGTTACAGGAACCAAGTGGATAAAGCCATGGATCCAGAAGAAAGCAAGCTTGCGTGAACCAGGATGGGATCCTGATCCCAGTAACTGAAGTCAAGTGTTCCAACTGCAGCCACAGTGGACTATGAATTTTGCTGCAGGATATTTTGAACTAACAGTCTTTGAAATATGCATGTGTTTGTGGTAAATGAAAACTAGGGAAATAATGATTTCTGCACAGCCTAAGGTCACAGACTGCAATCACTGTGAGGCTGATGTTACCTGCACTTCTGACACTCCTGATTGGCAAAGCAAACAAATGCAACAATAAAGCTATCAAGGCACTTAGCTATGGATGTGTATTCTGTGAGACATGCAGCAGCTGATTTGTGTTGCTGGCTCACAGACATGGTTGTGAAAATTTTGAAAGGTATGTGCTGCAGGAATCTGGCTGACCACTCTCAGTCGATTCATGCGAGCATTCAGAAATTAAGAAATTGAACACAAAAGATACAACAGAAAAGGGCAATTCTTTGGATCGGACAATTGGTTTCATGAGTGGGGAATTTCAGGATGAATATTGTCAATGGTCAAATTTGGATTATTTGATTTGGTAATTATAGTACTTGTCTTACTCTTACTGCCATGCTTATTGAGCTTTCTGCAAAGGGTCCTTGCAGAGACCTCTAAAAGCAGTTTTTGTGACGCAGATACTAAAAGGAAAAAAAACTTGTCAGGGAGGACAGCAGGCCGGCTGGCGACCTGGCTCTCCTCGCAAAGACATAGACCCTGACAGTATCTTTGAATTCCCATGTAACAGCGAAGTTGCTCATGCTGAGAGGTATTTGGTAATCACATTTTTATACACAGCAGCCTTGAAGGCAGGTGGACAGACTGCCTTAAACCAGGAAGTTGTGAGAAGCTCTTTGGAATAAGTGAACATGTCATGAACCAGCCATAATAAGATGTCCAAAACAGAGCAGGTGTGCAGATAAAGTAACAATGTTTAGCTATAAGATATGCTTCCTCTGCCTTCCACCGGCTCCCTATTAACTTTCTCCACGACCCGCTCATTCCCACATAATTTTTTCCCTGCTAATTTCTGCAATTGAGTAGGAATCAAAATACCCTGATTTAACCATTTTTCCCATTCTGACGCCACCTTACATGCCCAGGCTCCGACGAGCAGTCTCTGCAGAGTCTCTTAGGCGTCAGGAGACAGTGATGTGGGTGGGAGTGGTGGGTATAGATATGAAATGTGTCCCTGATCCGTTGGTTGTTGAAGCCGATAATTGTCCATCTCCATAGGATTCTTGTCCCGGTCCTTAGGTTTCTTGACCATGTACATAGGTTCCTTGTCTGTGGGGGCAACACTGCCCTGTGCCTTAGACATCAACAGCTCCAGCTTGTCCTTGAAAAGTTGGAAAACATAAAAGCGGAGCACGCAACAGCATGCCCTGCTGTTAAAGTGTTTGAGCCTCTAGTCTCAGAACTGCCCACCCCCCACCCGAAAACTACGAAGACAAAAACTATGGATACGAAGAATCACCGACTAAGGCACTGGGCAGTGTTGCCCCCACAGACTTCCTATGCTCCAACTTGAGGCCATTGCCCCTTGTCCTGTCTCCACAGACAACTGAAAAGAGGCTGGCTATTTCCCCCTGTGTCTCACACTTCAGATGTTTATAAACATTGATCAGATCCCCTCTCATTCTTCTTTCTCAAGGCTGAACAGCCCCTGTTCATTCAACCTTTCCACACAGGGAAAATGCACCAGGCCTTTAATCACCTTCATTGCCCTCTGCTGGACAGGAGATCCCTGTCTTTTTTATACCAGGAAGCCCAGAACTGGACACAGTACTCCAGGTGGGGCCTGACCAGGGCAGAGTAGAGGGGGAGGATCACCTCCTTTGACCTGCTGGCCACACTCCTCTTGATGCAGCCCAGGATCCCATTGGCCCTCTTAGCCACCAGGGCACCCTGCTGGCTCATGGCCAATCTGTCATCCACCAGGACCCCCAGGTCCTTCTCCTCAGAGCTCCTCTCCAACAGGTCATCCCCCAGCCTGTAGTGATACAAGCGGTTATTCCTTCCCAGGTGCAAGGCTCTACACTTGCTTTTATTAAACCTCATTAGGTTTCTTCCTGCCCAGCTCTCTAGTCTGTCCAGGTCTCACTGAATGGCAGCACAGTGTTCCTGCGTGTCAGCCACTCCTCCCAGCTTTCTATCATCGGCATACTTGCTGAGGGGGGATGCTATTCCCTCATCAAGGTTGTCAATGAAGATGTTAAACAAGACTGGACCCAATACCGAGCCCTGGGGAACACTGCTAGTCACAGGTCTCCAGTCAGACTCTGCTCCGCTGATCACCACCCTCTGAGCTTGGCCTGACAGCCAGTTCTCAACCCACCTCACTGTCCACTCATCTATCCCATACTCTCTCAGCTTTGTTATCAGGATGTCATGGGAGACAGTATCGAAAGCCTTGCTGAAGTCAAGGTAGATGACATCCACTGCTCTCCCTCCATCTACCCAGTCGGTGATGACATCATAGAAGGCTATGAGATTGGTCGAGCACGATCTCCCATTGGTGAATCCATGCTGACTCCTCCCCATGACCTTCTTCTCTACCAATTGCTTGGAGATGGCATCCAGAACAAGCAGTTCCATCACCTTTCCAGGGACAGAAGTGAGGCTGACTGGCCTATAGTTACTCGGATCCTCCTTCTTGCCCTTTTTGAAGACCGGATTGACATTGGCTACCTTCCAGTCTTCAGGCACCTCTCCTGTTCTCCAAGACCTGTTGAAGATGATAGAGAGTGGCAATCACTTCCGCCAGCTCCCTCAGCACATGTTGATGCATCCCATCAGGGCCCATGGATTTGTGTACGTTGATCCCACAGACATGCTCCTGGACCACCCCCACCTCAACCAGAGGGAAGGTCTCCATTTCCCAAACTCTCTTTCTTCCTTCCAGGGTCCAGAAGTTCCAAGGGCAGTGTGTCTGTCCATCTCTGTCTGTGTCCATCTATTTATCTGTCTCGATTTGCATCTTGGTCTCCATCTCAGCCTGTATCTGTCTCTGTGTCTGTTTTTGTCTCTGTCTGTCTCTCTCTGTCTCTGTCCATTTGTCTCTATGACCTGTCTCTGGACAGGGCAGAGTTAACTCCCCCAAGCAGCCAGCACAGGTAAGCCGAGTCTCCCCGGGGATGTTTTCCACAACCATCCCCCCTCCCCCCCCCAAAAAAAAAAGGGCTGGTCCGGGAGAGGTGGTTGGTGTGTCTTCAGGATAGTCTGAGTTTTGTCTGGTGTAGGTGCAGTGCTCTGTGTTATCATTGGGTGTGTTTACTTTGGCTTTGTTTTTGTGGTGCTTGTCAGTAAACTGTTCTTACCCCAACCCCCGGGGTGAGGCAGGCAGTCTCTATCTGTTTCTCCTCCTGGGGAGGGGTGAGAGAGCAGCAGGTAGTGCTCAGCCACTGCCTGGGGCTTAGCCACCACACTCGGTCTGTCTTGCACTGTCTCTGTCGGTCTCTGGGTCTCTCTTGGTCTTTTTCGGTCTCTCTCTGTGTCAGTATGTGTCTGTCTCTGGCGCTCTGTCTGTCTGTCTCTCTGTGTCTGCATGTGTGTCTCTCTGTGTTGGTCTCGCTTGGTCTGTGTTGGTCTCTGCCTGCGTGTCTCTACCTGCATCTCTCTGCATCTGTGTGCCTGTCTGCCTGTGCCTCTTTTGTCTCTGTCTGTGTCTCTCTTTCTCCACAGGCTTCAGGTTCTGCAAACAGCTTCCTCCAACACAGGTCACAGCATCTTCTATATGTCTCCACTTACTCCAGTGTGGGGCCTCTCCATGGGCTGCAGGTGGTATCTCTGCTCCCCATCATCTTCCATGGGTTGCAGGGGGACAGCCTGCTCCACCATGGTTTTCTCCACAGGCTACAGGGGAATCTTTTTCTCTGACACCTGAAGCACCACCTTCCCCCACACACACACTTTTCCCTGACCTTGGTGTCTGCAAAGTTTCTTACATTTTCTCTGTCTCTTCTCTGGTGACAAAAAATGGCTGCTTGCATTTTTTCCCTCTTAAATATGATTCCCAGAGGCTCTATGACCATCGCTGATTGGCTCGGCCTTGGTCATCAGCAGGTCTGGCCTTGAGCTCAGCTGGTATTTGCTCTGTTGGGCCTAAGGGAAGCTTCTAGCTGCTTCTTGCAGAAGCCATCCCTGCAGCCTCCAACCCCCCACCAGGGACCCCACCACACAAAACCACAACAAGCCTGACTGCATGTCATGCAGTTTTTGGAGCCTTTTTCATTAAATTTAATGAAAAGTCCATCAAGGTTTTTGAGGAAAAGTAGTGTTTCTTTTTTATACATATACACAACAGCTTTCACTGCTGTAGTATATACAGTTAAGATATTAAAATTCACAGAAGACTTAGGTTTGTACATGGGTATGAGTTCCTTATAACAATATCCAAGGTCAATATAAATGAATCAATACCGCCAGAGTATGTTATTGCAGAAGTATGTAGCCCAACTCATGCCCATACCAAAGTACCAAATACCTGAGTGCTCCACTTCACAATGAATGTGCACCAACCAGAAGTACAAACACTTATACAACTGTTGTACCCATTGTATACCCTCAGGCACTACTAACCTGGTATGGGTAGGGCATGCAGGATGTCTCCTACAACTTACATGAGCCCCTTAATGACTGATCCCAGACTTCAGAACAGAGACCCGTCAGGTTTTTAAGAATACCTTATTCCTTTAGATGGTCCTTGTCTGTTCCTGTAGTGATCCGATTGAGGTGAGGAGTTCCTCTGGGAAGTACCGGGGGTACCCTAGGGAGTCCTGTTCTCAGTGGGCCCAGCAGCACTCCCATCTGAGGTGTCAGAACTGATACTGTGAAAGCTGAATTCAGAACTCACTAGCCTTGGTGATTATTCAGCAGGTATTCTTTATTGCAGCACAGGGGATCACTCCTAATGTGCACACCATAAAGGGTCAGGTCAGTTACACAGGTTTTATACAAGACATATATGCATATTCATAGGATTTCCAAGGAATGGTTAATTTTTCAATTATGAGAGCTCATTATCACCCACCCACCTACCCCATCCCAATAATCTCTTGGTGAGCTTCAAAGACATTTGAAGACAGCTTCAGTCCTGAGGGAACAGCATGAAGCTGTGACAGAGGTGGTTTAGGTTGAATGTTAGGATGAGGTTCTGTACTGAGAGGGTGGTCGGGCTGATTCAGAGCATCAATAGTTAAATGCTGTTAGTGTAGCTCAGCAAGTGTTGAGACCTGGAACTAAAGTCTAGCCAAAATAAGGAGGCAGCCTTGAGCTGTCGGCACAATATAGACGATAATAGGAACAGTCTGCACATAAGAAAGGAATGTAAGAAAGGTATGTAAGGAAGGGACTCGATCATCTTTGTGAAGTAACCATCTAGTTAGGACCAGTTCTGTGGTTTGGAGTCCAGACAACTCAGCATTCCATACCAAAGGTGAAGAGCACACTGTGAGGAAGACTAGGAGCCTTTTCTGTGAATATAATAATTATAATTAACCGCTGAGTATGTCCTCTGTGGTGTTAATGAGGAGAGAAGAAAAGCAGCAGCCCCAAGGGGTGTGATCCAGCTGCTCCCTCATCAGGCCAATGTCCCTGGGAGGCTTGGATTCTGTGTCAGGCCCCGGCTGCTGCTGAAGTCTCTTCCCTACTTCCCAGCAGGTTTGTGATCCCAGGGGTTGCGAAGAGGCGGGCTTGAATGAAGGGGTTAAAAGGGAATTGCGATAGAAGTAGTGTTGCTTAATAGTTGCTGTGATGTTTTACCAACCATTATACAAATTAACTGAAGCATAGGGTCCTGCATTGTTTATTGCTTAAACTAACCGAAGCATAGGGTCTTGCATTGTCTTGATAAAGGTTATCTCCTAGAAGTTGCTTTGCGATCCAGCAAGAACCGACTCTGCAGTTTGGGTAAGAACCAAGAGATGACTGAGCCTGTGCAGGAACAAAAGGTTACTAGCAGTGACGAAGAGGAGCCATCAGCCTTCATCCTGACGACCATCAACGACCACCACAAGGAGGCAATGCGCAAGCACAATCGAGAGGAACTTATGGAAATGAGTTCTTGGAACTAATTTTAATACAAGCGGTGATAGGTCTTGCATATGTATAGGCGTTTTGTGAATTCACGTGAACATGTAACACTTGACTGTGTAAGTTGAGATGGTGAGTTGCTGCCTGGTGCGCATGACTTTGGTGGGGTTACCCCCTCCTCCGTGCTGCCTGGTGCCAAATAAACATACATGCTTTACAATCTTACACATTGTGGAGTCTGTTTTCCGCATGTCAGGCTGGATAAGGGGCACAGCTGGTTTGTGTGTACATAAAAAAAAAAAAAGCTGGCTTGGGGGGGTGCCAGAGCCGAAGTTTTGTGGACTCAACTCGGATCACTGTGATCAAATGCTGAGCTCGTTTATTGAAACACACACACAGCTTATATAGGTTTCTATATCAGTACAGGAGTTACATTACATTGCTTACTGGTTAGATGCTCTGTTCACCCACCTTCTTGCAGTTTCTTATCTCATGGCTTTTCTGACAAGCTCCTGTTCTCACAGTCATCTGCTCTCCTGTTACTGCATACTGACATGTCTCTGCTACCTTCCCCAGGCCTGATTATATAGGGGTCAGCAATAAATCTGGGTAGGCCACAAAACCCATTCCTCTCAAAATGCATTGCTACAATTCCCCCTTCTTGTTTATGGACCGAAAAGATTTTTGCAAAGAGTATTATCCATCCTGCAAGAGAAACACTGTGACATACATGGCAAAATTAACACCAAGGCAAAAATAACTAACAAAAACTTAAGTCCTTATTTAACTAAATCTAAAAGCCATCCCATAAAAGGAAAGTCATACTGTAAAACGTGGCAAGCTAAAAACTGTTAATTGGTTACACACACTGCTCACACCAAAGTGATTAATTAGTAATTATAACAAGTTTTGATAAGCATATCTTATAGCTAAACATTGTTAGTTTACCTTTGATGTCTAAAAGTTATCTGCACACCTGCTGTGTTTTGGCCATCTTATTATGGCTGGTTCATGATATGTTCACTTACTTCCAAATACCTTTCCACAACTCCCTCTTGGTTTAAGGCAGTCTGTCCACCTGCCTTCAAGGCCGCTGTGTATAAAAATGTGATTACCAAATACCTCTCAGCATGAATAACTTTCCTGTTTCTTGGGAATTCAAGGATATTGTCAGGGCCTATATCTTCTGTGAGGACAGCCAGGCCGCCGGTAGGCCCACTGTCCTCCCTGACAAGTTTTTTTTCCTTTTAGTATCTGCGTCACAAATACTGCTTGTTAGATATTTCTGCAAGGGCCCTTTGCAGAAAGCTCAATAAGCATGGCAGTAAGAGTAAGACAAGTACTATAATTACCAAATCAAATAATCCAAATTTGACCATCGACAATATCCATCCTGAAATTCCCCACTCATGAAACCAATTGTCCGATCCAAAGAATTCCCTTTTTTGTTTGTTTGCTTTTTTGTTTTGTACCTTCTGTGTTTGATTTATTAATTTCTGAATGTTTGTGTGAATTGACTGAGAGTGGTCAGACAGATTCCTGCAGCACATACGCTGAGCCAGCAACAAAAATCAGTTGCAGCATAATTCTGTAAGGAATTCACATCTGTAGCTAAGTGCCTTAATACCTTTGCCGTTGTATTTGTTTGCTTTACTATTCAGGAGTGTCAGGAGTGCAGATAACACCAGCCTCACATTTTCGTGCAGGCACCCATTGTAGTCTGTGAACTTAGGCTGTGCAGAAATCACTATTTCCCTAATTTTCATTTACCACATGCATATTTCAAAGACTGTCAGATGCTTCAATATATACCGCAGCAAAACTCATAGTCTACTGTGGCTGCAGTTGGAACACTTGACTTCAGTTACTGCAATCGGGATCCCATCCTGGTTCATGCAGGCTTGATTTCTTCTGGATCCATGGCTTTATCCATTTGGTTCCCATATCTGTAATGACACAGGCAGATCTCCTTCCCCAAGTTAGTACCTGTAACTTCATTTCTTACTAACACCTGACATTGACTTTCTTTCTTTACTTTTTCCCCCCTTTTTTTTCTTTTTTGTTCCCTTTCAAACCTCCTTTTAAACCCACTGCATGTTTCATCATTGGAGGTACCAAACTGTCCTGTGGCAGACTTAAAGAGTTCAAAACATAAAGAGCTTTGTTTAATCAATCAGCTGGAGAGATGTCCCTCTCTCCTCTTTTTGTTCATGAAGCAAATGTTTGAGAGTTTGACTCATACATTCCACCATGGCCTGGCCTGCAGGCAAATGTGGTGTCCCTGTAACATAGGTAATGTCCCATAATTGGAAAAAGGTTGTATTGTTGGTGCTATATATTCTGAGCTGTTTTCGGTTTTGATTTCATTGGGTATTCAAGTGCTGCTATGGCAGAGCACACGTGGCGTTGGATGTTTACTAGAGTTCCCCGTTTGTGCAGTAGTCCACACTGCCAGAAAAAAAAAGAACCCCCCCTTTTTTTTTTTTTTTTTCTTTCCAAACTTCTAGTGGGCCTGTGCCACGAGGATTCATGCCAGGGGCAAGGCCATTGGTGAATTGCTGACAACCTGGGCACAACTGTACAATCCCTTTAGCCTCAGCAACCAACAAGTGGTATTGTCGTTTAAATACCTTAGCAACTTGATGAAAGAATTCATGCAACTTCCGAGTTTATGCAAAGCAGTCTGCTAAGGGAGCAGCCCATGCCGGTGCTACCAGCCTGTCTTCTCTCTGATTTCCTTCTGCTAGACCTTGAGTTAGTCTATACGGGGGGAGGGGTATATAAGGGAACATAAGAAATCACATTTATAATAACCAACACATAAATAAGAGTAAAATCAATTACTAACTACTGCAAGATGCTTGAGGAGAAAGCCAATAAGGGGAACAAAATAAATGAGAGCAAGGTTGTGACTCGTGACAAAGCATCACAAGGATTGTGGCACCTGTGACTGATAAGGAGGAAACATCCGAGGGATAATCCTGCCCAGCTGGAAGGATCACAACTATGCATGTGCCAGGGGGAGAAGGTGAAAAGTTCCAACCTGATGAAGACTCTGAGCCTTCATTGCTGAGACTCCTGACGACCACCACCAGGAGACAGTGCGCAGGTGCAATTGGGAGGAGTTTATGGAACTGAAACTAATTTTAATACGAAGCGGGGACAGGTTATGCATATGTGTAGGTGTATTGCAAAATACCATGAATATGTAACATTTTATTGTATATAACTAAGGTGAATTGCCGCATTTAGTATGCACATTTGTGGTGGAGTGATCCCCCGTGCATCTACGTGTAATAAACATACCTACTGTACAACCTTCTGGGTTGTAGAGTCTATTTCCCCAAGTCAGGCTTTCCGTCATGAGTTTACTCAGGGCCACCCCTGGAGGGGGGAGGGGGAGGGGGGGGAGGGGGAGGGGGAGGGGGGGGGCGGAGGGAGGGGAGGGGGGGGGGAGGGGAGGGAATGGTCAATGGTCGTGGTCTTCCTCTGCGTTGTGGGTCAGTTTCCTTATTTGGTCATGTTGGCCCAGTGTAAAAGAGTAAGGAGTGCTTGTTGATTCAGCAGGATGTCGCCACTCTGAGATTAGGTATTTTGCCACCTTATCAGGAGGTAGTCTCCTGGGGTTTTGCCCATTAGCAACTCTAACAAGACACAAGGAGCAAGGGGGGGATTTCCCCCTTCCCCATCTGCTGGTTTGGAAACAAATTCCTTATATTTTTAATACAATTCCCCCCTTTTAGTTCTTACCATTTTGTTTTTCAAACCAGGTAACAGTCTCTCGGGCTAGAGAGAGAATTAGAGTCTCTCCTTTACTGGTTTCATCATCCTCTAGGTGTTCGCATTGCTTTTTTAACAACATTAAATGGGCTGCCTCTAATTTACTCTTTACTAATCCAATCACTCTGCTCAAAATGCAAGGCCCAAAGGTTAGAGTAAGCATCAACAACATTAAAGTTTCGGCAATGGTTAACAACAGTGTAGTTAACCAGGGACCACAATTTATACCATCCTTGTTAAGCCTCCTTTATTGGTTCCAGGTTCCCCAATACCTTATTCTTCACATTCTTCCAATTGTCTACCCTCTATCCATGGGTTGGGTAACATCTAAAAAGAGATATTTACAGTTTCCATGTCCTCTCCATCCCCGCAGTGGGATGCACCCATATGGACCCCACTGGACCCTTAGGTATTTATCTATATATCGTCCCCTGATATCCAACTAGGGGCTATGGTCTCATAATCCCAATAACTGCAGCACTATTGATTAGGGGAGTTGCAGTACCCCTTTCCAGGATTTGAACTAAGGCACATATAAAATTCCAAATATTCCCAGCATCGGGGTCTCAGGACTAGCTGACATAGAGTGGAATTAAAGCTTGGTCTCCTTGATGTTATCTGAAGATCGTCAAGAGGCAGTATACCCAAAGTATTACTACCCCTTTTAGGAGAATTGGTGGGTCAATGGTGACCACTTCAGAGTGGTGGTAGCTATTCTCGAGTATTTTAGTTTGGGAGGTTTGGGTTTGGGTGTTATGTGCCATCCCGGACTTAGATTTAGGGGGCCTTCTCACAACTGTATTGAAGGTTTTGGTTCCCCACAATTTCCTTATGTCTCTGCCTCCTTTGCCTACTCCATTGCTTGGAGCAGCAAGGTGTTCCATCTTCTTGGCAGCAGTCGTAGTTTTCAGGGGTTCTCCCTTCTCTCCTTTTGCGAGTGTTATATGCCTCCCAATTTTTATTCTTTATTTCTGGGGCTAAACACGCCAGGTGTTTTACTTGTTACTCCAGCACCTGGCGCACCTCCTTTTACCCTCTTCCCTGGCCTTGGTGTCTGCACAGTTTCTTACATCCTCTCACTCCCTTCTCTGGTGGCAAAATACGGCTGCCTGCATTTTTTTTTTTCTCCTAAACGTGATTCCCAGAGGTGCTGTGACCATCACTGATTGGCTCAGCCTTGGTCAACAACGACTCCAGCCTTGAATCAGCTGATGTTTACTCTGTTGGGCCTGCAGTGAGTGCAGAGCTTCTTGCAGAAGACACCCCTACTGCCCCCCCCTTCTCCACCAGAACCCTGCCACACAAAACTATGACACTTGTTTACTGTTCCTCTTTCCAAGGTTTCTCAAAAGGTGGCTAAACACCTAGTGTAAACTTTTTAGCAGAGTTAACTCTTCTTTATGTAGCTTATATTTTCCAGGCTTGAGCTGGAGCTGTGGTATGCATTTTCCAAAGCACTATAATCACTTATATATGCATAAGTACTGATAGACTCTGTCTTGGAATTGGGTACTTAAATATGTTCGAAATCATATATGCACCTGAGCTGCTTCCTGCATAAATTTTGGCAAGCATTGTGGGAAAAGGGAGCTGGTTTAAAGGCCAACTACAGGACTGCCCTTTTCTCACTCAAAGTAATAGGTATTAGTAGTTTAAAAAAAATAGTCACAAGAAGTATCTTTTTATGTTCCCAGTCATTTTATTTGTAAACTGGAGTGCCCATGAAATGAATCTGTTAGCCTGGAGCTTCTCTAAATGTTCAACATGAGGCTGATAATACTTCATGTTTCATTTTAGGAAATCTCTAGATCTTTTTTTGGAAAAGAATATAGTAGACTTCATCATGTCTTCAAGGCCTTTACTGCCTTTTATTTTTTTTAAAGAGGATACATTTGAATGTCTCTGAATAACAGGCATTTTGTTTGCAGTTTTTTGGTTGGGGGAATGGGGTCGGTTTTTCTTTTATTTTTCTTATTTTACAACAACAAATTCTTCCTGGTTTTGGCCCAAGAAGAGAGGCTCCCCCTCCTTCCCATAGATTTTGTGAAATGACCTTTAGGAGTGATCTTAAACTGCTGCTTTGTGGATTAACATACAGGACATTTTTTGAGGGAAATATGTAGGGGCGGCATTTTCCTATTCTCAGGGCAAAGGATGATTTTAATATTTGTTAGTACTATCTCTGCCATTCTCTGGCTCTTCAGAGTGAAACATGGCCCATACCTTTATCCATAATCCTCACTTACGAGCAGCCTGATGAATTACACAAGTATTAGATGGATGGGGAATAAAAGTCAGCAGTCTCATGTGGAGGCTGTATATGGCATGTGAGCATATTTTTGAACAGAATTGGCCCATGAGTGGGGAGCTACATCTCCTGAGATCCATTTGTAAGAAAATTATTCCAGCATCCAACAAATTCTGAACTCACTGAGATCTGGCTTGAAGCTACAGTTTGCATTCCAGCAAAACACTGCAGATAAGAGGATCGGTTATAAGTATTACTTAGAACATTTCTTGGGTCCCCTAAGTTTCTGCTGGCATCATGACTCTTAATTTGGAAACAAATAATACAGTGCATGCTATCACTGAAACACTGCAGATCTCTAGAAGATAACAGCTTCAGTCTCATAGTTTGTATTTAATAGGGTTTTGAAGCAATATCTTAGATTCATCTTTAGAGTGTGAACTTTTTATAGGCAAATGAATATGCCTGTGCCAAAACTAATTGATGTGACATTAGTGATCAACTGGAAAGTCCTTGACTGCTTGGCAACAACTAAAAACATCCTTGTGTTATCAGCACTGCTCTTATCCTAACTCCCAAACAGGCATTCCACAGGCTGCTAGAACAAAAATTAACTCTATCCTACCCGAAACCAGGACAACAGTACAGCATAAAGTCAGATGTACTTTCATCTTTAAAACTTAACTTCCTTGTTTCTGTGGAAGAGTCCCTCAGAAATAGGAAGGAAATTGCTTGGAATAATTCTGGGCAGTTTTATACCTCTGAAAAGAGAGCACCTATGCCAAGTTACTAGTTTGTAGCACTTGGGGGGTGGAGGTGGGGGGAGATTGCCTCCTCTTGTATAGTGAACTTTTATTTTATTTTGAATGAGAATCTTTGTTCATGAACTTCATATTTCAATCTTCAGTCTTACAAAACTAACTCTGATAATCAAGTAAATGGTATTATTTCCTTTGAAGAGATCTTTCAATGTCCCGTGATACCAAAGATAATATGAAAAGGACAGGAAGTTTTCTGGAATGTTCTGTGCCATCCTTTCAAGAGTGAAGCATGATGTGCCTGTCTGTTTATGCATGCATTTAACTTGCTGCCCAAAATAAAGAATATTTCAGAATAAACTATGTAGAACTTAAACACTTATTTTATTTCTTAATGTGTTGTAAGACGGGTGATAATGCTGATTCATCTGATTTTTGTGTTTTTCATGAGGCAAGATGTTTTGTATTAGAGCTTCTGCTTTTGCCCATGAATTTAAGATAATACAACCCATGCAGTGCTAAGGTGGAGTTGTTGCTATTATTTGAGTGTGGAAACAATTAGAAGTCTTTGAAATCTTTAACATAACAAAACTCAACCTTCATCCCGAACACTTTGTTTCTTCATTTTAAACTAACAATATTCTTGTGTTGTGTAAGGGTATGAGTAGTACCTAAGATAAGTGTGAAACTAGAAACATGGAAGTTCAGGTGCTTCACCATGCTCCTCAAAAAGGCTTGAATAGGGTACTGTTGATTCACCTGTGTTTATCTCTCTTCTTTCTAGAATATGGTATCAAGTTTTCGTGTTTCTGAACTACAAGTGTTGTTGGGGTTTGCTGGACATAACAAAAGTGGGCGGAAACATGACCTCCTGATGAGGGCACTGCATTTACTGAAGAGTGGCTGCAGCCCAGCAGTTCAGATAAAAATCCAAGAACTCTATAGGTGTCGATATCCAAGGACAATTGAAGGACTTTCAGACTTATCGGCTATAAAACCTGTGGTTTTCAATTTGGACAGTAGTTCCTCTCCTGTTGAGCCTGACCTGGCTGTTGCTGGCATTCACCCACTCTCTTCTACCTCAGTCATGCCTCAGCCTCCTTCCTCGCCTGTCAGTTCTGTGCTCCTCCAAGACACTAAGCCCCACTTTGAGATGCAGCAGCCTTCCCCTCCAATTCCACCTGTTCATCCCGATGTTCAACTGAAAAACATACCTTTTTATGATGTGCTTGATGTGCTCATAAAACCTACAAGTCTAGGTAAGTGTTTAATAGCTCTGTGGGTTGCTTAAATAATGAAATAGGTGTTGCTTATGAAAATACTTAGTCCAGACTTAAATGGCTCTTAGGTAGCTGGGGAAAAGTGAAAACTCCTTTCCCTTCTCATCTTTACACTTGCCCTCTCTTCACCAGTTGTCACCAAAAGTGTCAAGCCATGCTTCAGAAAATAGTGTTCTCTTTTTGTAAATACTATATGATTAAAGATCTTTGTCTTTTGAATATTAAATACTAAAGTAGCATAGGGAAGCCTCAAAAAGCCAGAATCCAAACTCACTAGCCTTGTTGACTATTAAGCAGGCATCCTTTATTGCAGCGCTGGGCACACAGGGGATGGCTCTTCCTAGTGTGTGCACCATTTAAAGCCAAATTTCTCATACAGATTAACAATACATATTCATTATAATTTCTAAGAAAAGGCAGGGTTATGCAAATTATTTCCAGGAAGTAATTTACATTAACTCCTCCCAGATAGAGCATGCTCAGTGACACTCTGGGGGTCTTCTGGTGGTCTTCAGGGATGAAGGCTGGATGTCTTCCTCTCCCTCAGCACATGCTCTTTACGGTTTTCTCCATAGTCTCGAAACCACATTCCTGCACAAACTAGTTAGGAACCCCTTTTAGCTGAATGCAAGATATACTCTGTCTCTTAATTGGTCGTTGGTCTCATTATTTATGACTCCCCTATCTTCACTTTCTTTATCTTCAAGGCTGCTCCACTGTTATGGTTAAATTTTGTAGCTGATCTAACAAAACAGCTCAAATGGCTACAGCCATATTCTACTAAAATTCAAAACATGCAAATACTGTCTGTTCTCAAAACACACAAATTCTCCTTATATTAAAGCTATATTAATGAATTGTCTCTTAAGCTACATTTATATCAATCTACTCAGCATTATTACATTTCATTGAATCATTCCCCCCTTTTCATTATCCTTACAAAGTCTTTTGTAGTCTCAAATGATACTATTCCATTTTAATGATTTTGAAAGTTATTCAGCTATATCTACTTGATGTCTTATTTTATTTCTCCTCCAATCCTCTTATGTTATAGTGGTCTCTTTACAACACCAGAAAGAACACTGAATTACCAAACAAGAAACTAAAACCAAAATACTTATTATAATAATATATGCAAAAAGTTGCTTTAGCCAAGTAAAATTTGGGAGCCAGGAAGTAAGCTTATTCCAAACCTCTTTAAATCCCCATGATGTATCATCTTGAGTTACTTGGTGAAGAATTTTGTTTGTTTACACATATTTAAATTTGTTTCAATTTCCTTTTCTTGATTTATATATATGGACAACAGCTTTGATTTATTACCATGCACACACCTCCTTCTTTAGCAAGCAGCAGATCTAATGCTATCTGATTTTGTCTAACTATGTCACTTAAGGAAGAAACCTCTATTTGTAATCTATGGATAACATCTCTCGTGCCCTTTTGGAATAACTTCATGCTGGCAGACACATTAACTATACCTTTTTCTAATTCACTCACTCCAAGCAATGGGAGGAACTATCTTGCAAAATTATGAAAAGCAGTTGGCCGTACTACTAGGGGGTTTAGTCCCCTTTTATATATTTTCCTCCAAGGGGTTCGTAAAATTCCTGGTGGAGGGTGTGAGTGATTAAATATTTGGTCTCCAGGAATTAGGTATCCTAAAGTACGTTTTCTGCTCCATTTATGTGGTAATACTTTCCAGGCCTTTCCATCTCCACATTGCTACCATAATCCCTTTAGGAATACAGTCAAATGAAAAATCTCCTCTTAATCCCTGAATTACAGGGAGTGGACACCCATTTGGTATGGGAGTGTTTTGACAAGAAGCTTTTCCTTTACATGGGTCAAAACACAAACTCCAATTACATTAAAGTCTCCTAATTTTAAGGCACCTGTATAATTTTTCATTATAATTATGGCTTTTCCCAAACTTTGTAGCTCAAATTTGGGATTTGTCCCATTCTTTAATTTGTTATTCTTACAACTATATGATGTCAGGATACTTGACATCATTGTAGTTGTCTCCCAGCATAATGTTTTTCCACTAGGGAGTTGCACTAATTTTTGACCAGGCAAACACTCAATTCCTTCAGTCTCTTGAGAAGGCCAATGTAGTCTCTTGGCCATCTGGAGCCAGAGAATCTTTTAAAGAGCTATAGGCCCAACTCCAATTAGCATATGCCACTGGTATTCCAAAGAGGGGCAGTTCCATGTTTTCCTTGGGAAGTGAGGTACATATCCAACAGTCATTGTCCTTCCAAACAGTAATGGTTTCAAATAAGCATATTATTAGACAGACACAGCCATTTTTCATGTTACCGTTTCTGCCTTAAAGATCCTTGGGGTTCAGAGGTCCATTGCTCTCCTGGTCCTCTGTGGTGGTTTAGCCCTGGCTGGAGGCCAGATGCCCACCAAAGCCAGTCTATTACTCCCCTTAATTTGGACAAGGGAGAAAATATATATTAAGAGGCTTAGGAGTCAAGATAAGGACAAGGAGAGATCATTTTATCAGCAACGACATGGACGAAAACAGACTCAACACAGTGCAGGAAAGACCTATTCTAATTTATTAGGCTACACTAAAAAGAACAGAGAAAAAAACGGAGTCGGGAGTGTGACCAAAATTTAAAACAAATGCAATCAGATCTTAAAACATTCCCCCCACCACTCCCTTCTTAGCGGACTTTAATCAGAATCTTGCTCCCTTCTTCCCTCCCGTTCGCAGTACAGGTGGGGCAGGGACTAGGAACAATAATGGGGTTCCTGGTTACTTTTTCATGAGCTGTTTTCCTTTTCCAGATCATAAAACACCTCTACGTCCCCCCACACTCCCTTCTTAGCAGACTTCACTCTAGTCATGATTTCACTCTCTTCCTCCCCCCGATCACAGCACAAGGGGGCATGGACTGGGAGATGGGGGCTTCGGTCAGTTCCTTGCAAGTTGGCTTCCTTCTCGGCCGGGGTGGGGGCATTCATTCCACACACCCTCCCCCTGGTGCACCATGGGATCCCGCACACAAGAGACAGTCCTCCACGAACTTTTCTCCAACATAAGTCTCATCAGCTGCTCCACCTGAATCCCTGCTATGACAGGCAGCAATAAATTACAATGTCTCTCAGTCCCAGTCCTCCACAGGGTCCCCAGCCTCCCCCCAGCAAACCTGTTCCGATGCAGTTCTCTCACTCATCTCTGTAGGCTGCAAGTGCTGGCAGCTGCTTGCTTCAACGTAAGGGTCATAGTGTCTTCTCTATGTCTCCACCTGCTCCAACCAGCATGGAACCCCTCCATGAGCTGCAGGTGGGGTCTCAGCCTTTTCCATGGGGTTTCCCCATGGGCTGCTGGGGCATCTTTCTCTCCGGCACCTGGGGTGCCTCCTCCTCTGCCCTCCCCAGCCTTGGTGCTTGCACAGCTCATTACATCTTTTCACTCCCTTCTCTGATGGCAAAATGCAGCTGCTTCCAGGTTGTTTTCTCCTATATGTGATTCTCAGAGGCGCTCTGACTATGTCTCATTGGCTTAGTCCTGGTCAACATTGCTTCTGACCTTAGATTGTTTACGTTTTGGAGCTCCAGAGAATTCCAGCAGCTCCTCACAGCAGCCATTTTCTGCACCCTCTGTCTTTTCCAGCACCCAACCTCACAAAACTACAACATCCTCTTTTTATTCCAGGTGTGTCACTCTTGGTCCTTGATGGCTGTGAAAGTTGTTAATAGCACCTGGTATGGTCCGGCCCACTTTTCCCAAAGAGGATCATCTGAAAAATTTTTAAAAACCCAATCACCAGGATTTAAAGGGTGTATAGGGTAGTCTAAACCTTTGGCCTTGGTCACTAAAACATTCTTATTAATTTGTTTCAACTGTTTTCCTAGAGATATCATATAATTCTGCAAGTAAGAATCTCCTATCTGATTTAGGTCCCCTCCTTTATATTCAGTATGATATGGTCTTCCATATAATATTTCAAAAGGACTGAGATTTTCTTTAGACCTAGGCTTTACACATATCCTGTAGCTGCAATAGGTTCTGCTTGATACCAATACAAATTTGCTTCTTGGCAAATTTTAGCTATCTGTTGTTTTATCAAATGGTTCATCTCCACCTGTCTGCTTGCTTGTGGCCTATGGGGCATATGTAATTGCCAATCAATTCCCAATAGCTTGCTTACTTGTTGCACTACTTGCACACAAAAATGTGATCCCCTATCTGATGAAATGACCATAGGTACCCAAATTGAGGTATTACTTCATTTAGTAGTACCTTAGTTACCTCTCTCGCAGGTTAGTTCTGCAAGGAAATGCCTCTGGCCCTCCAGAAAAGGTGTCTGTAAGTACCAAAAAGTATCTGTACCCCCCTTTTCTTGGGAGCTCAGAGAAATCAATTTGCCAGTAGTTCCCTGGCATGTTTCCTTTTCCAGTGTTCCCTAATCATACTGACACCAACCTGTCATTCCCAAAAAGGTTCTGAGTTCTCTTACCGTCTGAGGTAATCAATAGTTCAGTTGGAAGGTACCTAAAATGGCCATCTAATCGCCTAACCATTTCAGGGCTGATCAAAAGTAACATTTAAGGGCATTGTCCAAATGCCTCTAAAACACTGACAGGCTTGGAGCATTGACCATGTCTCTAGGAAGCCTGTTCGTAGAGCAACATCATCCATCCCCACACCTACAAAAGGTAGCCCTAGGGAGCATGGATGGTTGGGAGCAGGCAAACAGCATGGTGTGGCAATCTGTGTGGGAGGGCATACAGGGAAGGTGCCCCTTCAAAGGAGGGACATTCCACTGGTCAAGTGGGGACTTGATGTATGCATAACCCAGCAACCGGGCACTGTTCTGTGATGAGTCAAGGGCCCCCATCCCTCAGACTGCAGCAAGGGCCTAGATCTTTCTCCTGGGGCAGGGAGACTTGCCTGCAAAAGGTATGCCCAGGTGAGGGACCTCCTGCAGCTCAAACACCTGCAGGAGGTGGTGAGAAGATTGTGTAACATCAGGGAGGCTGAGAAAGAATTCAATAGCTGGTTCCAAGCACAGTTTGCAGTGGACCCATGGCCAAACAGCCAAAAAATTCCCCACTGGCATGCACAGAGGGAGGGGGCGTGGGTAATAATGCAGCAGAATGGAAGCTTGCAGTGGCAAAGACTAGCAGAAGGAAGAGACTTCCCCTGAAGTCTGAGGTGTACTTTCAGAACTGCTTCACCACTTGGCAGACTGAAGAGGAAAGATTCGCCATATCAGGAGAGATGCTGGAGGCGAGTAAGGCAGCTCAACCTGCTCCCTGAATGACAACCAGCACAACTAAGGAAAATTAATGGGTGATAATAGTAGGTGACTATCTTGTGAGAGGTAGAGAGGCACCCATCTGCCAATGTGATGCACTCTCTAGAGGTGTGCTGCTTCCTCTGGGCTTGGATCAGGGATGTCTCAGAGACGACTAAGCCTTGTACAATTCACTGACTATTATCTGCTGCAGTTGTTCAACGTGGGCACCAGTGACACAGTCAGGAGCAATCTGAGAAGCATCAAGAAGGATTAGAGAGCACTTGGAGCAATGGTAAGGGACTCTGGAGTGCAGGTAGTTTTTCCTGCCCTGGAGGGAAGAGGGACTCAAGAAAGCTGGTTAGTATCCAAGCTCAGGGGTGATGCATCCCAGCAAAAAGGAAGCCAGACAAAACTTCCAGGAGGCCTGTGTGAACGAACAAGGAACTCCTAGGAAAATTCAAACACACAAAGGAAGCCTATAGAGAGTGGAAGCAAGGCCAGGGAGCCTGGGAGGAATACAGAGAAAGTGTCTGAGCAGCCAGGGATCAGGTTAGAAAAGCTAAAGCCCTGATAGAACTAAATCTGGCCAGGGATGTCAAGGGCAACAAGAAAAGCTTCTATAGGTACATCAGTGATACACAGAAGATAAGAGAAAATGTGAGCCCCCTCCAGAATGGAACAGGAGGCCTAATTACACAGGATATGGAGAAGGCTGAGTTACTCAAATTTTTGCTTCGGTCTTTGCCAACAGCACCACCCAAGTCACAGAAGGCAAAGGCAGGGACTGGGAGAATGAAGAACCATCCACTGTAGGAGAAGATCAGGTTTGAAGAACTGGCAGGTGAGGTTGCTAAACCACTCTCCATCATATTTGAGAAGTTATGATAGTCTGGTGAAGTTCCCACTGACTGGAAAAAGGGAAACACAACCTCCATTTTTAAAAAGGGAAAAAAGGAAGACCTGGGCAACTACAGGCCAGTCAGTCTCACCTCTGTGCCTGCAAGATCACGGAACAGATCCTCCTGGAAACTATGCTCAGGCATATTGAAAGTACAGAGGTAATTGGTGACAGCCAACATGGCCTCACTGAGGGAAAATTGTGCCTGACAAATTTGGTGGCCTTCTACAATGGGGCTACACCATTGGTGGATAAGGGAAGAGTGACAGATGTCATCTACCTGGACTTGTACAAAGCATTTGACACTGTCCCAAATGACATCCTTGTCTCAAAATTGGCAAGACATTGATTTGACGGATGGACCAGTCAGTGGATAAGGAATTGGCTGGATGGTTGCAGTCAGAGTTGTGGTCAAAGGCTTGATGTCCAAATCTAGACTAGTGACGAGTGATGATCCACAGGGTTCAGTACTGGGACAGGCACTGCTTAACATCTTTGTTGGAGACATGACACCAAGCTGTGTGATGTGGTTGATGTGCTGGAGGGAAGGGATGCCATCTAGAGGGACCTTGACAGGCTGGAGACATGGACCCACGTGAACCACGTGAAGTTCAACGAGGCCAAGTGCAAGGTCCTGCACATGGGTCGGCACAGTCCCAAACACAACCATGATCTTGGCAGAGAATAGATTGAGAGCAGCCCTGAGGAGAAGGACTTGGGGGTGTTGGCTGATGTAAAGCTCAACATGAGCTGGCAGTGTGTGCTTTCATCTCAGTAAGCCAACCATATCCTGGTCTGCATCAGAAACAGTGTGACCAGCAGGTCAAGGGAGGTGATTCTCTAATCTGGTGAGACCCCACCTGTAGTACGGTGTCCAGCTCTTGGGGCCTCCAACATAAGGAGGACACTGCATTGTTGGAGCAAGTCCAGAAGAGGCTCATGAAGATCATCACAAGACAGGAGCACTTCTATGAAGACAGGCTGAGAGAGCTGGGGTTATTCAGCCTGAAGAAGAGAAAGCTCAGGGGAGACATTGCAGCTTTCCAGTACCTGAAGGGGGCCTACAGGAAAGCTGGAGAGGGACTGTATCAGGGAGTGTAGTGATAGGCCAAGGGGTAATGGGTTTAAATTAAAAGAGGGTAGATTTAGGAAGAAATACTTCACTGTGAGGGTGGTAAGACAGTGGAACAGGTTGCCAAGAGAAGCTGTGGCTGCCCCCTCCCTGGCAGTGTTCAGGGCCAGGTTGGATGGGGCTTTGGGCAACATGTTCTAGTGGTGCCTTTTCAAGGCATCAGAGGTATCCCTGCCCATGGAAGTGGGGTTGGAACTAAATGATCTATAAGCTCCCTTCTAACCCAAACTTGGTGTTTGACTATCTTTTTGTTAAATAAGTGCTTCCTAATATTTAGTCTAAACCTCCATTTTTGGCTAAAAGCCTTGGACCTAAAGTTTCTGCCCCTGGTACAAAGTGAGGGACACATCTGTTGAGGCCAACACAAAAATGATTTCAGGGTCAGTAATTAATAAATTGTTACAACATAAAGAGAACATTCACTGGTTGTTAGCCTAGGCTTATGTCACTGCAACTGTTCTGCAGGTTCTGATATTTGGCACTAGAATAGATACTTTGTGCAGTAAAGTTCAGTGTTGGACTCAGTGAAGATTTCTCAGTCTTTGGGTTGCTGCTAAACTGTATGTTAAAATAATATAGAGTGGACCTTAGTTTAGCTTATCTGAAAAACAGAGATTTCAGCTTAATTGCCTCACTCTTAAATGTATTTAATTATTTGGAAATATGTGGGTTGGCACAATCCTAAGCACAACTACAGGATGGGCGGAAAATGCATTGAGAGCAGCCCTGAGGAGAAGGATTTGGGGGTGCTGTTTAATGACAAGCTCAATATGAGCTGGCAGTGTGCACTAGCAGCTCAGAAGGCCAACCGTGTCCTGGGCTGCATCAAGAACAGCATGGCCAGAAGGTTGAGGGAGATGATTCTGTACCTCTACTCTGCTCTCGTGCGACCCCATCTGGAGTACTGCACCCAGCTCTGGGGTCCCCGGTACAGGAAAGACATGGAGTTGTTGGAGTGAGTCCAGAGGAGGGCCAGGAAAATGATCAGGGGGCTGGAGCACCTCTCCTATGAAGACAGATTGCAAGAGTTGGACTTGTTCAGTCTGGAGAAGAGAAGGCTCCAGGAAGACCTAATTGTGGCCTACCAATACTTAAAGGGGTCCTACAAGAAAGTGGGAGAGGGACTGTTCACCAGGGAGTGCAGTGATAGGACAAGGGCCAATGGTTTCAAGCTGAAAGAGGGTAGGTTTAGGTTAGACATTAGGAAGAAACTCTTTACTCTGAGGGTGGTGAGGCACTGGAACAGGTTGCCCAGAGAGGTTGTGGAAGCCCCATCCCTGGAAGTGTTTAAGGCCAGGTTATAAGAGGCTTTGGGCAACCTGATCTAGTGAAGGTGTCCCTGCCCATGGCAGGGGGGTTGGAACTAGATGATCTTTGAGGTCTCTTCCAATCCAAAGCAGTCTGTGATTCTATGTTGTTTTCTGTCTTGAGATTCAGCTTGTCTTACCTTTACATGGTAGAAAATATTCCCTAACTACTTTGTAATATTGTTTATATGACAACACAAGAGTAGGTGTAGAATTTAGTTTTAACTCATGCTCAACTCTAAAATATTTCTGTAATCTTTTTTAGACATGCTCAAGTATAATTTAAAAATAAAAATTCTGTCTATGGGGGGTGTGTGCACAATGTAGCCATTTTGAATTGTTTGAGTAACTTAGGGAGTGTGTGTATTCTACCTGGCTTTTATTTTATATTTGTGTCTTTTTTGTGTGTATTTTCTGGGCATAGAGATCATCTCTGAATGTTCCAGTGTACAGGAGAGTCTAGCTCTTCCAAATTTACCTGGTTTAGTTGTGCTATATTTGCATTTGTACTCTTTCCTGGTTAAAATGGTAGACAAGTCCAATTTACCTTTATTTCAGGTCAAGATTCCTAACTTTGATTCAAAAGAAAGTAGAAAACGAATACGTACATACTGTGAACACTTAATACTGAAATATTACTGCTCCCCATCACTGACAGACAAGAAGGATTCTGATATGAAAATGGTATTTATTTTTTTGCTAAATGCTATTGAGATGTCATTCCCAGACACGAAGTCTAGATGGCTTCTCTGGCATTAGAGGTTGTGCTACCTCCCTTCATCCCTTTGTTACTTTGAGCTGGTTCTGAATTTTCCAGCTGTCCATTAATAACTTCTGGTGCATCTTCTCTTCTTGTAGTGCATTACAAGAGTCACTGAGAGGAGCTGCATTGGACCCTGTGTGGCCAGAACCAGAGCAGCAGATCTTGGTGTACAGGGGTTTTCCTGAGGCTGTTCTGAGGAAGGGAGATGCTAGGGTGTGGAGACAACTGTTTGGAGCCAGTAGCTCACTCAGGAGGCATTGATGAGGTGTGGGCATTGCCAGGGTAATTGGTGGTCACATCCCCCACCCTTTTAAGAAGCCTCAGGGAGTGCAGTGACAAGGTCATGCACCAGACACAGGGCAGGTTGATGTGGGGTGTAGCAGCACAGGGGGTGTAGTGGTGCATGAGGAAGGGCATGCAGTAAGGAACTGAAGCTCTACCAGCTTGACAGGTGAGTGCTGTTGGTGGTCATCACCCTCTTGGAAGGAGGTCAGCTATAGTCTCCACCTGGCAGAAGGTCATCCTCTCAACATTAGCTAGAATGGATGTGGGAACCCAGACAGAGCTCCCACAGAAGCATGTTGCTGTCCAGGTCACAGGCTGCAGGGAGTGCCTGAGCCTTTCAGTAGTAATGGCTGGCAACCATGAGACTTGTTTGTTTCAACTAGGTAGACCATCTGCTCATTATGGATAGTGGTAGAGCACAGGACTCTTAAGGTTGCGAGTTTGAGCCCCAAGTTGGACACTGAAAAGAGGACTGTTGTCCTGGAGCTGCACTGAGTTGCCTCTCTCTGACAAGCCCCTTTTATGGGAAAATGGTGTCAGGTGGTGTGGAAAACAGCCTCGGCTAACTCAGCTCACCTGTGCTGACTGCTTGGAGATGTTAACTCTAGCCTGGCTAGAATCAAGACAGATGTCAAGATTGGAGGCAGCCTGGGCTGCAGTGATCACGCTGGTGGAATTCAGAGTCCTAAGGGGTTATGTGTCAGGCAAGGAGCGTAGTCAGGACCCTGAATTTTAGGAAAGCAAACTTCCAGCTCTTCAAGGAGTTGATCAATAGGACCCCCTAGGAAACTGTCCTTAGGGACAAGGGAGCAGAGCAAAGTTGGCAGACTTATAAGGATGCTCTCCATAGAGCGCAAGAGCTCTCGATCCCCAAGTGTAAGAAATCAAAGGCAAGCAACCAACATGGTTGAGTTGGGACCTGCTGGTCACCAAACTGAGTGGTGCAGATGATATGCCAAAGGGATGGGATGTCATCCATAGGGACCAGGACCAGCTAGAGTGGTAAGCCCATGCAAACCTCATAAGGTTCAACAAGGACAAGTGCAATGTCCTGCACATGGGTTAGGACAATCCTAGTTATCAATACAGGCTAGGAGATGATGTGATAGAGAGCAACCCTCCATAAAAAGACTCCTGGGTATTAATGAACAAAAGCAGGATATGAGCCAACAATGTGCACTTGTAGCCAAGAAGGCCAATTCCATCCTGGTTTGCACCAAAAGAAGTATGGCCAGCAGATGGAGAGAGGTGATTCTCCTACTCTGCTCTGGTGAGACCTCACCTGGAATACTGTGTCCAGCTTTGGAGCCCTCAACACAAGAAGGACATGGACCTCTTGGAGCAGGTCCAAAGGAGGGCCACAAGGATGATCAGAGGGCTGGAGCACCTCTCCTATGAAGACAGATTGAGAGTTGTGCTTGTTCAGCCTGAAGAAGAGAAGGCTTTGGGGAGACCTTATAGCGGCCTTCCAGTACCTCAAGAGGACCTACAGGAAAGCTGGAGAAGGACTATTTGTAAGGGCATGTAGTGATAGAACGAGGGGCAATGATTTTAAACTAGAGTAGAGTAGGTTTAGATTAGACATTAGGAAGAAGACTTTTACTATGAGGGTGGGGTAACACTGGAACAGGTTGCTCAGAGAAGTAGTGGAGGCCCCATCCCTGGAGGCATTCAAGGTCAGTTTTGATGAAGCTCTGAGCAACCTTATCTAGTGAAGATGTCCCTGCTTACTGCAGGGGGGTTGGACTAGATGACCTTTAAAGGTCCCTTCCAACTTAACACATTTTATGATTAAAATAGTTATAATTTCTTTATTGCTGTTTTCATCAAGTACTCTTATATTCAGTGTAATATCTTGTTGTGTGTTTGACTCCCTTGGGAGAAAGGATTTGTGGTGGTTTGACCCTGGCTGGAGGCAAAAGTCACTCTATCACTCCCCTTTTCAGCTGGCCAGGGGAGAAAATATATATTGAGAGGCTTAGGAGTGGAGATAAGGACAGGGAGAGATCATTCAGCAATCAGCGTCACAGGCAGAACAGACTCAACACAGAATAATGGAAAGAAAACTCTCTAATTTATTACACTACACTGCACACACAGTGACACCAGAGTCAGACCAGATCTTAAAGCACTTTCCCCCCACCCCTCCCTTCTTAGGAGACTTCACTTTAGTCATGATTTTGCTCCCTTCTTCCCTCCCATTGTGGCACAGGGAGGGGTGGGGAATGGGGGTTTTGGTCAGTTTCTCACAAGATGTTTTCCTTCTTAGCCCCTTGAAGGGGGGGGGGCATTCCTCACACCCTTCCTCTGCTGCACTGTTGGGTCCCACCCACGGGACACAGTCCTTCACAAACCTCTCCAACATGAGTCCTTTCCCATGGGGCTTCAGCTGCCCACCAGCTGCCCCATCATGGGTCACTTCTATGGGGTGCAGTCATAAATCATAGAATGTCTCTCAGACCCAGTCTGCTTCAGTCTGGTCCTCCAAGAAATCACAAGCTCCTCCCATCAGCAGACCTGCTCTGGTGCAGATTTCTTCCTCGCTCATCTCTGTATCTCTCTCTCCATGGGCTACAAGTGCTGGCAGGGGCTTGCTCCAATGTGGGTCACAGTGTCTTCTGTCTGTCTCCACCTGCTCCATTGTGGGGCCTCTCCATGAGCTGCAGGTGGGGTCTTGTCCTTTTCCATGGGCTGTGGGGGGACACCCGCTCCACCATGGTGTAATAAAAATATAAGGAATTTGTTTCCAAACCAGTTGCCTCATGGTGGTAGTGTTGCCTCATGGTGGTAGGCTTTAAGTTTTCCTCCTTCCCCCGTTTAACTATGGATTTTCACGGAATTAACGACGGCGCCTTACAATACTCATTGCATGTCTGGCAGATTTTCTTTTCCATAGGTGAAGAAAATTAAAATGCATGAATCTCTTTGTCTAGGACAACCGCTTACTGGCAAACATTTCTTATCTTAACTCTTCCCGGCAACTGACATGGCCTAGGGCTGAGGGAAGTCAAAGCTTGAAACAGGTTTTAGATAAACCTCTTGGTTGAGCTTTGTCTCCCCCAGCTACCTTTTATGGGAGAGAATGGTTCTTTTCCATAACAGCAAAACTTAATACTCCCTTTTAGTTCTCCATTTTACAAGTCAGTACAAAAATTACAACAACCCATTTTGGTTTGCAAAAGCAACATTTCCAATATTTCCCACAATTGTAAATGGCGTTGAACCAGACAATGTGATCTATAAAATGATACAGGGTTTTGCTCAAATGCTAAAACTTTTCTCATGTGATTAACACACAAGGGAAAGGATTAGTCCATGAAAGACTCATCCTAAAAGTCCTCAAAGCATTACGAGGTCCCTCGAAAATAGCTCTAGTTCATATAAAAGGACACCAAAAGGGACTAAATCACACTGTAAGAGGGAACAATTTGGCCAATGCAGAGGCAAAACGAGCAGCACTGTTAATGATTAAAACTTTGGAGAAAGAACCTGAAGGACCAGATAGACAAAATTTTCACCACCCAAGAGATAGCCAAACTAAAACAAATTGGAGCAAAAAGAGAAAATAATAAATTGTTGCTGCCAGACGGCAGGGAAGTACTCCCCAAAGGAAGAGCATGGAAAATGTTAAACAAACTAAACCTTAAAACTCACTGGGGAGTTCAAGCCTTAGTAGATCAATTTGAAACAAACTATGCCTGTGTGGGGATACACAGAGTTTAGCAAAAAGAATCTTGGAGGGATGCTTAACCTGTTACAAGGTGAATAAACAGCAACTCAGGGAAAGGGTACCAGGAGGGTGAGGGTTGACAAGGAGACCTTTTGAAAGAATACAGGTCGACTTTACCGAACTCCCAAAGGTAGGAAGGTATAAATACATTTTAGTTTTAGTAGATCATCTCACTCACTTTGTGGAAGCCTTCCCGGTAGCTCGTGCCACTGCATGAACAGTAGTAAAAATAATATTAGAAAATATTGTGCCAAGGTATGGAAACATAGCTGTAATTGATTCAGATGGGGGACCCCATTTTACCTCTAAAGCAATCAAGGAAGCCTTAGATCCTTTGGGGATGAAATGGGAATACCATACCCTGTGGCACCCACAAAGTTCAGGGAAGGTGGAAAGGATGAATAGAGAAATTAAACAACAATTGACCAAACTGATGATTGGCACTAAAATGAACTGGGTAAAATGCCTTCTGATGGCCTTATTAAATCTGAGGACACAACCCTGGACAGATATAGGAATCTCCCCTTTTGAAATGTTGTATGGGATACCCTATGACCTGGAAATGCCAGCCGAGCACCCCAAAGTTGAAAGAGTGTTACAAGAATATATCATTGAATTAATGAAGTGAAGGTGAGAACTAATAAAGAAAGGATTGGTAATACAGAAACCACTCTTAGCTATAGCAATACACCGGGTCAAGACAAAGTGCTGATTAAGGCCTGGAAAGAATCCTCACTGATCCCTCGTAGGGAGGGACCCTTTCTTGTGTTGCTTACCACAGATACTGCAGTTCGAAAGGCCGAATGAGGTTGGACTCACACTACCAGAATAAAAGGACCTGTTCAAGAATCTTGTTGGGAGGCAACAAGGAACCCTGACAACCTGAAAGTCACCTTCCAGAGAAAGACTGATGGGTGAAACTATCACACAAAGGACTTAATGAATGGGACTACATTCTGCCCAATTCCTGGTTGTATATGTTACCCTTTTGTTTGTTTTAAGTGTAAAATGTGTAAGGACAATTGGTGGGTTCATTGTAGAGAAGGAAATTTTACCCCAGATATTTGTGAGGAGTGTTATTTGGCTGAAAGAAAATTAACAGAACTAATACCCAGTAAAAACCAGACAAATTATCTGGAAGTGTAAAGAGTGGTGGAAAGTATACGCAAAAGGTGTAAATCCAGAGCTTGGATGTGTACACTCTAATGAGTATAGGGAGGCCAATCTGGAAAACAGTTAAAGTGGTGTGCCAAAAACAAATTTAGCCCCGGAAATAAAGAATAAAAATTGGGAGGCATGTAACACTCGCAAAAGGAGAGAAGGGAGAACCCCTGAAGACTACGACTGCTGCCAAGAAGATGGAACACCTTGCTGCTCCAAGCAATGGAGTAGGCAAAGGAGGCAGAGACGTAAGGAAATTGTGGGGAACCAAAAACCTTCAATACAGTTGCGAGAAGGCCCCCTACATCTAGGTCCGGGATGGCACATAACACCTGAACCCAAACCTCCCAAACTAAAATACCCGAGAATAGCTACCACCACTCTGAAGTGGTCACCATCGACCCACCAATTCTCCTAAAAGGGGTAGTAATACTTTGAGTATACTTCCCCTTGACGATATTCAGATAACTACAAGGGGATCAAGCTTTAATTCCACTCTATGTCAGCTAGTCCTGAGGCCCCTATGCTGGGAATATATGGAATTTTATATGTGCCTTAGTTCAAATCCTGGAAAGGGGTACTGCAACTTCCCTAATCAATATTGCTGCAGTTATTGGGATTATGAGTCCATAGCCCCTAGTTGGATACCATGGGATGATATATAGATAAATACCTAAGGATCCAGTGGGGTCCATATGGGTGCATCCCACTGCAGGGGTGGAGAGGACATGGAAACTGTAAATATCTCTTTTTAGATGTTACCCAATCCATAGATAGAGGGTGGACAATTGGAAGAATGTGAAGAATAAGGTATTGGGGAACCTGGAACTGATAAAGGAGGCTTAACAAGGATGGTATAAATTGTGGGCCCTGGTTAACTACACTGTTGTCAACCATTGCTGAACCTTTAATGTTGTTGATGCTTACTCTAAGCTTTGGGCCTTGCATTTTGAACAGAGTGATTGGATTAGTAAAGAGTAAATTAGAGTCAGCCCATTTAATATTGTTTAAAAAAGCAATGCGAACACCTAGAGGATGATGAAACCAGTCAAGGAGAGACTCTAATTCTCTCTCTAGCCCTAGAGACTGTTACCTGGTTTGAAAAACAAAATGGTAAGAACTAAAAGGGGGGAATTGTAATAAAAATATAAGGAATTTGTTTCCAAACCAGCAGATGGGGAAGGGGGGGGAAATCCCCCTCTTGCTCCTTTTGTCTTTGTTAGAGTTGCTAATGGGCAAAACCCCAGGAGACTACCTCCTGATAAGGTGGCAAGATACCTAATCTCAGAGTGGTGACATCCTGCCGAATCAACAAGATCTCCTTACTCTTTTACACTGGGTCAACGTGACTCAGTGAGGAAGGAGACTGACCCACAACGCAGAGGAAGACCACGACCTTTAGGACCACAGGACCAGGACGACCCCCCCCCCCCCAGTAACAGCATGCGCAGCCGCAGGAGCTTATCAGGATGTGCTATGCATACCCGGAGCTACTGGACTATAAAAACGGGTACTTTGGCGGGGTGAAGTGCGCGTCTTTGGAGGGAGCAAGGGTCTCCCAGGCCACCCAGTGCTGTTTTGCCTGCTTGGTAGCTTGCTCAAATAAATTCTCTTTGGAAACTTTGTAAATTTGTCACGACCGTTTATAACAATGGGTTTCTCCACAGGCTGCAGGGGCATCTCTCTCTGGCACCTGGGGTACCTCCTCCCCCACCACCTTCCCTGGCCTTGGTGTCTGCAGAGTTTCTTACATCTTCTCACTCCCTTCTCTGGTGGCAAAAAGCAACTGCTAGTGGCTTTTTTTCCTCCTAAATGTGATTCCCAGAGGCGCTGTGACCATCGCTGATTGGCTCGGCCTTGGTCAACAATGACTCTGGCCTTGAGTCAGCTGGTGTTTGCTTTGTTGGGCCGACAGAAAGCTTCTAGCTGCTTCTTGCAGAAGCCACCTCTGCAGCCCCCCCATTCTCCACCAGAAATCAGCCATGCAAAACTATGACAGGATTATAACACAGCTTGCCCAGCTTCCTTAGTACTGAAGTGTAATATGATATTAAGCCATCTGAATATAGTTGAATGAATGACTTGTTACAGTGCTTTCCTGTGGATGGTTACATGCAGTTCAACCAAAGTTTGAATATGTGTGACTTATACATTGTTCCTGGAAAAAATCATTTGCATATCCTTTTTTAATCAATGACTTGAATCACCATGGTTAACCTGTTTTGCATGTGTTTGTTGTTTTTTTTTTTTCTAGTATAGAGCAGTATTCAGAGGTTCCAAGAGAAGTTTTTTATCTTTGCTTTAACACCTCAGCAGGTCAGAGAAATCTGTATTTCCAGGTAAGATGTAAGAGTGTGGCATAGTGTTAGGTAAATTTGCAAAATTTCAGGAGAAAGTGTGGGGTTTTCGGTTCATTTTATGCATCGCATAAGCTTGCAGATGCAGAGTAATAATCCCCAGCAAAGTTATGCTAGTTTATCTGGTTTGTTTTCTTCAGGAACTATTATGCACAGAATTGCAGTTGGGGTAAATCCTACACCACTGAAGAGTTAATGATTACTCTGTTGCAAATAATTGTGACTATTTAGAGAGGTGGCGAGCTTTTCTTATCTATACGCTTCATGGCTGCAGGAATAGAAGTCTGCTTTTATTTTTTGTCCCAAGGTTCATATTGGTGTAATCCAAGAGAATTCATTGGGGTTTTATCCTCTCTGGTAACATCATACTTTGTTGTTACTATAAACTCTTGACAAAGGATCCTAAAGTTCTGCTTAACTTGCAGTAGATAAGCAGAGGTGTTGCTCTTAAGACTTATTCATGGCTCAATAAAGGAAAAAATAAGAGATGAGTTTAGTGGTGTTGGGGCAGGCGTGCCAGTTCTTGCCACATATGACTGGAGTAAGATCTGCTATCTAAATGGATACTCTTTTTCTCTTTGTCACAGGGACTTCTTGCCAGGGGGCAGGAGAGATTACACAGTCCAAGTTCAGCTAAGGTATCTTTTTGTACTGTTCTCTTAAACTTCTTAATTGGCTAATGCAATGTAATTCTTGAAAATGACACTTAATCTTTTTTGGGAATATAGGTTATGCCTAGCAGAGACAAGCTGCCCTCAAGAAGATAATTACCCTAATAGTTTGTGTATTAAAGTAAATGGGAAGCTGTTTCCGTTGCCGGTAAGCTTGTTTGTGCATATTTGTGGCTTCCTTGTGACTTGCAAGGTGTGTGGGTTTTCTACAGTTTTTAGCTTGCTAAAGCAATCAAGCTATTTATTGTTATCACTCAAATTTTTCTAGTTACTAATGTTAGTCATGTGGTTTGTACACTTGCTGTGTGAGCATGCCATTCATTACTGCTAGTGTTACAGCCATTTCATGGATACTGTTTTAGCCACCTATAGCAAACCTCATCTGTTGCAGTTATCACAACAAACCAAGACAGTGTCTAAATGGCGAATCTTTCTCACAGGTCTTCAAACTGAGTTTCACTTGATTAGCACAAATAGTGAGGGCTACTACTATCTATATTTGTGATTATGTTGAGTTCGTTCTTGTTATGAGGGAATGGTATTACCTTCTTGTGTGATCTTTAAGGTCCTTTCCAACCCAAACCATTTTATGACTTTAGGTTTGAGACCAGTGGGTTTACTGTGGCTAGTATGGAATGTGTGGAAATAATCTCTTAAATGTTGCAGGCATGGTGTGTTCATCCACGGAATGGTAGGGATTGCAAGGGACCTCTAGTCTAACCTCCTTGCTAAAGCAGTATGACCTAGAGCAAGTTGCACAGGATCACATCCTAGGAGGGTTTTGAATTTCTCCAGAGAAGGAGACTCCACAACCTCTCTGGGCAGTCTGTTCCAGTGCTCTGTCACCCTCACAGTGAAGTAGTTTTTCCTTGTGTTCAGACAGAGATTCCTGTGTTCCAGTTTGTGTCCATTGTCCCTCGTCCTGTCACTGGGCACAACTGAAAAGTCTTACCTCATCCTATAGATATATGCCCTTTAGATATTTATAAGCATCTATGAGATCTCTGTCTCAGTATGAGCTCATTATAAAGTCACCATAGTAGAGAAAGGCCTACTACAGCAAAGAAATTTGAATATATACTCTATAAATGGCTGCAACTGTTATATCTGACTAAAGCCATGGCAAATGTTTCATTCTTTTAAATGTATGGGGACTGCTGACACTTTCACATCTGCTGCTTCCATGCTCTGTGATATAGCACACATGTTAAGGTTCCAAATAGCTCATCTGGGGTGAGAACCATTTTAGATTTCTTCAACAACTGCCTGGCAGACCTGCCTGTAGAAGCTCTAAGTACCTGTTCTGCCACTGCAATTAATCAAGTGCAGTGGTGAGGTGCAGCCAGGGCTTGGCTGTCAAGTGAAATGTATGAACTAGTAATAGAGTTGCTTTGGAAACCTAGGAAATATGACATCTATTGAGTCCTCCATGGATTAAAGGCAGTGATTATCCTATGGTATACTTGGCTAGAGACTGGAAGAGGCTGTTGTTTTAGGGTTTTTTTTCCTGTTATTTTATTTTCAGATTGAGCATTTTTCAAAGTAACTCTTTTTCTGAGCATTAGGCTATAAATGTGTATGTTTCTCTGGGTAAAAAATCATAGAATAGCATGAAATACCCTCTTGGGAGTTAAGATGCTCTCCTCCTAACTCCCAAATTTGTCATTCCACTGGCTGCTAGAAAGAAAATTAACTCTGTCCTAGCTGAAACCAGGACATCACCCTTTACATATTTATAGACATTAATGAGGTCACCCCTCAGTCTCCTCCAGGCTAAAGAGACTCAGCTCCCTCAGCCTGTCCTCGTAATGAAGATGTTCCACTCCCTTAATCATCTTGGTAGCCCTGCACTGGACTCTATTTCAAGTAGTTCCCTGTCCTTAAACTGAGGAGCCCAGAACTGGACATAATATTCCAGATGTGGTCTCACCAGGACAGAGTAGAGGAGGACCTCTCTACCTACTAACCACACCCCTTCTAATACACCCCAAGATGCCATTGGCCTTCTTGGCCATGAGGGCACATTGCTGCCTCATAGTCATCCTGCTGTCCAACAGGACTCCCATGTCCCTCTAACCTATGCTGCTCTCCAACAGATCCATCCCCAACCTGTACTGGTACATGAGGTTGTTCTTCCCCAGATGCAAGACTCTACACTTGCCCTTGTTGTATTTCATTAAATTTCTCCCCACACAACTCTCCAGCCTGTCCAGATCTTGCTGGATGGCAGCACAGCCCTCTGGTGTGTCAGTGTGGTGTTTCAGCCCAAATCAGTGGCTGAGCACCACATGCTGCTGGCTTGCTCACTCCCAGAGGAGAAACAGACAGAGCCCCTGTGGGTTGGGATAAGGACAGTTTACTGACAAAAACACTGTGAAAGGGGAACAATAACAGCTAATTACACTCACACCCAGTGATAACACAGAGTACCTTAGCAACACTTGGATTACAGAGTGCTGTAGGACGAAAGGACCCACACAATACACCAGCCACACTCCAACTGCCCTGGAGGCACACAGGAGTGCCCCTCCTCAACCAGCCCCTTTTATGGGGAAGTTCTCTCAGGTGGTGTGGAAAACAGCCCAGGCTAACTCAGCACACCTAGGCTGGCTGCTTGGGGAGTTTGACTCTGGCCTGGCCAGAACCAGGACATTATCCACCCCTTTTTCCATACCATCTACATCATGCCCAGATTTTACATTTTCAAAGTATTTGGGAGGTTCATAACATCATTTATCTATCATTTAGACCATCTGCCATAGACTGATTTGTTATACACCAACAATTTAGCAGCTGTCCTCACCTAGAATTAAATCCCCTTGGGGTACACACTGGACTTGCCCGTCACCCACCAAGTACACCCAGGTCCCTGAGCAAAAGCAGCCCCATGAATAGGTTTGCCTTTGCCTGAAGCAAGAACAACCCTGACTGTCTTCCCCAACAGGTTTCTCATGCGCACTACAGGGACTTTAACCCTTCCACAGTCCTTGGGAGTTTTGATTGGGCAGGGCCAGCTTGATTGGTAGAACCCCTGGAATTAACTAGCCATGTGGCTTTGGCTAAATGCATATCCCAGATTTTTAAGGTTCCACCACCCATTGCTTTTAGTGTGACAGTCCATTGTACCTCTCAATTTTCCCAGAGGCTGGCGCATGGTAGGGTCTATGATATACCCATTTGATGCCATGCTCTTTGGCCCAGGTGTCTATGAGATGGTTGCGGAAATGAGTCCCATTGTCTGACTCAATTCTTTCTGGAGTGCAATGTCACCAGAGGACTTGCTTCTCAAAACCCAGGATGATGTTCTGGGCAGTGGCATGGGGCACAGGATAAGTTTCTAGCCAGCTGATGCTTGCTTCTAACATTGTGAGCACACAGCGCTTCCCTTGGCATGTCTGTGGGAGAGTTATGTAATCAATCTGCCAGGCCTCTCCATATTTGTATTTCAGCCATCACCCTCCATACCACAGAGGCTTTAACTGCTTTGTTTGCTTGATCAAGGCACATGTTTCACATTCATGGATGACCTGTGAGATAGCATCCATGGTCAAATCCACCCCTCGATCATGAGCCCATCTGTAGGTGGCACCTCTTCCTCGATGGCCTGAGGTGTCACAAGCCCAGTGAGCTATAAATAATTCACCCTTATGTTGCCAATCAAGGTCTACTTGAACCACTTCAATCTTAGCAGCCTGATCGACCTGCTGGTTGTTTCGATGTTCTTCAGTGGCTCGACTCCGGTATGCGGGCATCTACATGACATACTTTTACAGTTAGGTTCTCTAGCTGGGCAGAAATGTCTGGCCACAATGGAGCAGCCCAGATGGGTTTCCCACTGTGCTGGCAGTTGCTCTGTTTCCATTGCTGCAACCACCCCCACAGGGCATTGGCCACCATTCAGGAGCCAGTATAGAGGTACAATTTTGGCCATTTTTCTCATTTGGCAATGTTCAAAGCCAGCTGGATTGCTTTTACCTCTGCAAACTGACTGGATTTGCTTTCTCCTTCAGCAGCTTCTGCAACTTGTTGTGTGGGACTCTATACAGCAGCCTTCCACCTCCAATGTTTACCAACAATGCGACACAATGCATTGGTGAACAGGGCATTTTTTTTCTCATTTTCTGGCAGGTCACACAGAATTATAAGGTTGGAAAAGACCTTTAAGATCATCGAGTCCAACCATTCCTATCCTATGCTAAACCATATCCCTAAGTAGCTCATCTACCCTTTTTCTAAACACATCCAGGGATGGTGACTCAACCACCTCCCTGGGCAGCCTGTTCCCCTTGTACTAACTGCTGTTACTTGGCTGAAGAGACCATTGCCCATCTCTCTACAACCTCCCTTCAGGTAGTTGTAGGTGGTGATAAGGTCTCCCCTCAGCCTCCTCTTCTCCAAGCTAAACAGCCCCAGCTCCCTTAGCTGCTACTCATATGATTTGCCCTCCAGCCCCTTCACCAGCCTTGTTGCCCTTCTCTGGATTCACTCGAGGATCTCAATGTCCTTCTTCTGCTGAGGAGCCCAGAACTGGACACAGTACTTGAGGTGCCACCTCACCAACGCCGAATACAGGGGCACAGTCACCTCCCCAAACCTACTGGCCACACTATTTTTGATACAAGCCAGGATGCCATTGGCCTTCCTGGCCACCTGGACACATTGCTGACTCATGTTCAGTCTGCAGTCAACCAACACCCCATGTCCATCTCTGCCTGACAGCTCTCCAGCCAGTCTCCCCCAAGCCTGTAGTGCTGCATGCGGTTGTTATGTCCCACGTGCAGCAATCTACACATTGCATTATTGAACGTCATCCCCTTGGTCTCAGCTCATCAGTCCAGTCTGTTCAGATCCCTCTGAAGAGCTTCCCAGAGCCTCCCTACCCCCAGACAGATCAACACTTCCTCCCACCTTAGTGCTATCTGCAAACTTACTGAGGGAGCATTCAATCCCTTCATCGAGGTCATAGATAAAGATGTTGATCAGAAATGGCCCCAGGACTGAGCCCTGGGGGGCGCCACTCGTGACCAGCCTCCAGCTGGACTTGGCTCCATTTACCATCATCCTTTGGGCTCGGCCATCCAGCCAGTTTTTAACCCAGCAGAGGGTCCACCTGTCCAGGCCAGTGGCAGCCAGTTTCTCTATCAGAATGCTGTGAGAAATGTCAAAGGCTTTGCTGAAGTCCAAGTAGACCACATCCACAGCCTTCCCTTCGTCGATTAAGCGGGTCACCTTGTCATAGAAGGTGATCAGGTTAGTTTGACAGGATTTACCTTTTGTGAACCCATGTTGACTAGGCCTGATCCCCTGGCCATCACACATGTGCTGCGTGATAGCTCCCAAGATGACCCTCTCCATGATCTTCCCTGGGACTGAGGTCAGACTGACAGGCCTGTAGTTCCCCGGATCCTCCTTTCAACCCTTCTTGTCCATGGGTGTAACATCTGCCAGCCTCCAATCGAGTGGAACTTCCCCAGTCTGCCAGGATTTCTGGTAGATCATGGAAAGGGGTTTGGCTAGCATATCTGCCAGCTCTCTCAATGCCCTCGGGTGGATCCCATCTGGCGCCATTGACTTGTGGATGTCTAACTGGCCAAGTAGGTCACTAATCATTTTCACCTGAATCATAGGAGCTTTGTTATTCTTCCCCTCCCTGTCAGCCAGTTCCTGAGGCTGACTACCTAGGGAATATCCAACTTTACTATTAAAGACTGAGGTAAAGAAGGAATTAAGGACCTCAGCCTTGTCCTCATCCCTTGTCACTAATGTTCCCCCTGCGTCCAATAAGGGCTGGAGATTCTCCTTGACCCTCTTTTACTGGTAATATACCTACAGAAGGACTTTTTATTATCTTTTACAGAACTGGCCAGTCTGAGTTCCAGTTCAGCTTTAGCCCTCATGACTTCCTCCCTACATGATCTCACTACATTCCTATAGTCATCCCAAGACACCTGCCCCTTCTTCCAAAGCTCATATTTTTCCTTTTTTTCCCTAATATCCTCCCAGATCTCTCTACTCAGCCAAGCTGGATTCCTTCCTCACCGACTCCTCTTCCGACACACTGGGACAGCCTGTTCTTGTGCCGCCAAGATGTCCTTCTTGAGGAGCATCCAACCCTCTTGGGCTCCTTTGCCCTCAAGGGCTGTCTCCCATGGAACCTTATCCAGCAGCTTTCTGAACAGTCCAAAGTCAGCCCTACAGAAGTCCAAGGTGGCTGTTCTGCTGTGTCCCCTCCTTACTTCTCCTAGTACTAAGAATTCTATCAGCTCATGATCACTATGCCCCAGGCGTCCTCCAACCTTCACATCCCTCACTAGGCCTTCTCTGTTTAGAAACAACAAGTCCAGCAGGGCACCTTCTCTGATTGGTTCACTCACCAGTTGGGTCAGGAAGTTGTCTTCCAAACACTCCAGAAATCTGCTAGACTGCTTCCTCTCTGCTGTACTGTACTTCCAGGAGACATCTGGTAAGTTGAAGTCCCCAATAAGGACGAGGGCTAGTGATCACAAGACTTCTCCCAGTTGTTTAAAAACCAACTCATCAGCTTCTTCCTCCTGGCCGGGTGGTCTATAGCAGACTCCCATCACTATATCTGCCTGATTTCGTGGTCCTCTGATTTTAACCCAGAGACACTCAACCCTGTCTTCAGCATAATTAAGCTCCAGGCTGTCAAAGCATTCTCTGACATAGAGGGCTACCCCACCGCCTCCTCTCCTACCCTGCCTGTCACACCTGTATAGTTTATAACCAGCTATAGCAGCACTCCAGTCATGTGAATTGTCCCACCACATTTCCATGATGGCAATCACATCATTGTCTCCTTGACTTACAAGGACTTTTAATTCCTCCTGTTTGCTGCCCATGCTGTGTGCATTGGTGTAGATGCACTTCAGCAGGGCTATTGATCTTGTTACGCTCCTAAGGGAAGGCTTGCTTCTCAAGTGACAGCTGGTTAAGTTACCTAGCCCATCAGTAATAATTACATCTCTACTCTGAATTAAAGCACTATCCCCCTTGTTTACTAGGGTGGCTGACCAGAGATCATTGCCAGCACACCATCCCTCAGTAACTGGAGCAACATTCCCAGGCTCTTTTCCATCTAGCCTGGCCGTGTCCCCCTCCCCCTTCTCATCTAGTTTAAAGCTCTATTAATGGGCCCTGCAAGCTTCTTTGAGAGTAACCTTCTGCCCCTTGGGGATAAGTGCTCCTCATCCCTAGACAGAAAGGCTGGTGATGCTTGAGCCAGCCCATTGTTGAAGAACCGAAAGTTCTGTTTCTCACACCATGTTCTGAGCCAGGTATTAATTTCCTGGCTTTTCCATTCCATCCCTCCCCATTCCCTGTAGTAGGAATGATGGAGGAAAACACTACCTGTGCCCCAGATCCTTGCACCGTGTGTCCCAGGGCCCTTAAATCCTTTTTAATGGTCCTCAGTGTTCTTTTATGGATTTCATTGCTACCTACTTGGAAAATTAAAAGTGGATAATAATCTGTGGGCCTGACCAAGGTTGGAAGTCATTTTATTATGTCCCTAACTGAGGCTCCCTTAAGGCAGCACACAGTCCAATAGATCCAATTATCACTGTCTTCCACCTGGATGGAGGCAGGGCCCCTCTCATCTTGATCATTGTATTTGCTGTTTACTTCTTGCAAAAAAGACTTCGAGGTCCTTTCAAGAGGGTCGCAGGTACAATTACAATCACACAGTCTGGTGGGCTGTCTACTGGAACCTGGCACAGCATTCTGCCTGCAGGAATCTCTTTTTATAACTGTTTTTCCATGCAGCTCGTTCACTCGGGCTTGGAGGGCTGAGATGGGTTTCCCATCCCACCTCCTCATGTCTTCGCCATGGTCATGCAGATAGAACCACAGGATGCCTCATGGGGTGTACTTTTTATAAGCTGTTTCTGGAAGAGAGAAACGCCTACTTCTGATGGCTGAAATCATAGTCTGCACAGGTGGGCAGTAGGACATATCCTCTTTGAGTTGCCAGACCTCTCGAGACAACTTCTCCACAGCTGAGATGAGGGAGGAAGAAAGACTTTCCTCAAATAGACAGAGTCAGCCAGTCACCTCATCCACTGTTGGTGCTTCTTCCTTTCCCCAGTCTATTATGGCCAGTGAGTTGGCATATGACACTGGTGCACTCTGCACAAACTTACGCCACATGGATCGGGGATGCTGGACTTCATCAGGATCTAATTCCAGGCTGCTGGGCCCATTGTCCCAGCATTGGAGTAGCCAGGTGATGATGTGCTCCCCTGGGAGGTGGCTGAAATATTTTCTCATGTCTCTCATCTCACTCAAGGACACGGATCGGGTTATAACCTCCGGTACTGCCTCTTCTTCAGGTTCTCACAATGGTCCTGGTTAATCATCGTCTTTCATGATGCAGACTGATTTCTCAGTATATTTCTTCTGTATAGGGGCAACTGATGTCGGTACTAGTTGGCTTGCTGGCTCAACTACAGGGTTGGCCTTTGAGCTTTGTGTAGTTACAGTGCTTGTTGTAGGGGTTGGAGGAGCTGCACTGTCTGACGTCTGAGTAGCTACAGTGCCTGTTGTAAAGGTTCTTTCTGGCTCAGCTACAGCGTCAGTTTGAGGTTTAGGTAACCACAGTGCCTATAGGTCTGTTTTTCTTGTCTAGATATTTGCTCATACCTTCCCATATGCCATTCCACCCCTGAACCTTCAACCCCAGGGAAGATCTCTTGGCAACATTCTTGAAACAGTTGTTGGTAATACATAAGACCAGAAAGACATTCAGGAGAGTGAGCAAGAGCCATATACTGGTCTCAATATCCCAGTGGTATACAAAGTTCTCAAAAGATGCTGTAACACACTTAAAGGAAAAAGGGGAGGACAAAGCAGCCCCCCCCCCCCCGTCTTCCCCATAAATTGAGTGTGATTATTAACTGATGCTAAGATATTGTGGTGGTCTAGCCCTGGCTGGAGGCCAGATGCCCACCAAAGCCAGTCTATTACTCCCCTTCTAAGTTGGACAGGGGAGAAAATATATATTAAGAGGCTTAGGAGTCAAGATAAGGACAAGGAGAGATCATTTTATTGGCAACGATATGGGCGAAAACAGACTCAACACAGTTGCAGGAAAGAACTATTCTAATGTATTAGATTACACTAAAAAGAACAGAGAAAACTGGAGTTGGGATTGCGACCAAATCTAAAAACAAATGCAGTCAGATCTTAAAACATGTTCCCCCCACCCCTCCATTCTAAGTAGACTTCCCTTTAGCCATAATTTTACTCCCTTCTTCCCCCCCCCCCCCCGTGGGCGAGTGCGGGATGCTGTATGGGGGGGCAGGGACTAGGAAAAATGATGGGGTTCTCGGTTACTTCTTCATGAGCTGTTTTCCTTTTCCAGATCTTAAAAATACCTCTACCTCCCCTCCCCCCCATCCCTTGCCCCTTCTTAGCAGACTTCACTCTAGTCATGATTTCACTCTCTTCCTCCCCCCGATCACAGCACAAGGGGGCATGGACTGGGAGATGGGGGCTTTGGTCAGTTCCTTGCAAGTTGGCTTCCTTCTCGGCTGGTGTGAGGTGGGCATTCATTCCACACACCCTCCCCCTGCTGCACCACGGGATCCCACACACAAGAGACAGTCCTCCACGAACTTTCTCCAACGTGAGTCTCTTCCCCCAGGGCTTTATCTCTTCATCAGCTGCTCCATCGTGGGTCACTGCAATGGCAGGCAGTAGTAAATCACAATGTGTCTCAGTCCCAGTCCTCCATGGGATCACCAGCCCCCCCCAGCAAACCTGTTCCGATGCAGTTCTCTCTCTCACTCATCTCTGTAGGCTGCAAGTGCTGGTAGCTGCTTGCTTCAACGTAAGGGTCACAGTGTCTTCTCTATGTCTCCACCTGTTCCATCCAGTGTGGAGCCCCTCCACGGCTTGCAGGTGGGGTCTTGGCCTTTTCCATGGGGTTTCCCCATGGGCTGCAGGGGCATCGTTCTCTCAGGCACCTGGGGCGCCTCTTTCTCCTCCCCCTCCCCGGCCTTGGTGTCTGCACAGCTCGTTACATCTTTTCACTCCCTTCTCTGATGGCAAAATGCAGATGTTTCCAGGTTGCTTTCTCCTATATGTGATTCTCAGAGGTGCTATGACTATCTCTCATTGGCTTGGCCCTGGTCAACAATGAATCTGGCCTTGGATTGTTTACATTTTGGAGCTCCAGAGAATTCCAGCAGCTCCTCACAGCAGCCATTTTCTGTACCCCCTGTTATTTTCCAGCCCCCAACCTCGCAAAACTGCGACAGATATGTTACCCAATAGATGGAAATGACAGAAATGCCACGTAGAAATGCCTCCTGAGTCTGAAAAACACAGATAATATCTCATCATAAACCGATATCACACAGTATAACAGAATTAGAAACCTGACTGCCCTCCTGAGTTGATAAACAATACAGCAGGGATTGCATAAAGGGGGTGTGGGTTCACATACCAGAGCCAGGTGATGAAATAAAATATAATTGCCATCACCTCTTTGAACAACATTATAAACATTTATCTCATCTTTTTTTTAACACAATTGGGTAAGATCTACCATTACCCCAATTCTTTGGGCCCCATGTTGGATGGCAAAAAATACTGTGGTGCTTCAGTCCCAACCAGTGGCTGAGCACCACATGCTGCTGGCTTGTCGGAGAAGGGAGACTTCGACCACCATATGGTTCATCAACAAGTCCCAATTTTTATTCAAGCAAGCCTTGGTTAAATACACTGCTTAATTAGCTCATGCTTATTGCGAAAATCAAGCTCACTATTGGTCAAGCAGATAGATGCCGGCCCGTCCCCTCTTTGTTCTGTTTTCACATTCCTGAAGTTTAAACATCCTTTTATCACATCCTGCAGGTGTCCGAGCACCAGCAATATCCAGTTAGTGCTGGCTACTGGGTCAAGCTGACCTAGAGCTAACACTTACCCTACTTACACCATCTCAAGCAAATCCAGGCTGCTGTGTCCCTTCTCTGATAGCCAGCACTGAGCCAGGCTCTCCACATTTCCCCCATTTTTGTTTTGGGCTAACAATGTCTGATCAGAAGGCTGTCGATACCATTTTTTGTATCATGTTTTGTAGACACATGCAGAGACATGGTAAGAGTAGGGTAAGAGTTAGTAATACTACTCCTATCATCATGGCTGCTTTTAGAATAGACAGCAGCCAGGGTCCCAGTCCCAGTGCGAATGATCAGAGAGGTTCATACACCACATACCTTCAAACTCTTCACACCTATGGCCTTGGGTAAGCAAAAGAAAATTAATTGCAGCTCTATTTTGCAGCGTAGCATGGCAGACAGAATCAACATCAAGTAAAAGACTGGAAAGTGCAAGGGAAGTAGCATTTGTTTGTTTTGCTAGCCAACACCCCAACTTGTTTAGGTGATTGTGTGCAGTTGCTGCTGATACCCCTGGAGGGAGAAGAGAGGCAGATATAATCTCTTCCAGTGACCAGAATGTTACTGGGTCGTTGCATTCTTTAAAAGCATGTATCTGCCTCCTGGTTTGGCGATGGTGACGGCTCATCTTAAATATCATAGGGGTGTTAGGCATTAGCAGAGATAAGCGGCCAAGCGTGCATGGCCCCCCTCTTAGACGTGATGGGATACCTGGCCAGGCACGGTCTCCACATATCAGGCGGTAGCTGCAAGAGATGGTTAGTAGATATCAAAATGTTAGGCAAAGTATAATTGCACTAGCTTGTAGCGTTGCGATAAACAGCCATGCTAGAATTTGCGTTGGTGGGCGAGCTCTGGTCCCCACTTGGGTGGTTAAAATATAAACATGCATCAGCCTGTACTGAACCCAGATATTTGTTTTGGGTTGAGGCGGGACCCAGAGTGCCGCTGTCAATTGCATTAAGTGGGCAACAGCTGACATTGTTGCCATCAACCCTGGCATCTTGGGTTAGTTGGAATCGACACTTTCGCTGTTCTGGGCTCTCCAGTGAGGCTCAGTGGGTGGTCAGTAGTGGATCTAGTGCAGGTTTGGTCCACTTAGCAGGAACCCACTGTGATCCTGTTGGGGTAGAAACACATAAATAACCTCTCCCCCAGTACAACACTTTAGCCGGACCTTGCCACACGCCCGTCTTTGGGTCTCGATATTGAACCCAAACAGCCTCCTTGGATACCTCTTCCTTGGTTGTCTCGTGGTGCCGTATTGCTGCAGGTTCTGACTGTTCCCCAAAAATGCACAGGTAGTTAATAACATAAAGGGTTTTAGCTAGTTTGGAGTGTGGATCAACCACTTCCTCCTGTTTTGCAAGGTATCGTTTTAAGGTCCCCTTCGCCCTTTCTATTATGGCTTGACCCGTGGGCGAGTGCGGGATGCCTGTAGTGTGTTCAATTCCCCATCTATCGAGAAACTTGTTGACCTTGTCCCCAACATAAGCTGGGCCGTTATCTGTCTTTACTGTCTGAGGGACCCCCATCACTGCGAAGTAACTCAGTAAATGTCTAATAACATGTAGAGCTCTTTCTCCTGTTTGTGCTGTAGCCCATATGTATTTGCTATATGTGTCAATGGTAACGTGAACGTACTTTAACCTTCCAAAGCTAGGTACGTAAGTTACGTCCATCTGCCAAATTTCATTCACCTTTAGGCCCCTTGGGTTTACTCCGCATCCCAGGCCCAAACCCCCATTATGGTGGCTGCATGTGGGGCACGCCCTTATTATTGCTTTGACATCACTAATCTTTATGCCAAATTGTCATGTTAACCCCTTCGCATTTTGATGATATAAGCTGTGTGCCTCCCATGCTATGGCTAATTTATGGTTAGGCAGTGGTTCTTCACCTGCCATTACCAATTTATCTGCTCGGGCATTGCCTTCCCCTAAGCCCACATCCCACTTATGACTTCTAATGTGGATAATAGCGTATGACGCCCGTCTGTTTCGCAGTGCCCGTCTCAATTGTAGAAATAGGCTGTATAACCTTTTGTTGCTAACTTCCTTAATACTGGCATCCTCTATGCGTTGCACCACTCCTGCTACATACAAGGAGTCTGTAACGATATTCAATGGGCCCTCTAGATTAACAACTGCCCACAAAACCGCCAGCAACTCTAAGGTCTGGAGACTGTCCATAGGTTCCGCTTCCAGTAGCTCTTGTTTCCATTGTCCCTCCTCCTTCCAGGTGACGGCTGCTCTGCGGGACTTCTTTCCTGCATCTGTAAAGGCTGTTATTGCTCCTTCAATGGGCTTGTCTTCATGCAGCGGTTTGACAGTCCATTCCCATCCTCCTATCCACTCAGCGCCTTCGGTGCTGGCGTCCCTGTTTCAACTCGTGCTCCTGAGTTTAATAGGGCCACTGCCAAGGCTTCTGAGTTCAACAGATACCAGTTCAGTGTTTCTTTGTCCATCGGGAGATAGATGGCCTCAGGTTCGTGTCCCGTGACTTCGATGACCCGCAGCCGTCCTTTGCGGATGAGGGTCGTCAGTTGTTCAATTTTAGTATTTATTGTCTTCTGAGCTTGCAGAGGGGGTGAGACCCATTCCAGTACGCGCTCCCCCGTTTTTGTTTCATGCTGGGTTAAGGCCCCAAGCAAGTGGCTGGACGAGTTCCAAACAGTGATACTCAATGGGTGACCTGGTATGCGGCGGGAAACGAACCCTGATGTGATGCAGCGTGCGATTTGCTGAATAGCTTCCATTTGGGTTGGTGTAGGTTGCACCGGCGTACATGGATCTGTTCCCTTAAGAAGAGGTCTTAACTGTTCCTATAGCTGGTTGGGTATTCCTGTGATGGGCTTCAGCCACTGTAGGTCACCGAGTAACCTTTGAGCCTCGTGTAAAGTTTTAATGTTAAGGTTTAGTTCCAGCTTCTGTGGCTGGATGATTTGGTTTGTTAATGTCCACCCTAAGTATCTCCATGGCGCAGACTTTTGAATCTTTTCCTGGGCAATGACCAGGGAGTGTTCGGCGAGTGTTCTTTGGATGGTATTAATCTGCGTCTTTGTGAACTTTTGCGGCTGGGCGAACAAAATATCATCCATGTAGTGATAAATCACAGGTTTTGGCCATCGTCGCCGCAGCAGCTGTAAAGCTGCGTCGACATATAGCTGACATAGTGTCAGTGAATTACGCATGCCCTGTGGCAACACCTTCCATTCAAATCTCTTGTCTGGTTCACTTCTGTTGATTGCTGGGAGTGTGAAGGCAAAACGTTTTGTATCCTTTGGATGTAAAGCAATTGTGAAAAAACAGTCCTTCAAGTCTATGATTAATAGCGGCCAGTCTTGTGGTATCATTGCGGGGTTAGGAAGTCCCGGCTGTAGCGCTCCCATTGCTTCCATTTGGTTATTAACAGCTCTAAGATCGTGTAGCAGCCGATACTTTCCTGATTTCTTTTTTATCACAAAAATGGGAGTGTTCCATGGGCTTGTTGATAATTGCAAATGTCCTTGTTGGAGCTGTTCCTCCACTAGATGGTGTGCTTGAATCAGACTTTCCCTTTTTAAGGGCCATTGCTTAACCATCACGGGTTCATCAGTATTCCATGTGAGTGGAAGTGGGAAAGTCCAAGCAATGGCAACTACTCCAAAGGGTGTTCTTTGTCAGCATTACTCCCAGTTGGGCCAATATATCCCGCCCAACCAAACAAGCGACTGTGGACGGCAGCGAGACGATGGAAAGGACTACCGTCACTTGTTGTCCATCAAGGCAAAGGGTTATGGGAGGTGTTTTTCGTGCTAGCGTAAGTCCTCCAACCCCCGTAACCGCGTGAGAGGAAGCGTACGATGGCCATGCTGGCGGTCAACTGTCCGGGGGCACTAGGCTAGTGTCGGCCCCTGTATCCAACAGGGCGGTGAGCGTTGTTTCCTGATCCTTATAGGTGATGACTACGGGTTTTCGTGGTCGGTCGGTAAGGTCCATGGTCAGTAAGGTAAGGCCTGTGGAGCCAAATCCTTTGTCACTTTGAAACGTGGAGTGAAATTTGTAGTAAGTTGTGGTAGTGGAATTAGTTGAGCAATTCGTTGTCCCTTTTCAATTTTTAGCGGCGGGAAAGGAGTCTGTGCCATAATTTGGATTTCTCCGGTATAGTCCGCATCAATCACTCCCGGCAGCACAAACAATCCCAACATCGAAGCAGAGGAACGTCCCAGCAAAAGTGCTCCATACGCTTGTCCTTTAATTTGTACAGGTCCTTTTACTCCAGTGGGTATGTTCGTGGTTCGAGTGGTCATAAGGGTAACATCTACTGCTGTTGCCAAGTCCAGGCTGAGGGATCCAGGGGTTGCAGGCTGGAGGCGTGCGGTGGCGGTGCGCTGTTCCCTACGGCAACTTGTGTCTGAGCGCGGCCGTTCGCGCTCCGCTGGGAGTTTCCCGGCGGGGGGCGGCGACACGCATTAGTATTATGGTTGTCAGACTGACAGGACTGACACCATATTCCCGTGGCACGGCAATTACATCGTACGTGACCATATTTCCCACAGCGGTAACATTTTGTAGAGGGATGTGCTTGGAACCCCATAGCGGCGATATTAGGAGCCTGGAGAGGCGCAAGAGCGGCTAACACTTGGGACTGCGTTGCTTCTGCCTGTTTCTTTAGTCCTTCCCCTAATTTCTCTAGGGCAGTCACTAACAATGCCTGAGAACCCGTTGGCAGCATAGCCATCCTTTATAAGGCTTGTTCTATAGTCCAGTTGGATCCCAGGGTAGAAAGTAACCTCTGAGTAGCCAGATTACTATTCTGCAGAGCTCACTGTTTCAGCAGTGCTCCCTTCATATAGTCCGGCACTCCCTGTCACGATCCACAACCTAGACAAGACTTTAGTTTGGCAGAGGCTAAACCCCCTTGCGTTCCAGACGAACCTCAGATCGCTCTGGGTGGCTGGGGGCGGCAGGGCTTAACCCCTGAGTGATGTCTGATCCGAGAATATAGAATTATAGAATTGATCCGGGGTATAGAATCACAGTACATGTATAGTATAGCACAATTAGGGAAGACAACTCTTGCATAGCTAGACAATGATGTAGAACAGCTTGAAAGCCTTGTACTTTCCAGGATAAGATAAAGGGCAAGGACTGGAGGATGGAGTAATAGGTACCCATCCCCGTCATCTCTGCCTCAATAAAAGAAACAGGAGACTGATAAAGGACTTGATGTACGACTAGGACCAGCACATTCCGAGGAAAGCAGACAGTCAACAAGGCCATACGCTAACTCAGACTGATAAGAACGTTGCAAACATCAAGACCAGCACATTCCAGGGAAAGGGTGAAAAGTACGTCATGAGGTAGACTCGGAGCCTTCCTCCCAAAGACCACCCGAGACCCTTGCCCACAATTTTTTTAAGGATCTGCGCAAGCGCGAAGGACTGATAAGCTAATTAGCATGTGAAGCGAGAGTAGGTGGGGTTAGGTAATCACTATGTATAGGCATTAATTGAATATTCACTGCTTGGTTGTATAAGTATGGGACGGTTTCGCTGCTTGGGTGTGCACGTTTGTGGTGGAGCGATCCCCCGTGCCCCTGCGCGCAATAAACATACCTACTTTATAACTTTCGAGTTATAGAGTCTATTTCCGTACGTCAATTTTGGCGAGCCAGCCAGGAAGATTTCTGCTCTGGTGTGAGTGGTGAGTGACTGAGCTGCAGCATACCTGCGAGAGAGAGGAAAACCTTTTCCTGGTACTGTGTGGTTTGAATGAGAAGTAGTCTGAGTGTGTTGTTTGAATGGTTTAAGTGTTTGACTGAGAAGTAGTCTGATTATTTGTGTATGTGTGTGTGTAAACCACGGTTTGTGTTCTGTACGTAAGCAGGAGGTTGTGGTGCAGTTTGAAAGCAATTTTTTGTGTGTTGGATGGGAGGAAGATCAGTCTGATTAGGATGACATTTTTGGGTTTAGGACAGTTTGAGCGAATGGTTTGTGGAGATTTGAAAAGTGGAATTACTTGGTGGTGTATGGGAGGAGGACTGTGTGAGAGCTTTCGAGTCTCTGGGTCAGGAGCAGGAACGGGTCTTGCCCGTTTTGTGAACAGTGTGGTTTGTGTATGATGTTGCCCTTTGAGTTTTGTAACGTAACCTGTGACTACGGTGTGACCTCCTGAGAGTGAATAAGGGAAATTTGGATACTAAGCTGTGGCCCTCTCAGGATGTATTGCCCCTGTAAAATCTGTAGGTAAACTGAGTAATTATAGGATGGCCGCCCCTAAAACAGCCAATATATATAGTAATGTCTCTTCGCTGGCCGAGGGGATAGATGAGCAATATGATATTCTTGATGCACTGATCTCGTCCCTCAACCCAGGGACAGGATTGGGTAAAAAACTGCTGGTTCCACTAAATTGTTTGGGCTGGCTGAATCAGTGCAAAAAGGCTGTGTGTATTCAAACATATATCAGTGTTAGAGGCAGGACATTCCCCTTGCCGCTCCGGGAGATCCGGTCCACCTTAAACCACTGATTTGGCATCTCCTTGAACACCTTAAAAATCTTTGTGCAAAGCCTAAAGTAAATTATTCTGCAAACAATTGATCATAATATTCACTACCCCAACCACCAACAACAGCCTGTTTTAACGGGGAGGGGGGGACGGGACTATTACAAGAAATTGTTACTTATGGCACAAAGATGGAATGTTTAGAGCAATGTTTAAATTTGCAGCTCTGGGTTTGCCAGGCATGGGGCTTGGGTTTTTGTGTTGTTTTTTTCTTCTTTCTTTTTTCTTTCTTTAGAGAAGGATACCCCCCTGTCCTGGGTTCAGCCCAGCAGCAAGGCTGTGTTAGCCCTGAGAGTATTCCATACCAATTGCATCATGATCCGACAGGCTGCCCCCCCCCCCCCCCCTTTGCAGGGGCGACTTCGGACCCAGGCACGGGAAGTCCCGGTCTGGGCAGCCGCAGTGCCAGTTCCGGGGGAGACTCCAGACCTATCAGAACCTGCTCCAGGCACGGGAAGTGCTGGTCTGAGCAGGCGTGTGAGAGTTCCGGCTTCTCTCTCTCTCTTTTCTGGGATCGGCATGGCAGGCGGTGGTGAGGGGGGTGCTCGGGGGTGCTGGGCTCAGGGAGTGCTGCGTTCGGGAATCTGAATCTGAATCGGTTCGGGCACGGCTCAAATGATATAGTGTGGGGAGAGGTTTGCACTGTATATAATAGCACTGTAGTTAGTTGTTTTCATACTTTTCCCTGTTGTTTAGTAAACTATCCTTATCCTAACCTTGCAAGCCTGTGGTTTTTTTTCCTCTGGCTTTGCAGCTAGCTTCGTTCGCCCATCCTCCACCTCTTAAAGAGGTAGGGGGGCTTTTTGGTCTGACCTTTGTGGCCTCAGTTTTCCGCTGAGGGTTAAACCACAACAACTTTTGGCGCCCAACGTGGGGCTCGACGGGGGACCCCCAAGGGGGGCAAAAAGGTTGGGGTAACGATAGATTTGACCTTAACTCCATTGCAGTTAAGATAGAGTTGTTATAGGTACGGTTATTTAAGTAATTTCTATGTACAATGTTGTGGCATTTACTCTTAAGGATGCTGCCATGGTTGCCAACTCGTGGTATGCTGCTGCATTTAATCCTGCCAGGATCCATTACCATCCCGTACGTGTGTTTAGTGTATGTTGTGATAACAGTTTATGATTGGATAACGTTGAGGTTCATGAACTTAAAAGAGTACTTGTATCAGCTTTTGCTGTTCGGTACAAGGAGGGATAAAACAAGCCTTGTAAGAGTGTTTAACAATTTCCAATACCCCTGGGAAATTCTAACTAGCATTTTCCTACTGTTGGTTTTGGTGCAAATGGTTCTGCTTTCGATATATATAGGTATATATATTAGGCACAGGTTTATGAATACCACCCAAGAGTTTTCCCTGAGGCTGGATAAGCTTGAGTGGCAGGGCAAATGGCGAAATATGAGCAGGTACCTAGGCACTTTCTTACCCCCAGTGGTTTGGAACTTCACTCCTGAACAGCTACAGGATCCTAATAAGGTGACTGCATATCTGATAAAGAACTGCAGTGGGCTCCCCAGAGAAATACGCCCTACTGCACTGTGCTGGGGCTTGGCTACCATCTACCAAACACTGCTTGATAGCAAGCAGCAGTGTCAGTACTGTCAGCACTGTCAAGGGGAACAAGGAAATGGATTGGCAATTACTGCAGCTACTGCAAACTCTACAATAGACCTTGCCCCTAATTCAGAGCGTCAGTACTGTCAGGGGGAAAGAGGAAATGGATTAGTGAATACTGCAGATGCTGCAACCTCTACAATAGACCTTGCCCATAATTCAGAGAATCAACCCACACCAATGTCTGTTGCTTCCATTCAAGAGAGGTGTCAGCACTGTCAGTGCTGTCGGCACTGTCAGGGAGGAAAAGGAAATAGACTAGTACATACTGTAGATACTGCAACCTCTACAATAGATCTTGGCCAACCCACACCAAAGTCTGTGGCTCCCATTCAAAAGAGGAAACACACCAGGAAGTTAGCTCGCGTAGTGCCAGATGATGATGGTGAACAACCGGGGCCATCTCAAGAATGTCAGGATGAGGATGATGGTGAAAAACCATTATCTCAAGAATGGCCGGATGAGGATGATGATGAAAAGTCAGGACCATCATGGAAAAGTCAGAATGGAGCAGGGCCATCTCAGAAAAGTCAGAATGGGGCAGGGCCATCTCAGAAAAGTAAGAATGGGGCAAAACCATCTCGAGCAGCTCAGGATGTAGTAGAACCAGAGATTGTTACCCGATCCCTGACCCTGAGTGAATTGCGTGAGGTGCGAAAAGATTTTGGCCGCCGCCCAGGTGAGCACATCATCACTTGGTTGCTCAGATGCTGGGATAACGGGGCCAATAGTCTGGAATTAGACGGCAGGGAGGCCAGGCAGTTGGGATCCCTGGCTAGAGAAGGAGGTATTGACAAGGCACTTGGGGAGGGGTCACAAATCCTCAGCCTTTGGAGGCGATTGCTGTCAAGTGTGCGGGAAAGATACCCCATGAAAGAATATATTACCTGTCTGAAACCCAAGAGCGACAGCATAGAGACAGTTATCCAGTACCTGAGAGAATTAGCTGTACGAGAGTTGATTTATTGTGAGTCGGACAACAGAAGGCTCCCTGATGATCCTGATGATGTCCGATGCACCCCAGACATGTGGCGTAAGGTGATACGAAGTGCACCATCAGGGCACACAAATTCACTGGCAGTGATGGAATACGAGGAGATGTTTCCACCAACCGTATATGAAGTGACCCGCCGACTCCGGACTTATCAAGACAACGTTGCACACTCTGTCATTGCGGCAGTAGAGCAACTGGTTAAACTTAAACTTGACGAACACATGGCCGACTCCCAACCTGTACAGAGCGATGTTGCAGCTATCCGGAAAAGTCATCCACCGTCCCAAGAGAGAGAAAACAGCAGGGACACACCACGAGCCACACCCCGAGCCAAACTGTGGTGATCATGGAGAAGACATGAGAAAGTGGGATAAGAAGCGCACTTCAGCCCTTCAAGCACGAGTAAATGAGTTGCAAGGTAGAGCAAGTGCACGAGGTTCTGCCAAGAGGAATGTTGCACCAGTTTCTATCCAGGAGCAATAGAGGTGCCCTGCCTCCAGCCAGGTGGAGGAGAGGGATAATCGGACTTATTGGACTGTGTGGATCCGATGGCCTGGAACATCAGACCCACAAGAGTATGAGGCTCTAGTGGATACCGGTGCCCAGTGTACGCTAATGCCATCAAATTATGAAGGGACAGAATCTGTTTATATTTCTGGAGTCACAGGGGGCTCCCAACAGTTGACTGTGCTAGAGGCTGAGGTGAGCCTAACTGGAAAGGACTGGGAGAAACACCCCATTGTGACTGGCCCAAAAGCTCCGTGCATTTTAGGTATGGACTATCTCCGTAGAGGTTATTTTAAAGACCCAAAAGGATACCGGTGGGCTTTTGGAATAGCTGCTGTGGAGACTGAAGAAACTAAACAACTGTGTGCCTTGCCTGGACTTTCGGAAGATCCAGCTGTTGTGGGGTTGTTGAAGGTCGAAGAACAGCGAGTGCCAATCGCTACGACGACAGTGCACAGGCGGCAGTATCGTACAAACCGAGATTCTTTGATCCCCATCCATAAACTGATTCGTCAACTGGAGAGTCAGGGAGTGATCAGCCGAACCCACTCACCATTTAACAGTCCTATATGGCCAGTGCGGAAGTCCGATGGAGAGTGGAGGCTGACAGTAGATTATCGTGGCCTAAATGAAGTCACTCCAAACATGAGTGCTGCTGTGCCGGACATGCTAGAGCTCCAGTATGAACTGGAATCAAAGGCAGCCAGGTGGTATGCCACAATTGACATTGCAAATGCTTTCTTCTCAATTCCACTAGCACCAGAGTGCAGACCACAGTTTGCTTTCACCTGGAGAGGTGTCCAATACACATGGAATCGTCTGCCCCAGGGGTGGAAACACAGTCCCACCATCTGTCATGGACTAATCCAGAGCACATTAGAAAAGGGTGGAGCCCCAGAGCACTTACAGTATATTGATGACATCATTGTATGGGGCGATACAGCAAAGGAAGTTTTTGAAAAAGGAGAAAAGATAATTCAAATCCTGCTAGAAGGACAAACCAGGAAACTTGGTGGAGCATCCAAATTAGTAGATTTATGAAATTTTCTGATACCACCAAAAACACAGGAGGGTAAAATCTTCTGTGCCTGCCAGTCGGTTCTTACTCATACTTGAGGAAGGACCTGATGGATTTAATCTAGAAAATGCAAGAGGAATTTCAGACCAATCCATTCGCGTAATATCCACCTTAAAATAGCCTGACCAGCACACTAACCCAGTGTGGTCCCAGGCACAGACCTATAAATTTCACAATTGGTATGGAAGCTCAAATAAGTGTTATCAGCAAAAATTAGGACTGACTGCCACCCAGGAAAGAAAATTAACGTAATAGGAGTAACTGGAATCCCTGAAAAAGATCAATTAGTACTGTGTGTTTGGTCTCCAGGGAAAAACCAAAAAATCTAAAATAAAGGTTGTCATTGGTCCATACTAAAATAATATACTAGGGTTTGATGTCCTAGCAAAGTCTGGAAGCTACCTAATAGACAGTGTGGAACTTTGAATCCCTGCTGTGTGAAGTTCCAGAACTTATGGAAGCTGTTAAAGTCACCTCCTTCCAGAATAACAAACGTTAATCAATATCCTTTACCATCTGCTACTATGGAAGGGATCACAGAGGTGATCAAAGATTTACAAACCTGTGATACTGCAGCCAGAGCACCCTGTTAAGGGTACAGTGTGGTCAGTAGGCACCATAGACAGGAGGGGACTGCTGACAGTAGCAGCAGTCCGCAGGGAATCAAAACAACGCGGTGCCACTCAGCCGCTGGTGCTGGCACTGCTGAACCAGTCAGCCCAATGCAAGCTAAATATGATGATTCCTCTTCTAGAGGAGGGTAAACATCAATCTGTGTTCACTTGGGAGGATACACAATATACCTTCAACCACCTTCCCCAAGGATGCAAACACTTGCCTGCCATTGCCCATAGTGCACTGGAAAGAATATTGAAGAAAAATGATATCCTAAAAGAAACAGCTGTCCGGACTACTGAGCGTGGATGGACTCATGCCAGTCACAGTAAAGGCCCAGTGACGAGACCCCACTGGAAAGTAATTAGTACTACAGGTGACACCAAGATAACCCTGAAAAGATAACGTAATGATAAAGACTTTATTTGATTATTTTGCCACATTACCTTTTGGTATGAAGTGTATATTGCTGTTTATATTTGCTATAATTATTTCTTTTTTTATTATATATGGAAACGTACAAAGTGTTGAAGGAAATTGCTAAACTTATGCAACCACACAATATTGAATATAGAAGATATACTGATGTAAATAATATAAGCACTCTAGATGTACGAATTAGGTGTAATAATTTGAACTGCAATTGTTATCCATTTGCTTGTTTCAGGTGTAAGGTATGCCAGGATAAATGGTGGACACACTGTGAATGTGGATACCCTCCGATAGGAATTTGGAAAATCCAAAGAACTCTCACTGAGCGGAAACTAAAACAATTAGAGTCTAAACAAGAAATTATTCAAGACCATTCCAACAAACCAGTCCCCTTTGTAGCTGAAATCTTGGCTATAAAGTGCAGAAGGGAAGTACTAACTGTGTCTTGCTTTGTCCCATTAGTTAAAGCTGCCTATATAAACAGGCAGAAAGCCCGAAACAGCTGTTCTCCTGAAGAATTCCCTTGCTGCCAAGAAGATAGTACACCCCATGGCTCGAAGCAACCGAGTCGACGGGCAAGGCAGAGGAGGAACAAACTGTGGAGAAAAGAACCAGAACAATGGGACACAAAAGCAGCAATGGCCGAACTTCCCCAGGACTAGTAAAAATATACTTAAATTGACAAAATTGACAAACACCCTTTTTTTTTTCTGGTATACTGTTAGGTTGGTTATTGATAATAACCCAAGCAAATGGAAACACTCATAAACCTATGGCTTGGAAATTATCAGATCGGTACCCCAGATCTAACAAAGCTTCAGGCCCAATGCAAGGCATTTTATATATGTCCAGCAAGTATCGTAAAACGGACAGGTCATGGTATGAAAATTGGTTTAATGTTTCACCTTGGTTAACCACTTTGTTGTCTGCTCTAGCAGGACCGTTTATTATGTTGATTTTGGGACTTATATTTGGTTTTACCTCCAGGCCAACTCTAAAGTAATAAAAGAGCTAAAATTTGGAAAAATTGGGAAAGGAAACGGTCCAGGGCAACATTGGCAGATTGACTTTTCAGAACTCCCAAGAAAAGGGGGGTACAGATATTTGTTGGTTTTAACGGATACCTTTTCAGGCTGGCCAGAAGCCTTCCCGTGCAGAACTGCTAAAGCCCAGGAAGTAACCAAGGTATTGCTCCAGGAAATAATACCCAGGTTTGGAGTTCCGGCAGTAATGTCCTCGGACAGAGGACCACATTTTGTGTCTAAAATAATACAACAGATTAGCCACCATCTAGGAATAGATTGGCAATTACACACCCCATACAGACCACAATCAAGTGGTCAGGTGAAGAAAATGAACCATCTAATCAAACAACAAATTGTCAAGCTAGGACAAGAAACTAATCTAACCTGGCCTCAGTCTTTACCATTGGTTCTTATATGAATAAGAACTAGACCAAGGGTAAGAGAAGGGCTGAGCCCATTCGAAATTCTATATGGGTGGCCTTATGGGGTGCAAAAAGGAACATCTTCTCAAATTGGTGAAGAAATAATGACTTCCTATATGGTGGCTCTAAACAAGCAATTAAAAAGAATTGAAAAGCATGTAATGAGAACGCGTAGTAGGGGTCTGGACGGTCCTGTTCATAATATACAACCAGGGGACTATGTATATGATAAGTCTCTTACAGAAAAGGCTCTGGAACCACAGTGGACTGGACACTATCACGTCCTTCTCACCACCTACACGGCAGTCAAGGTCGAGGGACAGAATTCCTGGATTCACCATACCCGGATAAAGAAGATCCCCACAACTTCGTGGAAAGTAACTCCAGAGAATAGAGGATTGAAACTCAAGTTCGTTCGGGTAAAGAAGGGTGGAAACAACACAGACAACGTGTAAATGAACTGGTAGCAATTAATGATTTAGTCCTAGTAGTAGTAGAAAATAAAACTAATCCTAATCATTATAACACTTAAAGTTATAAGCGGTATCTCCAGTCAGAAAGAAAATTGTACCATCAGTGATAAGAGTGGTGCTATAATCTCTTTCAATTGTACGACTTTCCGAGCAAATTGTGAAATGCTAGATTGCCAGATACTAAACGATGATTGGCCGTGGTCTCAAGCATACATTGGATATACTGGGTCCATGGGGAAATATTCTGACCGAAACATAAGGCGGCGGTAATTACTATACACCCCATCATGGCCCTCGGAATTAACCATGACAGGACGCTACTCTACCCTTTTGCACATAGAACATGGGCCAGGGAAATGGATGGTAAGTGGCAGACAGTAGACCTCGAGTTCTGCATCATGAGGGAACAGCAAGGATTCCTTTGTGAAAGTAATACCATAATAGCTCAAGACATTTGCTTAGACACGGACCAAAAGATATGTCAATTCGAGGCCTGACCAAATATAGATTTGAAAACGATAGTCGTATATGTAGGAGAGGGATGTGCATGTGTAAGGACAAGATGTGATACGATAACCATAGATGGAAAAACAAGAGAAACAGCACAATACTCGAACTATTGTATTTGTAATTTTACAACTATCACTGGCTTCTCTCCCCGTTGGTCAGGGTTAGCATTCAATGGGGCATGCCCGGGTGGCCCTCTAGGTTCAGGGGTCTGTGTTTCCTCCCCAATGCTGTCCTCCTGGGGAAAGGGGGGGGCCGATGGGCTTGTGGCGCAGCCACTTGCCCCCACCCCTGCCCCAGAAGTTATCGGAACGAAAACGGAGGTTATTGCAGGTGCGAGGGGCTCCCCCTCCTGTCCGTAGCTCATATTTTTCCTGTGTGCTTCTATCGCCCACTCTACTGCTTTCTTTTCTGTCACTACCTGAAGAAGTACATTATATACTACTCGCCATTGTTTTCCCAACTTTCTGGCGGTTTTATCATCATCTAATATAAGTTCCCACAGTATATCCCCAAATTTTCGCCACTCAGTTAACTCGTGAACTGCATGCGGGTTCTGAAAACAACCCTTGTCATACCCATAAGCTAACAACCCCGGCAACTCCTTCTTTAAATCTACACCCTTAACATCCCTTTTTCGTAAAGTATCTGTAAATAAATCATATGCCACTTGCCTATCCATTTGCGGACGTCCGCTGTTGCAGCTTTTCCAGGCTCCGGTGGCACGTATGGCCCAAAATCACCGATGTGATCTTTGGGGGCGCACTCCTCTATTTAACTTGCTCTGGGTGCTGTCCTGGCTGCAAACAGAACCCAACTCCTACTTCTCCAACCGTGGTCGTAGTCGCCTGCTATCAGGTCCGGACTCGCCCTCTTGCAGGGGCGCACTGTGCGGGGTCGGTTGTCGACGTCAAGTCAGGGTCACCTTTTGTCAGAGAAGGGAGTCTTCGACCACTATATGGTTCATCAGCAAGTCCCAATTTTTATTCAAGCAAGCCTTGGTTAAATACACTACTTAATTAGCTCATGCATATTGCGAAAATCAAGCTCACTATTGGTCAAACAGAAAAATGCTGTCCTGTCCCTTCTTTGTTCTGTTTTCACATTCCTGAAGTTTAAACATCCTTTTATCACATCCTGCAGGTGTCCGAGCACCAGCAATATCCGGTTAGTGCTAGCTACTGGGTCAAGCTGACCTAGAGCTAACACTTACCCTACTTACTCCATCTCAAGCAAATCCAGGCTGCTGTGTCCCTTCTCTGATAGCCAGCACTGAGCCAGGCTCTCCACAGGCTAGCAAAACAAACAAATGCTACTTCCCTTGCACTTTCCAGTCTTTTGCTTGATGTTGATTCTGTCCGCCACGCTATGCTGCAAAATAGAGCTGCAATTGATTTTCTTTTGCTTGCCCAAGGCCATGGGTGTGAAGAGTTTGAAGGTATGTGTTGTATAAACCTCTCTGATCATTCGCGATCCATACTCTCCCGAAATTAATGAATTACGAAAACTAACTGATAACTTACAAATGGACTCTGGTTTAGGTCTAGGCGGATGGTTGCGATCACTGGGACTGGGACCCTGGCTGCTGTTTATTGTAAAAGCAGCCATTATGATAGGAATAGTACTACTAACTCTTACCCTACTCTTACCATGTCTCTGTATGTGTCTACAAAACATGATGCAAAAAATGGTATCAACAGCCTTCAATCAGACATTGTTAGCCCAAAACAAAAACGGGGGAAGTGTGGAGAGCCTGGTTCAGTGCTGACTATCAGAGAAAGGGTACAGCAGCATGGATCTGCTTGAGATGGCGTACGTAGGGTAAGTGTTAGCTCTAGGTCAGCTTGACCCAGTAGCTAGCACTAACTGGATATTGCTGGTGCTCGGACATCTGCAGGATGTGATAAGGGGATGTTCAAACCGCAGGAATGTGAAAACAGAACAAAGAAGGGATGGGCCGACATTTATCTGCTTGACCAATAATGAGCTTGACTTTTGCAATATGCATGAGCCATTTAAGCAGTGTGTTTAACCAAGGCTTGCTTGAATAAAGATTGGGAATTGCTGATGAACCATATAGTGGTCGGAGTCTCCCTTCTCCAACACAGATGTGCATGACAAAATACAGTTCTTGTTTTTGCTGTATCAACTTCCACAGAGCAAGCAACGCTGCAAACAGTAGTCGATTGTCCAAGGCAGTAAGAACTACCTTATTCAACCGTTTCACTAAATTTGCTACATAGGCTGAGTCTGTAACAATATTTACAGGGCCTAGAAACAGTTCAAAGGCTAAAACCATAGCATACAATTCTACTACTTGGGGAGATCCTTGTTGCAGTGCTATTTCAGATTTCCACTGTCCGTTATCTTGCCAGACTACTGCAGCCTTTCCAGTTTTTCCTGATCCATCTGTAAAGAATGTTGGACTAGGTACGGGTTCAGATTGACTGAGTAGCTTCTGGCCAAAAGGTATTTCTTGTGCTAATTTTAGCAGAGGGTGTGAGGGCAGATGATAAGTAACCTGTCCCTCAAATCCAGCTAGGGCAGCTTGTAGCTCATAATTGTTGTCAAAACAGCATTCAAAATACCAATTTTATACAGGTAAAACAATCCGACTAGGATCTCTCCCAGTCAGTTCAACACATCTTTTCCTGGATTTTATAATAATGTCAGCAATCAATTCAAACAATCTAGGTGCTGGTTTTCGAAAATGCAATGGTAAAAATAACCATTTTAAAGCATGCAAAGTATCAGCCCATTTTTTGTTCCATTGTGTCAATAGAGAAAAAGGTATTAACATGTTGATTAACACAAACACTTGCACTTCACATTACAAGTCAATCCTGTTCACAAATTTATAACTCAGGGCTTGCTCCACAAGATGTATGACATCTTGTGCCTCTTTTGTTAATTGCCTAGGTTCATTGGGGTCACTAGAATGCTTTAGCAATTCTAGTAAAGGCTGCAATTGTGAGTTGGTAAGTCTCAAGTAGGGTTGAATCCAATTAAATATCCCCATCATTTTTTGGACATCATTAAGGGTTTTGATTTTCATGTTCAGCTTGATAGGCTGCAGCTTTACCTGCTTTGCAGCCACAGTCATGCCCAGGTATTTCCATGGGGCTATTTTTTGAACTTTCTCTGGGGCAATGACCAGACCAAATTGTTGCAGGCTACAGATGGCTACTTGTTCCATGTTTTGTAACTGCTCTGCAGTTTCTGCAGCTAGCAAGATGTCGTACATATAGTGATAGCAATACCCTGTAGGGTAGGCCTCACGTACCGGGGATAGTGCTTGAGCAACAAACCACTGGCAAATGGTAGGTGAGTTCTTCATACCTTGAGACAGAACCTTCCAATGATACCTTTTGTAGGTTGCTAGGACCTGGTGGCCAGAAGATGACGCGCTGTATGGAAAGACAGGGCCCCTCTCCTAATAGCCAATAGCAAGCAGGCGGAAGTGACGTTGTGAACCCTAGCTTTATAAGGTCGTGTTGCTTATCAATAAATGCCATTTGCCGTCCACCATATTGGTGTTTGTGAGCTGATGGACTGAGCGGCCTGGGGTTGGTCGCCGTGCTGTTCCTGAACCAGGTCGCCACGCCTTTGCGAAGGCTACAAATGTTGCCGAAACCTAGGAATTCAGATGGAAACTGGTGAACAGCGGCCGGAGCTGCAGGACCAGCCTGGCGGGGAGGACACTCCCAGACCAACAAGGAGGATGGAAGCCCTTGTAAAGTTCGTGTCAAAATTATATAAGCTGTGGGGTGGGTCGACCGAGGAGGCCAGGGATGCCACGGAGAAATCAGAATCTGAGGACGCATGGCAGGGACCACCGCCGCATGCGCCCCAAAATGACGCCGAGTGGCAAGGGGAAGGGCGGAGTGAGGATGCCTCCGGTGGGAACAGGAAGGAAGCCCTAGAACTAACAAGCGCACACAAACGGGAATGGGAGGGGAGCGCCAGTGAGGGGCGGAGAGCCAATCAGAGCGGACATCTGAAAAAATGCCCTTACAGGGCAAACGCGCCCCCCCCTCCCCTCCCCTCCCGAGTAGAAGGCAGGGCAAGCCAAGAGGGGGGGGCACGGAGTCCAACAAAAAGGTATCGGAGCCCAGAAGTAACCAGTCAGTCGAGTTTTGACTCTGGATCAGACACTATCTGGGACGAGTGGCTCACAACCGATCCAAATTCAGAGAAGGAGGAAATGAGGGTAGACAGAGTTAAAAGCCAGAATATCCCCATCTGCAATAAAGAGGGACCGCGAAGGGGAAAAATTCCTCTCACGGATTGGAGGAAAATAAATGTTGCGTATGCCGATTGGGCCCCATCAGCCACACTAGCGTTCCCGGTCCATTCGCCTATAAACCCTAAGGATGTACAAGCAATTGTTAAAGCAATTGCGGACAAAGGGCTTTATTCTGCCATGGTCTCCACCCTCATAGATGGGATTTTCGGGGGAGATGACATGCTCCTGTTTGATATAAAACAAACTTGTAGATTGATTTTTGATGGGGGAGTGATGATTGTTTTTAAACAAGAATGGGAGGACAACTGTCCATGGAAACTAGCTCAAGTAACTGGGGCGGATCACTTGCTACAGGGCTCCAGCCTGCAGTGGCTAATGGGTACAGACGAAACAATGATTACCCCCCAGGCACAAGTCCAAGGCCTGCGGGTCCATGAAGTTATGACAACTACTCGCGCAGTTAGAGAAGCTATTCGCACAGTTTCTAGAGTTATCGCCAAGCCATCACCATGGTCCACAATAAAACAAAATGAGAGTGAGAGCTTTACGCAATTTGTGGATCGCCTCCAAGCAGCGGTCGACTCCTCGACCCTGCACGCGGAAACAAAAGGCCCGGTCATCGCAGACTGCTTACACCAGCAGTGCAATTTAAAAACCAAGGATATCCTACGATCACTGCCGGTGGGGCCAACTATCACGGACATGATTAAGCATGTCACGAATGAGGAGCATCTGGCCCCGCTTCAGGTGGCAGTTCACACCGCAATAACTACTGTAATGGCATGTGTCCTGTGTTCAGCCCAGCAACAGGCTATGTTAGCCCTGAGAGTATTCCATACCAATTCCATCATGATCAGGCAGTCTGCCTGCCCCCCCCGCAGGGGCGACTCTGGACTTGGGCACGGGAGGTTCCGGTCTGGGCAGGCGCAGTGCCAGTTCCGGCTTCTCTCTCTCTCTCTTTTTTGGATCGGCGCGGCAGGTGAGGGGGGTGCTCTGGGGTGCCGGGCTCGGGGAGTGCTGCGTTCGGGGATCTGAATCTGAATCGGTTCGAGCACGGCTCAAATTACATAGTGGGGTGAGAGGTTCTCCTGTTGTTTAGTAAACTATCCTTATCACAACCCGCGGGCCTTTGGATGTTTTTTTTTTCTCTGCCTCACAGCTCCTCGGTTCCCTCCGTTCGCCCATCCCCCACCTCTTAAAGAGGCAGGGGGCTTCTTTTTCAAACCTTTGTGGCCCCAGTTTTTCCGCTGAGGTTCAAACCACAACAACTTTTGGAGCCCAACGTGGGGCTTGAGGGGGACCCCCAAGGGGGGCAAAAAGGTTGGGGTAACGATAGATTTGCCCTTAACTCAATTGCAGTTAAGATAGAGTTGTGATAAGTACGGTTATTTAAGTAATTTCTATGTACAGTGTTGTGGCATTTACTCTTAAGGATGTTGCCATGGTTGCCAACTCGTGGCATGCTGCATGTAATCCTGCCAGGATTCGTTGCCATCCCGTACGTATGTTTAGTGTATGTTCTGATAACAGTCTATGATTGGATAACGTTTAGGTTCATGAACTTAAGAGAGTACTTGTATCAGCTTTTGCTGTTCGGTACAAAGAGGGATAAAACAAGTCTTGTAAGAGTCTTTAACAATTTCCAATATCCCTGGGATATTCTAATTAGCATTTTCCTACTGTTGGTTTTAGTGCAAATGGTTCTGCTTTCGATATATATAGGTATATATATTAGGCACAGGTTTATGAATACCACCCAAGAGTTTTCCCTGAGGCTGGATAAGCTTGAGTGGCAGGGCAAATGGCGAAATATGAGCAGGTACCTAGGCACTTTCTTACCCCCAGTGGTTTGGAACTTCACTCCTGAACAGCTACAGGATCCTAATAAGGTGACTGCATATCTGAAAAAGAACTGCAGTGGGTTCCCCAGAGAAATACGCCCTACTGCACTGTGCTGGGGCTGGGCTACCATCTACCAGACACTGCTTGATAGCAAGCAGCACTGTCAGTACTGTCAGCACTGTCAAGGGGAAAAAGGAAATGGATTGGCAAATACTGCAGCTACTGCAAACCCTACAGTAGACATTGCCCATAATCCAGACTGTCAGCACAGTCAGGGGGAAAGAGGAAATAGTTTGGTGAATACTGCAGATGGTGCGACCTCTACAATAGACCTTGCCCCTAATCCAGACTGTCAGCAATGTCAGGGGGAAAGAGGAAATGGATTGGCGAATACTGCAGATGCTGCAACCTCTACAGTAGACCTTGCCCCTAATTCAGACCATCAGCACTGTCAGGGGGAAAGAGGAAATGGATTGGTGAATACTGCAGATGCTGCAACCTCTACAATAGACCTTGCTCATAATTCAGAGAATCAACCCACCCCAATGTCTGTTGCTCCCATTCAAAAGGCGTGTCAGCGCTGCCAGGGAGAAAGGGGAAATAGACTAGTACATACTGCAGATATTGCAACCTCTACAATAGACCTTGTTCATAATTCAGAGAATCAACCCACACCAATGTCTGTTGCTCCCATTCAAGAGAGGTGTCAGCACTGCCAGTGCTGTCAGCACTGTCCGGGAGAAAAAGGAAATAGACTAGTGCATACTGCAGATACTGCGACCTATACAATAGACCTTGGCCAACCCAAACCAAAGTCTGTTGCTCCCATTCAAAAGAGGAAACACACCAAGAATTTAGTTCGTGTAGTGCCAGATGATGATGGTGAACAACCGGGACCATCTCAAGAATGTCAGAATGAGGATGATGGTGAAAAACCAGGGCCATCCTGGAAAGGTCAGAATGGGGCAGGGCCATCTTAGAAAAGTCAGAATGGGACAGGGCCATCTCAGAAAAGTAAGAATGGGGCAAAGCCATCTCAAGCAGATCAGGGTGTAGTAGAACCAGAGATTGTTACCTGATCCCTGACGCTGAGCGAACTGCGTGAGGTGCGAAAAGATTTTGGCCGCCGCCCTGGTGAGCACATTATCACTTGGTTGCTCAGATGCTGGGATAGCGGGGCCAATAGTCTGGAATTAGACGGCAGGGAGGCCAGACAGTTGGGATCCCTGGCTAGAGAAGGAGGTATTGATAAAGCACTTGGGGAGGTGTCAGAAGTCCTCAACCTTTGGAGGCGACTGCTGTCAAGTGTGAAGGAAAGATATCCCATAAAGGAATATATTACCTGTCAGAGACCCAAGAGCGACAACATAGAGACAGTTATCCAGTTGCTGAGAGCACGAGTAAATGAGTTGCAAGGTAGAGTAAGCGCACGAGGTTCTGCCAGGAGGAGTGTTGCACCAGTTTCTATCCAGGAGCAATAGAGGTGCCCTGCCTCCAGCCAGGTGGAGGAGAGGGATAATCGGACTTATTGGACTGTGTGGATCCGATGGCCTGGAACATCAGACCCACAAGAGTATGAGGCTCTAGTGGATACTGGTGCCCAGTGTACTCTAATGCCATCAAATTATGAAGGGACAGAACCTGTTTACATTTCTGGAGTCACAGGGAGCTCCCAACAGTTGACTGTGCTAGAGGCTGAGGGGAGCCTTCCTGGAAAGGACTGGGAGAAACTCCCCATTGTGACTGGCCCAGAAGCTCCGTGGTATGGACTATCTCCGTAGAGGGCAATTTAATGATCCAAAAGGATACCGGTGGGCTTTTGGAATAATGCTTTGGCGAACGAAGAGATTGAACAATTGTGTGCCTTGCCTGAACTCTCGGAGGATCCTTCTGTTGTGGGGTTGTTGAAGGTCGAAGAACAGCAAGTGCCAATTGCTACGACGACAGTGCACAGGCGGCAATATAATACAAACCGAGATTCTTTGATCCCCATCCATAAATTGATTCGTCAACTGGAGAGTCAGGGAGTGATCAGCCGAACCCGCTCACCCTTTAACAGTCTCATATGGCCAGTGCGGAAGTCCAATGGAGAGTGGAGGCTAACAGTAGATTATCGTGGCCTAAATGAAGTCACTCCAAATATGAGTGCTGCTGTGCCGGACATGCTAGAGCTCCAGTATGAAATGGAATCAAAGGCAACCAGGTGGTACGCCACAATTGACATTGTAAATGCTTTCTTCTCAATCCCACTAGCACCAGAGTGCAGACCACAGTTTGCTTTCACTTGGAGAGGTGTCCAATACACATGGAATCGTCTGCCCCAGGGGTGGAAACACAGTCCCATCATCTGTCATGGACTAATCCAGAGTACATTAGAAAAGGGTGGAGCCCCAGAGCAGTATATTGATGACATCATTGTATGGGGCGATACAGCAAAGGAAGTTTTTGAAAAAGGAGAAAAGATAATTCAAATCCTTTTAAAAGCTGGTTTTGCTATAAAACAAAGTAAAGTCAAGGGGCCTAAGCGAGAAATCCAGTTTTTAGGAATAAGATGGCAGGATGGCGTCGTCAGATCCCAATGGACGTTATTAATAAAATTGCAGCTATGTCCCCACCATGTAACAAAAAGGAAACACTAGCTTTCTTAGGTGTTATATGATTTTGGAGAATGCATATCCCAAACTATAGAAGGAAAATGATTTTGAATGGGGCCCTGAGCAGCAGCAAGCCTTTGAGCAGATCAAATGCGAAATAGTGCATGCAGCAGCCCTAGGACCTGTCCGTACAGGGACAGATATTAACAATGTGCTCTATACCGCAGCTGGTGACAATGGTCCTTCCTGGAGTCTCTGGCAGAAAACACAAGGGGAGACTCGAGGGCGACCGTTAGGGTTTTGGAGTCGGGCCTACAAAGGATCTGAGGCCAATTATACTCCAACAGAAAAGGATTTTGGGTGAGAATAGGCAATATAATTAATGAAGTAGGAATTGTGTTATAATAATTGCTAAATAACCCATTACTGTATATTTTATATTTATATTATATTATATTATATTTATATTTTATATTTATAAAGAATCATGCTCAATAATTCACTACTGTTTTATTGTTGTTATACATATATATAGTATGTTATACTAATGACATTACAGCCAGGGTCATCAGTGCCGTGATGATGGAATGAAGACCAGCCTCCCAAGAACTCTTTCTTTTCTCTTTTGAAATGACCACCTCTGACCCACGGACTATGAGCATGGATTATGCCAGGTGCAGTTTTCGAGAGCCCGAGATACAGCATTCAACGATCCAGTGGCACGTACGACTCTTCATACCCTGAGAGACTGTTGTGACAGAGGGACCAGTAGAGCTTGAGAATCGTGGACTGAATGAAACCGACGGACTCGGGGGGATGGTCCACAGACTGAATCTATATGCACATACATGTGTGTGCATGTGTACATGCATGTGTGTGGATGCGAGAGACTCCCTGGACCCAAAGAAGATTGATGGACCTGCTCATGACATAAATATTATGGAATAAGGGGTGGATAATGTCCTGGGTTCAGCCCAGCAACATGCTATGTTAGCCCTGAGAGTATTCCATGCCAATTGTGTCATGATCAGGTGGTCCGCCCCCCCTCCCCCCCCCGAGGGGCGACTCCGGACCCGGGCACCGGAGGTTCCAGTCTGGGCAGGTGCAGTGCCAGTTCCGGGGGTGACTCGGGACCCATCAGAAACTGCTCCAGACCCGGGCATGGGAAGTTCCGGTCTGGGCAGGCGCAGTGCCAGTTCCAGGTTCTTTCTCTCTCTCTTTTGGATCGGCGCGGCAGGCGGCTGTGAGGGGGTTTTACAGCGCGGGGGATCGAGTGCCACGTTCGGGGCTCTGAGTCAGCAGCGGCTCAAATGACATAGTGGGGTGAGAGGTTTGCACTGTATATAATAGCACTGTAGTTAGTTGCTTTCATATCTTTTCCTGTTGTTTAGTAAACTATCCTTATCCCAACCTGCGGGCCTTTGGTTTTTTTTTTCCTTCCTCGCGGCTCCTCGGTTTCCTCCATTCGCCCATCCCCCACCTCTTAAAGAGGCAGGGGACTTGTTCTAACTTTTGTGGCCCCCAGCTTTTCAGCTGAGGTTTAAACCACAACACATGAGTAACCCAGGGAACCATCCAGGACTAGAGGATTCCCTAGTAGAGACTTATATAATGCAGCTAATAGCAAGAAGAAAGGAATTGATAAGAAAAGGGATATTGGCACAATATCCCCCCTTGGATATGGCAATACACAAGATACAATCAGGTGGCAAAGTCCTAATAAAGACTTGGAAAGAAACTTCTTTAACACCTCAATGGGTGGGACCTTTTCTTGTCTTACTCACAACAGATACAGCCATTAGGACTGCTGAGCGTGGATGGACACATGCCAGCCGAGTGAAGGGGCCAATTTTGAATTCGACGCCCCAGGAACCACCCTGGAAGATTACTAGTTCTCCTGGAAGCCTCAGAATGACCCTAAAAAGATCATAAACACTGATGTTTTTGTACAGATAAGTGACAAAGAAGTTTGTAATTAAAAGTGTTTAACAAATTTTAGAGTTAAGTGTAGAGTTAAATGTTATAATTGTTATCTTTTTGTGTGTTTTATTTGTAGCGTCTGCCACGAATGGTGGTGGTCTCATTGTTATGAAGAAGCCCCTTTTAGAGGAGTTTGTGAAATTTGTTTTACACAAGAATTGAAATTAACATAAAGAGTATTAGAATATAAAGAAACTTAAGGGGAAGTTGAAAGATGGTCACCATAGTGGTGGAAAATGTATAGATTTGGAATTAAACCAAAATCTATTCCTCTTTCTATAACTATTGTCCATGTGTGTTGCCAAAAGAACTGAAGTGGGGTACAGTGTAACTCCCCAAAGTTGAAAGTGAAGAACTGAGAAAAATTCAAATGAAGGCGTGCTAAAAGAAAAAAAATCTCGCAGCCTTCCCCTCCTGCCGAGAAGATGGAACACCCCGTGGCTCGAAGCAACCGAGTTGAAGGGCGAGGCAGAGGTGTAATAAGCTGTGGAGGACAGAATTCCCACACAGAATCTAGGAGGGGCGCCCCACCATTAGGTGGCTCCTGTTCAGGTCAGATCGGGACTAACGCCATCCTGAACCTGAATAAGGGCAAGCAAAGAATTTGATTTTTTTGAGCTCCCTTGCCGGCTGCAGCAGTTTTATTGCCTGCAATTCTGTGTGCGAAGACCCGAAGAACAGTCGTGAAGCGTAGGCGAATACCGTTCAAGTACAAACGAAGACAACAGAGTCGCGCGTCGGGTGCATAGGCGTATACCATTTGGTTGGATCAGAGTGAAGACAACAGATCGTAAGAATTTTGCGTATTCCTTACGGTTGGGTGGGATTCGGTTGCCTGTGTGTGTAAGAGTGTGTGACTGAGATGGAACGTGGTTCCGAAGCGAGTGCAGAGGTCTTCTAACCGCGGTTCCAATCTCCTGCGAGGGACATGGCCGGTGAAGGACCGAAGCGATTCCTATAGGATTCGTGGGTGGGTGATAGGTCTTAAACCCCCTGCAAGACACTCTTTCTGGCAACTAAGGGCTGTAGAAATTGCCACAGTAAAATTCCTGGATGGGTCAGACAACAGACCCGAGAAGGGAGAAAATTATTGGATAGGATTTGTGGGTGGGTGGTAGGTCTTAAACCCCCTGCAAGACACCCTTACTGGTAACCAAGGGCTGTAGGAATTGCCATAGTAAAATTCCTTGGTGGGTCAGACGACAGACCCGAGGACCAAAGATAATGATTGGAATGATAGGGGCCCTAGAAAAGGATAGGGGCCCCAGAAAAGGCAGTGCTGTGTTTTAGAATGGCCAAAGGAGCTTGTATGTATCTTTTGGCCTGGTTTTGGATCCTTTGAAACCTGCATGCAAATTCAAAACCTGCATGCAAATTCAAAAAGGCCTTTTAGTCAGGAGGAGAGTGATTGTGCAATCAGGACTTTACGTCCTTTTCCAGCTTCAGTGTTTGCACTAAAAGCAGGAGAAGGACTGGAAGAAAAAGAACAGGAAAAGGAAAAAGATGACAAATGGGAGCCATTGGATAATATACCACTTCCGTATCTTAGTGGTCCAGCCCCGGCAGTGGGTCCCTGCCCCCCTCCGGTAGTCGTGGTATGTACACCAGTACCACCATTGCACAAGAAGTAGGACTGTTATAAACGGTCGTGACAAATTTACAAAGTTTCCAAAGAGAATTTATATGAGCAAGCTACCAAGCAGGCAAAACAGCGCTGGGCGGCCCGGGAGACCCTTGCTCCCTCCAAAGGCGCGCGCTTCACCCCACCAAAGTTCCCGTTTTTATAGTCCAGTAGCTCTGGGTATGCATAGCACATCCTGATAAGCTCCTGCGGCTGCGCATGCTGTTACTGGGGAGGGTCGTCCTGGTCCTGTGGTCCTAAAGGTCGTGGTCTTCCTCTGCGTTGTGGGTCAGTCTCCTTCCTCACTGGGTTATGTTGACCCAGTGTAAAAGAGTAAGGAGTTCTTGTTGATTCGGCAGGATGTCGCCACTCTGAGATTAGGTATCTTTCCTCCTTATCAGGAGGTAGTCTCCTGGGGTTTTGCCCATTAGCAACTCTAACAAAGACACAAGGAGCAAGAGGGGGATTTCCCCCCCTTCCCCATCTGCTGGTTTGGAAACAAATTCCTTATATTTTTATTACAGGATCACCATATGTGAGGGAACTTCTGTATATCTCTCATGAGAGGTGCCCCTCGGAGGCAATTGAGGGAGGCATTGTGTTTGTGGCAGTCCCATTAAAACGAGAATTTGGGAAAGACAGAATCAGGCAAGACCCCCGGGAGACCAAAAATGGCAAGAGAGGAGATTGCCATGGAAATCTTGCCAATGGCCAATGGCAAGAGAGGAGATTGGACTGGCAAGAGAGGAGATTGGAGGAGTTCATAGAATGGGAAGGGTTGGAAGGGACCCCAAGGATCATAGAGCTCCAACCCCCCTGCCACAGGCAGGGCCACCAACCTCAGGCCTGGATCTACACAAGGTTGCCCAGGGCCACATCCAACCTGACCTTGAACACTTCCAGGGATGGGGCATCCACCACCTCTTTGGGCAGCCTTTTCCAGGACCTCACCACTCTTTCTGTAAAAAACTTCCCCCTAATATCCAATCTAAACCTTCCCTCCTTTAGCTTTAAACCATTCCCCCTTGTCTTGCCATTATTTGCCCTTTTAAAAAGTTGATTCCCCTCCTGTTTGTTGGAAGCACAGAGAAGGGAAATAGGGGAAGAGGAAGTGAAAAAAACACCTAAGTCAAAAGAGCAGGGCTAGAGCCTCCAAATTGCCAAACTGCTTTTTTTCCTCTTTCTTTTCTCTCCTTTCCCATTTACATGATACCTATTGATTCCAATCGATTGCTTGCAGGTAGCAAATGTGTTACAATGTGTTGGAGAGAACAATGTGTTGGAGAGATGGGAAAAATTGGTTTGGGATAAATGGGCTGGAAATAAAATCTTACCTACCACAATGCCATTTTAGTCAGGTTTAAAGCGGTTTGCTAGGGAGTTGTTTGGTTCAGCTCTCTGTGCATGGCCTCTTGTTAATTATCAGCATTTTGTGCCAAACAGAGATGTAAATTTGTTAGTGTTTAGCAGGGAGAGGTGGCAGGATGTGCTTTGTCATGCTAAGGAAGGTGCAGAAGCCTGCACATCAGGCTGGGGGACAGCCTTTTATTATGGGAATGTTGTGGTTCTAGTTTCTGGGGCCTGACTGGTGGCTGCTGCATCAGCCATGAGAGGGTGTGGAGTTTTGACAGAGAAGAAAATCTGCTTCAATAATTTACTTTTGCTCCCGGAAGCAGAATATAATTTATTAGGAAGGGATTTAATTTTGAAATTAAAGTTGGGAATTCAGAGTCAAGGGGACAAATTTAACAATTGCCAAATTCCCTGTGGTGGCAAATCCATATACCTTATTGAGTCATATACCTCCCAAATACACTTGGTATAATGTAGTAGATTTGAAGGATGCTTTTTGGACTTGTCCTCTGGATGAGGCAACCAGAGATTATTTTGCTTTTGAATGGGAGGACCCTGATACGGGATGAAAACAACAATTCATATGGACTGTGTTATCACAGGGGTTTACAGAGTCTCCAAATCTATTTGGACAAACTTTAGAAAAAGTTCTAAAAGATTTCACTATACCCAAGGAGGTAAAATTATTACAATATGTAGACAATCTATTAATAGCGGGAGAAACTGAAGAGGGGATGCGAAATGCCACCATTAAATTGGTAAATTTTTTTGGGGAAAGAGGATTAAAGGTGTGATATATGTTCCTGTGATTCATGTTAACATGAAATAATGTTGGGATGCATAATGTCATTCCCTTGTATGGTTGCGGGCCTGGGAGGGACAGTTTGAGATTTTGCACGTACTCTGTTGTAACAGCAATAAACTATATAAAGGATGTGCAAATCTTCACCTAAAGGACCACAATGTAGCACGTTGCGTGCATTGTGATACCTCTGGAGAAACATCTTTTCTCTGAAAGGAAAGTGATCAACAGAGGCACCCTGAACCAGCAGAACCAGCTACCTGACCATTAACAAGACAAAAGCTACAGGATGTCTTGTGGGGGTTACCTGGCCAGCACTCCAACATGTCAGTTAAAGATGTATATGGTTATGTCTTGTGGGGGTCGCCTGGCAGCACGCCAGCCTGTCAGTTTACACAGGGGGGCTGTGTTATCCCTGGAAGGTATATAAGCCAGGGACTGGAACTGTTCGGGGTGCGTCGTGGTGGGGCGGAGACTCCCGGCGCACCCGGTGCTGACCGTGCACCTCAGCACCGTTTGCTTGTCTTTATTCGTTTAATAAATTGTTCAATTTGGCTAAAATCCTGTTTCGGACCAAATAATTTATAACAAAAGGTGTCCTGTTCTAAGCTACAGTTTGTAGAGCGGGAAGTAAAATACTTAGGACATTGGCTAAGTAAGGGGAAGAAAAAGTTAGATCCTGATAGAGTACCTTCATGAACTAAATACATTATCTATGTAATATGAGATAGGGAACCTGCTTTGGCAGGGGGGTTGGACCCGATGATCTCTTGAGGTCCCTTCCAACCTCTAAGATTCTGTGATTCTGTGATTCTGTAATAAAAATATAAGGAATTTGTTTCCAAACCAGCAGATGGGGAAGGGGGGGAAATCCCCCTCTTGCTCCTTGTGTCTTTGTTAGAGTTGCTAATGGGCAAAACCCCAGGAGACTACCTCCTGATAAGGTGGCAAGATACCTAATCTCAGAGTGGCGACATCCTGCCCAATCAACAAGGCTCTCCTTACTCTTTTACACTGGGCCAACATGACCGAATAAGGAAACTGACCCACAACGCAGAGGAAGACCACAACCTTTACCACCACCAGGACCAGGATGACCCCCCAGTAACAGCATGCGCAGCCGCAGGAGCTTATCAGGATGTGCTATGCATATCCAGAGCTACTGGACTATAAAAACGGGAACTTTGGTGGGGTGAAGCGCGCGCCTTTGGAGGGAGCAAGGGTCTCCCGGGCCGCCCAGCGCTGTTTTGCCTGCTTGGTAGCTTGCTCAAATAAATTCTCTTTGGAAACTTTGTAAATTTGTCACGACCGTTTATAACAATTTGGTGCCGTGACTCGGATACAGATCAATTTGGTCGGGGACCCGAGCTCGGGGGGGGCGCCCCATCTTCGGATGGCCCTTGGGTGACCGATCCCTCGTCCAAATCCTGTACATCCGAACCCTAAGTTTGGACAAGCAGGCAAAAGAATCCGCGGTACCCCCATAATTTTTGTGCACGAAGACCCGAACGAAGACTCAGGATTGAGTAAGTATTTGCGTGTTCCGTTCGGTCGGGGTGGGTTTCCTGAGGTGCAATTAACTGAGACGTCCACTGGACTTAGTGGTCCACCGGACGAAGCGAGTGTGGACCCTCTTGTAGTGCGGTTCCCATTGCCCGCGAGGGCGTGGGCCACGAACGAGGGGAGCGAGTGTGTGTGTGTGCGGGGGCACCTCGGAAGATGGGACAGAAGAAGAGCAAGCCTTCTGATCCCATGGGTGGTCCAAAGATAGGGCTACCCGATACACTGTCAGACAGTCCCTTAGGGTTAATGATTGCCCACTGGGGGGGACTGGCTGTCTAGGCAAGGAAAGAGTAAAGAAAAGATGGTACATTATTGTATGCAGGTGTGGAGTGGAAAACAGATAAGAAGGGACCACCTATATTGGCCCATTTTTGGTTCCTTCGAAGATTGGATTTGTCACGCTTTAAGAACAGGAACGGGTCCTGCCCGTTTTGTGAACAGTGAGGTTTGTGCCTCTTTGAGTTTTGTAACGTAAGCTGTGTAATTATGATGTGACCTCCTGAGAGTGAATAGGGGAAATTCGAATACTAAGGTCTGGCCCTCTCAGGATGTGTTGCCCCTGTAAAGTCTGTATGCAAACTGCGTAATGATGGGATGGCCGCCCCTAAGGCAGTCAATACCTGTAACAATGTCTCTTCGCTGGCCGAGGGGATAAATAAGTTATACAATCTTGGGATGCACTGAGATCGTCCCTCACACAAGGGACAAGGATTGGGTGAAAAACTGCTGGTTCCACTGAATTATCTGGGCTGGCTGAATCAGTGCAAAAAGGCTGTGTGTATTCAAACATATATCAGTGTTGGAGGCAGGGCATCCCCCTTGCCGCTCCAGGAGATCCGGTCCACCTTAAACCACTGACTTGGCATCTCCCTGAACACCTTGAAAATCTTTGTGAAAAGCCTAAAGTAAATTATTCTGCAAACAATTGATCATAATATTCACTGCCCCAACCAGCAACAACAGCCTGTTTTAACGAGGGGGGAACTATTACAAGAAATTGTTACTTATGGCACTATGATGGGATGTTTAGAGCAACGTTTAAATTTGCAGCTCTGGGTTTGCCAGGCATGGGGCTTGGGTTTTTTTTTTTTTTTCTTTTCCTTTCTTTAGAGAAGGAAGCCCCCCCCCCCCCCCCCCCCCCGCCCCCTTCGACAAAGCAGTCCTCAGAGAAACGATCTGTGGAGAAGGGCATTAGCACTAAGTTCACCTCGCCCAGCCCTAAATGGGCAATTCACAGATTATTCGCACATTGGGAAACTTGGTGGAGCGTCCAAATTAGTAGATTTATGAAATTTTCTGATACCACCAAAACACAGGAGGGAAAATCTTCTGTGCCTCCCAGTCAGTCCTTACTCAGACTCGAGGAAGAACCTGATGGATTTAAACTAGAAAATGTGGGGGGAATTTCAGGCCAATACACTCGCGTAATATCCACCTTAAAATGGCCTGACCAGCACACTAACCCAGTGTGGTCCCTGGCACAGACCTATAAATTTCACAATTGGTATGGAAGCTCAAGTAAGTGTTATCAGCCAAAAAAAAAAAAAAAAAAATTAGGACTGACTGCTACCCAGGAAAAAAAAAATGTAATAGGAATAACTAGAATCCTTGAAAACAGACCAATTAGTACTGTGTGTGTTTGGTCTTCAGGGGAAAACCGAATGTCTAAGATTAAGGTTGTAATTGAACCATACTGAAATAATATACTAGAATTTGATGTCCTAGCAAAGTCTGGGAACTACCTAATGGAACAGTGTGGAACTTTGGAGCCCCGTTGTGTGAGGTTCCAGTACTTAAAGAAACTGTTAAGTCACCTCCTTCTAGAATAACGAGCATTAATCAATATCTTTTACCATCTGCTACTAAGGAGGGGATCACAGAGTTGATCAAAGATTTGGACACCTGTGGTACTGCAACCAGAACACCCTGACAGTGGCAGCGGTCCACAGGGAATCAAACAGTAACACAGTGCCACTCAGCCACTGGTGCTAACACTGCTGAACCAGTCAGCCAAACACAAGCTAAAGATGATAATTCCCCTTCGAGAGGAGGATAATCATCCGTCTGTGTTCACTTGGGAGAGAGTACAATATACCTTCAACCAACTTCCCCAAGGATGCCAACACTCCTCTGCCATTGCCCATAGTGCACTGGCAAGAATACTTAAAAAAGATTATATCCTTAAAGATTAATTACACCAGATTTCTAAGCAATTCACTTTTGAGTGTAAGTATGTTTGTGCGGTTCTCCTCTTTTAATCACAGGACACACATGGTGGATCTACGCACTATCATTGTTCAGGGAATTAAGGAATCTGTTCCCAGAGGACAAAGCATTAATAAAGCCTTTAGGGAACACCAAAGGAAGATGAAACCCCCACTGAGTGGCTAGAAAGGCTGCGGAAGAATTTGCAGCTCTATTCGGGGTTAGACCCTGCCACTCCTGTAGGACAGGCCCTGTTGAAAACTCAGTTTGTGGCAAAATCATGGGTGGATATTAGGAGAAAATTAGAAAAGTTGGAAGACTGGCAGAAGAGAGGATTAGATGAATTATTGAGGGAGGCTCAGAAAGTGTGTGTGCGAAGAGAGGAGACTCAAAAGAAACAGGCAAGGATTTTGGGACTGCAGTCCGAGAAGGACAAAAGGTGGCTCCAACCCGTACAGGGGGAGCGGGTGTTTCAAGGCCTCGGGGAAACTCCGGAGGTGCCAAAGTGATTTGAGACAAGTTGAGTGTTTTTATTGTCAGAGAAAAGGGCACATGAAAAAGCACTGCAAGAGACGCCTACAGGATGAGCAGATGCTTAAGGAGGATTAGGTGGAGTCAGGGACTCTTATTTGCTGGGAACCCATAGGAAAACAGAGCCCTTGATAAAGTTGAAATTGGGTCCCCAACACCAAGAAGTGGAGTTCCTTGTGGACTCCGGGGCTGAAAGATCCACAGTCCAAACAGTGCCCCGGGAATGCTCTCTTTCCCCGGAGAAATTGCAAGTAATAAGAAATACTGAAACCTGAAATACAGACTGGGAGTTTTGGTTCTCTGGTCTTGCTTTTGTCTGCCTGTTTGTTTCAGTGGGAGTAATTGTTTGCAACTCAAATTTTGATATAGGTGCTGCATCATGGCTGTAGTTGTAGAAAAAAAATCTAGTATATGGAATATACAGCCTTGAGCTTTTGAACAATATGTTGATGGTTCTTTGATTGTAAATGGCATTGAACCAGACAATGTGATCTATAAAATGATACAGGGTTTTGCTCAAATGCTAAACTTTTCTCATGTGATTAACACACAAGAGAAAGGATTAGTCCATGAAAGACTCATCCTAAAAGTCCTCAAAGCATTACGAGGCCCCTCAAAAATAGCTCTAGTTCATATAAAAGGACACCAAAAGGGACTAAATCACACTGCAAGAGGGAACAATTTGGCCAATGCAGAGGCAAAACGAGCAGCACTGTTAATGATTAAAACTTTGGAGAAAGAACCTGAAGGACCAGAGATAGACAAAATTTTCACCACCCAAGAGATAGCCAAACTAAAACAAATTGGAGCAAAAAGAGAAAACAATAAATTGTTGCTGCCAGACGGCAGAGAAGTACTCCCCAAAGGAAGAGCATGGAAAATGTTAAACAAACTACACCTTAAAACTCACTGGGGAGTTCAAGCCTTAGTAGATTAATTTGAAACAAACTATGCCTGTGTGGGGATAAACAGACTAGCAAAAAGAATCTTGGAGGGATGCTTAACCTGTTACAAGGTGAATAAACAGCAACCCAGGGAAAGGGTACCAGGAGGGCGAGGGTTGACAAGGAGACCTTTTGAAAGAATACAGGTCGACTTTACCGAACTCCCAAAGGTAGGAAGGTATAAATACATTTTAGTTTTAGTAGATCATCTCACTCACTTTGTGGAAGCCTTCCCGGTAGCTCGTGCCACCGCACGAACAGTAGTAAAAATAATATTAGAAAATATTGTGCCAAGGTATGGAAACATAGCTGTAGTTGATTCAGACGGGGGACCCCATTTTACCTCTAAAGCAATCAAGGAAGTTTTAGATCCTTTGGGGATTAAATGGGAATACCATACCCTGTGGCACCCACAAAGTTCAGGGAAGGTGGAAAGGATGAATGGAGAAATTAAACAATTGACCAAACTGATGATTGACACTAAGATGAACTGGGTAAAATGCCTTCCAATGGCCTTATTAAATCTGAGGACACAACCCTGGACAGATATAGGAATCTCCCCTTTTGAAATGTTGTATGGGATACCCTATGACCTGGAAATGCCAGCCGAGCACCCCAAAGTTGAAAGAGTGTTACAAGAATATATCATTGAATTAATGAAGTGAAGGCGAGAACTAATAAAGAAAGGATTGGTAATACAGAAACCACTCTTAGATATAGCAATACACTGGGTCAAGACAAAGTGTTGATTAAAGCCTGGAAAGAATCCTCACTGATCCCTTGTAGGGAGGGACCCTTTCTTGTGTTGCTTACCACAGATACTGCGGTTCAAATGGCTGAACGAGGTTGGACTCACAGTACCAGAATAAAAGGACCTGTTCAAGAATCTCATTCGGAGGCAACAAGGAACCCTGACAACCTGAAAGTCACCTTCCAGAGAAAGACTGACGGGTGATACTATCACACGAAGGGCTTAATGAATGGGACTACATTCTGCCCAATTCCTGGTTGTATATGTTACCCTTTTGTTTGTTTTAAGTGTAAAGTGTGTAAGGAAAATTGGTGGGTTCATTGTAGAGAAAGAAATTTTACCCCAGATATTTGTGAGGAGTGTTATTTGGCTGAAACAAAATTAACAGAACTAACCCTTGAATACACAGTAAAAACCGGACAAATCATCTGGAAGTGTAAAGAGTGATGGAAAGTATACACAAAAGGTGTAAATCCAGAGCCTGGATGTGTACACTCTAATGAGTATAGGGAGGCCAATCTGGAAAACAATTAAAGTGGTGTGCCAAAGACAAGTTTAGCCCCAGAAATAAAGAATAAAAATTGGGAGGCATGTAACACTCGCAAAAGGAGAGAAGGGAGAACCCCTGAAGACTATGACTGCTGCCGAGAAGATGGAATACCTTGCTGCTCCAAGCAACGGAGTAGGCAAAGGAGGCAGAGACGTAAGGAAATTGTGGGGAACCAAAACCTTCAATACATTTGCAAGAAGGCCCCCTAAATCTAGGTCCGGGATGGCACATAACACCTGAACCCAAACCTGCCAAACTAAAATACCCAAGAATAGCTACCACCACTCTGAAGTGGTCACCATCAACCCACCAATTCTCCTAAAAGGGGTAGTAATACTTTGAGTATACTGCCCCTTGACGATATTCAGATAACATCAAGGGGACCAAGCTTTAATTCCACTCTATGTCAGCTAGTCCTGAGGCCCCTATGCTGGGAATACATGGAATTTTATATGTGCCCTAGTTCAAATCCTGGAAAGGGGTACTGCAACTCCCCTAATCAATATTGCTGCAGTTATTTGGATTATGAGACCGTAGCCCCTAGTTGCATACCATGGGATGATATATAGATAAATACCTAAGGGTCCAGTGGGGTCCATATGGGTGCATCCCACTGCGGGGGTGGAAAGGACATGGAAACTGTAAATATCTCTTTTTAGATGTTACGCAATCCATGGATAGAGGGTGGACAATTGGAAGAATGTGAAGAATAAGGTATTGGGGAACCTGGAACCAATAAAGGAGGCTTAACAAGGATGGTATAAATTGTGGTCCCTGGTTAACTACAATGTTGTCAACCATTGATGAACCTTTAATGTTGTTGATGCTTACCTTAACCTTTGGGCCTTGCATTTTGAACAGAGTGATTGGATTAGTAAAGAGTAAATTAGAGTCAGCCCATTTAATGTTGTTTAAAAAGGCAATGCGAACACCTAGAGGATGATGAAACCAGTCAAGGAGAGACTCTAATTCTCTCTCTAGCCCGATGGACTGTTACCTGGTTTGAAAAACAAAATGGTAAGAACTAAAAGGGGGGAATTGTAATAAAAATATAAGGAATTTGTTTCCAAATCAGGAGATGGGGAAGGGGGGGAAATCCCCCTCTTGCTCCTTGTGTCTTTGTTAGAGTTGCTAATGGGCAAAACCCCAGGAGACTACCTCCTGATAAGGTGGCAAGATACCTAATCTCAGAGTGGCGACATCCTGATGAATCAACAAAGCTCTCCTTACTCTTTTACACTGGGCCAACATGACCGAATAAGGAAACTGACCCACAACGCAGAGGAAGACCACAACCTTTACCACCACCAGGACCAGGATGACCCCCCAGTAACAGCATGCGTAGCCGCAGGAGCTTATCAGGATGTGCTATGCATATCCAGAGCTACTGGACTATAAAAACGGGAACTTTGGTGGGGTGAAGTGCGCGCCTTTGGAGGGAGCAAGGGTCTCCCGGGCCGCCCAGCGCTGTTTTGCCTGCTTGATAGCTTGCTCAAATAAATTCTCTTTGGAAACTTTGTAAATTTGTCACGACCGTTTATAACATTTCTGTGAAATACATCAAACCAAATGGCATATGGAGTTCTTACTCAAGACTGGGCAGGAATCAAAAAACCCGTGGGGTATTGTAGAAAATGCTGGGAAATGTTGCTTTTGCAAACTGAAATGGGTTGTCGTGTTTGTTATGCTGACTTGTGGAGGTCTCAGAGGGAGTACTGTTAATATGGTTTTGCTGTTGTGTTATGGCAAAATCCCTCCCAAACAAGGGCTAAAATGTGACTGAGGGAAATAAAGCTCAACCAACAGGCTTCCACAGTGCTGATTCATACTGGGGCACAAATTGCCACATTAAGGCAAACAGGCAAGACAATGTGGGGTTTTGATACCATCAGAGGCTACAAAATTAACATGCCCAATCTGAAACCTGTATGGAGCTTTGACTTCCTTCAGCCCTAGGCCCATGTCAGTTGCCGGGAAAAGTTAAGATAAGGACAAGTACCTGCCAGTAAGCAGTTGTCCCAGACAGAGACTCATACATTTTAATTCTCTTCACCTATGGGAATCTGCCAGACCTGCAATGTGTATTGTATTGTGTACTATTGTGAATAAGGCGCCTTGGTTGAGCCTGTAAAACCCATAGTTAAACAGGGGAAGGAGGAAGACTTCAAGCCTTCATCACTGAGACCCCTGATGACCACCACCATGGGACAACGCGCAGATGCGATTGGGAGGAGTTTATGGAAATCATTTCCTAGAACTCATCTTAATACGAAGCGGGACAAGTGATGAATATGTAGAAGAATATGGTATAAAAAGGCTGCAGGCTCTGACCAAAAGTGTGCCTACTTTTTGAGTGACCCGCTCTTGCAAGAACATATAATAAATTACTGCTTCACTAACATATCTACCTTGAGTCCTTTTTTAGGACCTTTTGTCATTTCTAACAGTATTGTTCTAAATTACTTGATCCAGTAAGCAGGGGATGGACTGCTTGTCTCCAAGCTTTGGTAGCCACAGCATTACCTTTAGCTCTCCTTTAAAAGTATATACCCCACACAATGTCAGGAACAGACAGCCGGATCCTAAAGTACTCCCCAGACTAAGAGTGATCTCTGCCCAGAGTCCAGCACAACTTTTGTTTGGAGAACCCCTGGAAGAATTGCAACATAATTGCTTAGCAGTAATTGAGACCCAGACAAAAGTGAGACCAGACTTAAGAGATACTGGGTTGGAAAATGGAGAAGTGTTGTTTATAGATGGCTCCTCACGAGTAATAGAAGGAAAAAGAAAATCGGGATATGCAGTAATAAATAAAAACTTAGAACTTGGGGAATCAGGACCTCTGAGCCCATCATGGTCAGCTCAGGCTTGTGAACTGTATGCCTTATGCAGAACCCTGGAATTATTAAAAGAAAAAAGTGGAACTATCTAAATATGCGTATGGGGTGGTCCACACTTTTGGGAAAAAAGAGCTTTGATCAATACTCAAGGGAGGAATCTATATACACCAAGAATTAATAAGGACATTAAGAGAACCAAGAGAAATAGCAGTGGTACATATGAGGGGACACCAAAAGGGATTAGATTAACATGGGTACTGCCCAACGGGTGAGAAATGTTGCCAAAAGCATACATCAGGCAGATATTGGAATGTTTGCATACACAAAACACACTGGGGTACAAAGGCATTAAGTGAACATTTTCATAAACAATTTGGTTGTATTGGAATTTTTGAGATAGTAAAGCAAATTACACAAGTGTGGTGAGCGGCAGAGAGCAACATGCAATTCGATATGAATTGTAGGTGAAGCCATGAAGCCATTTATTAGGTGAAATCACACAGATTATATAACTTTTTCACTACCAACGTGGCAAGCTAAAAAACTGCTAATTGGTTACACACACTGTTCACACCATATTGATTGGTTAGTAATTATAACGAGCTCTGATAAACCTATCTTATAGCTAAACATCCTTAGTTTACCTAAAAGTATCCGCACACCTGCTGTTTTGACCCTCTTGTTATGGCTGGTTCCTAACATGTTCTGTCACTCCCAAATACCTTCCCATAACTGCTTCTTGGTTTAGGGTGGCCTGTGCCCCTATCAGAAAGGCCGCTGTGTTTTGAGAATGTGATTATTATGATCCTCTCAGCATGAGTAACTTTTCCTTTCTCACAGGAACAGAAGAATATTGTCAGGGCCTATGTCTTGGGTGAAGAGAGCTAGGCCACCGGCAGGCCTGCTGTCTTCCCCGACACACAAGGTTGCTTAACATGTCAAAAAGTAAATAATAAAGTATTTCGACAAGCGGCCACAGGCAGAAGGAAAACAGCTTACAGACCTTTTGAGAAAATACAAGTTGATTTCACTGAATTGCCCAAAACAGGGAGAATAAAATATGTATTCGTAATAGTAGACCATTTAACACACTGGGTAGAAGCTTACCCTGTAGCACGAGCTATGGCACAAGTTGTGGTTAAAATTTTATTGGAACATTAAATACCTAGATATGGGGTAATCCAGTATATTGATTGTGACCAAGGAACAAAACCACAGAGTGAAACTGGATTATCGCCATTTGAAATGTTATATGGTATGCCTTATTTTCAAGGTATGCCTTATTTTCAAGGAATGCCATTGGGGAATAATGTAATTGAGGATCACGATATCCAAAAATATGTAATTACCATTGGAAAAAGATTAAAGTTATTAAGAGAGATTGGAATGATGGCCCAAACACCACCTTTGGGGTTTGCGAACCATCAGTTGGAGCCAGGAGATAAAGTTCTAATAAAAACATGGAAGGAAGGAAGAAAGCTTATCTCCTCTCTGGGAAGGACCTTTTCTTGTTTTTTTAACTACAGAAACAGCTGTGAGAACTGCTGAAAAAAATATGGACACGTGTCACGAGTGAAAGATCCAGTAAAGGAGTGGAAAGTCATGTCGGAACCTGGAGCATATGCTTGTCATATCCTACAGGCCTGACAAGAGCACTTCACTCTGAGGTTTAAACTTGTGTAGAGTGAAGTGACTTGATGTTCCCTGCCAGTAGTGCCTTTGATTTGGGAACTGCAGGCAGATAAAAATTCTCAAATTCTGAAATTTAATATCAGGATGTCTCTCTGTTTAGTGTTTTGTTTACCTTACTGCTTTGTTAAACACCCAAGTGCTGTCCACCAATCAGCAAAGATGCTGCTAATTTTGCCAAAATTGGGGTATGCTTTTACTGAAAGACTGGCTCAAAGTAAGCCAGGACAGTGGGAAGGTCCAGCCAAGGTCAGGTTGTCTGGTAAGGGGATACTTGTGAATATAGTTGACTTTAAAACAACATGATGCCCTGATTATATAAGAATGGTTTGTACATTGCATGGTGTTGCCTTTTGCAACTGCATGGCGGCCTGTTTCAGGAACGGCACATCGACCAAACCCAGGTCGCGCGGACCACCTGCTCACAGACATCAATATGATGGATGGCAAAATGGCGTTTATTAACAGGTAAAATGACCTTATATAGCTGAGGTTCAGAACCTCACTTCCGCCTGCTTGCTACCAGCTATAGGGGAGGGGCCTTATCTACCCACATATCACATGATCTTCCGACTGCCAGGCCCTAACTAGCAACATATCCCCCCTCCCTATGCATAAACAAATTTCAATAATCCAAAAATCCTATTAAACTTGAGTAAGAAACATAGGGCACAGTGAACTGGTAACAATGGGGTGTAACCTGAGGTAACTTAGGGATAACATTAAACTTGAGTGCACAGTGAACCGGTACTGGGGGTACCATTGAATGATATATGGGGTCCCGCAGGATCACACAAAGGCATTGCAGCCCCCACCCCCGCGGAGGCTATTTTGCTGTCATCTGGATTCTGCCAGTGCGGGACTCCCAGGCTTGGACGGGACACTTGCCACTGGCGTGTACAGGTTACGGGGGTGTCCGACGATCCAGTCCTGTAAACAGAAACTCATAACTTTTGTTAAAGAAAGTTGCTACACCACGTGGCTAATAACTTTATCGCAGACTTGTTTTGTTGGTTTCAACCATAACTAACAAAACCTAAGTTCTTATTTAACTAACTCTGAAAGCCGTCCCATAAACGAAACGCCATACTATAAAATGTGGCAATCTAAAAACGTTATCTGCACACCTGCTGTGACATGTTCACTTACTTCTGAATACCTTCTCACAACTCCTTCCTGGTTCAAGGCAGTCTGTCCACCTGCCTTCAAGGCTGCTATGTTTTGAAAATGTGATTACCAAATACTTCTAATTTTTCTGTTTCATGGGAATTTCAAGTATACTGTCAGGGCCTATGCCTTTGCGAGGAGAGCCAGGTTGCTGGCAGGCCTGCTGTCCTCCTGGGCAATTTTTCCTTTTTAGTATCTGCAGCTGCTTTTAGAGGTCTCTGCAAGGGCCCTTTGCAGAAAGCTCAAGAAGCATGGCAGTAAATGTACCGAATTGCCGAATCGAATAATCCAAATTTGACCATTGACAATATCCATCCTGAAATTTCCCACTCCTGAAACCCATTTCCCGAATTCCCCCCCGCTTTTTTTTTTTTTTTTTTGATTGCTTTGCCAATCAGGAGTGTCAGAGGTGCAGATAACTTCAGCCTCACATTTCTGTGTTGGCACCGATTGCAGCCTGAGACCTTCGGCTGTGCAGAAATCCCTATTTCTCTTATTTTTGCCACAAGCACACACATATTTAAAAGCCACTGTGGCTGCACTTGGAAACCTTGACTTCCATTACTGTGATCAGGATCCCATCTTGGTTAAACTCACAATTTTTCGTTAGTTTTATCCTGAAGGTCTGGCTTGATGGATTTGAGTGGACACCACCTAACCCTATCATCCTTTCTGTCCTGGGTTCAGCCCAGCAGCAGGCTATGTTAGCCCTGAGAGTATTCCATACCAATTGCATCATGATCAGATGAGGCAAAGACTTTGGGATGTCACCAGAGGATGAGGAGGTAACACGCGCAGAAGAAGCTCCACCATATAACCAACTGCCAGAAAATGAAAAGCAGTATGCCCTGTTCACTGATGGATCTTGTCGCATTGTGGGTAAGCATCGGAAATGGAAAGCTGCTGTGTGGAGTCCTATGAGGCAAGTAGCAGAAGCCACTGAAGGAAAAGGTGAATCAAGCCAATTTGCCGAGGTAAAGGCTATCCAATTAGCCCTGGACATTGCTGAGAGAGAGAAGTGGCCTATGCTATATCTTTATACTGACTCATGGATGGTAGCTAATGCCTTGTGGGGGTGGTTGCAGCAGTGGAAAAAGAACAATTGGCAGCGTAGAGGCAAACCCATATGGGCTGCTGACTTATGGCAAGATATTGCTACCCGATTGGAGAAGCTGACTGTAAAGGTACGTCATGTGAACGCCCATGTACCTAAGAGTCGGGCCATGGAGGAACATGAAAACAACCAGCAGGCCGATAAGGCTGCTAAGATTCAAGTGGCCCAGGTAGATTTGGACTGGCAACATAAGGGTGAGTTATTCCTAGCCCGATGGGCTCATGATACTTCAGGTCATCAAGGAAGAGATGCAACATATAGATGGGCTCGAGATCGAGGGGTGGACTTAACCATGGATGCTATTGCACAGGTTATCCATGAATGTGAGACATGTGCCGCAATCAAGCAAGCTAAGCGGCTAAAACCCCTCTGGTATAGAGGACGGTGGATGAAATATAAATATGGGGAGGCTTGGCAGGTTGATTACATCACTCTCCCACAAACTCGCCATGGTAAACGGTACGTACTTACAATGGTTGAGGCAACCACTGGCTGGTTGGAGACATATCCTGTACCCCATGCCACTGCCCGGAATACAATTCTGGGCCTGGAAAGGCAAGTCCTATGGCGACACGGCACCCCAGAAAGAATTGAGTCAGATAATGGGACTCATTTCCGAAATACTCTCATAGACACTTGGGCCAAAGAGCATGGCATTGAGTGAGTGTACCACATTCCTTATCATGCACCCGCTTCTGGGAAAATTGAACGATATAATGGGCTTTTGAAGACTACACTGAAAGCAATGGGTGGTGGAACATTTAAAAATTGGGATACACATTTAGCAGAAGCCACATGGTTGGTTAACTCTAGGGGATCTATCAATCGGGCTGGTCCAGCCCAGTCAGAATTCTCACATACTGTAGAAGGTGACAGAGTCCCAGTAGTGCACATGAAAAGTATTTTGGGAAAGACAGTTTGGGTCATTCCTGCTACAGGCAAAGGTAAACCCATATCTGGGATTGTTTTTGCTCAAGGACCTGGTTGTACTTGGTGGGTAATGCAGAAGGATGGAGAAACTCGATATGTACCTCAAGGGGACTTGATTTTGGGTGAGAATAGCCAATATCATGCTAAATAATTCACTATTGTTTTACTGTTGTTATAGATACTGTATGTTATACTAATGACATTACAGCCAGGGTCATCGGTGCCGTGATGATGGAGTGAAGACCAGCCTCCCAAGAACTCTTTCTTTTCTCTTTTGTAATAAACACCTCTGACCCACGGACTATGAGCATGGATCATGCCAGGTGCAGTGTTCGAGAGCCCGAGATACAGCATTCAACGATCCAGTGGCACGTATGACTCTTCATACCCTGAGAGACTGTTGTGACAGAGGGACCAGTGAGCCTGAGAATCGTGGACTGAATGAAACCGACCGACTCGGAGGAAACGTCCACAGACTGAATCTATACGCACATACATGCGTGTGCATGTGTACATGCATGTGTGTGGATGCGAGAGACTCCCTGGACCCAAAGAAGGTTGCTGGTCCTGCTCATGATGTAAATGGTATGGAATAAGGGGTGGATAATGTCCTGGGTTCAGCCCAGCAGCAGGCTATGTTAGCCCTGAGAGTATTCCATACCAATTGCATCATGATCAGATGGGCTGCCCCCCCCCTTTGCAGGGGCGACTTCGGACCCAGGCACGGGAAGTCCCGGTCTGGGCAGCCGCAGTGCCAGTTCCGGGGGAGACTCCAGACCTATCGGAAACTGCTGGGCTCGGGAAGTGCTAGTCTGAGCAGGCGTGTGGGAGTTCCGGCTTCTCTCTCTCTCTCTCTGGGATCGGCGTGGCAGGAGGTGGTGAGGGGGGTGCTCGGGGGTGCTGGGCTCGGGGAGTGCTGCGTTCGGGAATCTGAATCGGTTTGGGCACAACTCAAATGACATAGTGTGGGGAGAGGTTTGCACTGTATATAATAATAGCACTGTAGTTAGTTGTTTTCATACTTTTCCCTGTTGTTTAGTAAACTATCCTTATCCTAACCTTGCAAGCCTGTGGTTTTTTTTTCCTCTGGCTCTGCAGCTCCTTTCTTAGCTCCGTTCGCCCATCCTCCACCTCTTAAAGAGGTAGGGGGGCTTTTTGGTCTGACCTTTGTGGCCTCAGCTTTCCGTTGAGGTATAAACCACAACACTTTCTTACAGCAGCATACCCTCGCCCCATTAGAACTAGTTTCCACCCTTGTTCCCATTCTCCCAACTCATTTCTAATTACAACCAATGGGCCTTCTTCTAATGCCCAAGTGGCCCAATGTTTTTGGGTGGGGCTATTTACCTCCTCCCCTCTGGGAAACTGATTTAGTGCTAGTAGAGCAGTTGCTAATAGGCGTGCCTGGTCTCCCGGGGGAATGGCATTAACAAAACCTTCTGTTTTTGCCAATACCTCCAATTTGGATTTCAGGGTGTGATTTGCTCGTTCCACTATGGCTTGTCCTGTACTGTTATACGGGACACCGTGTGTTAGAGTAATACCCCATTTCTGAACAAATGTCTGAACTGATTTAGCAACAAAGTTTGGACCGTTGTCCGTTTTGATCTGGTTAGGGACGCCAAGCCACGCCATGGCTGTCAGCCAGTGTTGGATGGTTGCTTTGGAGTCAGTCCTAAGGTGTTGAGTGGCTACAATCACCCTGCTATATGTGTCAGCAGTTACCGCTACCCACGCCCGAGGTTTCAGCAACTGGCAGAGTGTAAAATCCATCTACCATACTTCAGAGGCTTTAAGACCTCTAGGGTTTACCCCGCTGGACCACAGTGGTGCTTTCTGACAGTGTGGGCATGTAGCTACTATGTGTTTCGCATCTATGGCTGAAATCCCGCATCTCCTTACTAATGCTTTAGCTCCGATGTGGAGAGACTCATGTAGCTGACGGGCGTCTCTTAGTGTCCACAATCCTTTCGCGGCGGCATCTGCTCTGTCATTACCAGTTTGGAAAAACCCTTTAATTGGGCTGTGGCTGTTGACATGAATAACCGATATAGTGCCCTTTCGAGAAAAAAGTGCTTCTTCAAGCATTAGGGCTGTTGTGGATGCTGACACGCCAGGCCCCGACATGACCAAGCAAAGTTTGGCCACGATCATCGAATCAGTTACGATGTTGAGATGTTCCGTTAGGAACAGTCCGCTTGCCAGTACTACGGCCATCGCTTCTAGCTGCTGGACTGAAAGAGCTTGGTCGGTCATCCTAATACAGTGCCATTCTCCCCTTGACTGCCATACTGCTGCTGCAGTTGAAGTGGCTGAGGATGCGTCGGTGAAGACTGTTGGTCCCGGTAGGGGCCGGTCCATGATCTTCCGTGGAAGGTCGATGTTAACAATTGTTATCATTTGAACCCAGGGGGGCTTTGCAGAGTACCATACTTCTCCTCCAAATCCTACAAGAGCTATGGCCAGATACTCTGACATTGCTACTGATTGCGTTGGGAGCTGTTTGTGAAAAGGTAGATATATCCTGGCGAGTTTGATGCCTAGGTGTCTAAGGGCGAGTTTTCTGCCTTTCATGATGAGGTTACCAAGGCACTCGACCCCTGGAGAAAATGCACGTGATGGTTTTCCTAGGACTATCCATTGCACTAGCTGGGCTTTTTCAGGGGGGCCTTGAGCTAGTGCTCCTACTCCCCCCCCTTTCATGAAGTGTACATATAAATTGAGCAGTATATTTGGGTTCCACCTGGTGAGTGTGCTTGATGACAAATGCTGTTCGATGAAGTCTAGAGCGTTCATTGCTTCTGTTGTCAGAATTTTTTGCTCCCATGGCTTCTTCCCTTTCAGAAGATCGTGCAGGGGGACCATGATTTCTGGAGGGATCAAGACAATGTTGCGGAGCCACTGCAAAGACCCCACTAGCTGTTGCATATCATGAAGTGTCTTAATGTTCCGACAGATTTTTATTTGGGGGGGTGTTATGTAGGAACTTGTGATTCCCACTCCCAAAAAACTTACGCATGGTCCCCTTTTAATTTTCGCACTTGCGATTTCGAACCCATTTATTTTTAGAGCTTCTGAAACCATTGACACCAGCTGGTCCACTTGACTTCCTAATGGTGCAGTGATTAAAATGTCATCCATGTACTGAATGATGGTCGCGGTTGGGTCACTGCACTGGACTGGCGCCAACACCCGATCCACCGTAATCTGGCAGATAGTGGGCGAGTTGATCATTCCTTGGGGCAGCACTTTCCACTGGAAGCGTAGGTTTGGGCATTGGCTGTTTGGAAACACAACAGAAAAAGCAAAACGTTCCTTGTCTTCCTCATGCAGGGGTATCGAGAAGAAACAATCTTTAATATCAAGGACAGCACACGCTTGTCCTTCTGGTATCATAGAGTTCATAGGCAACAGCGTTTGGACAGGACCCATTGGTTGGATTGTCTTGTTCACTTCACGCAGGTCATGGAGGAGGCGAAATCCCTCTCCAGTTCGTTTGGGTATTACAAAAATTGGGGTGTTCCACGGGCTAGTGGAGGGCTCTATGTGACCTCGCTGTAATTCGCGGTCGACTAGCTCGAGAAGAGCATCCATTCAAGGCTTTGACAGGGGCTACTGCTCAACCCACACTGGGTCGAACGATTTCCATGTCAGTCTTATTGGTGGAAGTGGGTGTGCGGCAGTGGCCCTTAGGGTAAATTTGTCACCCTGGCATTTAATTGGGCTAAAGCATCCCTTCCCAACAGGGGTGGGGTTCCTGACATAACGTACGGAAAAAGGGTAATGGTTTACTCTGGCCCTTTTTCAGTGTAGAAGAGTGATCGCTACCAATTGAACTCTCTTCCGGGCTCGGGTTAGTCCCCCAACTCCACCCACCATGGGGGCATCTTCCAATTTCCAGTGTGGGGGCCAATTTGCCTCTGGAATAACTGTAACATCTGCTCTGGTGTCAGTCAAAAAGGGGACTCTAATGGTCGTGGTATTTGAGCTATCATTGAGGGAGCAGATCCCCCACACCACTGGCGGGTCATCGAACTTTACTACCAGGGCCACCCTGGGATCTTGTCCCCATGGATTGGTTCTTGCTGTCCCTGAGATAGGGGCAGATTTGGCTGGACCGTTGGTTGAACCATAAAGTTGGTCACTTCACGGGGGAGCAGTGAGTTCGAGAGCGCCTCGCCCCATCCGGTGTTGGCATAGTTGGGCCACCTCATGCTCCAAGCAGGAGAGGGCTGTGTGCGGCCCAAGTGTCCTCTCCCTTCGCCGTTTCCCTGAGTTTTAAATTTGCATTCTTTAGCAAAATGTCCTTTCTTTCTACAGGTCCAACACGGTCCTTTGCCTTGAGTTTGTTGGGGGGGGTGCATTGTTGATGGGTACCCCAGCTGGGGGCAGTTTGCCACCACGTGGCCTGCCTGGCCACATTTAAAACATGCCATAACATCAGTTATTGTGGTGCGAACTGCCACCTGAATTGGGGCCAGATGCTCCTCATTTGCGACATGTTTAATCATATCCATGATACTTGACCCCACCGGCAGTGATCGTAGGATATCCTTGTTTTTTAAATTACACTGCTGGCGTAAGCAGTCTGCAACAACTGGGCCTTTTGCTTCCGCGGGCAGGGTCGAGGAGTCGACCGCTGCTTGGAGGCGATCTACAAACTGAGTAAAACTCTCACTCTCATTTTGCCTAATTGTGGACCATGGTGATGGCTTGGCAATAACTCTAGAAACTGTGCGAATAGCTTCTCTAGCTGCACGAGTAGTTGTTGTTACCTCATGGGCCCGCAGGCCTTGGGCTTGTGCCTGGGGGGTAATCATAGTTGGGTCTGTACCCATTAGTCGCTGCAGGCTAGAGCCGTGTAGCAGGTGATCTGCCCCAGTTACTTGGGTTAGTTTCCTCGTACAGTTATCCTCCCATTCCTGCTTAAAAACAATCATTCCTGCCCCATCAAAAATCAGTCTGCAGGTTTGTTTTATATCAAATGGGAGCATGTCATCTCCCCCAAAAATCCCATCTATGAGGGTAGAAACCATGGCAGAATTAAGTCCCTTGTCTGCAATTGCTTTAACGATTGCTTGTATATCCTTAGGGTTTATTGGTGAATGGACCCTTTGTCCCCCGTCTGTCACCCGGACAGGGAACGCTAGTGAGGTCGATGGAGCCCAATCGGCGCATGCAATCTGTATTTTCATCCAGTCCATGAGAGGTACTTTTTCCCCTCGCGGTCTCTCTTTATTGCAGCTTTTGGCTCTGTTTACCCCCGTCTCCTCCTCTGAATTTGAATCGGTTGTAAGCCGCTGGTCCCCACTAGTGTCTGATCCGGAGTCGGAACTTGACTGACTGGTTCCCTGATACCTTTTTGTTGGACTCTGGCCCCGCCCACTTCCCTTGCGGGCAGGCCGTTCGCTCTGATCCCGGCTAGTGTCTGCTCGGGAGCCAGAACTGACTGGTTACTTCCGGGCCCCCGGTAAATTTTTGTTCGGCTCCGGCCCCGCCCACTTCCCTTGCGGGCGGGACATCCCCCCCCTCTTGGCTCACCCCGCCTTTTGCTCCAGGCGGGGAGGGGGGGGGGGGGGGGGGGAGGAGGGGTGCGTTTGCCCTATAAGGGCATTTTTTCAAATGGCCGCTCTGATTGGCTCACTTGCGCTCCCCTCCCATTCCTGTTTGTGTGCGTTTGTTAGTTCTATGGCTTTCTCCCTGTTCCCGACAAAGGCATCCTCGCTCCGCCCTTCCCCTTGCCACTCGGCGCCATCTTGGGGCACATACGGTGCTGGTCTATACCACGCGTCCTCAAACTCGAGTTTCTCTACAGCATCCCTGGCCTCCGCGGCTGACCCGTTCCGCCAGCGGTAGTGGTCCATGCCATATATTTTCTCGGCATCTCTGGCCTCGTCGGCCGACACATCCCGCAAGCAGCGGTGGTCCATGCCCTGCATTTTCTCGGCATCTCTGGCCTCCTCGGTCGACTCATCCCGCCTACAGCGGTGGTCCATGCCATACATCTCCTGGGCAGCCCTGGCCTCCTCAGCCGACCCGCCCCACCACTTATATAACTTTGATACGACCTTTACAAGGGCTTCCATCCTCCTTGTAGGTCCGGGAGCATCCTCCCCGCCAGGCTGGTCCAGCCGTTCTGGCCACCATTCACCCGAATCCAGGCGAAATCCCGTTCCCGGGTTTTATTCCCGGGTTTCCGGCACCATTATGTTGCCTTTCGCAACTGCACGGCGGCCTGTTTCAGGAACGGCACATCGACCAAACCCAGGTCGCGTGGACCACCTGCTCACAGACATCAATATGATGGATGGCAAAATGGCGTTTATTAACAGGTAACACGACCTTATATAGCTGAGGTTCAGAACGTCACTTCCGCCTGCTTGCTACCAGCTATAGGGGAGGGGCCTTATCTACCCGCATATCACGTGATCTTCCGACCGCCAGGCCCTAGCTAGCATCACATGGGATGGAAGCAGCAGAGAGAGCATGTATGTGTTACTCCTGGATATAGCAGTGATGGTCTTGTTGATTTTCATCACTTCAGGAGTTAACAGTTTGTTTCTTTTCTGCCCTTGTATGTGGCACTGTTCATGGGGATTGAGAAAGTCTGAACTGTAAAACTGTAAGTGGATGCATTTGCATTTATGACTATGTTATTTCTGGTTGCCAGTATTGTATTTCTGGTTGGCTTTTTACGTTTATAAAGTGTTTGTTGTGTTGATTGTTGTAATGATAATATTAGTAATGCTGATAAGTGCTTCAGCCTTTTTAGATTGATGGAGTCACCAGTTTTTAAGGGGCATATTTTTATGTATTTCGTTTCTGTGTATGTGCTGGGGAGAGGTTAATTTCCATTCACCTCCATAACCAAACCTCTGTGCCCCTGGGTGATTAGAGCCTTCAGTGACTTAATTTTAGTATAAGCTAAGTTGCTGTGGGAATTTTATTGTGAATCCTCCTGTAAGAATAGTAAACAGAGATACATATCATACAAATTAGAAAAGGGGCAACTTATCGGAAAAGGGACAATCCCTGAGATCATAGAGGAGGGCAAGACCGGATAGGGAACCAGTGTTGCGGCTGGGAAGGTCTGCTTAGGGCTGCAACCCTTTCGGGCTGTGACCGCCAAATGCTATGGCTCTTACCAGAACTCTTCTAATTCTACTCGGGGTGAGTTCCATAACCCAGGACAGCAAATGATTGCAGTCAATGTGTGATGCATAACCAAGCCCAGTCTCTATGTAAAAAAGGTAACAAGACCGTATGCTATAATCCAAAAGACAGCATAGATTGTTATTCTTTTTATAGAGAAATGGAAACAGGAGTAAAATATTAAATTCCCACAGTTGTTAAAAATGTTTTTGTAAATCTTGCTATAATTGTATTGGGGATATGTGGAGGAAAAATCCAAAATTAATACCAATTCAGCAAGTGTTGAATCAATTAGAAATGAAAACACAAATCAATACTATAAAAAAGAAAAGGGGGGATTGTGATATATGTCCCTCTGATTCGTGTTAATATGGAATAATGTTGGGGGTGCACAATGACATACCCTTGTATGGTCACGGGCCTGGGAGGGACAGTTGGAGATTTTGCATGTACTGAATGATATAAAGGATGTGCAGATCTTTGTCTAAAGGACCACAATGTAGCACATTGTGTGCATTGTGATACCTCTGGAGAAACAACTTGTCTCTGAAAAGATGGTGATCAAGAAGGAAGAAGAGGCAGGTGCCTGAGTCTACAGAACCAGCTGCCCAGCCTTTAGCAAGACAAAAGCTACAGGATGTCTTGTGGGGGTTACCTGACCAGCACTCCAGCATGTCAGTTTGAGATATATATGGTTATGTCTTGTGGGGGTCGCCTGGCAGCACTCCAGCCTGTCAGTTTAAGCCGGTGGGCTGTGTTATCCCTGGAAGGTATATAAGCCAGGGACTGGAACTGTTCAGTGTGCGTCTTGGTGGGGCGGAGACTCCCGATGCACCCGGTGCTGACCATGCACCCCAGCACCGTTTGTTTGCCTTTATTCGTTTAATAAATTATTTGGCTAAAATCCGGAATTACATCATTAGTACAACAGAATCAAAGGTTTCAATCATTACAATTGGCTGTAGACGAGGATTTAGAACGAATCGAAAAATGCCTTAGAAAAATCTTTAAGATCACTATCTGAGGTGGTATTGCAGAATAGAAGAGGTTTAGACCTCCTATTTTTACAACAAGGGGGACTCTGCGTAGCCTTGGGAGAGGAGTGTTGTATTTATGCAGACCATACTTGCATTGTTAGAGATACCATAGCCAAACTTAGGGAAGGATTTGAAAAGAGACGGTCAACAAGGCTGGTATGAATCATGGTTTAACTATTCCCCCGGTTGACTACTTTGTTGTCTACAATAGCTGGACCAATAATTTTAATAATATTAGGATTAACATTTGGCCCTTGTATTTTTAATAAATTAATACAAATTGTTAAAAGTTGGTTGGAAGCAGCACATCTCATGCTGGTACGAGCTAAATATGAACCTTTAAACGATGATGAAAAAGTTGAGACTCTTATATTAAGCCACCGAGAACTACAATGGTTTACTGAAAAAAATGGTGGTTAAAAAAAGAAAGAGGGAGGATTGTGATAGATGAGCCTTTGTTCAGTAAACCACCGGTACCTTGAAACAGGCTGCAACATCCTGTTTTATAAGAATAGTTATATAATGAATATTGTAAATTGCTAACGAAGCATAGAATTGAGTTATAGGTAACTTAGAAGCAGAAAACGTTGAAAACAAGCAGCCAGTAAACGAGTTTGCTGCTGAAGATGACCAAGCATGGGAGAGGGGTCAACTAAGGGACAAATGAGGAAGACCAGCGACTTCATACCGTCGACCACCAGGAGGTAGAAGATGACGGCCTAACAACAACTGACGCAGGCGCAGGGGACTATGAGGAAGTTTCAGTGGAAAGTTCGAGACTCGGAATTAGAACATTATAAAAACTATAACTCAGAGGGTAACCGCGCACGCCGTTGGCAGAGCCTGTGACTCTCCGGCCGCCCAGCGCTGCTTTGCCTATTGTCACCTGCTACTTAACAAATATAAATTTGTGTTTGGACTAACTTGTTTCCGATCAATTATTGGGAAACACACAATCACACTATTGGTGTCCAAGATCAAACCCAGGAAAGGGGCCTTGTAATTCTCATAATCAGTATTATTGTGCTTACTGGGAGTGCGAAACCTTAACCACTGGAGGATGGAAGGCCACTACAATAGACAAGTATTTGATGGTAACTTGGTGGCCTATAGGATGTACCCATCCAATCCATGTTTCAGGAAATGGACGTTTATTGTCAAGACAGAATTGTAAGTTCCTAAACCTCATCATTCTACAGCCACGAGATTCAGGATGGGCAACAGGTCGAACATGGGGAGTAAGATTATGGGAACCTGACTTGCAAACTGATAGAGGAATTCTTATAACCATCCAAAAACATGAAATAGAAACAACCCAAGCAATAGGACCTAATGAAATATTGACTAATTGGGGGGGGGGGGGGGAACAACAGAGATCAAAGGCGAAGCAGAACTTTACCATAATGCCCACCCCAAAAATGCGTGCAACACCCCCTACCGGTAGAAAAGTGGACTCTCCTCTTTTGCAAGTAATGCAAGCCACACATGATACCTTGAACAGAACCAACCCTGAATTAACTAATAAGTGCTGGTTATGTTATGATATAAAACCACCTTTCTATGAAGCCGTAGGAGTAAATGGTACATATAGTTTTAGCGCCGGAAGTGCACCTTCACGGTGTTCCTGGGAAGATAGGAGGAAGGGAATAACCACGTAACATGTCTCTGGAACAGGGGCCTGCATAGGCAATGTAAGGGGACCAAAACAGAGACTTTGTAGCTCTTTCCTGCCCACAATAGGGAAAAATAACCAAAACTGGATCATTCCTTTGGGAGGAGCCTTGTGGATATGCTCAAGAACAGGCCTTACCCTGTGTGTATCCCTAAAAGTGTTTAATCCTTCTAGCGAATACTGCATCCAGGTTATCATTATCCCAAGAATACTATATCATCCAGAAAAAGTAGTCTATGATCATTGGGATACAGGCCCCCATATCATAAAAAGAGAATTCATAACTGTACTTACAATAGCCACACTGTTGGATATTGGGGCACTGGGGGCAGGGACGGGAATAACATCCCTTATCCAACAACAAAAGGATTTAATCTCCCTGAGATCAGCAGTGGAACAGCAAGAGGATTTAGAATGAATAGAAAGATCAATCATCGCATTAGAAAAGTCTCTGACTTCACTATCAGAGGTAGTGTTACAAAATAGAAGGGGAATGGATATTCTTTTTCTGCAGCAAGGGGGGCTCTGTGCTGCTCTAGGAGAAGAATGTTGCTTCTATGCTGGCCACACAGGGGTAGTACGAGATATGATGGCTAAGCTACGAGAAGGTCTCGAGAAATGAAAAAAGGAAAGGGAGGCCCAGCAAGGTATGAATCGTGGTTTAATCATTCTCCCTGGTTAACTACACTGTTGTCAACCATTGTCGGACTACACTGTTGTCAACCATTGTCGAACCTTTAATATTGTTAATACTCTTTTTAACCTTTGGGCCTTGTATCTTGAAGAGAGTGATTAAATTAGTAAAAGGTAGATTAGAAGCTGCCCATTTAATGTTGTTAAAAAGACAATGCGAACACCTGGAGGATGATAAAACCAAAGAAAGAGAAACCATAATTCTTTCTTTAGCCCGAGAGACTGTCACTCGGTTTGAGAAACAAAATGGTAAAAAACTAGAAGGGGGGAATTTTAATAAATGAATTCATAAGAAATTTGTTCTCAAACAGATAAGGATGGAAGGGGAGTAGTCCCCCCCCTTATCTTCTCATGAAACTCATTGTTGTGTAAAATGATGATAAGCCACTCCCAGACATATTGGCAACTCGTTAATCCTCCCCTTTGAAAGGGTTGGGGACCCCTTGCTGAATAACTAAGTACAAACGTTTCCTGAGTCATCACGACTAGAAGAACAGACCACAAGGCAGAGGGGGACCACGACCTTTACTACCACCAGAGAAACCAGGACGACCTCCCCAGGGGACAACGTGCATGTGCAGCCACAGGAGCTTATCAGGATGTGCTAACTACTGGACTATAAAAAAGGGAACTCAGGCGGGGAGGGGCCTGCGCCTTTGGAGGGAGCAAGGGTCTCCCGGGCCGCCCGGCCAGTGCTGTTGAATGTGCCTGCTTGAATGCTTGCTCAAATAAAATCTCTTTGGAAACTTTGTAAATTTGTCACAATAACATACTTGTGGATTAGCATAAGGACCCATGCCCATGAGGGCATTCACCCCAGCCCCGTACCTGGGGTTGCCTTGTTGTAGCCCCATATTATTCACAGTTGCTTTCTTAGCCAGCTGCTTCCAGGTTGATTGGAATACCATCATCTGAATCAGCTCAAACAACACTGGTGCCAAATGCATTATATCAAACGGAGCAAGCAAATCAGTGTTGATAACACAAATGAGTTGCAATACTTCACGAGAATTAAGTCCAAATTTCTGGGCTTTGGTTAGCAAATCCTGCACCATCCTCCACAACAAAGCATTACACTTGTCTCGCTGCCCGGTACCCGGTGCAGCTTTAAAAACAGGGTAAGCTATTGCATTAGCCTCAAGGGGCTCGGTGGCAACTTCTATCTGGGTGATATCTCAGGGCAAATCGAGTCCACCGAGTCCCAGTCCCCCACTTCAGCTGCTTTTTTCTTACTCGCTTCCAAAAGCGCTCCAGTTGCTGTGGCAGCACGGTTACCGCAGCCGGAGGCAACGCCCAGGGTATCATCTTTGCCGTTGGCCTTTAAGGCAGGCTAGCGGAACCCCCTTTCAGAATGTCTGCCCCTTTAACAGATCCTTCTTCCTCATTACTGTGCTTGGCAAGGGTGGATACAGAGACACAGAGTGGCGTGAAACCTCCTCCTTAGGAGGTGCAGACGGCTTCAAATGCTTATTGACTAAAAACATCTCTGCTAATTGCTGTGCTGGTGTTTTGCTAAATTACCAGTCTTTCATCCTGGCTAATTCTTGTGCCGGGATTATCGATTTTGGCCGACTATCCAGCCACCCCTCTGGAGTTTTGCAGAGTTTTTTAGGCGGAAGCAAATTAGGTTCGCAAAAATTTAGGTAGTTGCTGGAGTGGAGGACTCGGTAGGGGGTGAAGGCGGCTGGGCTGGCTTATCTGAAAGTTTAGAGCCTTCACTTTTTGTTTCTCTGATATGCGGGTATAGGATTACAATTATAGGGGTAGTGTAGTCATGGGGGTAGCTCTTAGAACTCAGCCAGATAATCATGTGGAACGGCTTGTGGAGGAGGAGGAAGTCTGTTTTTCTCTCTATAGCAAAGAGATTACTTGTGAAAGCCTCACACTATCACTAAAGAGCAAGAATTCAAGGGTGGAATGATATCCATCCGTATCCCTATCCCTTCGTTTAAGAAAAACAGATGGCTGACAAAGGACTCGAATTACGAGGAAAACAGATAGTTAACAAGGACATAAATTAGCTCAAACTGATAAGAACACTGCAAGCTTGCAAGACCCTCACATTAAGGATCTGTGCAAGCACAAAGGACTGGTAAGATAATTAGCATATGAAGCGAGAGTAGGCGGGTTTAGGTAATAATTATGTATAGGCGTTAATAGAATATTCATTGTTTTACTGTATAAATGTGGGCTTGGTCCGCTACATCGGGGTGCACGTTTTTGTGGCGGAGCGATCCCCCATGCATCTGTGCGCAATAAACATACCTACTTTATAACTTTTGTGTTATAGAGTCTATTTCCGTACATCACTCCCCCAGTTGCACCCTCCAATTTGCGCTCTTTTAAATCCTTTTCATTTTTCCACTCTTTTAAGGTTTCCAACAGCAAATGCCAGGTAGTGGCCAATTCAGTTGCATCTTTAGATCCTGTGGACACTGCATCCCAAAGCTTTTCCCTTGCTTTCTCCCAACATGAGACACTAAATGCTACTGTTGCATCTGCTGAAAAACCCTGCTGAGCAGCCCATAAGAGCATTCGCTACAGCACATAGTCATTAGTTTTAATGCCTTTTCGGGCAAGCAGACTTTTCCATGTAGAAAATACTTTCTGCTCCTCTTTTGTCATATGTTGCCCCATTCTCAGGCTTGTCCCTGGCGGCTTGCCTTATCAGGTGTCTGTATACTGGTCCAGACCTTGCAGCTCTCCCTGCTGCTTTCAGCTTCACTGGGCTCTGTCTCTGCTGCACATCGCTCTGCAGCCCAAGTTTCATCAGATCATGTCGCTGTTCACCATATGTGGTTGTAAAGACAGACACAACACACCATTCAGTGATCAGTGTATTTTAATATGCTCCAGCCCCTTTATTGCAACTGCACAGACTCTTTATAGTATTAACCAAACAACATATAAAAACACTATAGGCTAAAGGTCATCTTTTTCCGCCTTCTGCTTGGCTCCGGACAGTCTGCACCTAGTCTTCATTATCACCCTGTTCTGTGAGCTTGTTACAAAGTGAGTGATGTCTCTAACTCAAGGGAATGCAGGAGTGTTTTCAAGGTCAATTTCTTTGGTCATAAGGACCGGATTTCTAGCAGACCTGCTGCCTCCCCCGACATTGGGGCGAGGGAAGAAGGGAGTAAAATGATGAATGAAGTTAAGTCTGCAAAGAAGGGAGGGGTGGGGGGAAGGTGCTTTAAGACCTGGCTATACTTCTCATTACCTGACTCTGGTTCACTGGGTGTGTAGCTGTAGTGTAATAAATTAATTTCCTTTATTCTGTGTTGAGTCTGTTTTGCCCATGACACTAACTGCAGAGTGATCCCTTTGTCCTTATCTTGAATCCTAAGCCTCCCAATTTATATTTTCTCCCCTTTTCGGCTGAAAAGGGGAGTGATAGAGTGGCTTGGTGGATGTCTGGCCTCTAGCCAGGGCCAAACCACCACAGTGCTGTATAATGTTGAGCAGCATTTGGTAGAAAGTGGCCAGGGCCCCCAACTCCTTACTATTCAGCCTCAGAAATAAAATCTCAGAGTGATATTCATAAAATTTTTTTTTTACCTTTTGCACAACCTCAATCACCTGCAGAATTGGAAATAGCAACAAGCAAGTTTGAACATCCCAGGGATATTCAAAATTCTGAAAAGCTGTTATAAGAACTGTTTTATTGAGAATCATAGAATCATGGAATGTGTAAGGTTGGAAGGGCCATTTAGATGTCATCTAGTCCAACCCCCCGGCAGTAAGCGGGGACATCTTCACTAGATCAGGTTGCTCAGAACGCATCAAGCCTGACCTTGAATATATCCAGGGATGGGGCCTTCACTACGTCTCTTGGCAACCTGTTCCAGTGATCTACCACACTCATATTGAAGAACCCTAATATCCAACCTGAATCTTCCCTTTTCTTGTTTAAGATCATAACCCCTCATCCTATTGATACATGTACTTGTGAACAGTTCTTCCCCAGCTTTCTTATAGGCACCTTTCATGTACTGGAAGGTTGCTATAAGGTCCCCACAAAGCCTTCTCTTCTCCCAGCTGAAAAAGCTCAACTCTCTCAGCCTGTCTTCATAGGAAAGGTGCTCCAATGGTTTGATCATTTTTGTGGCCCTCCTCCGGACACACTCCCACAGGTCCATGTCCTTCTTGTGTTGAGGGCTCCAAAGCTGGACGCAGTACTCCAGGTAAGGTCTCACCAGAGCAGAATAGAGGGGCAGAATCCCCTCTCTGGATCTGCTGGCCACACTTCTTTCGATGCAGCCCAGGATGCAGTTGGCCTTCTGGGCTGCAGATGCACATTGGTGGCTCATGACCAGCTTCTCATCCACAAGTACTCCCAACTCCTTTTCCTCAGGGCTGCGTTAGAGCACATCATCTCCTAACCTGTATGGATAACGGGGGTTGTCCCCGCCCAGGTTCAGGACCCTGCACTTTGCCTTTGATGAACCTCAAGAGGTTCACCTGGGCCCACTTCTCCAGCCTGTCCAATTTCCTCTGGATGGCATCATGTCCCTGTGGCAGATTAACCTCACAATCCAGCTTGGTGTCATCAGCAAACTTGCTGAGGGTGTACTCAATCCCACTGTCAATAACATTAATAATGTTATTAAGCAGCACTGGTCCCAGTACGGACCCTTGAGGAACACCACTTGTCACTGTCTTCCATCCGGACTTGGAGCCATTGACCACCACCCTCCAGATGTGAACATCTAGCCAATTCCTTATCCACTGAACAGTCCACCTATCAAATCCGTATCTTTCCAACTTACAGAGAAGGATGTTGTGGGGGACCTTACAGAAATCCCGATAGAGGCCTTACAGAAATCCAGATAGATGACATCTGTGCCTCTTCTTTTGTCCAGTCACTCCATTGTAGAAATGCAGTCACTCCATTGTAGAAAGCCACTAGATTGGTCAGGCAGGACTTGCCCCTAGTAAAGCCATGCTGGCTGTCTCAAATCACCTCCCTGTTCTCCATGTGCCTCAGCAGAGCTTCTAGGAGGATCTGTTCCATGATTTTTCCAGACACAGAAGTGAGGCTGACAGGTTGGTAGTTCCCAGGGTCCTTTTTTCTACCCTTTCTAAAAATGGGTGTACCCATTTATAATGGGTCTTGGTTATCAGTTAAAAACTTTAGAATACAGCAGAGTAATATGAGTTTCCTGAAATCCTATGAAAGAATGATTAATGAAAATCCAGGGGGGTTTTTTTCAAGCTATCAGTAAAGTCATGTTTGGGTATATATGTATATGCACAGATACTATGGCAGTTAATACAGGAAGGCTGTAATAGAAAATATCAGTTACTGACTTTTTAGTAACTAGTTGAATAATCAGTATTACTTAACTTGGGTAAACACAGCAATACTAATATGCTGTTGCATTAATGTAGTTCACTGTGCTGACAGTGTAGTATTCTGTACAGTAAGGTGTCAAACTGAAGGTGACTGAAAATTGTCTCACATAAAAAATCAAATACTTTAATTTCTAGTTCAATAATATTTACCAAAAAAACCCCAAAACAACAAAAACAACCCACTAAACCTGTAATTTATTTTTAAAATTTAATATAGAAGTTGATCCTTGTAACTCTCCAACCCAAATATCTACATTAAAAAGCCATTCACTCGCATTATGTAGGGAAGAAATTGAGGTACATGTGAAAACTGTCAAAACTTAGATGGAAGTGAGTTGCCTAAATGTGGAGATCGGTGATGGGCAACACGCAATTCGATATGAATTTTAGGTGAAGCACAGATTATATACATTTGTTACTGCAAACATGGCAAGCTAAAAAACGGCTAATTGGCTACACACACTGTTCACACCAAACTGATTGGTTAGTAATTATAACGAGTTCTGATAAGCTTATCTTATAGCTAAACATTGTTAGTTTACCTCTGATGTCTGAAAGCATCCGCACACCTGTTGCTATGACCATTTATTATGGATGGTTCATGACATGTTCACTTACTCCCAAATACCTTCCCACAACTCCTTGGTTTAGGGCAGTCTTTACCCCTGTCTTCAAGGCTGCTGTGTTTTGAGAATGTGATTATCCAAAACCTTTCAGCATGAGTAACTTTCCTGTCTCACAGGAACTCGAGGATATTGTCAGGGCCTGTGTCTTCTGTGAGGAGAGTCAGGCTGCTGGCAGGCTTGTTGCCTCCCCCGACACCTAAATACCAGAAGAAATGGGTAATAGGAACTTGGATTAAGCTTGTGTTTATGAACCAAAGACATTCAGCTTTCTTCATCCAGTATTGTTATTCTTATTGCTTCATATTTTTGATTACTATCTTCAAATTCAGAAGAAAAAGTGAGTTCTTACTTGTTTGGCTTCCGTTCTTGTGTTACATCAGTTAAACAAGACATTGCATGGGTTAAAAAAACCCACAACATAATAGCTGTTTCTGTTCAGTTCATAAATGTGTGTATATATCCATAAGCATACTGATCAAATGATCGAAAATTGGTGTAAACCCAATGGAGTTTTCTTATATTGGTTTAACAGACTTTGTTTGGCCGAGACTTTGTCTCAGCCAGGCTAAATGCATAGGCTATTCAGTAGCCTCTGAGTTTATCAGAGGTTACGGAATCATGTTTTTGTTAATAATAATTAATATATAGGCACAAACAGTGCATTCAGTTAGATTAAATTAAAAGTAATAGTATCCCTTCTTTGTTTCAGATTCTGATGATTATTAGAGTTCCTTTTTTAAAAGGGGAAATTATGTATATGTGAAAAGTTGTTACGAACTTATTATTCAGGTTCCCAAGACAGTTCGATGGGTCTCTGAGAAGTCACAGAGGATGTGTTGTCCAAAAGTGATGCCAGGCATAATCTCTCTCAAGTTCCTGTCTATGCCTATATAACACCTAGGGTTCTGAAGGATATCCCCAAGGAGAACACCAATCCTGACAACTGCAAAGTCCAAGCATTGGCTTTCAACAATAATGTCACAGTTTTGCGTAGCAAAGTGTTGATAGAGAAGGGGGGTGCTGCAGAAATGGCTTATGCAAGAAGCAGCTAGAAGCTCTCCGCAGGCCCCTGAGAGTAAACATCGGCCGATTCAAAGCCAGAGTTGCTGCTGACCAAGGTCGAGCCAATTGACGAAGGTCACAGCACCTCTGGGAATCACATGTAGTAGAAAAAAAAATGCAGGCAGGTGTATTTTGCCACCAGAGAAGAGAGTGAGAAGATGCAACAAGCCGTGCAGACACCAAGGCCAGGGAAGAAGGGGCAGGGGGTGGGGGGGGGGGGAAGATTGAGGCACTCCAGGTGCTGGAGAGAGAGATTCCCGTGCTGCCCGTGGAGAAGACCATGATGAAACAGGCTGTCCCCTCGCAGCCCATGGATATGGACGGGGAGCAGAGACCATCTACAGCCTGTGAAGAGGTTGATCCACACCAGAGCAGGTTTGCCAGGGACTTGTGACTCTGTGGGTGACCAGGATGGAGCAGTCTGGGCCTGAAGGTCAGCACCCCATGGAAGGGAGCCGTGCTGAGCCAAGTAGTGAGGAGATGACTCCCCAATAGAGAGGACTCATGCTGGAGAAGTTTGTGGAGGACTGTCTCCTGTGGGTGGGACCCCACAGTGCCGCAGGGGAAGGGTGTGTGCGTGGAATGCCCCCCCCAGCTAAGAGGGAAGACAACTTGGGAGAAACTGACTGAAAATTCCCATTCTCTGTCCCTCCCCACGCCACGTTGGGCGGGGGGGAGAAGGGAATAAAATCATGATGAAGTTTAAGTCTTGTCCTGGGTTCAGCCCAGCAACAGGCTATGTTTGCCGATGAGAGTATTCCATACCAATTGCGTCATAATCAGGCGGTCCGGCCCCGGCAGGGGCGACTCCGAACCCGGCAGAAATGGCTCCGGACCTGGCACGAGAAGTACCGGGTCCGGCAGGAGGAGTTCCGGTTCGGGCAGGCGCAGTGCCGTTTCCGGCTTTTCCCTCTTCATCTTTTCGATCCGCGCAGCAGTCGGTGAGGGGGTTTTGCAGCTGTGGCACCCAGCTCTCAGCTGAGGTTCAAACCACAACAACTTTTGGCGCCCAACGTGGGGCTCGAGGAGGGTCCAAAAGGGGGGCAAAAAGGTTGGGGTAATGATAGATTTTACCTTAACCCAAATTGCAGATAGAGTTGTGATAAGCACTGTTATTTAAGTAATCTCTATGTACAATGTTGTGGCATTTACTCATAAGGATGTTGCCATGGTTGTCAACTCGTGGCATGCTGCATGTAATCCTGCAAGGATTCTTTGCCATCGCAGGGATACGGCTCTCGGATTTGATCCCGTACGTCTGTTTAGTGTATATTATGATAACAGTCTATGATTGGATAACGTTGATGCTCGTGAACTTAGGACAGTACTTGTATCAGCTTTTGCTGTTCAGTACAAAAATTTCCAATATCCCTGGGATATTCAAACTAGTATTTTCCTAGTGTTGGTTTTGGTGCAAATGGTTCAGCTTTTGATATATATTAAGCACAGGTTTATGAATACCACCCAAGAGTTTTCCCTGAGGCTGGATAAGCCTGAGTGGCAAGGCAAATGGCAAAATATGAGCAGGTACCTCGACACTTTCTTACCCCCAGTGGTTTGGAACTTCACTCCTGAACAGCTACAAGACCCCGATAAGGTGACTGCATATCTGAAAAAGAACTGCAGTGGGTTCCCCAGAGAAATACGCCCTACTGCACTGTGCTGGGGCTTGGATACCATCTACAAAACACTGCTTGATAGCAACCCCTACAATAGACATTGCCGGTAATTCAGAGAACCAACCCACACCAAAGTCTGTTGCTCCCATTCAAAAGAGGAAACACACCAAGAAGTTAGTTCGTGTAGTGCCAGATGATGATGGTGAACAACTGGGGACATCTCGAGAATGTCAGGATGATGGTGAACAACCGGGGACATCTCGAGAATGTCGGGATGATGATGAACAACCGGGGCCATACTGGAAAGGTCAGGATGGAGCAGGGCCATCTCGGAAAAGTCAGAATGGAGCAGGGCCATCTCAGAAAAGTAAGAATGTGGCGAAGTGATCTCGAGCAGATCAGGGTGTAGAGATTGTTACCCAATCCCTGACCCTGAGTGAACTGCGTGAGGTGCAAAAAGATTTTGGCCGCCGCCCTGGTGAGCACATTATCACTTGGTTGCTCAGATGCTGGGATAGCGGGGCCAATAGTCTGGAATTAGACGGCAGGGAGGCCAGGCAGTTGGGATCCCTGGCGAGAGAAGGAGGTATTGATAAGGCACTTGGAGAGGAGTCCTCAGCCTTTGGAGGCGACTGCTGTCAAGTGTGAAGGAAAGATATCCCATAAAGGAATATATTACCTGTCAGACATCCAAGAGCAACAACATAGAGACAGTTATCCAGCACCTGAGAGAATTAGCTGTACGAGAGTTGGTTTATGTTGATCTGGACGACACAGATTCTGATGATCCTGATGTCGTCCTATGCTCCCCAGACATGTGGCGTACGGTTGTACAAAGTGCACCACCAGGGCACACGAATTCACTGGCAGCAATGAAATACGATGAGATCTTTCCACCAACCGTACATGAAGTGGCCCGCCGACTCCGGAATTATCAAGACAACGTTTAACACTCTGTCACTGCAACAGTAGAGAAACTGGTTAAACGACTTGACGACCACATGTTCGAATCCTGACCTGTATGGGGCAATGTTGCATCTACCAGGAGAAGGCGCTCATCGTCCCGAGAGAGAGAATACAGAAGGTACACACCACGAACCACACTGTGATTTTACCTGTGCGACCATGGAGAGGACATGAGAAAGTGGGATAAGAAGCCCACCTCAGCCCTTCGAGCACAAGTAAATGAGCTGCGAGGTAGAGCAAGCGCGCATCTTTTCGATCTGTGCGGCAGTCGGTGAGGGGGGTTTGCATGCGTGCAGTCCTGAATCGGCAGCGGTTCAGGCACGGCTCAAATTACATAGTGTGGTGAGGGGTTACACTGTATATAATAGCACTGTAGTTGTTTTTTGTATCTTTTCCTGTTGTTTTAGTAAACTATCCTTATCCCAACCCGCGGGGCATTGGTTTTTTTTCTTTCCTCTCGGCTCCTCCGTTTGCCCATCCCCAACCTCTTAAAGAGACAGGGGACTTTTTCTAACTTTTGTGGCACCCAGCTCTCAGCTGAGGTTCAAACCACAACAAGTCTGCAAAGAATGGAGGGGTGAGGGGAGGTGCTTTAAGACCTGGCTGTACTTCTCATTACCTGACTCTGGTTCACTGGGTGTGTAGCTGTAGTGTAATAAATTAGTTTTCTTTCCTTTATTCTGAGTTGAGTCTGTTTTGCCCATGACACTAACTGCAGAGTGATCCCTTTGTCCTTATCTTGAATCCTAAGCCTCCCAATATATATTTTCTCCTATTTTCGGCTGAAAACGGGAGTGATAGAGCAGCTTTGGTGGGTATTTGGCCTCTAGCCAGGGCCAAACCACCACAAATAAGAACAAGGTTGGTAAGATAAGCAAGACAATTGAAGTACTAAAATTTTCTATATGTATTAGAAAAAATACTGGATAATCAACCTTAATTTTTTTCTGTCCTGATCCTTTTTGCACCTTTCTCATATTAGATAGTCATCTTTATTCGTTATCTCTCCTTCTGCCCCAACTACTTGGAAAAAAAATTTTAAAAATAAAAAAATGTTTCCAGAAAGAACATTTTTCCTGTAGGTTTGATTATAGACTTGCACCCTAAAGAGGTGTTGTCACTTAACCTGGATGGCAACAACATAGATCTTTGCTTTCTGCCCCCCCCTCCCCCCTTCCGTGGGATGGCAGACAGAATGGGAAAAAAAAGAACCAAACGAATGTGTTGAGATAAAGACAATTTAATAGAACAGAAAAGGAAGGTAATAATATTAATAGAATAGAGCAGTCCACGAGGTCGACTGCTCGGAACTGGCACAGCCAGAGCTGCAGCGATATATCGTGAACTGCAAGAGCGTTTGGAGTGCTTGCCCTGCCAGGAGAACCCCCTGTGAAGTGGAGACCCCCAGCAGTAAGTTGTAGCTCTCCTGCGAGAGAGGCTGATGTGGAGTAGGCATTGCCAGGGCAACAGCGACCCCAGCACGGCCCATCGCCTTGAAAAAGCTTCAGGGAGGGCATCGACACCTGATGCAAAGAGGTCAGCGTGTGCGCAGTGCTGACCCTGTAAGCTTGTGCGACCAGGCAGGTAAGTTCTGTCTCTCAACACCAGGGGAACTGTCTCACCTACTGACAGTCTCTGAGACCACAGATTACCATGGCCTCCACCAGGCAGAGGGCTCACCCCATTAAGAGTGTGGGGATCCAGACTGAGGACCTGTCCCGGAGCGTGGTCTCCACTAGACAGAGGGCTTGCCCCATTAAGAGCATGAAGACCCAGACCGAGGGCCTGCCCAGGAGTGAGCCTGTGCAAGTCTCTGGCTGCAGGGAGTGCCTGAGCCTGCTCCTGGTGGTGGATGGTGGTGGCAATTCCACCTGTGTGAGGTGTGAGCAGGTGGAAGATCTGCTTAGCATGGGGGCAGAGCTCAAAGAAGAGGTGGAGAGACTGAGAAGCATTAGGGAGTATGAGAGGGAGATTGATTGGTGGAGCAACTCTCTGGTATGCCAGAAGGAAAGTCACCAGGGAAATCTTCCACAAAAAATGATGGACCCCCAGCCCTATCAGGCAGAACAGGGAGAAGTGGGTGACCAGAAAGACAGAGAGGGTTGGAAGATAGTCCCGGCTCGGCGCCGTGGGAAAACCTCCTCCCTGCCTACCTTGGTTCCCCAGGTCCCCCTAAGCAATAGGTTTGAGGTACTGGGAGTTGAAGAGGAGGCAAATGGGAAGGTGGGGGACAATCCCCCTCATAGGAGGCCAAGAGTGAGGAAGGCAACTCCATGCCTCAAGACTGCTTCCACCAGGAAAGATAGAAAGGTGATTTTGGTTGGGGATTCCCTTCTCAAGGGAACAGAGGGCCCCATATACAGACCAGACCCTACCCGTAGGGAAGTGTGCCGCCTCCCTGGGGCACGGATAAAGGACATAACTAGAAAACTCCCAGATCTGGTTCACCCCTCTTATTACTACCCATTACTCATTGTTCAGGCAGGCAGTGATGATATCTCTCAAAGAAGTCTGAGAAGTATCAAAAGAGACTTCAGGGGTTTAGGGAGGCTGATTGAGGGAGGGGGAGTGCAAGTGGTGTTTTCTTCTATCCCATCTGGGGCAGCGAAGAACACAAAGTAGGCTAAGAAAGTAGAGATGAAAAACCTTATGAACTTTGGGTTTTTCAATCACGGAGCGGTTTACTCAGCACCTGGCCTGATAGCAGCGGATGGGTGCCACCTGTCTCCAAGAGGGAAAAGAATCCTAGCTCAAGAGCTGGCAGGCCTCATTGACAGGGCTTTAAACTAGTTAGGAAGGGGGGAGGGGAAATAGTGAGGCTTGCTAGGGTAGAGCAAGTAGCCTCTAGCTTTATACTAGGTTTGAAGGATGAAGAGGGTGAAATCCAATGATATAGAGAAGGGCTTGGGGACACTGTCATTCTACAAGATTGTGGGGAAATACCTCTGAAGTTTCCCATAGGAACTTCTGGGGACTCCTTGGAGGAGGTAGTATTGCTGACCCCCCTTCTGGAACTTTCTAATGTCCCTCTAGGAGGCAGTGGGGGAAAACTTCAGATTCCTCCCAGAGGTTTGAGGGAGGGCTCCTCAAAAAAGGCAGTGAGTCAGAAAGGCCAGCTGAAGTGTCTTTACACAAACACACGCAGCATGGGTAACAAGCAGGAGGAACTGGAAACCGTGAAAATGCATGCAGCATGGAGCCACCATTGCCCATCCCCTGTTGGAAATCTCCCTGTGACCTGTTGAGGATACCCAAATCTGCTGCCCCCCTAAAGTGCCTATATATGAATGCGCGTAGAATGGGTAATAAACAGGAAGAGTTAGAGATCTTTGTGTGGTCGCAGAGCCACGATCTCATTGCAATCACAGAGACGTGGTGGGACACACTGGATGACTGGCACGCTGTCATGGATGGCTATGTGCTTTTTAGGAAAGATAGGCTAGGGCAGTGAGGTGGAGGAGTTGCACTTTATGTGAGAGAGTAGCTAGAATGTATTGAACTCCATCTGGAGAAGGATGATCCATCAGTTGAGTGCTTGTGGGTAAGAATCAAGGGGCAAGCAAGTGTGAGTGACACTGTTGTGGGTGTGTACTACAGGCCCCCTGATCAGGTGGAGCTAGTTGATAGTGCATTCTACAAGCAGCTAGAAGTAGCCTGAGATCCCAGGCGCTGGTCCTTATGGGGGACTTGAATTACCCAGATATTTGCTGAGCAAGCAACAGGGCCAGTTGTATGCAGTCTACAATTTCTGCAGTGTGTAGAAGATAATTTCCTGCTATAGATGGTGCAGGAACCTACTAGGGGAGGGTGGGTACTGGACCTTGTTTTACCAACAAGGATGGTCTCGTTGGGGAAGTGAAGGTCGGAGGCAGTTTGGGACATAGTGACCAGATATTTGCTGGGCAAGCAATACGGCCAGTCGTATGCAGTCCAGACAATTTCTGCAGTATATGGAAGACAACTTCCTGATACAGATGGTGCAGGAACCTACTAGGGGAGGGCGGATGCTTGACCTTGTTTTTACTAACAAGGACGGGCTCGTCAGTGAAGTGAAGGTCGGGGGCAGCTTAGGACAAAGCGACCATGAAATGGTCGAGTTCAAGATCCTGAGTGGAAGAGGCAAGCCAAAAAGTAGGATAGCTACCCTGAATTTTGGAAGAGCTAACTTTGATCTCCTCCGAAATCAAATAGGGGCTATCCCATGGGCTGCTCTGTTTGAAGGAATGGGAGCCTGCGAGTTCCTGCTAACATTCAAACAGCACTTCTTCCAAGCACAGAATAGGTGCATCCCTTTGAGTAAGAAATCGGGAAAGAGAGGTAGAAGACCTGCGTGGATAAGCAGGGAACTTATGAGTAAACTCAAAGGGAAGCAGAAAACCTATAAACTGTGGAAACAGGGTCTGAGATCATGGGATGAATATAAGGATGTGGCCAGGGCCTGTAGGGATGCAACTAGGAGGGCTAAGGCCTGCTTAGAAATTAAGCTGGCAAGGGACATAAAGGACAACAAAAAGAGCTTTTTCAGGTATGTAAATAGTAAAAGGATGACCAGGGATAATGTAGGTCCCTTGTTGAATGAGGCGGGTGTCTTGGTGACGGGAGATGATGAGAAGGTGGAGATACTTAATGCCTTCTTTGCCTCGGTCTTTACTCCGAAGGCTTCTCAGGACTCACAGATCCCAGATGTAAGTAGGAGTGGTTGGGGAACGAGTGGTTGGGGAACGAATGGCTCCCCTCTAGTAGAGGTAGGGGTGGTCCAGGAGCGACTCAAAGGAATGGATGCACACAAATCCATGGGCCCGGATGGGATACACCCACGTGTGCTGAGAGAGCTGGCGGAGGTGATTGCGGAGCCGCTCTCTATCATCTTTGACAGATCCTGGACTACAGGAGAAGTGCCTGAAGATTGGAGGATAGCCAATGTCACTCCAGTCTTTAAAAAAGGCAAGAAGGAGGATCCCAGTAACTATAGGCCAGTCAGCCTCACCTCTGTCCCTGGAAAGGTGATGGAACAGCTTGTTTTGGATGCCATCTCCAAACAACTGGAAGAGAAGAAGGTCATGAGGAATAGTCAGCATGGATTCACCAATGGGAGATCGTGCTCGACCAATCTCATAGCCTTCTATGATGTTATTACCAACTGGGTGGATGGAGGGAGAGCAGTGGATGTCATCTACCTCGACTTTAGCAAAGCTTTCGATACTGTCTCCCACAACATCCTGATAGAGAAGCTGAGGAAACAAGGGATAGATTTGTGGACAGTGAGGTGGGTTGAGAACTGGCTGTCAGACCGGGCTCAGAGGGTCGTGATCAGTGGAGTAGAATCTGAATGGAGGCCTGTGACTAGCGGTGTTCCCCAGGGCTCAGTGTTGGGTCCAGTCCTGTTTAATATCTTCATTGACGACCTTGATGAGGGAATAGCATCCACCCTCAGCAAGTACGCCGATGATACAAAACTGGGAGGAGTGGCTGACACGCAGGAACACTGCGCTGCCATTCAGCGAGATCTGGACAGACTGGAGAGCTGGGCAGGGAGAAATCTAATGAAATTCAACAAAAGCAAGTGCAAAGTCTTGCACCTGGGGAGGAATAACCAACTGTATCAGTACAGGCTGGGGGATGACCTGTTGGAGAAGAGCTCTATGGAGAAGGACCTGGGGGTCCTGGTTGATGACAGGTTGGCTATGAGCCAGCAGTGTGCCCTGGTGGCCAAGAGAGCCAATGGGATCCTGGGATGCATCAGGAAGAGTGTGTCCAGCAGGTCGAAGGAGGTGATCCTCCCCCTCTACTCTGCATTGGTCAGGCCCCACCTGGAATACTGTGTCCAGTTCTGGGCTCCCTGGTATAGAAAAGACAGGGACCTTCTGGAGAGAGTCCAGAGAAGGGCGACAAAGATGATTAGGGGTCTGGAACATCTCCCCTATGAGGAAAGGTTGAGTGAGCTGGGTCTGTTCAGCCTGGAAAAAAGAAGACTTAGGGGGGACCTAATTAGTGTTTACAAGTATCTTAGACATGGGTGGCAGGGGGAATTGGCCAGCCCCTTTTCAGTGGTCAGTGGGGACAGGACTAGGGGCAATGGCTGTAAGCTGGAGCACAGGAAGTTCCGCACCAACATGCGGAAGAACTTTTTCACAGTGAGGGTGACGGAGCAGTGGAATAGGCTGCCCAGGGAGGTGGTGGAGTCTCCTTCTCTGGAGATATTCAAGTCTCGTCTGGACGCCTATCTATGTAATATGAGATAGGGAGCCTGCTTTGGCAGGGGGGTTGGACCCGAATATCTCTTGAGGTCCCTTCCAACCCCTAAGATTCTGTGATTCTGTGATTCTGTGAAATGGTAGAGTTCAAGATCCTGAGTGGAAGCAGCAAGCTAAAAAGTAGGATAGCTACCCTGAATTTTAGAAGAGTAAATTTTGATCTCTTTTGCAATATAATATGAGCTATCCCATGGGCTATGCTGTTAGAAGGTAAGGGAGCCTGTGAGAGCTGGGTAGCATTTAAACAGCGCTTCTTCCAAGCCCAGGATCGGTGCATCCCTTTGAGCAAGAAATCGGGAAAGAGAGGCAAAAGATCTGTGTGGATGAGCAGGGAGCTAATGATTAAACTCAAAGGGAAGCAGAAGGTCTATGAATTGTGGAAAAAGGGTCTGAGCACCTGGGGAGAATACAGGAATGTGGTCAGGGCCTGTAGGGAAGCGACTAGTAATTCTAAAGCCCACCTGGAATTGAAACTGGCAAGGGACATAAAGGATAATAAAAAGGGTTTTTTTAGATATGTGAATACTAAGTGGCTGACTAGTGTGGCGACCAGCAGAGAGCAACACACAATTCAATATGAATTTTAGGTGAAGCCATTTTATTGCGTGAAATCACACAGATTATATACCTTTATTACTGCAAATGTGGCAAGCTAAAAAACTGGTAATTGGTTATGCACACTGTTCACACCATATGGATTGGTTAGTAATTATAACGAGTTCTGATAAACCTAGCTTGTAGCTAAATATTGTTAGTTTACCTTTAATACCTAAAAGTATCTGCACACCTGCTGGTTTTGACCATCTTATTATGTATGGTTGGTTCTTAACATGTTCCGTTACTCCCAAATACCTTCCCATAACTGCTTCTTGGTTTAGGGTGGCCTGTGCCCCTATCATCAAGGCCACTGTGTTTTGAGAATGTGATTATTAGGATCCTCAGAGCATGAGTAATTTCTCCTTTCTCATGGGAACGGGAGAATATTGTCAGGGCCTAAATCTTGGGAGAAGAGAGCTATGCTGCCGGCAGGCCTGCTGTCTTCCCTGACAGACTAGGGATAAAAAGGGTCTGAGCACCTGGGAAGAATATAGGAATGTTGTCAAGGCCTGTAGGGATGCAACTAGGAAGGCTAAAGCCAACTTGGAATTGAAACTGGCAAGGGACATAAAGGATAATTAAAAGGGGGATTTTAGATATGTGAATAGTAAGAGGATGACCAGGGATAATGTGTGTCCCTTGCTGAACGAGATGGGTGTCCTGGTAACGGGGGATGCTGAGAAGGTGAAGATACTGAATGCCTTCTTTGCTTCGGTCTTCACTTCAAAGGCCCCTCGGGACCCACAGAGAAATGAAGAGCTAATAAACACATAAATCCATGGGCCCAGATGTGATGCACCCACATGTGCTGAGGGAGCTGGTGGAACTGATTGCTGAGCTGCTCCCTATCATCTTCAATAGGTCTTGGAGAACAGGAGAAGTGCCTGAAGACTGGAGGATAGCCAATGTCACTCCGGTCTTCAAAAACAGCAAGAAGGAGGATCCCAAAAACTATAGGCCAGTCAGCCTCACTTCTGTCCCTGGAAAGGTGATGGAACAGCTTCTTCTGGATGCCATTTCCAAGCAATTGGAAGAGAAGAAGGTTATGAGGAGTAGTCAGCATGGATTCACCAAGGGGAGATCATGCTCGACCAATCTCATAGCCTTCTATGATCTCATCACTGGCTGGGTAGATGGAGGGAGCGCAGTGGACTTGACTTCAGCAAGGCTTTTGATACTGTCTCCCATGACATCCTGATAGCAAAGCTGAGAGGGTATGGGATAGATGAGTGGACAGTGAGGTGGGTTGAGAACTGGCTGTCGGGCCGAGCTCAGAGGGTTGTGATCGGTGGAGCAGAGTCTGGCTGGAGACCTGTAGCTAGCGGTGTTCCCCAGGGCACGGTGTTGGGTCCAGTCCTGTTTAATAACTTCATCAACGACCTTGATGAGGGAATAGCATCCACCCTCAGCAAGTACGCCAATGATACAAAGCTGGGAGGAGTGGCTGACACGCAGGAACACTGCGCTGCCATCCAGTGAGACCTAGACAGGCTGGAAAGCTGGGCAGGGAGAAACCAAATGAGGTTCAACAAAAGCAAGTGTAGAGTCTTGCATCTGGGAAGGAATAACCGCTGGAATCAGTACAGGCTGGGGGATGACCTGTTGGAGAGGAGCTCTGTGGAGAAGGTCCTGAGGGTCCTGGTTGATGACAGGTTGGCCACGAGCCAGCAGTGTGCCCTGGTGACTAAGAGAGCCAATGGGATCCTGGGGTGCATCAAGAGGAGTGTGGCCAGCAGGTGAAAGGAGGTGATCCTCCCCCTCTACTCTGCCCTGGTCAGGCCTCACCTGGAGTTTTGTGTCCAGTTCTGGACTCCCTGGTATAAAAAAAAAGACAGGGATGTCCTGGAAAGAGTCCAGAGAAGGGCTACGAAGATGATTAAGGGCCTAGAGCATCTCCCCTATGAGGAAAGGCTGAGTGAGCTGGGACTATTAGGCCTATAGAAATGAAGACTAAGGGGGGACCTAATTAATGTTTATAAATATCTTAAGTATGGGATACATGGGGAACTAGCCAGCCTTTTTTCAGTGGTCTGTGGAGACAGGACAAGGGGCAATGGCTGCAAGTTAGAGCATAGGAAGTTCCACATCAACATGCAGAACAACTTATGCATAGTGAGGGTGACAGAGCACTGGAATAGGCTGCCCTGGGTGGTTGTGCAGTCTCCATCTCTGGAGATATTCAAGACCCGTCTGGATGCCTATCTGTGCATTATGAGCTAGGGAGCCTGCTTTGGCAGGGGGGAGTTGGACCTGATGATCTCTCGAGGTTGCTTCCAACCTCTATGATCCTATGATTTACAGTTTTTAAATTGCTATATTACTATTTATTATTATAGGTAATAAATTATCACTATTATTTATATTATAGACATTTAATTAACCATTAATTGACCCAATAAAAAAAAATCTATGCTTCTCTGAATGGACTGTTAAAGATTATACTGAGATCAATGATGTGAACTTGTCCTGGTTTTTCAGCTTGGACAGTTTCACAAGAAGTTTGGAGATAGGCACAGCCCGGACAGGTGTCCCAAAATAACCAAAGGGGTATTCCATACCATATGATTCATGCTCAGCATATGAAGGGGTGCTGAGAGGGAAGAAATTGTGTCTCCAGGAGTGCTAGGTGTCTGGTAGTAGGGTGAGCATATTGCATTGTGTATCACCTGCTTTGTATATCATAAGTATTGTTGGTTTTCCTCTTCCTTTGCTGTCACAGTATACTGTCCTTATCCCAATCCATGAGTTTTACCTTTTTCTTCTGATTCTCCTCCCCATCCCACTGTGGCAGGTAGGGGAGATTGAGCGGCTCTGTGGTGCTTAGCTTCTGTCTAAGTCTAAACCATGACAAAACTTCAAATATTTGGATACACATTTGTCGAAGACCACCTGATTAGTCAATACTAGAGCATCTACCAATCCAACTGTCCCTGCTCATTCAAAACTTCTATGTTCTGTAGAAGGAGATAAAATCCCCATACTGCATGTAAAGAATATGGTAGGGAAGACAGTTTGGGTTCTATTTGTAAAGGGCAAAGGCAAAACCTTTTTTGGTTTTGCTCAAGGACCTTGGTGCACTTTGTGGATGATGCAGAAGGATGGGGAATTCCCCCAAGGCGATCTGATTTTGGGTGAGAGTAGACAATTATTGAAATTGTATGATGTTAAATGCTACATAATACTGCATGTTCTTACTATTATGATTGCTATACGCAATAAGAAACGTCTTACAGTAAGAATCACCCAGATTATCAAAGAATGAAATTTAACTGAAACTGAGGTGATCAAACTGGCTTCTGCAATGAGCACTGAGCAAGTTCCTCAAGACTGACATCTGCAATCCACAGACCACGAGCTTGGACTGTGCCAGATCATCAGCTATGAGCTCTGGATGCAGCATGCAACAATTCATCACACCATTTCTCCTGCATTAAGAGACCGTTATAATAGATCGAGCCTGAGATCACAAGCAAAGTAAAGGACCTCTGGACATTTTGTGGACATTTTAAAGACCATAGACCTCTCTACTTACATGGAGAGTACAGGGTCAAGTGACAGAAGATGAACAAACAGCAGTAAAGGAAATAAGTCCACAAAAAAGTTTCAAAACCAGGGGATGTATCACTGGAGACACCATAGGTTGAACAGTCTGCTATCTGGTGCCCCCATCACCTTCACAGCCCTGCCTGCTCAGCAGAATGCTGAGCAGGGATCAATTTCCATATAGGCTAAGTGAGTCCTGCCTTAAAATGCCAGGCCTTACAAAGAAGGGATGCCAGTCAAGCATTGGGGAGTCAAGAAAACTTGCTTTCTAGCCAAAAGTCTTGTCAACATTCAGTTTAGGTTACATGAAGCTGCACCAAGTTGTCTGCCATACCTCTGCTGCATCACTCCCTGTTCACTGTTACTCCCTAGCATACCCTTTTCCTCCTGTAGTACAGATATCTTTTATCCTGAGATTCTTCCATGTCAATGGGGTGCCTCCCTCTGCCCAGCCTAGCAAGAGAGTGTAACACTTAAAAGAAAAGAACGTAAGCACAGAATTGGTTCCGATTTCCTGACTGCACAGGCATTAGTTTCAGCAACTGTGAAGAGAACATGAAAGAGCCTTTTGATTCTCTAGTCATGTGGCTTGTTTGGGATATCAAAGTGGTGTGGGATAAAGTCTCCAGGAGAATAATAACTAGGGAAGGAACAAGGGAGCTCTAGAAAGCCCAGAACCTGTCAGCTCAGCTTGAACATTGGAACTGTAGCACCAGATGTAATGAACCTGGCAACCTGAACATGTCTTAATCTGCAACATAAACCACTCCTAATCAATAGAGCAGAAATTAAAACCCATCTTACAATAAGAAATACAACCTAAAACCAAACAGAGCTCTTGGTTCAAACTGCTCCCTTGGCCAGCAAGAGATGAACTGAGCCATGATTCTGACCATCCATCCTGTTCCTAAACCCATTCTGCCAGGTCTCAGGCTGTACCCATAGGCGCTGGGCCTCTATATCCCCACGGCCTGACAGAGTGCTGAGGCAGGGCTATTTATCCATCAGTTGCCCTTCCTGGTTGGGCTTGTGAAATATGTCCATCTGATTCATGTTAATATCGAATAATGTTGGGGCTACATAATGACAGGCCATGTATGGCCATGGGCCTGGGAGGGGCAGTTTAAGATGTATATGGTTGTGTCTTGCGGGTGATGGGGGGGAGAGGGGCCGCATGGTGGGCACTCCAGCATGTCAGTTTAAGCTATTGGTGAAGCTAGCCAAAACACCCACCAGATGAGGGAAGAGGGCATGCGTAGAAAGAAGATGTGCCTATCCCTGGAAGACATATAAGCCAGGGACTGGAACTGTACAGCGTGCGTCTTGGTGGAGCGGAGACTCCCGGCGCACCCAGCGCTGTTTGCTTGCATTTATTCTTTTAATAAATTGTTAATTCTGGTTATAGTTTTGTTTGGGGCCGAGTCATTTATCACAATTGGGGGCTCGTCTGGGATGGCTAAAGTTCCTGAATTCTGACTTGATCTAGGAGGGGTGCCCCATCATTTGGTGGCACCTGATCAGGTCAGGTCGGGACTAATGCCACCCTGAACCTGAATAAAGGCAAGCAAAGAATTTGATTTTTTTATGAGCTCCCTTGTCATCTGCAGCAGTTTATTTTGCCTGTAATTCTGCACGTGAAGACCCAAATGAAAACGATGGAGTCGTAAGTATTTTGCGTATACTGTTCGGTTGTGTGGGAATCGGTTGCGTATGTGTGTAAGAGTGTGACTGAGACAGAACGTAGTTCTGAAGCGAGTGTGGAGGTCTTGTAACCGCGGTTCCAATCTCCCACGAGGGACTTGGCCAGTGAAGGACCGAAGCGAGTCCTATAGGAACCGTGGGTGGATGATAGGTCCTAAACCCCCTTCAAGACACTCTTACTAAGGTAACCAAGGGCTGTAGGAATTGCCACAGTAATTCCTAGATGGGTCAGACAAAATCGAAAACTCGGGACCAGAAGAAAGGGAGCAAATTACCGGACACATCACTAGAAAGTCCATAGGAATAATGATTAGAAATTGGAATGATGGGGGCCCCAGAAAAGGAAAAAGTTAGTTAAAATTGGTTCAGTGCTGTATGGTTGAATGGCCAAAGGAGCCTTTAAGACCACATGTCTTTGGCCTGTTTTTGGATCCTTTAAGGACTGGATTTGCCAGGCCTTAAATATACATGTAAATTCAAAGGAATCTTTTAGTCAGGAGGAAAGTGATTATGCAGGATTATGGATCAGGAATTCACGTCCTTTTCCAGTCTCAATATTTGCAATAAAAGCAGGTGAAAAGCTTGAAGAGGAAGAAAAACAGGAAAAAGAGAAAGATGATAAATGGGAGCCATTGGATAACCTACCACCTCCATATCTTAATAATCCAACCATCCGGTGGCTGTGGTATTTACACCAGTACCACCGTTGCCCCTGCCTCCACTACCAACAGCACCGGAATTAGACCGACCTCCAGCTGCATGTATGAGAAGTAGGACTGCCATATCTGAGGGAGCTTCTCTATGTCCCTTACGAGAGGTACCCCTCAGAGGTAATCAGGGAGGCACTGGGTTTGTGATAGCCCCATTAAATACCGCAGATGTAAGAAATTTCAAGAAAGAAATGGGGACCCTATTAGATGATCCCCTTGGAGTAGCTGAAAAACTGGACCAATTTCTAGGCCCCAATACTTATACCTGGGAAGAAATACAGTCCATTTTAGGGATCTTGTTTACTGCTGAGAAGAAGGGAATGATTAGGCAAGCTGGAATGAGAATTTGGGAAAGACAGAACCAGGCAGGACACCCAGGAGACCAAAAATGGCCAAATGCGGATCCTTATTGGGGTCATCAACAACCCCAAGGGAGACAGAATATGAGGGACTTGAGAAAATTATTCATACAGGTGATATAAGGAGCCATATAGAAACAGAAAGGATAAGCTAAATGCAACTATATGTGTATACTTAAAAGAATAGTCATAGAATTTAAGTCAGGTAACCATGTAGTTTAAAGGAACAGATAAGGGGGGAGGAAGCCTGTTTCTCATTACAAAGGTGTGATTGTAGGGAACAGGAATTTGAGAACAGGATGGTTCCCATTACAAACATGTCCGTCAAAGTCCTCGCTGAAAGGAATCAGATGGCAAACAAGGACCTAAATTAACTCAAGATGGGAGAAACATTGCAAACTTGCAAGACCATCGCATTCCAGGAAAAAGGTTAAGAGTACATCGTGAGGAAGACATCTGGCCTTCCTCCCGAAGACCACCGCCCATGATCAGAAGACCCTTGCCCACAATTTTGGAAGGATCTGCGCAAGTGCAAAAGACTGATAAGCTAATTAGCATGTGAAGCAAGAGTAGGCGGGTTTAGGTGATGAATATGTATAGGCGACAATAAAATATTCCCTGTTTCATTGTATAAATATGGGACCGTTTGCTACCTCTGCATGCACGCTTTTGGTGGAGTGATTCCCCTGTGCATCTGTGCACAATAAACATACCTACCTTAAAACTTCTGAGTTATAGAGTCTATCTCTGTACATCATTTTGGCAAGCCAGGCAGGAGAATTTCTGCTCGGCCGAGGGACCAGCTGCGGAGCGGACGCTCCTAGGCGCGCCCCGGGAGATTTCCTCGGAGGAGTCTCCCCTTCTTAGTTGTTCACCCGGGAGCAGAAGAGAAACCCCTGTATCTACGGATAAAACGGTATGTTTGCAGACAGGGCTGCTGATGAGACGCTCGGAGACGTCTGGCCAACAGCATAGTCCCTAGGAGAAAAGGTACCTTAGGAGGGGGTTTGCTGACCAAGGGGTGGCCGCTAGCGATCTTGAGAGCAGATCGAGCAAACCCAAGAATCAGGGAGTAGATCGGGTGACTCAGAGGCCCATACAAATAGAAGTTCTAACGTACTGGAAGGGGGATCACTGATCACGAGGCCTGACTGGAATCGGGAGTCATATGTTGACTTGGCTCATTTTTGCAGCTGCAGGAGGGATAACAGCTGGATTAATAATTGCAATGCTGTGTTGCTGGAAGTGCCCGGGCTTGCCTTTGGAGTTGTAATTGTGCTTGTCATTGTAACTATAACTGTGAACTGTTTTTGTAGTTGTTCATTGTTTGAGTGGTATGAGTGATTGAATGAAAGAGACGTAGTCCGACTATGAAGCAAGTGAGGAGCTCTATCCGCGTTTCCGACCTTGGGCGACTAAAGCAGCCGGAGAAAAGCGAAGCGATTGAAATTGCAAAATGGGAGGTGGGGGAAGTAAGCCTTGTGAGAAATCACCTGTGGGTTGCATATTGAAACACTGAAGGGACATTGTGGGACAGGGTAGTACTGAAGATAAAAAGAGGCTGGTTAAGTATTGTAATCAGTGGTGGCCGCTATATAAACTAGAGGATGGAGCAAAATGGCCTCAGGAGGGAGGGATGTTACATTATAACACTCTCCTGCAATTAATGTTGTTTCTTAGAAGGGAAGGAAAATGGGATGAGGTATCATATGCTGATATGTTTTTTGTCCTCTAGGACAAACCTGAATGGCAAAGAGATTGCGGACCAGTACCCCCTCGGGATCCCATGGTACTAGCCTTAGAAAGAGAAGATAGGAAAGAGCGTACAGGAAAGTTGAGAAGGTGTTGTTCAGCATGCAGCATTGGACAGAGATGTACTGAACTAGGTGAGGAACAAGAGCCTGAGGTAGATGATTTGTTCAACCCACCTTATGGGATGGGGAGGCAGGGCTCGGTCGGGGTTTGGGCTTCCAGTCCACCCCGTGATGAACAGGATATCCTACTGTCCTGGGTTCAGCCCAGCAGCAGGCTATGTTAGCCCTGAGAGTATTCCATGCCAATTGCATCATGATCAGACGGGCTGCCCCCCCCCCTTTGCAGGGGCGACTTCGGACCCAGGCACGGGAAGTCCCGGTCTGGGCAGCCGCAGTGCCAGTTCCGGGGGAGACTCCAGACCTATCAGAACCTGCTCCGGGCACGGGAAGTGCTGGTCTGAGCAGGCGTGTGGGAGTTCCGGTTGCTCTCTCTCTCTCTTTCGGGATCGGCGTGGCAGGAGGAGGTGAGGGGGGTGCTCGGGGGTGCTGGGCTCGGGGAGTGCTGCGTTCGGGAATCTGAATCGGTTCGGGCACGGCTCAAATGACATAGTGTGGGGAGAGGTTTTCACTGTATATAATAGCACTGTAGTTAGTTGTTTTCATACTTTTCCCTGTTGTTTAGTAAACTATCCTTATCCTAACCTTGCAAGCCTGGCTGAACCCAGGACAAAATAGTAAAAGGATGACCAGGGATAATGTAGGTCCCTTGTTGAATGAGGCGGGTGTCTTGGTGACGGGAGATGATGAGAAGGTGGAGATACTTAATGCCTTCTTTGCCTCGGTCTTTACTCCGAAGGCTTCTCAGGACTCACAGATCCCAGATGTAAGTAGGAGTGGTTGGGGAACGAGTGGTTGGGGAACGAATGGCTCCCCTCTAGTAGAGGTAGGGGTGGTCCAGGAGCGACTCAAAGGAATGGATGCACACAAATCCATGGGCCCGGATGGGATACACCCACGTGTGCTGAGAGAGCTGGCGGAGGTGATTGCGGAGCCGCTCTCTATCATCTTTGACAGATCCTGGACTACAGGAGAAGTGCCTGAAGATTGGAGGATAGCCAATGTCACTCCAGTCTTTAAAAAAGGCAAGAAGGAGGATCCCAGTAACTATAGGCCAGTCAGCCTCACCTCTGTCCCTGGAAAGGTGATGGAACAGCTTGTTTTGGATGCCATCTCCAAACAACTGGAAGAGAAGAAGGTCATGAGGAATAGTCAGCATGGATTCACCAAGGGGAGATCATGCTCGACCAATCTCATAGCCTTCTATGATGTTATTACCAACTGGGTGGATGGAGGGAGAGCAGTGGATGTCATCTACCTCGACTTTAGCAAGGCTTTCGATACTGTCTCCCACAACATCCTGATAGAGAAGCTGAGGAAACAAGGGATAGACGAGTGGACAGTGAGGTGGGTTGAGAACTGGCTGTCAGACCGGGCTCAGAGGGTCGTGATCAGTGGAGTAGAATCTGAATGGAGGCCTGTGACTAGCGGTGTTCCCCAGGGCTCAGTGTTGGGTCCAGTCCTGTTTAATATCTTCATTGACGACCTTGATGAGGGAATAGCATCCACCCTCAGCAAGTATGCCGATGATACAAAACTGGGAGGAGTGGCTGACACGCAGGAACACTGCGCTGCCATCCAGCGAGACCTGGACAGACTGGAGAGCTGGGCAGGGAGAAATCTAATGAAATTCAACAAAAGCAAGTGTAAAGTCTTGCACCTGGGGAGGAATAACCGACTGTATCAGTACAGGCTGGGGGATGACCTGTTGGAGAAGAGCTCTATGGAGAAGGACCTAGGGGTCCTGGTTGATGACAGGTTGGCTATGAGCCAGCAGTGTGCCCTGGTGGCCAAGAGAGCCAATGGGATCCTGGGATGCATCAGGAAGAGTGTGTCCAGCAGGTCGAAGGAAGTGATCCTCCCCCTCTACTCTGCATTGGTCAGGCCCCACCTGGAATACTGTGTCCAGTTCTGGGCTCCCTGGTATAGAAAAGACAGGGACCTTCTGGAGAGAGTCCAGAGAAGGGCGACAAAGATGATTAGGGGTCTGGAACATCTCCCCTATGAGGAAAGGTTGAGTGAGCTGGGTCTGTTCAGCCTGGAAAAAAGAAGACTTAGGGGGGACCTAATTAGTGTTTACAAGTATCTTAGACATGGGTGGCAGGGGGAATTGGCCAGCCCCTTTTCAGTGGTCAGTGGGGACAGGACTAGGGGCAATGGCTGTAAGCTGGAGCACAGGAAGTTCCGCACCAACATGCGGAAGAACTTTTTCACAGAGAGGGTGACAGAGCAGTGGAATAGGCTGCCCAGGGAGGTGGTGGAGTCTCCTTCTCTGGAGATATTCAAGTCTCGTCTGGACGCCTATCTATGTAATATGAGATAGGGAGCCTGCTTTGGCAGGGGGGTTGGACCCGAAGATCTCTTGAGGTCCCTTCCAACCCCTAAGATTCTGTGATTCTGTGATTCTGTATATATATTAGGCACAGGTTTATGAATACCACCCAAGAGTTTTCCCTGAGGCTGGATAAGCCTGAGTGGCAGGGCAAATGGCGAAATATGAGCAGGTACCTAGGCACTTTCTTACCCCCAGTGGTTTGGAACTTCACTCCTGAACAGCTACAGGATCCTAATAAGGTGACTGCATATTTGAAAAAGAACTGCAGTGGGCTTCCCAGAGAAATACGCCCTACTGCATTGTGCTGGGGCTTGGCTACCATCTACCAAACACTGCTTGATAGCAAGCAGCACAGTCAGTACTGTCAGCACTGCCAAGGGGAACAAGGAAATGGACTGGCAAATACTGCAGCTACTGCAACCTCTACAATAGACCTTGCCCCTAATCCAGACCGTCAGTACTGTCAGGGGGAAAGAAGAAATGGATTGGCGAATACTGTAGATGCTGCGACCTCTACAATGGACCTTGCCCTTAATTCAGAGCGTCAGTACTGTCAGGGGGAAAGAGGAAATGGATTGGTGAATACTGTAGATATTGCAACATCCACAATAGACCTTGCCCCTAATTCGGAGAATCAACCCACCCCAATGTCCGTTGCTCCCATTCAAAAGGGGTGTCAGCACTGTCAGGAAGAAAGGGGAAATAGACTAGTACATACTGCAGCTACTGCAACCCCTACAGTAGACACTGCCCATAATCCAGACCATCAGTACTGTCAGGGGGAAAGAGGAAATGGATCGGCGAATACTGTAGATGCTGCAACCTCTACAGTAGACCTTGCCCCTAATTCAGAGCGTCAGTACTGTCAGGGGGAAAGAGGAAATGGATTAGCAAATACTGCAGATGCTGCAACCTCCACAATAGACCTTGGTCAACCCACACCAATGTCTGCTGCTCCCATTCAAAAGGGGTGTCAGCGCTGTCAGGAAGAAAGGGGAAAAAGACTAGTACATACTGCAGATATTGCAACCTCTTCAATAGACCTTGGTCAACCCACACCAATGTCTGTTGCTCCCATTCAAAAAGGGTGTCAGTGCTGTCAGGGAGAAAGGGGAAATAGACTAGTACATACTGCAGATGCTGCAACGTCTACAATAGACCTTGCCCCTAATTCAGAGAATCAACCCACACCAATGTCTGTTGCTTCCATTCAAGAGAGGTGTCAGCACTGTCAGTGCTGTTGGCACTGTCAGGGAGGAAAAGGAAATAGACTAGTGCATACTGCAGATACTGCAACCTCTACAATAGACCTTGGCCAACCCACACCAAAGTCTGTGGCTCCCATTCAAAAGAGAAAACACACCAGGAAGTTAGCTCGCGTAGTGCCAGATGATGATGGTGAACAACCAGGGCCATCTCAAGAATGTCAGGATGAGGATGATGGTGAAAAACCATTATCTCAAGAATGGCCGGATGAGGATGAGGATGATAAGTCAGGGCCATCATGGAAAAGTCAGAATGGGGCAGGGCCATCTCAGAAAAGTCAAAATGGGACAGGGCCGTCTCAGAAAAGTCAGAATGGGGCAAAGCCATCTCGAGCAGATCAGGATGTAATGGAACCAGAGATTGTTACCCGATCCCTGACCCTGAGTGAATTGCGTGAGGTGCGAAAAGATTTTGGCCGCCGCCCAGGTGAGCACATCATCACTTGGTTGCTCAGATGCTGGGATAGCGGGGCCAATAGTCTGGAATTAGACGGCAGGGAGGCCAGGCAGTTGGGATCCCTGGCTAGAGAAGGAGGTATTGATAAGGCACTTGGGGAGGGGTCACAAGTCCTCAGCCTTTGGAGGCGATTGTTGTCAAGTGTGCGGGAAAGATACCCCATGAAAGAATATAATACCTGTCTGAAACCCAAGAGCGACAACATAGAGACAGTTATCCAGTACCTGAGAGAATTAGCTGTACGAGAGTTGATTTATTGTGAGTCGGACAACAGAAGGCTCCCTGATGATACTGATGATGTCCGATGCACCCCAGACATGTGGCGTAAGGTGATACGAAGTGCACCATCAGGGCACACGAATTCACTGGCAGCGATGGAATACGATGAGATGTTTCCACCAACCGTATATGAAGTGACCCGCCGACTCCGGACTTATCAAGACAACGTTGCACGCTCTGTCATTGCAGCAGTAGAGCAACTGGTTAAACTTAAACTTGACGAACACATGGCCGACTCCCAACCTGTACAGAGTGATGTTGCAGCTATCCGGAAAAGTCATCCATCGTCCCAAGAGAGAGAAAACAGCAGGGACACACCACGAGCCACACCCCGAGCCAAACTGTGGTTTTACCTGCGTGACCATGGAGAGGACATGAGAAAGTGGGATAAGAAGCCCACTTCAGCCCTTCAAACACGAGTAAAGGAGTTGCAAGGTAGAGCAAATGCACGAGGTTCTGCCAAGAGGAATGTTGCACCAGTTTCTATCCAGGAGCAATAGAGGAGCCCTGCCTCCAGCCAGGTGGAGGAGAGGGATAATCGGACTTATTGGATGGTGTGGATCCGATGGCCTGGAACATCAGACCCACAAGAGTATGAGGCTCTAGTGGATACCGGTGCTCAGTGTACTCTAATGCCATCAAATTATGAAGGGACAGAATTTGTTTATATTTCTGGAGTCACAGAGGGCTCCCAACAGTTGACTGTGCTGGAGGCTGAGGTGAGCCTAACTGGAAAGGACTGGGAGAAACACCCCATTGTGACTGGCCCAGAAGCTCCGTGCATTTTAGGTATGGACTATCTCCGTAGAGGGTATTTTAAAGACCCAAAAGGATACCAGTGGGCTTTTGGAATAGCTGCTGTGGAGACTGAAGAAACTGAACAGTTGTGTGACTTACCTGGACTTTCGGAAGATCCAGCTGTTGTGGGGTTGTTGAAGGTCGAAGAACAGTGAGTGCCAATTGCTACGACGACAGTGCACAGGCGGCAGTATCGTACAAACCGAGACTCTTTGATCCCCATCCATAAACTGATTCGTCAACTGGAGAGTCAGGGAGTGATCAGCCGAACCCACTCACCATTTAACAGTCCCATATGGCCAGTGCAGAAGTCCGACGGAGAGTGGAGGCTGACAGTAGATTATCGTGGCCTAAATGAAGTCACTCCAAATATGAGTGCTGCTGTGCCGGACATGCTAGAGCTCCAGTATGAACTGGAATCAAAGGCAGCCAGGTGGTATGCCACAATTGACATTGCAAATGCCTTCTTCCCAATCCCACTGGCACCAGAGTGCAGACCACAGTTCGCTTTCACTTGGAGAGGTGTCCAATACACATGGAATCGTCTGCCCCAGGGGTGGAAACATAGTCCCACCATCTGTCATGGACTAATCCAGAGTACATTAGAAAAGGGTGGAGCCCCAGAGCACTTGCAGTATATTGATGACATCATTGTATGGGGCGATACAGCAAAGGAAGTTTTTGAAAAAGGAGAAAGGATAATTCAAATCTTGCTAGAAGCTGGTTTTGCTATAAAACAAAGTAAAGTCAAGGGGCCTAAGCGAGAAATCCAGTTTTTAGGAATAAGATGGCAGGATGGGCGTCGTCAGATCCCAATGGACGTTATTAATAAAATTGCAGCGATGTCCCCACCAAGTAACAAAAAGGAAACACAAGCTTTCTTAGGTGTTATAGGATTTTGGAGAATGCATATCCCAAACTATAGTCTCATTGTGAGCCCACTCTACAATGTAACTCGGAAGAAAAATAATTTTGAATGGGGCCCTGAGCAACAGCAAGCCTTTGAGCAGATCAAACGCGAAATAGTCCATGCTGTAGCCCTTGGACCTGTCCGTACAGGTACAGACATTAAAAATGTGCTCTATACCGCAGCTGGTGACAATGGTCCTACCTGGAGTCTCTGGCAGAAAACACAAGGGGAGACTCGAGTGCGGCCATTAGGGTTTTGGAGTCGGGCCTACAAAGGATCTGAGGCCAATTACACTCCAACAGAAAAGGAAATACTGGCCGCTTACGAAGGGGTTCGAGCTGCTTCAGAGGTAATTGGAACTGAAGCTCAGCTTTTCCTAGCACCCCGACTGCCGGTGCTGGGCTGGATGTTTAAAGGGAAAGTCCCTTCCACACACCATGCAACTGATGCTACATGGAGCAAGTGGGTTGCACTAATTACGCAACGAGCTCGAATAGGAAACCCCAATCGCCCAGGAATTGTGGAGGTGATTACAGACTGGCCAGAAGGCAAAGACTTTGGGATGTCACCAGAGGATGAGGAGGTAACACGCGCAGAAGAAGCTCCACCATATAACCAACTGCCAGAAAATGAAAAGCAGTATGCCTTGTTCACTGATGGATCTTGTCGCATTGTGGGTAAGCATCGGAAATGGAAAGCTGCTGTATGGAGTCCTCTGAGGCAAGTAGCAGAAGCCACTGAAGGAAAAGGTGAATCAAGCCAATTTGCTGAGTTAAAGGCTATCCAATTAGCCCTGGACATATGCTGGCATATGCTATATCTTTATACTGACTCATGGATGGTAGCTAATGCCTTGTGGGGGTGGTTGCAGCAGTGGAAAAAGAACAATTGGCAGCGTAGAGGCAAACCCATATGGGCTGCTGACTTATGGCAAGATATTGCTACTCGATTAGAGAAGCTCACTGTAAAAGTACGTCATGTGAACGCCCATGTACCTAAGAGTCGGGCCATGGAGGAACATGAAAATAACCAGCAGGCCGATAAGGCTGCTAAGATTGAAGTGGCCCAGGTAGATTTGGACTGGCAACATAAGGGTGAGTTATTCCTAGCCCGATGGGCTCATGATACTTCAGGTCATGAAGGAAGAGATGCAACATATAGATGGGCTCGAGATCGAGGGGTGGACTTAACCATGGATGCTATTGCACAGGTTATCCATGAGTGTGAGACATGTGCCGCAATCAAGCAGGCTAAGCGGTTAAACCCCTCTGGTATAGAGGACGGTGGATGAAATATAAATATGGGGAGGCTTGGCAGGTTGATTACATCACTCTCCCTCAAACTCGCCATGGCAAACGGTACGTACTTACAATGGTAGAGGCAACCACTGGCTGGTTGGAGACATATCCTGTACCCCATGCCACTGCCCGGAATACAATTTTGGGCCTGGAGAGGCAAGTCCTATGGCGACACGGCACCCCAGAAAGAACTGAGTCAGATAATGGGACTCATTTCCGAAATACTCTCATATACACTTGGGCCAAAGAGCATGGAATTGAGTGGGTGTGCCACATTCCTTATCATGCACCCGCTTCTGGGAAAATTGAACGCTACAATGGACTTTTAAAGACTACACTGAAAGCAATGGGTGGTGGAACATTTAAAAATTGGGATACACATTTAGCTGAAGCTACGTGGTTGGTTAACTCCAGGGGATCTACCAATCGGGCTGGTCCAGCCCAGTCAGAATTCTCCCATACTGTAGAAGGTGACAGAGTCCCAGTAGTGCACATGAAGAGTATTTTGGGAAAGACAGTTTGGGTCATTCCTGCTACAGGCAAAGGTAAACCCATATCTGGGATTGTTTTTGCTCAAGGACCTGGTTGTACTTGGTGGGTAATGCAGAAGGATGGAGAAACTCGATGTGTACCTCAAGGGGACTTGATTTTGGGTGAGAATAGCCAACATCATGCTAAATAATTCACTACTGTTTTATTGTTGTTATAGATACTGTATGTTATACTAATGACATTACAGCTAGGGTCATCGGTGCCGTGATGATGGAGCGAAGACCAGCCTCCCAAGAACTCTTTCTTTTCTCTTTTGTAATAAACACCTCTGACCCACGGACTATGAGCATGGATCATGCCAGGTGCAGTGTTCGTGAGCCCGAGATACAGCATTCAACGATCCAGTGGCACGTACGACTCTTCATACCCTGAGAGACTGTTGTGACAGAGGGACCAGTGAGCCTGAGAATCGTGGACTGAATGAAACCAACAGACTCGGAGGAAACGTCCACAGACTGAATCTATACGCACATACATGCGTGTGCATGTGTACATGCATGTGTGTGGATGCGGGAGACTCCCTGGACCCAAAGGTTGCTGGTCCTGCTCATGATGTAAATGATATGGAATAAGGGGTGGATAATGTCCTGGGTTCAGCCCAGCAGCAGGCTACGTTAGCCCTGAGAGTATTCCATACCAATTGCATCATGATCCGACAGGCTGCCCCCCCCCCTTTTGAAGGGGCGACTTTGGACCCAGGCACGGGAAGTCCCGGTCTGGGCAGCCGCAGTGCCAGTTCCGGGGGAGACTCCAGACCTATCAGAACCTGCTCCGGGCACGGGAAGTGCTGGTCTGAGCAGGCGTGTGGGAGTTCCGGTTGTTCTCTCTCTCTTTTTCGGGATCGGCATGGCAGGCGGTGGTGAGGGGGGTGCTCGGGGGTGCTGGGCTTGGGGAGTGCTGAGTTCGGGAATCTGAATCTGAATCGGTTCGGGCACGGCTCAAATGACATAGTGTGGGGAGAGGTTTGCACTGTATATAATAGCACTGTAGTTAGTTGTTTTCATACTTTTCCCTGTTGTTTAGTAAACTATCCTTATCCTAACCTTGCAAGCCTGTGGTTTTTTTTTCCTCTGGCTCTGCAGCTCCTTCGTTCGCCCATCCTCCACCTCTTAAAGTGGTAGGGGGCTTTTTTGTCTGACCTTTGTGGCCTCAGCTTTCCGCTGAGGTGTAAACCACAACAGTCATGTTCCTAGGGTACGAGATCAGTGCTGGACAACGGGTTCTGGGACAAGCCCCGAAAGATATGCCAAATGCCCCAACCATGAACTATAAAAGAATAGGGGAATGGGTTCCCCAAGGGCAAAGCATTAATAAAGCATTTAATGAATGTGATAAATGACTTGGTCCTAAACAGGATTATAACCAAATTGAGCAATTTATTAAATGAATAAAAGCAAGCAAATGGCACTGGGGTGCACAGTCAGCGCCGGGTGCACCGGGAGTCTCCGCTCCACCAAGACGCACCCCGAACAGTTCCAGTCCCTGGCTGTCCTGGGTTCAGCCCAGCAGCAGGCTGTGTTAGCCCTGAGAGTATTCCATACCAATTGCATCATGATCCGACAGGCTGCCCCCCCCCCCCCCTTTGCAGGGGTGACTTCGGACCCAGGCACGGGAAGTCCCGGTCTGGACAGCCGCAGTGCCAGTTCCGGGGGAGACTCCGGACCTATCAGAAACTGCTGGGCTCGGGAAGTGCTGGTCTGAGCAGGCGTGTGGGAGTTCCGGCTTCTCTCTCTCTTTTTTTCGGGGATCGGCGTGGCAGGAGGTGGTGAGGGGGGTGCCCGGGGGTGCTGGGCTCGGGGAGTGCTGCGTTTGGGAATCTGAATCGGTTCGGGCACGGCTCAAATGGCATAGTGTGGTGAGAGGTTTGCACTGTATATAATAATAGCACTGTAGTTAGTTGTTTTCATACTTTTCCCTGTTGTTTAGTAAACTATCCTTATCCTAACCTTGCAAGCCTGTGGTTTTTTTTTCCTCTGGCTCTGCAGCTCCTCGCTTAACTCCGTTCGCCCATCCTCCACCTCTTAAAGTGGTAGGGGGCTTTTTGGTCTGACCTTTGTGGCCTCAGCTTTCCGCTGAGGTTAAACAACACTGGCTTATATATCTTCGAGGGACAGCACCACCTGCCGGCTTAAACTGACAGACTGGAGTGCCTCCCCAGGTGACCCCCACAAGACATCCTATAGGTGAGCTTTAGCTTTTGTCTTGCTAAGGAAGTCAGGCAGCTGGTTCTCCAGACTTGAGAGCCTTCCTATTCTTCTTTCCTTCTTCTTCTTTATTACCTCCTTTTCAGAGGCAAGTTGTTTCTCCTAAGGTATCACAATGCTAACATTGTGGTCCTTTAGGCAAAGCTTTGCCCATCCTTTATATAGTTTGTTGCTGCTTCAACAGACTTCATTCAGTACATGCAAAAATCTTAAACTGTCCCTCCCAGGCCCGTGACCATACAAGGGTATGTCATTATGCACCCCCAACATTATTCAATATTAAAATGAATCAGATGGACATATATCACAATCCCCCATTTATTTTTTTTTATAGTATTGATTTGTGTTTTCATTTCTAATTGATTTAAGACTTGCTGAATTAGTATTAATTTTGGATCTTAAAACAAGGTATTAAACATGGAATTATTAACAATACTGCGCATATCTCCAATACAATTATAGCAAGATTTACAAATAAATTTTTAACTGTGGGAATTTCATATTTTACTCCTGTTTACATTTCTTGATTAAAAGAATAACAATCTATGCTGTACCAATTCTTTCACCCGTTATTTTATTTCAATATTTCCAATTAAGCTCTCTACTTAAGAATTTGTTCTTATTTCTACCCACTATTGATAAGGAAGTTCTTTTGTATCATAGTGTTATAAATGACTTGGTCCCAAACAGGATTTTAGCCAAATTGAACAATTTATTAAATGAATAAAGGCAAGCAAACGGTGCTGGGGTGCACAGTCAGCACTGGGTGCGCTGGGAGTCTCCGCCCCACCAAGACGCACACTGAACAGTTCCAGTCCCTGGCTTATATACCTTCCAGGGATAACACAGCCCACCGGCTTAAACTGACATGCTGGAGTGCCAGCCAGGTAACCTCTACAAGACATCCTGTAGCTTTTGTCTTGCTAAAGGCTGGGCAGCTGGTTCTGTAGACTCAGGCACCTGCCTCTTCTTCCTTCTTGAAAACCTTCTTTTCAGAGACAAGTTGTTTCTCCAGAGGAATCACAATGCACACAATGTGCTACACTGTGGTCCTTTAGACGAAGATTTGCACATCCTTTATATAGTTTGTTGCTGCATTCAGTACATGCAAAAATCTCCAACTGTCCCTCCCAGGTCCATGACCATACAAGGGTATTATGCACCCCCAACATTATTCCATATTAAAACAAATCAGAGGGACATATATCACACTGGGTCATTCTAGAAAACCCCTTAAGAATCAAATGAACTTACAATTCAGCATTCCAGAGGGGAGTGAGCTTCAGAGCATCGTGTTTCATCCATGTCAAATTTTGGATTGTGGGGGTCTAAAGAACCAAAGGGCACTGGGCAGTGCAAAGAAGTACATGTGTCCTGAACCAGTACAAGGTGGGTGTGGTGGTTTAGACCTAGCTGAGAGCTGGGTCCCACAAAAGTTAGAAAAAGTCCCCTGTCTCTTTAAGAGGTGGGGGATGGGCGAACGGAGGGAGCCACGAGGAAAACAACCAAAGCCCCGCGGGTTGGGATAAGGATAGTTTACTAAACAACAGGAAAAGATATGAAAAACAACTAGCTATAGTGCTATTATATACAGTGCAAAACTCTCACCCCACTATGTAATTTGAGCCGTGCCCGAACCGCTGCCGATTCAAAAGCCCCAAACGCGGCACTCCCGACCGGCGCCGGAAATCCCCCCCCTCACCACCGCCTGCCGCGCCGATCCAAAAGAGAAAGACAAAGAACCCGGAACCGGCACTGCTCCTGCCCGGACCGGAACTTCCAGTGCCCGGGTCCGGAGCAGTTTCTGATGGGTCCGGAGTCGCCCCTGCCGGGAGGAGGGGAGGGCCGGACCGCCTGATCATGATGCAATTGGCATGGAATACCTTCAGAGCTAACATAGCCTGTTGCTGGGCTGAACGCAGGACATTATCCACCCCTTATTCCATACCATTTACATCACGAGCAGGTCCAGCAATCTTCTTTGGGTCCAGAGAGTTTCACATTCATGGATAACCTGTGCAATAGCATCCATGGTTAAGTCCATCCCTCGATCTCGAGCCCATCTATATGTTGCATCTCTTCCTTGATGACCTGAAGTATCATGAGCCCATCGGGCTAGGAATAACTCACCCTTATGTTGCCAGTCCAAATCTACCTGAGCCACTTCAATCTTAGCAGTCTTATCTGCCAGCTGGTTGTTTTCATGTTCCTCCATGGCCCGACTCTTAGGTACATGGGCGTCCACATGACGTACTTTTACAGTAAGCTTCTCTAATCGGGTAGCAATATATTGCCATAAGACAGCAGCCCATATGGGCTTGCCTCTACGCTGCCAATTGTTCTTTTTCCACTGCTGCAACCACCCCCACAAGGCATTAGCTACCATCCATGAGTCAGTATAAAGATATAGCATATGCCAGCATATGTCCAGGGCTAATTGGATAGCCTTTAACTCAGCAAATTGGCTTGATTCACCTTTTCCTTCAGTGGCTTCTGCTACTTGCCTCAGAGGACTCCATACAGCAGCTTTCCATTTCCGATGCTTACCCACAATGCGACAAGATCCATCAGTGAACAGGGCATACTGCTTTTCATTTTCTGGCAATTGGTTATATGGTGGAGCTTCTTCTGCGCGTGTTACCTCCTCATCCTCTGGTGACATCCCAAAGTCTTTGCCTTCGGGCCAGCCTGTAATCACCTCCACAATTCCTGGGCGATTGGGGTTTCCTATTCGAGCTCATTGTGTCATTAGTGCAATCCACTTGTTCCATGTAGCATCAGTTGCATGGTGTGTGGAAGGGACCTTCCCTTTAAACATCCAGCCCAGCACTGGCAATCAGGGTGCTAGGAAAAGCTGAGCTTCAGTTCCAATTACCTCTGAAGCGGCTCGAACCCCTTCGTAAGCAGCCAGTATTTCCTTTTCTGTTGGAGTGTAATTGGCCTCAGATCCTTTGTAGGCCCGACTCCAAAACCCTAACGGTCGCCCTCGAGTCTCCCCTTGTGTTTTCTGCCAGAGATTCCAGGTAGGACCATTGTCACCAGCTGCAGTATAGAGCACATTTTTAATATCTGTCCCTGTACGGACAGGTCCAAGGGCTACAGCATGGACTATTTCGCGTTTGATCTGCTCAAAGGCTTGCTGCTGCTCAGGGCCCCATTGAAAATCATTTTTCTTCCGAGTTACATGATAGAGTGGGCTCACAATGAGACTATAGTTTGGGATATGCATTCTCCAAAATCCTATAACACCTAAGAAAGCTTGTGTTTCCTTTTTGTTACTTGGTGGGGACATTGCTGCAATTTTATTAATAATGTCCATTGGGATCTGACGACGCCCATCCTGCCATCTTATTCCTAAAAACTGGATTTCTCGATTAGGCCCCTTGACTTTACTTTGTTTTATAGCAAAAACAGCTTCTAGCAAGATTTGAATTATCCTTTCTCCTTTTTCAAAAACTCCCTTTGCTGTGTTGCCCCATACAATGATGTCATCAATATATTGCAAGTGCTCTGGGGCTCCACCCTTTTCCAATGTACTCTGGATTAGTCCATGACAGATGGTGGGGCTGTGTTTCCACCCCTGGGGCAGACGATTCCATGTGTATTGGACACCTCTCCAAGTGAAAGCAAACTGTGGTCTGCACTCTGGTGCCAGTGGGATTGAGAAGAAAGCATTTGCAATGTCAATTGTGGCGTACCACCTGGCTGCCTTTGATTCCAGTTCATACTGGAGCTCTAGCATGTCCGGCACAGCAGCACTCATATTTGGAGTGACTTCATTTAGGCCACGATAATCTACTGTCAGCCTCCACTCTCCATCGGACTTCCGCACTGGCCATATGGGACTGTTAAATGGTGAGTGGGTTCGGCTGATCACTCCCTGACTCTCCAGTTGACGAATCAATTTATGGATGGGGATCAGAGAATCTCGTCCCCGCAATTGGCACTCGCTGTTCTTCGACCTTCAACAACCCCACAACAGCTGGATCTTCCGAGAGTCCAGGCAAGGCACACAACTGTTCAGTTTCTTCAGTCTCCACAGCAGCTATTCCAAAAGCCCACTGGTATCCTTTTGGGTCTTTAAAATACCCTCTACGGAGATAGTCCATACTTAAAATGCACGGAGCTTCTGGACCAGTCACAATGGGGTGTTTCTCCCAGTCCTTTCCAGTTAGGCTCACCTCCGCCTCTAGCACAGCAAATGTTGGGAGCCCCCTGTGACTCCAGAAATGTAAACAGATTCTGTCCCTTCATAATTTGATGGCATTAGAGTACACTGGGCGCCAATATCCACTAGAGCCTCATACTCTTGTGGGTCTGATGTTCCAGGCCATCGGATCCACACAGTCCTATAAGTCCAATTATCCCTCTCCCCCACCTGGCTGGAGGCAGGGCTCCTCTATTGCTCCTGGATAGAAACTGGGGCAACATTCCTCTTGGCAGAACCTCGTGCGCTTACGCTACCTTGCAACTCATTTACTTGTGCTCGAAGGGCTGAGGTGGGCTTCTTATCCCACTTTCTCATGTCCTCTCCATGATCACGCAGGTAAAACCACAGTGTGGCTCGTGGTGTGCACCTGCTGTACTCTCTCTCCCGGGACTTTTCTGGGTAGCTGCAACATCGCTCCATACAGGTTGGGAGTCGACCATGTGGTCGTCAAGTTTAAGTTTAACCAGTTTCTCTACTGCTGCAATGACAGAGCGTGCAACGTTATCTTGATAAGTCCGGAGTCGGCGGATCACTTTTTGTGGTTCCACGGTTGGTGGAATGATCTCCTCATATCACTGCCAGTGAATTCATGTGCTGTTGCGGAAATGTTGCTAGCTAGGGCCTGGCGGTCAGAAGATCACGTGATATGCGGGTAGATAAGGCCCCTCCCCTATAGCCGGTAGCAAGCAGGCGGAAGTGACGTTCTGAACCTCAGCTATATATGGTCGTGTTACCTGTTAATAAACACCATTTTGCCATCCATCATATTGATGTCTGTGAGCAAGTGGTCCGCGCGACCTGGGTTTGGTCGATGTGCCGTTCCTGAAACAGGCCGCCGTGCAGTTGCGAAAGGCAACATAAGGGTGCCAGAAACCCGGGAATAAAACCCGGGAACGGGATTTCGCCTGGATTCAGGTGAACGGCGGCCGGAGCGGCTGGACCAGCCCGGCGGGGAGGACGCTCCCGGACCTACAAGGAGTATGGAAGCCCTTTTGAAGGTCGTATTAAATTTATATAAGTGGTGGGGCGGGTCTGCTGAGGAGGCCAGGGGTGCCCCGGATATGTATGGCATGGACCACCGCTGCTGGCGGAACGGGTCGGCCGTGGAGGCCAGAGATGCCGGGAAAATATATGGCATGGACCACTACCGCTGGCGGAACGGGTCGGCTAAGGAGGCCAGAGATGCTGTAGAGAAATTAGAGTTCGAGGACACGTGGTATAGACCAGCGCCGTATGCACCCCAAGATGGCGCCGAGTGGCAAGGGGAAGGGCGGAGCGAGGATGCCTTCCGTGGGAACAGGGAGAAAGCCATAGAACTAACAAACGCGCACAAACAGGAAAGGGAGGGGAGCGCGAGTGAGGGGCGGAGATCAAATAAGAGCGGACAGCCCGCTCGCAAGGGAAGTGGGCGGGGCCGGAGTCAACTGAAGTAACTGATCAGTCAAGTACTGACTCTGGAGCAGACGCAGACACTAGCGGGGTCAGAGCGGACGGCCTGCCCGCAAGGGAAGTGGGCGGGTCCGGAGTTCAACAAAAAGGTATCAGAGAACCAGTCAGTCAAGTTCCAACTGCGGATCAGACACCGGCAGGGACGAGAGGCTCGCAACCCATCACAGAGCCGAAAGCCGCAGTAAAGAGGGACCACAAGGGAGAAAAACTCCTCTCACGGGTTGGAGGCAAGCGCTTGTTATAAAACAAACTTGTAGGTTCATTTTTGTTGGGGAAGGGATGATTGTTTTTTAACAAGAAAGGGAGGACATTTGTGCAAGGCTCAAGTAACTGGGCAGTATTGTCCTGATCCCTCCTGAAATCATGGTCTCCCTGTATGATGCTTTTGGAAGGAAAAATGTGAAAACAACTGACTGCCTTTAATCTTCTAACTATGACTGAGCCTAAGGCACCCTGTGACGCAGTTGAAAATGCTAACCAAGAACAGCAAGATCTGCCTGTGTCACTGTAGATGCCATGGATCCAGAAGAAATCAAACTTCCATGAACCAGGACGGGATCCTGATCACAGTAATGGAAGTCAAGGGTTCCAAGTGCAGCCACAGTGGACTACGAGTTTTGCTGCAGGACATTTTGAATAGTCTTTGAAATATGTGTGTGTTTGTGGTAAATAAAAATGAGAGAAATAGGGATTTCTGCACAGCCTAAGGTCACAGGTTGCAATTGGTGCCAACACAGAAATGTGAGGCTGAAGTTACCTGCACCTCTGACACTCCTGATTGGCAAAGCAAACAAAAAAAAAGCAGAGGGGGAATTCGGGAAATGGGTTTCAGGAGTGGGAAATTTCAGGATGGATATTGTCAATGGTCAAATTTGGATTTGGCAATTTGGTACATTTACTGCCATGCTTGCTGAGCTTTCTGCAAAGGGCCCTTGCAGAGACCTCTAAAAGCAGCTTTTGTGCAGATACTAAAAAAGAAAAATTGTCAAGGAGGACAGCAGGCCTGCCGGCAACCTGGCTCTCCTCGCAAAGACACAGGCCCTGACAGTATCCTTGAAATTCCCATGAAACAGAAAAATTAGAAGTATTTGTTAATCTTTGAAGGCAGGTGGACAGACCGCCTTAAACCAGGAAGTAAGTGAACATGTCACAGCAGGTGTGCAGATAACGTTTTTAGAATGCCACATTTTGTAGTATGGCGTTTTGTTTATGGGACAACTTTCAGTGTTAGTTAAATAAGGACTGAGGTTTTTGTTAGCAACGGTTGAAACCAACAAAACAAGTAACTGTTAGGAACGTACAATCCTATATTAGCCACGTGGTGTAGCAACTTTCTTTAACAAAAGTTATGAGTTTCTGTTTACAGGACTGGATCGTCGGACCCCCCCATAACCTGTACACGCCAGTGGCAAGTGTCCCGTCCAAGCCTGGGAGTCCCGCACTGGCAGAATCCAGATGACAGCAAAATAGCCTCCGCGGGGGCGGGGGCTGCAATGACTTTGTGTGATCCTGCGGGACCCCGTATACCCATTCACTAATGTTACCCCTAAGTTACCTCAGGTTACACCCCATTGTTACCAGTTCACTGTGCCCTATGTTTCTTACTCAAGTTTAATAGGATTTTTGGATTATTGAAATTTGGTTATGCATAGGGAGGGGGGATATGTTGCGGAAATGTTGCTAGATAGGGCCTGGCAGTCGGAAGATCACGTGATATGCGGGTAGATAAGGCCCCTCCCCTATAGCCGGTAGCAAGCAAGCGGAAGTGACGTTCTGAACCTCAGCTATATAAGGTCGTGTTACCTGTTAATAAACGCCATTTTGCCATCCATCATATTGATGTCTGTGAGCAAGTGGTCTGTGTGACCTGGGTTTGGTCGATGTGCTGTTCCTGAAACAGGCCGCCATGCAGTTGCGAAAGGCAACATGTGCCCTGATGGTGCACTTCGTATGACCTTACGCCACATGTCTGGGGTGCATCGGACGTCATCAGGATCATCAGGGAGTCTTGTGTTGTCCGGATCATAATAAATCAACTCTTCTACAGCTAATTCTCTCAGGAACTGGATAACTGTCTCTATGTTGTCGCTCTTGGGTCTCTGACAGGTAATATATTCCTTCATGGGATATCTTTCCCGCACACTTGACAGTAATCGCCTCTGATGGCTGAGGACTTCTGACTCCTCTCCAAGTGCCTTATCAATACCTCCTTCTCTAGCCAGGGATCCCAACTGCCTGGCCTCCCTGCCGTCTAATTCCAGACTATTGGCCCCGCTATCCCAGCATCTGAGAAACCAAGTGATAATGTGCTCACCAGGGCGGTGGCCAAAATCTTTTCGCACCTCACGCAGTTCGCTCAGGGTCAGGGATCGAATAACAATCTCTGGTTCAACTACACCCTGATCTACTAGAGATGGCTTTGCCCCATTCTGACTTTTCTGAGATGGTCCTGACCCATTCTGACTTTTCTGAGATGGCCCTGCCCCATTCTGACCTTTCCAGTATGGCCCTGGTTTTTCATCATCATCCTCATCCTCACATTCTTGAGATGACCCCGGTTGTTCACCATCATCCTGACATTCTTGGGATGGCCCCGGTTGTTCACCATCATCATCTGGCATTACACGAAATGACTTCTTGGTGTGTTTCCTCTTTTGAATGGGAGCCACAGGCTTTGGTATGGGTTGGCCAAGGTCTATTGTAGAGGTTGCAGTATCTGAAGTATGTACAAGTCTATTTACTTTTTCTCCCTGACAGTGCTGACAGCACTGACAGTGCTGACACGTCTCTTGAATGGGAGCAACAGACATTGGGGTGGGTTGATTCTCTGAATTCTGAGCAAGGTCTACTGTAGAGGTAGCAGCATCTGCAGTATTCGCCAATCCATTTCCTCTTTCCCCCTGACAGTGCTGACAGTCTGGATTATGGGCAATATCTACTGTAGGGGTTGCAGTAGCTGCAGTATTTGCCAATCCATTTCCTTGTTCCCCTTGACAGTGCTGACAGTACTGACAGTGCTGCTTGCTATCAAGCAGTGTTTGGTAGATGATAGCCAAGCCCCAGCACAGTGCAGTAGAGCGTATATCTCTGGGGAACCCACTGCAGTTCTTTTTCAAATATGCAGTCACCTTATTAGGATCCTGTAGCTGTTCAGGAGTGAAGTTCCAAACCACTGGGGGTAAGAAAGTGCCTAGGTACCTGCTCATATTTCGCCATTTGCCCCGCCACTCAAGCTTATTCAGCCTCAGGGAAAACTCTTGGGTGGTATTCATAAACCTGTGCCTCCATGGTCTTCTCCGTGGGATACAGGGGAATCTTTCTCTTTGGTGCCTGCAGTGCATCTCCCCCCACTTGCCCCTTCACTGGCCTTGGTATCTGCAGAGTTTCTTACATCTTCTCACTCTCTTCTCTGGTTGTAAAAAGCAGCTGCTTGCGGCTTTTTTCCCCCTTTTAAATGTGATTCCCAGAGGCGCTGTGACCGTCACTGATTGGCTTGGCCTTGGTCAGTGACAGGTCCGGCCTTGAGCCCGTTGGTGTTTACTCTGTTGGGCCTAGAGAAAGCTTCTAGCTGCTTCTTGCAGAAGCCACCCCTGCAGTCCCCCATTGTCCACCAAAACCTTGTCTCACTAAATCACAACACTGGAATTTTTTTTAATAAGTAGAAGTAAGAATTCTACTCCTTAAAGTTGCTGTTCTCAGCTGTTACATGCATGCTCAGTGATGTTTAAATGTAACGTATTGAGAGCGGTTTCATCCCATTCTATCAGTCTCTTGCATTTGGTCCTGCAAAGAAATTCCTGTGATGCAGCTGTGATCTCACTGTAATTTCCTGATGACAAATCTCAAAAGCTTGTACTTCATGGCAAGGTTCCCTTGGGATGCTAAAATTAAAGTCATGTTACCACCTTCTGCCTTAGAGCTTTAGAGCACAGCAACAGGGCTGGTATGTACTGCTTATCAAATTTTAGACATGGGAAAATGGAGGGACCAAAAGGGCAGTGTCAACTTATATCAGATTTGCATGCATTCAAAAAAAAAAAGCCCACCAAAAAAACCCCATCCCTAAACCCCTGTGCAACTGCAAGTTTGTTAGGTGAGATAGCATTTTAGTGGTTTACTTTCTGCTGATTTCAGCTTTGGGTTGTCGTGCTTTTGCCCCAGCCAAGAGCCTGGCACCACACAACCGCATGCTCTTTAAGACGGAGGGGGAGGGGATTGAGGGAGGGAGAAAAGAAAACCAGAAAACCCAACACCTTGCGGGTTGGGATAAGGATAGTTTACCGAGATAGCAGAGAGACAGATATAATAATAACAACAGGACTTTATGGCAAAATATACGAGACTGGTGATACACAATCAACCCCCTCCCTGGGCAGCCTTTTCCACATCCCCACAACTCTTTCAGTGATTTTTTTTTCCCTAACATCTAATCTGACTCTGCCCATTTCCCCTTCTCCTGTCACCTGGCTGAAGAGAATAGTTCCGATACAAGCCAGGATGCCATTGACCTTCCTGTCCAACTGGGCACACTGCTGACTCATTGTTGCAGTTTTGTGTAGCTGTGCTGCTTCAGAGGCTTTTGTAAGCCGCAGTTACAGCTTTCTGCAAGCCCCATATTTTGAAAACATGGTCAGCTCAAGGCCAAATTCGAGACTGGGCCTATCAGAGCTGGTCATAGCGCCTCTGTGAATCACATATAGGAGAAAACAAAACTGCTGGGAGGCACTTTGCCACCGGAGCAGGAGAGAGAAGATGTAACAAGCTGCACAGACACCAAGGCCAGGCCTGCAGGAGGCCCGGGGGGGGGGGGGGGGGGGGGGGAGGGAGGGGGGGAGGGGGGTGAAGAATGAGAAAAAAGAGAGTTTTCCCCAGCAGCTCGTGGTGAGACCATGGTGAAACGGGTGTCCCCTCGAAGCCCATGGATGAGGACGGGGAGCAGAGACACCTACACCCTGTGAAGATTGATCCACGCCTCAGCAGGTTTGCCGGGGGACTTGTGACTTTGCGGGGGACCAGGCCGGGGGATCTGGACCCAAATGTCAGCACCCTGTGCTGAGTCTGTTTTGCCCATTGCACTAATTGGAGAGCGATCCCTCTGTCCTTACCTCAGTTCCTAAGCCTCGTAATATCTATTTTCTCCCCTCTTCGGCTGAAGGGGGGAGTGAGCGAGGGACTTGGTGGGCATTTGGCCTCCAGCCCGGGCCAAACCACCACACTCATATTCAGTCTGCAGTCAACCAACACCCCCAGGTCCTTCTCTGCCTGCCAGCTCTCCAGCCAGTCTCCCCCAAGCCTGTAGCACTGCATGGGGTTGTTATGTCCCATGTGCAGCACTCTACACCTGGCCTTGTTAAACCTCATCCCATTGGTCTCAGCCCATCGGTCCAGTCTGTTCAGATCCCTCTGAAGAGCCTCCCTCCCCTCAAGCAGGTCAACACTTTCCCAGCTTAGTGCCACCTGCAAACCTACTGAGGGAACATTCAATCCTATCATCAAGGACCAGTCCTGTTTAATATCTTCATCGACGACCTTGATGAGGGAATAGCATCCACCCTCAGCAAGTACGCCGATGATACAAAACTGGGAGGAGTGGCTGACACGCAGGAACACTGCACTGCCATCCAGCGAGACCGTGACAGGGTGGAAAGCTGGGCAGGGAGAAACCAAATGAGGTTCAACAAAAGCAAGTGTAGAGTCTTGCATCTGGGAAGGAATAACCGCTGGAATCAGTACAGGCTGGGGGATGACCTGCTGGAGAGGAGCTCTGCAGAGAAGGACCTGGGGGTCCTGGTGGATGACAGGTTGGCCATGAGCCAGCATTGTGCCCTGGTGGCTAAGAGAGCCAATGGGATCCTGGGGTGCATCAGAAAGAGTGAGGTCGAAGGAGGTGATCCACCCCCTCTACTCTGCCCTGGTAAGGCCCCACCTGGAGCATTGTGTCCAGTTCTGGGCTCCCTGGTATAAAAACAAGACAGGGATGTCCTGGAAAGAGTCCAGAGGAGGGCTACGAAGATGATTAAGGGGCTGGAGCATCTCCCCTATGAGGAAAGGCCAAGTGAGCTGGGACTATTCAGCCTATAGAAATGAAGACTAAGGGGGGGACCTAATTAATGTTTACAAATATCTTAAGTATGGGATACATGGAGAAATTGCCAGCCCCTTTTCAGTGGTCTGTGGAGACAGGACAAGGGGCAATGGCTGCAAGTTAGAGCATAGGAAGTTCCGCACAAACATGCGGAAGTACTTTTACACAGTGAGGGTGAGGGAGCCCTGGGACAGGCTGCCCAGGTGGGTGGTGGAGTCTCCTTCTCTGGAGATATTCCAGACCCGTCCGGACACCTATCTGTGTAATATGAGCTAGGGAGCCTGCTTTGGCAGGGGGGGTTGGACCCGATGATCTCTTGAGGTCCCTTCCAACCCCTATGATTCTATGATAAAGATGTTGAACAAAACTGGACCCAGGGCTGAGCCCTGGGGGACGCCACTCGCGACCAGTCTCCAGCTGGATTTTGTTCCATTTACCACCACCCTTGGGGCCCGGCCATCCAGCCAGTTTTTAACCCAGCTGAGGGTCCACCTGTCCAGGCCAGTGGCAGCCAGTTTCTCAATCATAATGCTGTGAGAAACCGTGTCAAAGGCTTTACTGAAGTCCAGGTAGACCACAACCACAGCCTTCCCCTCGCCCATTAAGTGGGTCACCTTGTTCCAGAAACCTTCAGACTTCTGGAGCTCTGATGTTTTGAATTTAAATACAATTGCAAAATAATCATAGAATCTTTTTTAAGATGAGCTTTTGAGGTGGTGTTTGTTTGGGTTTTTTTTAAACTCATCTTAAGTTTTTTTGAAAAGTAAATTGAGGGCATCTTTCAATTTTTTTTTCCTATTAGAAATTTTGGTCATTTTAAATATACATACAACTTCTAAAACAGAAGGGTGTAGGCTACACACTGTACGTTGGTATTTCAACAAGATTTGATACATTACAGAAGCTGAACTGCTTGGAAGGTCAATTCACAAGTCCTGGAAGAGCCATGCATACCACTTCTTCCAAACTGGTCAAGTGATCAAGAATACCATATTTTCCCCACACACTTTTTCTCTTAATGCAAACCTGTCTTGTAACCCCTAGGCCACAACCGCCTCCTGCTCCTCCACAAGCAGCTCATTCCATTGCTCTCTCTCTACATACTGCATTACCTGTTTGTTGAGTCAAGGACAGAACGTACCATCAAAAGAACATGCTAACACTGATTCTAACTTTTCTCCAATACCATGGAGCAACTGGAAGGGAAGGAAGAATTGCATTCTAGCTTTTCAATCAGGGTCTGTTGATAAAGGGGACCTACAAACATAAAAACAGTTTTTGGCCATCCACCACTCCGTAGTCTTGGTGAGACAAATCATGTCAACTCCAGTTGCTAAACACTTTCATTGGTTTTCTCCTACATTCAGCTCCAAACCCAAAGAGCTACTTGGTTTTTGCTAGGTAGAAAAGATTTTAGTTACCACAGTCTGACTGCTTGTTCTGGCCTGCAAGGCAAGATGCCTTGTTTTTGTGCTCAGTTTTTCTTAGATATTAAAATCAACTCAATAGGGATGGTTACAAAGTTTCTTGCCTTATGTTTTATCATATTCTATAATAGGTAGGTCATAGCTATAGGTCATGCACATAGCTTCATAAAATGAAGTGTTCAATATGCAGAAGTACAATAAGAACTCAGCCTAACCTCTCCTGCACACTGTACATACATTAAACTATCATTTATAATCCACACAATTCCTAGACAGAATGCACACAGGACTTGGGGAATTTTATCACTTGAAGAGAGAGAAAGAAGAACCAAGAGTAGAAAGAACTCCATCCAAGGGAACTGCACAAAGTTGTTCACATAACCTATGCTAAAAGTTTTACAATCTAGACATACATAAAACAATATACTCAGAAAAATAGCTATTATGTAGTCAAAGTAAGCTGAACAAACCATGAGATCTTAGGCATCAGCACTGAGAAGTAGTCGAGGGAAAAGGGCTGAAGGTACTACACCTGTGAAATGGACTGCAGGAGCCCCACAAACTGCTAGTTTAGATGGCCAAAATTAGAGTATGGAGAAACCCTCTGTACAGTTTTTGTAAAATATGACCCATAAGTATTTGCCAAGGAGCTACTTTCACAACCTTTCATCTTAGCTCTCACTTTAATGAGCATAACCTGTTTAGGGAAACTATATGAAAAAAAAAAAGTACAAGCCCACACTAGGTTGTCTCTGGAAAGCAAAGAGGACAAAACGGGCTACAAAAGCAAGCAGACTGTATTGGGGGAATGGGGGGGGTGTTAATAAAAAAATGCTCCAGAATAACAACATCAAAGTGGATATTACTTTTATTTCCTCTAGCATCTTCCATTCAACATGTTTTATGTATACTATTTGTATACCAAGAGCACCACACAGTAGCTCTAAGCGGTGGAGGGAGTGGGGGAAGGGGAGGGAAAAGAAAACCAAAACTAAGCCTCATGGGTTTGTAATAAAAATATAAGGAATTTGTTTCCAAACCAGCAGATGGGGAAGGGGGGGAAATCCCCCTCTTGCTCCTTGTGTCTTTATTAGAGTTGCTAATGGGCAAAACCCCAGGAGACTACCTCCTGATAAGGTGGCAAGATACCTAATCTCAGAGTGGCGACATCCTGCCGAATCAACAAGAACTCCTTACTCTTTTACACTGGGTCAACATGACTCAGTGAGGAAGGAGACTGACCCACAACGCAGAGGAAGACCACGACCTTTAGGACCACAGGACCAGGACGACCCCCCCTAGTAACAGCATGCGCAGCCGCAGGAGCTTATCAGGATGTGCTATGCATACCCGGAGCTACTGGACTATAAATCAGGAGCTTTGGCGGGGTGAAGTGCGCGCCTTTGGAGGGAGCAAGGGTCTCCCAGGCCGCCCAGCGCTGTTTTGCCTGCTTGGTAGCTTGCTCAAATAAATTCTCTTTGGAAACTTTGTAAATTTGTCACGACCGTTTATAACAATTTGGTGCCGTGACTCGGATACAGATCAATTTGGTCGGGGACCCGAGCTCGAGGGGGGCGCCCCATCTTCGGATGGCCCTCGGGTGAGCGATCCCTCGTCCAAATCCTGTACATCCGAACCCTAAATTTGGACAAGCAGGCAAAAGAATCCGCGGTACCCCATAATTTTTGTGCACGAAGACCCGAATGAAGACTCAGGATTGAGTAAGTATTTGCGTGTTCCGTTCGGTCGGGGTGGGTTTCCTGAGGTGCAATTAACTGAGACGTCCACCGGACTTAGTGGTCCACTGGATGAAGTGAGTGTGGACCCTCTTGTAGTGCGGTTCCCATTGCCCGCGAGGGCGTGGGCCACGAACGAGGGGAGCGAGTGTGTGTGTGTGCGGGGGCACCTCGGAAGATGGGACAGAAGAAGAGCAAGCCTTCTGATCCCATGGGTGGTCCAAAGATAGGGCTACCCGATACACTGTCAGACAGTCCCTTAGGGTTAATGATTGCCCACTGCGGGGGACTGGCTGTCTAGGCAAGGAAAGAGTAAAGAAAAGATGGTACATTATTGTATGCAGGTGTGGAGTGGAAAACAAATAAGAGGGGACCACCTATATTGGCCAATTTTTGGTTCCTTCGAAGATTGGATTTGTCACGCTTTAAGAACAGGAACGGGTCCTGCCCGTTTTGTGAACAGTGAGGTTTGTGCCTCTTTGAGTTTTGTAACGTAAGCTGTGTAATTATGATGTTACCTCCTGAGAGTGAATAGGGGAAATTCGAATACTAAGGTCTGGCCCTCTCAGGATGTGTTGCCCCTGTAAAATCTGTATGTAAACTGCGTAATGATAGGATGGCTGACCCTAAGTCAGTCAATACCTGTAACAATGTCTCTTCGCTGGCCGAGGGGATAAATAAGTTATACAATCTTGGGATGCACTGAAATCGTCCCTCACCCAAGGGACAAGGATTGGGTGAAAAACTGCTGGTTCCACTGAATTATCTGGGCTGGCTGAATCAGTGCAAAAAGGCTGTGTGTATTCAAACATATATCAGTGTTGGAGGCAGGGCATCCCCCTTGCCGCTCCGGGAGATCCGGTCCACCTTAAACCACTGATTTGGCATCTCCCTGAACACCTTGAAAATCTTTGTGTAAAGCCTAAAGTAAATTATTCTGCAAACAATTGATCATAATATTCACTGCCCCAACCAGCAACAACAGCCTGTTTTAACGAGGGGGGAACTATTACAAGAAATTGTTACTTATGGCACTAAGATGGAATGTTTAGAGCAACGTTTAAATTTGCAGCTCGGTTTGCCAGGCAAGGGGGTTGGGTTTTTTTTTTTTATTCTTTTCCTTTCTTTAGAGAAGGATGCCCCCCCCCCCCCTTCGACAAACCAGTCCTCAGCGAAACGATCTGTGGAGAAGGGAATTCACCTCGCCCAGCCCTAAATGGGCAATTCACAGATTATTCGCACATTGGGAAACTTGGTGGAGCGGCCAAATTAGTAGATTTATGAAATTTTCTGATACCACCAAAACACAGGAGGGAAAATCTTCTGTGCCTCCCAGTCAGTCCTTACTCAGACTCGAGGAAGAACCTGATGGATTTAAACTAGAAAATGTGGGGGGAATTTCAAGCCAATCCACTCGCGTAATATCCACCTTAAAATGGCCTGACCAGCACACTAACCCAGTGTGGTCCCAGGCACAGACCTATAAATTTCACAATTGGTATGGAAGCTCAAGTAAGTGTTATCAGCAAAAAAAAAAAAAAAAATAGGACTGACTGCTACCCAGGAAAAAAAAAAAAAAAAAAAAAAGTAATAGGAATAACGGGAATCCCTGAAAACAGACAAATTAGTACTGTATGTGTTTGGTCTTCAGGGGAAAACCGAATGTCTAAGATTAAGGTTGTAATTGAACCATACTGAAATAATATAGTAGAATTTGATGTCCTAGCAAAGTCTGGGAACTACCTAATGGAACAGTGTAGAACTTTGGAGCCCCGTTGTGTGAGGTTCCAGTACTTAAAGACTGTTAAGTCACCTCCTTCTAGAATACCGAGCATTAATCAATATCTTTTACCATCTGCTACTAAGGAGGGGATCACAGAGGTGATCAAAAGATTTGGACACCTGTGGTACTGCAATCAGAACACCCTGACAGTGGCAGCGGTCCACAGGGAATCAAACAGTAACCCAATGCCACTCAGCCACTGGTGCTAACACTGCCGAACCAGTCGGCCAAACACAAGCTAAAGATGATAATTCCTCTTCGAGAGGAGGATAATCATCAATCTGTGTTCACTTGGGAGTGAGAGTACAATATACCTTCAACCAACTTCCCCAAGGATGCAAATACTCCTCTGCCATTGCCCATAGTGCACTGGCAAGAATACTGAAGAAAAATTATATCCTTAAAGATTAATTACACCAGATTTCTAACCAATTCACTTTTGAGCGTATGTATGTTTGTGCAGTTCTCCTCTTTTAATCACAGGACACACATGGTGGATCTACGCACTATCATTGTTCAGGGAATTAAGGAATCTGTTCCCAGAGGACAAAGCATTAATAAAGCCTTTAGGGAACACCAAAGGAAGATGAAACCCCCACTGAGTGGCTAGAAAGGCTGTGGAAGAATTTGCAGCTCTATTCGGGGTTAGACCCTGCCACTCCTGTAGGACAGGCCCTGTTGAAAACTCAGTTTGTGGCAAAATCATGGGTGGATATTAGGAGAAAATTAGAAAAGTTGGAAGACTGGCAGAAGAGAGGATTAGATGAATTATTGAGGGAGGCTCAGAAGGTGTGTGTTTGCGAAGAGAGGAGACTCAAAAGAAACAGGCAAGGATTTTGGTGAAGGCAGTCCGAGAAGGACAAAAGGTGGCTCCAGCCTGTACAGGGGGAGCGGGTGTTTCAAGGCCTAGGGGAAACTCCTGAGGTGCCAAAGTGATTTGAGACAAGTTGAGTGTTTTTATTGTCAGAGAAAAGGGCACATGAAAAAGCACTGCAAGAAACGCCTACAGGATGAGCAGATGCTTAAGGAGGATTAGGTGGAGTCAGGGACTCTTATTTGCTGGGAACCCACAGGAAAACAGGGCCCTTGATAAAGTTGAAATTGGGTCCCCAACACCAAGAAGTGGAGTTCCTTGTGGACTCCAGGGCTGAAAGATCCACAGTCCAAACAGTGCCCCGGGAATGCTCTCTTTCCCCGGAGAAATTGCAAGTAATAAGAAATACTGAAACCTGAAATACAGACTGGGAGTTTTGGTTCTCTGGTCTTGCTTTTGTCTGTCTGTTTGTTTCAGTGAGAGTAATAGTTTGCAACTCAAATTTTTATATAGGTGCTGCATCATGGCTGTAGTTGTAGAAAAAAATCTAGTATATGGAATATACAGCCTTGAGCTTTTGAACAATATGTTGATGGTTCTTTGATTGTAAATGGCATTGAACCAGACAATGTGATCTATAAAATGATACAGGGTTTTGCTCAAATGCTAAAACTTTTCTCATGTGATTAACACACAAGGGAAAGGATTAGTCCATGAAAGACTCATCCTAAAAGTCCTCAAAGCATTACGAGGTCCCTCGAAAATAGCTCTAGTTCATATAAAAGGACACCAAAAGGGACTAAATCACACTGTAAGAGGGAACAATTTGGCCAATGCAGAGGCAAAACGAGCAGCACTGTTAATGATTAAAACTTTGGAGAAAGAACCTGAAGGACCAGATAGACAAAATTTTCACCACCCAAGAGATAGCCAAACTAAAACAAATTGGAGCAAAAAGAGAAAATAATAAATTGTTGCTGCCAGACGGCAGGGAAGTACTCCCCAAAGGAAGAGCATGGAAAATGTTAAACAAACTACACCTTAAAACTCACTGGGGAGTTCAAGCCTTAGTAGATTAATTTGAAACAAACTATGCCTGTGTGGGGATACACAGAGTTTAGCAAAAAGAATCTTGGAGGGATGCTTAACCTGTTACAAGGTGAATAAACAGCAACTCAGGGAAAGGGTACCAGGAGGGTGAGGGTTGACAAGGAGACCTTTTGAAAGAATACAGGTCGACTTTACCGAACTCCCAAAGGTAGGAAGGTATAAATACATTTTAGTTTTAGTAGATCATCTCACTCACTTTGTGGAAGCCTTCCCGGTAGCTCGTGCCACTGCACGAACAGTAGTAAAAATAATATTAGAAAATATTGTGCCAAGGTATGGAAACATAGCTGTAATTGATTCAGATGGGGGACCCCATTTTACCTCTAAAGCAATCAAGGAAGCCTTAGATCCTTTGGGGATGAAATGGGAATACCATACCCTGTGGCACCCACAAAGTTCAGGGAAGGTGGAAAGGATGAATAGAGAAATTAAACAACAATTGACCAAACTGATGATTGACACTAAAATGAACTGGGTAAAATGCCTTCTGATGGCCTTATTAAATCTGAGGACACAACCCTGGACAGATATAGGAATCTCCCCTTTTGAAATGTTGTATGGGATACCCTATGACCTGGAAATGCCAGCCGAGCACCCCAAAGTTGAAAGAGTGTTACAAGAATATATCATTGAATTAATGAAGTGAAGGCGAGAACTAATAAAGAAAGGATTGGTAATACAGAAACCACTCTTAGCTATAGCAATACACCGGGTCAAGACAAAGTGTTGATTAAGGCCTGGAAAGAATCCTCACTGATCCCTCGTAGGGAGGGACCCTTTCTTGTGTTGCTTACCACAGATACTGCAGTTCGAATGGCCGAATGAGGTTGGACTCTACCAGAATAAAAGGACCTGTTCAAGAATCTTGTTGGGAGGCAACAAGGAACCCTGACAACCTGAAAGTTACCTTACAGAGAAAGACTGATGGGTGAAACTAACACACAAAGGACTTAATGAATGGGACTACATTCTCCCCAATTCCTGGTTGTATATGTTACCCTTTTGTTTGTTTTAAGTGTAAAGTGTGTAAGGACAATTGGTGGGTTCATTGTAGAGAAGGAAATTTTACCCCAGATATTTGTGAGGAGTGTTATTTGGCTGAAAGAAAATTAACAGAACTAATACACAGTAAAAACCAGACAAATTATCTGGAAGTATAAAGAGTGGTGGAAAGTATACACAAAAGGTGTAAATCCAGAGCTTGGATGTGTACACTCTAATGAGTATAGGGAGGCCAATCTGGAAAACAGTTAAAGTGGTGTGCCAAAAACAAATTTAGCCCCGGAAATAAAGAATAAAAATTGGGAGGCATGTAACACTCGCAAAAGGAGAGAAGGGAGAACCCCTGAAGACTACGACTGCTGCCAAGAAGATGGAACACCTTGCTGCTCCAAGCAATGGAGTAGGCAAAGGAGGCAGAGACGTAAGGAAATTGTGGGGAACCAAAAACCTTCAATACAGTTGCGAGAAGGCCCCCTACATCTAGGTCCGGGATGGCACATAACACCTGAACCCAAACTTCCCAAACTAAAATACCCGAGAATAGCTACCACCACTCTGAAGTGGTCACCATCGACCCACCAATTCTCCTAAAAGGGGTAGTAATACTTTGAGTATACTTCCCCTTGACGATATTCAGATAACTACAAGGGGATCAAGCTTTAATTCCACTCTATGTCAGCTAGTCCTGAGGCCCCTATGCTGGGAATATATGGAATTTTATATGTGCCCTAGTTCAAATCCTGGAAAGGGGTACTGCAACTCCCCTAATCAATATTGCTGCAGTTATTGGGATTATGAGACCATAGCCCCTAGTTGGATACCATGGGATGATATATAGATAAATACCTAAGGATCCAGTGGGGTCCATATGGGTGCATCCCACTGCGGGGGTGGAGAGGACATGGAAACTGTAAATATCTCCTTTTAGATGTTACCCAATCCATGGATAGAGGGTGGACAATTGGAAGAATGTGAAGAATAAGGTATTGGGGAACCTGGAACTGATAAAGGAGGCTTAACAAGGATGGTATAAATTGTGGGCCCTGGTTAACTACACTGTTGTCAACCATTGCTGAACCTTTAATGTTGTTGATGCTTACTCTAACCTTTGGGCCTTGCATTTTGAACAGAGTGATTGGATTAGTAAAGAGTAAATTAGAGTCAGCCCATTTAATATTGTTTAAAAAAGCAATGCGAACACCTAGAGGATGATGAAACCAGTCAAGGAGAGACTCTAATTCTCTCTCTAGCCCGAGAGACTGTTACCTGGTTTGAAAAACAAAATGGTAAGAACTAAAAGGGGGGAATTGTAATAAAAATATAAGGAATTTGTTTCCAAACCAGCAGATGGGGAAGGGGGGGAAATCCCCCTCTTGCTCCTTGTGTCTTTGTTAGAGTTGCTAATGGGCAAAACCCCAGGAGACTACCTCCTGATAAGGTGGCAAGATACCTAATCTCAGAGTGGCGACATCCTGCCGAATCAACAAGAACTCCTTACTCTTTTACACTGGGTCAACATGACCCAGTGAGGAAGGAGACTGACCCACAACGCAGAGGAAGACCACGACCTTTAGGACCACAGGACCAGGACGACCCCCCCTAGTAACAGCATGCGCAGCCGCAGGAGCTTATCAGGATGTGCTATGCATACCCGGAGCTACTGGACTATAAAAACAGGAGCTTTGGCGGGGTGAAGTGCGCGCCTTTGGAGGGAGCAAGGGTCTCCCAGGCCGCCCAGCGCTGTTTTGCCTGCTTGGTAGCTTGCTCAAATAAATTCTCTTTGGAAACTTTGTAAATTTGTCACGACCGTTTATAACAGGTTGGGATAAGGATAGTTTTCTTGGGAAAGCAGAGAGAGAGAAATAACAATAACAGGACTTTACAGCAAACTATACGAAACTGGTGATATACAATACAGTTTCCCACCAAACTGCACAGCTCAGGCCATACAGTTCAGAGCCGTCCCAAAACCGGACCGTCCCCAAAAAGTGCACATCCTGGAGCTGAGCACTCCTCCCACCACAAGCCCCCCTTTATGCTGAGCATGATGTAATTGACATGGAATACCCCCTTTGGCTAGTTCGGGTCACCTGTCCTGGCTGTGTCCCCTCCCAGCTTCCTGGGTGCCCTCCATCTTCTCATTAGCAGGGAAATATGAACAACTGAGAAATCCTTGACTGCTTGGCAACAACTAGAAACATTCCTGCGTTATCAACTGTCACAGTTTTGCCAAAACAACGCAAGTGAAACAGTTTAAATTTCTGAGTTTCTATGCCTTTGTTTTTATTATATTTAAATCAATATGCTGATAAAAACTGCAACTAGAAGAAAGAATAGAACTTGCCCAATTCCCACTTCTCCCTCCCTCAAGTTACCAAGACTGTTATGTTAATAACACAAAAGCGGGCTCATTTTCCAGACTATGCTATGCATCAAAATTGGTTTACACCAGTGTCCTGGGTTCAGCCCAGCAACAGGCTATGTTAGCCCTGAGAGTATTCCATACCAATTGCATCATGATCAGGCAGTCTGCCCTCCCCCCTTGCAGGGGCGACTCCGGACCCGGGCACGGGAGGTTCCGGTCTGGGCAGGCGCAGTGCCAGTTCCGGGGGCGACTCCGGACCCATCAGAAACTGCTCCGGACCCGGGCACGGGAAGTTCCGGTCTGGGCAGGCGTAGTGCCAGTTCCGGCTTCTTCTTCTCTCTCTTTTGGATCGGAGCGGCAGGCGGTGGTGAGGGGGGTGCTCTGGGGGTGCCGGGCTCGGGGAGTGCTGCGTTCGGGGCTCTGAATCTGAATCGGTTCGGGCACGGCTCAAATGACATAGTGGGGCGAGAGGTTTGCACTGTATATAATAGCACTGTAGTTAGTTGTTTTCATATTTTCTCCTGTTGTTTAGTAAACTATCCTTATCCCAACCCGCGGGCCTTTGGTTTTTTTTTCCTTGCTCGCAGCTCCTCGGTTCCCTCCGTTCGCCCATCCCCCACCTCTTAAAGAGGCAGGGGGCTTCTCTTTCTGACCTTTGTGGCCCCAGCTTTTCCGCTGAGGTTTAAACCACAACAACCAGTTAATCCAGTTTCTCCATGTAACCCTTCAAGAGTCCCAATCATCATACAATCATAGAATGGTCTGGGTTGGAAGGGACCCCAAGGATCATAGAGCCCCAACCCCCCTGCCACAGACAGGGCCACCAACCTCCAGGCCTGGATCTACACAAGGTTGCCCAGGGCCCCATCCAACCGGGCCCTGAACACCTCCAGGGACGGGGGCATCCAACCCCTCCAGGACCTCACCGATCTCTTCGTAAAAAACTTCCCCCTAATATCTAATCCAAACCTTCCCTCCTTTAGCTTTAGTCCATTCCCCCTTGTCCTGCCACTGTCTGCCCTTTTAAAAAGTTGATTCCACTCCTGTTTGTATGCTCCCTTCAGGTACTGGAAGGCTGCAATGAGGTCCCCCTGCAGCCTTCTCTTCTCCCGGCTGAACAAGCCCAGCTCCCTCAGCCTCTCTTTGTAGGGCAGGTGCTCCAGCCCTCTAATCATCTTTGTGGCCCTCCTCTGAACCCTCTGCAACAGTTCCACATCTTTCTTGTATTGGGGGCCCCAGATCTGGACACAGTACTCCAGGTGGGGCCTCACGAGGGCAGAGTAGAGAGGGACAATCACCTCCCTGTCCCTGCTGGCCACCCCTCTTCTGATGGAGCCCAGAATACCATTGGCCTTGCGAGCTGCAAGAGCACACTGCTGGCTCATGTTAAGTTTCTCATCCACCAGAATCCCCAAGTCCTTCTCAGCAGGGCTACTCTCAAGAAGCTCTTCTCCCAGTCTGTATCTATGTCTGGGATTCTTCCGGCCCAAGCGCAATACCTGACACTTTGCAGTGTTGAACCTCATTAGGTTCACCTGGGCCCACCTTTCCAGTCTGTCAAGGTCCCTCTGGATGGCTTCCTTTCCTTCTATTGTGTCAACCACACCACTCAGCTTGGTGTCATCAGCAAATTTCCTGACAGTGCACTCAATTCCATCATCAATGTCATTGATAAAGATGTTAAAGAGCACCGGTCCCAGGACAGACCCCTGGGGGACACCGCTTGTCACCGGCTTCCACCTGGACATAGACCCATTGACCACCAGCCTTTGTCTACATTCTTTCAACCAGTTTCTTATCCACTGGATGGTCCACCCATCAAATCCACATCTCCCCAATACAGAGATAAGGATGTGGTGGGGGACTGTGTCAAAGGCCTTGCACAAGTCCAGGTAGATGACATCGGTTGCCTTCCCTTTATCTACCGATGCTGTCACTCCATCATAGAAGGTCACCAGATTGGTAAGGCATGACCTTCCCTTGGTGAAGCCGTGCTGGCTGTCCCGGATCACGCGCTCCAACATGTCACCCAGGAGGATCTGTTCTATGATCTTCCCAGGCACACAGGTGAGGTTCACCGGCCTGTAATTCCCTAGGTCTTCCTTGCTCCCTTTCTTATAAATGGGAGTAACGCGACCTTTTTTCCAGTCCCCAGGGACCTCTCCTGACAGCCACGACTTTTCAAACATGGTGGAGAGCGGCTCAGCAACCACATCAGCCAGCTCCTTCAGGACCCTGGGATGCATGTCATCTGGCCCCATGTCCTGGGTTCAGCCCAGCAGCAAGGCTGTGTTAGCCCTGAGAGTATTCCATACCAATTGCATCATGATCCGACAGGCTGCCCCCCCCCCTTTGCAGGGGCGACTTCGGACCCAGGCACGGGAAGTCCCGGTCTGGGCAGCCGCAGTGCCAGTTCCGGGGGAGACTCCAGACCTATCAGAACCTGCTCCGGGCACGGGAAGTGCTGGTCTGAGCAGGCGTGTGGGAGTTCCGGGTTCTCTCTCTCTCTTTTTCGGGATCGGCGTGGCAGGAGGTGGTGAGGGGGGTGCTCGGGGGTGCTGGGCTCGGGGAGTGCTGCGTTCGGGAATCTGAATCTGAATCGGTTCGGGCATGGCTCAAATGATATAGTGTGGGGAGAGGTTTGCACTGTATATAATAATAGCACTGTAGTTAGTTGTTTTCATACTTTTCCCTGTTGTTTAGTAAACTATCCTTATCCTAACCTTGCAAGCCTGTGGTTTTTTTTCCTCTGGCTCTGCAGCTCCTTCGTTCGCCCATCCTCCACCTCTTAAAGTGGTAGGGGGGCTTTTTGGTCTGACCTTTGTGGCCTCAGTTTTCCGCTGAGGTTAAACCACAACACCCCATAGACTTGTAGACATTCAGTCTCATGAAGCGGTCTCGGACTTGCTCTGCCCTTACAGTGGGGGGGGCATTTGCTCCCCCAGTTCCCACCTAGAGGTCCAGGGATGCAAGGTTCTGGGACCTGAGAATTATGAGAATCCTGTCTGCCAGAGAAGACCGAGGCAAAGAACTCATTCAGTACCTCAGCCTTCTCCTCATCAGTTGCAGCCAATTCTCCTTTCTCATTTACCAAGGGGGGTACGTTCTCTTTGGCCTGTCTCTTCTGGCCAATGTACCTGTAAAATCCTTTCTTGTTGTTTTTAACATCCCTTGCCAAGTTCAGTTCCATCTGCGTCTTGGCTTTCCTGATCCCATCTCTGCAAGTCCGAACAGCGTCCCTGTATTCTTTCCAGGCAACACACCCTTGTTTCCAGAGCTTGTATTTGCCTTTCTTTTCCCTCAGTTTGGCCAGCAGGTCCTTGCTTAGCCATGCTGGCCTCCTGCCCCTCCTGCCCACTTCCTTATTCAGAAGGACAGAGAGCTCTTGAGTTCTCAGAAAGGATTTAGCCATGCTTGCCTTCAAGTTACCCAGTGTAAGATTAAAAATAAAGTCATTTAAACAAATTAGGTCAAAACCACCAGACAGATCAGACCCAGGAACAAGTACCAAGTCAGTCAGGTAGGAATCCAAACCCAGATTCCACTAGAGAACGTGATATAGCCAATGAAATTGCTAAAAGAGCCTGGTAAATATTGAAAAAGCAAAGCCTCAGAAAGTCAAGTTGCTGCCATTCGTTGTGAAGGGCTCCATTCCAATGGCAAGCGCGGCTCCTCTAGACCTGTGCATCCTCTCTCTCCCTTCCCTTCACACACATCCAGCTCTAATTTTTCTACTTGAAAACAACAGCCGTGTGGTGGTTTGACCCTGGCTGGAGGCTAGATGCCCACCAAAGTCATTCTATCACTCTCCTTTTCAGCTGGACAGGGGAGAAAATAGATATTGAGAGGCTTAGGAGTCGAGAAAAGGACAGGGAGAGATCATTCTGCAATCAGTGTCATGGGCAAAACAGACTCAACATGGACTAAAAATCAAAGCACCTAAGTTATTACACTACACTATACACACAGTGAAACCACAGTAGGATAATGAGAAGTAAAACCAGATCTTAAAACACCTGCCCCAACTCCTCCCTTCTTCACAGACTTAACTATTCATGATTTTTTTTTTCTCCCCCTCCCCTGGCCGCCACCATCATTGATTGGCTTGGACTTGGTCAGCGGCAGGTCCAGCCTTGAGTCCATGTGGTATTTACTCTCTCAGGCCTAGGGCAAGCTTCTAGCTACTTCTCCCCTCCTCCACCAGAACTCTGCCACATAAAATGACAACATTCTGCCCCTCACCTATGTGAATCACATATTTAAGAATTATCATTAAAAACCACATCCCAACCAAAATTCCCTACAGTTGCACTCCCCAGCTACATTCCATCTGTTTTACCCATCCCCTCTTCCAATTATTCTCCATATCTCAAATTTCTCACAGCAGGATGGCCCTGCAATTTCACCAGCCACTTCTGCCCCAAAGGCCTTGATCTCCTGCTGTATTATAAGTGTTCAGCATTTACTCAAATTGAGATGACTAGGGACCAACTGCTGCTTGCTAGCTAGAGACAAAGTGAGCTGGTCCTCATGAGCCTCCCCTTACAAAGCTCCACACCAAATCTGAAATTTCTATTACACAAGACTGCATATTCCTTTGAACATAACCAAGTGGGCTCTGCACATCCATGCTCCTTATGTTAACACATCCACAAGAGAGAAGCTTCAAATGAGGTTCACCCTAAGCAACTCCCAGGTGACATTCAACAGCACTACAAACATTATAGCACATATTTTTAAATCTATTTCACATCGCAGAGTTCAGATCCTTGCTATCAGGCTCAAAGGTGCACCAGGTACCTTTCTACAGCCAGTTTCTTGCAAAAGGGTTTTTACCAGTTCACTTTCCTGCTCTAATTTTCTTCAGCAACTGTAGCAAATATAAAAGAGCTTTCTGTTTTGCTTTTCAACGCAATATGCAACGTGCTTTTCAATTCAACTAGTCCAATAGCAAAGCCCTGCTGTGACTTCCAATTCTCAGCAAGCACACATAATTGGGGGTGAGAAAGGACTAGACAGAGAAGGTTAACAGAGAGAACAGTTCATTTGTCACCATGTCCTCAAGTAACCCACTGTTGCTGCCAAGTTGTTATGGTCAGTGAATTCTGGAGCTGTGACTTCTGCCCCACCCCATCAGCAAGGGCACACCGCGAGAAGATAGGGAAAGACAACAGGGAAGTAAAGCCTTACACAAGGAACAAATGAATAGTTATTCACCTACTTGCTCCCTTCGTGTGCTGCCAGCCCTCCTTTAGCCTAAATCGAGGTTAGGAATGGGCCCAAAGGTACGTCCCCCTCCACCAGCCCCACTTCTCTAATGGGCCCGGCTGCACCCTGGAGAGGGCCCTTTCTTCTCACTCACTCACACACACACCCAGCCACGGAGCCAGAAGAAATACAAAGCCAGCAGGAGAGAAAGCCCCAGCTGTAACAAGACAAGAAAAACCCAAGAGGGATGGGGTACAAGATTCCCTTCTCAGAACAGAAGAGGCCGGAAAACTAACCCGCCTCTCCCGGCAACCCACCAGGGTGTCAGCTCCCCCTCACCACACGAGACGGAACAGAGCAAGAACTGCCCACAACCGCGGCCTACTCAGCGACCCCTACCCGCACTTTTAAGGGAAAGGGGTGAGAAAACGCCAGCAATTTAGGACAGGGCAAAAATTACCCCGGATGGCAACCAGGAAAACCAAGACAGAGCTGCCTCCCCTGACGCCACCACCCCCCCACCCGTGGGCGGGAAGAGACGGCATATCCAACGGAGAGGGGCAGCCCTAGTAGACACCCGCTGCTGAACAAAAGCTCCCACCGGGAAGGGCCCACTTCCTCATCCTGGACCCTCAGGCCACTGAAGATGCAGCAGCCACCTCCGGGCCGCTGGTCAGGGTAAGGGCACCTGGTCGCCCCTGGGCACGCGGACCCACTGCCCCCACTGCGGGGTAGCTGGTGGGGAAGGGAGAGAAGGACAGATGGATGGACAGACAAACACACGCATAGTACCTGGCCGACGCGCTCACAAAGCAGCAGCAGTGCCCACCACCGTCACGTGACCTCCACCACGCGCATACAAAGCCGCTTCTTCGTGACGTAACGCAAACCTCACACACCCAACCATCACTCCTTCCGCCTACCCCAGCAGCACGTGAGCATGGTGGGTGAAGCTAGCCTCTTCCCCCTCACGTGACCGGGACACCTTCCCATCCCCCTGGCGGTCGAAGGGGATAGTTGGTTTCGCCTATGGTTGCTCTGAGGAGAGGTGTTTCGTGAGGATCTGTGGAGATTCTCTGCTCACTGGGGGTATTAGTGCTCGCTTGTTACTGCCGGCTGTTTCGTGTGAGACCCTAGGAGGAATGCTGCAGCCGCTCCCGATTTTGCTCTGTAGCGGGTTGATGCGTCGGTACAGCCTGTGATAGATGACACGGTCATTAATGACCCGACCTGATCAGGAGCCACCAAATGATGGGGCACCCCTCCTAGATCAAGTCAGAATTCAGGAACTTTAGCCATCCCGGACGAGCCCCCAATTGCGATAAATGACTCGGTCCCAAACAGGATTATAACAAGAATTAACAATTTATTAAAAGAATAAATGCAAGCAAACAGCGCTGGGTGCGCCGGGAGTCTCCACTCCACCAAGATGCACGCTGTACAGTTCCAGTCCCTGGCTTCTATGTCTTCCAGGGATAGGCACATCTTCTTTCTACGCATGCCCTCTTCCCCCATCTGGTGGATGTTTTGGCTAGCTTCACCAATAGCTTAAACTGACACGCTGGAGTGCCCACCACGCACCCGCACACCCCCACCCCCCCCCCCCCGCCCCGCAAGACACAACAGCCATATACATCTTAAACTGCCCCTCCCAGGCCCATGGCCATACATGGCCTGTCATTATGTAGCCCCAACATTATTCCATATTAACACGAATCAGATGGACATATTTCACAATCCCCCATTTTCTTTTTTTATAGTATGTATAACCGAGTGTATTAATCTGGTAAAACAAGATATTAAACATGGAATTGTTAACAATCCTCCACATATCCCCAATATAATTATCCCGATTTTAGTAAGCCAATCACCACCCACAAGTTCCCCCCATAATCGTCCTGAACTGATTCCATTCCAAGTTTGAACTGGAACATGTGTTGCCAGCTAGGGCTTGGCAGTCGGAAGATATCGCGTTGTACGGGAAGATAGGGCCCCTCTCTTAATAGCCAAAAAACTGGGTCATATAGTTCCTAATACACAGGATCCTGCCCAAGTCTCTGGCAAGTATGCATAAGCTAGTTTGCCACAAATCCAATAATGTCCTACTATAAAAAAAGAAAATGGGGGATTGTGAAATATGTCCATCTGATTCGTGTTAATATGGAATAATGTTGGGGCTACATAATGACAGGCCATGTATGGCCATGGGCCTGGGAGGGGCAGTTTAAGATGTATATGGCTGTTGTGTCTTGCGGGGCGGGGGGGGGGGGTGGGGGTGTGCGGGTGCGTGGTGGGCACTCCAGCGTGTCAGTTTAAGCTATTGGTGAAGCTAGCCAAAACATCCACCAGATGGGGGAAGAGGGCATGCGTAGAAAGAAGATGTGCCTATCCCTGGAAGACATAGAAGCCAGGGACTGGAACTGTACAGCGTGCGTCTTGGTGGAGTGGAGACTCCCGGCGCACCCAGCGCTGTTTGCTTGCATTTATTCTTTTAATAAATTGTTAATTCTTGTTATAATCCTGTTTGGGACCGAGTCATTTATCGCAATTGGGGGCTCGTCCGGGATGGCTAAAGTTCCTGAATTCTGACTTGATCTAGGAGGGGTGCCCCATCATTTGGTGGCTCCTGATCAGGTCGGGTCATTAATGACCGTGTCATCTATCACAGGCTGTACCGACGCATCAACCCGCTACAGAGCAAAATCGGGAGCGGCTGCAGCATTCCTCCTAGGGTCTCACACGAAACAGCCGGCAGTAACAAGCGAGCACTAATACCCCCAGTGAGCAGAGAATCTCCACAGATCCTCACGAAACACCTCTCCTCAGAGCAACCATAGGCGAAACCAACTATCCCCTTCGACCGCCAGGGGGATGGGAAGGTGTCCCGGTCACGTGAGGGGGAAGAGGCTAGCTTCACCCACCATGCTCACGTGCTGCTGGGGTAGGCGGAAGGAGTGATGGTTGGGTGTGTGAGGTTTGCGTTACGTCACGAAGAAGCGGCTTTGTATGCGCGTGGTGGAGGTCACGTGACGGTGGTGGGCACTGCTGCTGCTTTGTGAGCGCGTCGGCCAGGTACTATGCGTGTGTTTGTCTGTCCATCCATCTGTCCTTCTCTCCCTTCCCCACCAGCTACCCCGCAGTGGGGGCAGTGGGTCCGCGTGCCCAGGGGCGACCAGGTGCCCTTACCCTGACCAGCGGCCCGGAGGTGGCTGCTGCATCTTCAGTGGCCTGAGGGTCCAGGATGAGGAAGTGGGCCCTTCCCGGTGGGAGCTTTTGTTCAGCAGCGGGTGTCTACTAGGGCTGCCCCTCTCCGTTGGATATGCCGTCTCTTCCCGCCCACGGGTGGGGGGGTGGTGGCGTCAGGGGAGGCAGCTCTGTCTTGGTTTTCCTGGTTGCCATCCGGGGTAATTTTTGCCCTGTCCTAAATTGCTGGCGTTTTCTCACCCCTTTCCCTTAAAAGTGCGGGTAGGGGTCGCTGAGTAGGCCGCGGTTGTGGGCAGTTCTTGCTCTGTTCCGTCTCGTGTGGTGAGGGGGAGCTGACACCCTGGTGGGTTGCCGGGAGAGGCGGGTTAGTTTTCCGGCCTCTTCTGTTCTGAGAAGGGAATCTTGTACCCCATCCCTCTTGGGTTTTTCTTGTCTTGTTACAGCTGGGGCTTTCTCTCCTGCTGGCTTTGTATTTCTTCTGGCTCCGTGGCTGGGTGTGTGTGTGAGTGAGTGAGAAGAAAGGGCCCTCTCCAGGGTGCAGCCGGGCCCATTAGAGAAGTGGGGCTGGTGGAGGGGGACGTACCTTTGGGCCCATTCCTAACCTCGATTTAGGCTAAAGGAGGGCTGGCAGCACACGAAGGGAGCAAGTAGGTGAATAACTATTCATTTGTTCCTTGTGTAAGGCTTTACTTCCCTGTTGTCTTTCCCTATCTTCTCGCGGTGTGCCCTTGCTGATGGGGTGGGGCAGAAGTCACAGCTCCAGAATTCACTGACCATAACAACTTGGCAGCAACAGTGGGTTACTTGAGGACATGGTGACAAATGAACTGTTCTCTCTGTTAACCTTCTCTGTCTAGTCCTTTCTCACCCCCAATTATGTGTGCTTGCTGAGAATTGGAAGTCACAGCAGGGCTTTGCTATTGGACTAGTTGAATTGAAAAGCACGTTGCATATTGCGTTGAAAAGCAAAACAGAAAGCTCTTTTATATTTGCTACAGTTGCTGAAGAAAATTAGAGCAGGAAAGTGAACTGGTAAAAACCCTTTTGCAAGAAACTGGCTGTAGAAAGGTACCTGGTGCACCTTTGAGCCTGATAGCAAGGATCTGAACTCTGCGATGTGAAATAGATTTAAAAATATGTGCTATAATGTTTGTAGTGCTGTTGAATGTCACCTGGGAGTTGCTTAGGGTGAACCTCATTTGAAGCTTCTCTCTTGTGGATGTGTTAACATAAGGAGCATGGATGTGCAGAGCCCACTTGGTTATGTTCAAAGGAATATGCAGTCTTGTGTAATAGAAATTTCAGATTTGGTGTGGAGCTTTGTAAGGGGAGGCTCATGAGGACCAGCTCACTTTGTCTCTAGCTAGCAAGCAGCAGTTGGTCCCTAGTCATCTCAATTTGAGTAAATGCTGAACACTTATAATACAGCAGGAGATCAAGGCCTTTGGGGCAGAAGTGGCTGGTGAAATTGCAGGGCCATCCTGCTGTGAGAAATTTGAGATATGGAGAATAATTGGAAGAGGGGATGGGTAAAACAGATGGAATGTAGCTGGGGAGTGCAACTGTAGGGAATTTTGGTTGGGATGTGGTTTTTAATGATAATTCTTAAATATGTGATTCACATAGGTGAGGGGCAGAATGTTGTCATTTTATGTGGCAGAGTTCTGGTGGAGGAGGGGAGAAGTAGCTAGAAGCTTGCCCTAGGCCTGAGAGAGTAAATACCACATGGACTCAAGGCTGGACCTGCCGCTGACCAAGTCCAAGCCAATCAATGATGGTGGCGGCCAGGGGAGGGGGAGAAAAAAAAAATCATGAATAGTTAAGTCTGTGAAGAAGGGAGGAGTTGGGGCAGGTGTTTTAAGATCTGGTTTTACTTCTCATTATCCTACTGTGGTTTCACTGTGTGTATAGTGTAGTGTAATAACTTAGGTGCTTTGATTTTTAGTCCATGTTGAGTCTGTTTTGCCCATGACACTGATTGCAGAATGATCTCTCCCTGTCCTTTTCTCGACTCCTAAGCCTCTCAATATCTATTTTCTCCCCTGTCCAGCTGAAAAGGAGAGTGATAGAATGACTTTGGTGGGCATCTAGCCTCCAGCCAGGGTCAAACCACCACACGGCTGTTGTTTTCAAGTAGAAAAATTAGAGCTGGATGTGTGTGAAGGGAAGGGAGAGAGAGGATGCACAGGTCTAGAGGAGCCGCGCTTGCCATTGGAATGGAGCCCTTCACAACGAATGGCAGCAACTTGACTTTCTGAGGCTTTGCTTTTTCAATATTTACCAGGCTCTTTTAGCAATTTCATTGGCTATATCACGTTCTCTAGTGGAATCTGGGTTTGGATTCCTACCTGACTGACTTGGTACTTGTTCCTGGGTCTGATCTGTCTGGTGGTTTTGACCTAATTTGTTTAAATGACTTTATTTTTAATCTTACACTGGGTAACTTGAAGGCAAGCATGGCTAAATCCTTTCTGAGAACTCAAGAGCTCTCTGTCCTTCTGAATAAGGAAGTGGGCAGGAGGGGCAGGAGGCCAGCATGGCTAAGCAAGGACCTGCTGGCCAAACTGAGGGAAAAGAAAGGCAAATACAAGCTCTGGAAACAAGGGTGTGTTGCCTGGAAAGAATACAGGGACGCTGTTCGGACTTGCAGAGATGGGATCAGGAAAGCCAAGACGCAGATGGAACTGAACTTGGCAAGGGATGTTAAAAACAACAAGAAAGGATTTTACAGGTACATTGGCCAGAAGAGACAGGCCAAAGAGAACGTACCCCCCTTGGTAAATGAGAAAGGAGAATTGGCTGCAACTGATGAGGAGAAGGCTGAGGTACTGAATGAGTTCTTTGCCTCGGTCTTCTCTGGCAGACAGGATTCTCATAATTCTCAGGTCCCAGAACCTTGCATCCCTGGACCTCTAGGTGGGAACTGGGGGAGCAAATGCCCCCCCCACTGTAAGGGCAGAGCAAGTCCGAGACCGCTTCATGAGACTGAATGTCTACAAGTCTATGGGGTGTTGTGGTTTAACCTCAGCGGAAAACTGAGGCCACAAAGGTCAGACCAAAAAGCCCCCCTACCACTTTAAGAGGTGGAGGATGGGCGAACGAAGGAGCTGCAGAGCCAGAGGAAAAAAAACCACAGGCTTGCAAGGTTAGGATAAGGATAGTTTACTAAACAACAGGGAAAAGTATGAAAACAACTAACTACAGTGCTATTATTATATACAGTGCAAACCTCTCCCCACACTATATCATTTGAGCCATGCCCGAACCGATTCAGATTCAGATTCCCGAACGCAGCACTCCCCGAGCCCAGCACCCCCGAGCACCCCCCTCACCACCTCCTGCCACGCCGATCCCGAAAAAGAGAGAGAGAGAACCCGGAACTCCCACACGCCTGCTCAGACCAGCACTTCCCGTGCCCGGAGCAGGTTCTGATAGGTCTGGAGTCTCCCCCGGAACTGGCACTGCGGCTGCCCAGACCGGGACTTCCCGTGCCTGGGTCCGAAGTCGCCCCTGCAAAGGGGGGGGGGCAGCCTGTCGGATCATGATGCAATTGGTATGGAATACTCTCAGGGCTAACACAGCCTTGCTGCTGGGCTGAACCCAGGACATGGGGCCAGATGACATGCATCCCAGGGTCCTGAAGGAGCTGGCTGATGTGGTTGCTGAGCCGCTCTCCACCATGTTTGAAAAGTCGTGGCTGTCAGGAGAGGTCCCTGGGGACTGGAAAAAAGGTCGCGTTACTCCCATTTATAAGAAAGGGAGCAAGGAAGACCTAGGGAATTACAGGCCGGTGAACCTCACCTGTGTGCCTGGGAAGATCATAGAACAGATCCTCCTGGGTGACATGTTGGAGCGCGTGATCCGGGACAGCCAGCACGGCTTCACCAAGGGAAGGTCATGCCTTACCAATCTGGTGACCTTCTATGATGGAGTGACAGCATCGGTAGATAAAGGGAAGGCAACCGATGTCATCTACCTGGACTTGTGCAAGGCCTTTGACACAGTCCCCCACCACATCCTTATCTCTGTATTGGGGAGATGTGGATTTGATGGGTGGACCATCCAGTGGATAAGAAACTGGTTGAAAGAATGTAGACAAAGGCTGGTGGTCAATGGGTCTATGTCCAGGTGGAAGCCGGTGACAAGCGGTGTCCCCCAGGGGTCTGTCCTGGGACCGGTGCTCTTTAACATCTTTATCAATGACATTGATGATGGAATTGAGTGCACTGTCAGGAAATTTGCTGATGACACCAAGCTGAGTGGTGTGGTTGACACAATAGAAGGAAAGGAAGCCATCCAGAGGGACCTTGACAGACTGGAAAGGTGGGCCCAGGTGAACCTAATGAGGTTCAACACTGCAAAGTGTCAGGTATTGCGCTTGGGCCGGAAGAATCCCAGACATAGATACAGACTGGGAGAAGAGCTTCTTGAGAGTAGCCCTGCTGAGAAGGACTTGGGGATTCTGGTGGATGAGAAACTTAACATGAGCCAGCAGTGTGCTCTTGCAGCTCGCAAGGCCAATGGTATTCTGGGCTCCATCAGAAGAGGGGTGGCCAGCAGGGACAGGGAGGTGATTGTCCCTCTCTACTCTGCCCTCGTGAGGCCCCACCTGGAGTACTGTGTCCAGATCTGGGGCCCCCAATACAAGAAAGATGTGGAACTGTTGCAGAGGGTTCAGAGGAGGGCCACAAAGATGATTAGAGGGCTGGAGCACCTGCCCTACAAAGAGAGGCTGAGGGAGCTGGGCTTGTTCAGCCGGGAGAAGAGAAGGCTGCAGGGGGACCTCATTGCAGCCTTCCAGTACCTGAAGGGAGCATACAAACAGGAGTGGAATCAACTTTTTAAAAGGGCAGACAGTGGCAGGACAAGGGGGAATGGACTAAAGCTAAAGGAGGGAAGGTTTGGATTAGATATTAGGGGGAAGTTTTTTACGAAGAGATCGGTGAGGTCCTGGAGGGGTTGGATGCCCCCGTCCCTGGAGGTGTTCAGGGCCCGGTTGGATGGGGCCCTGGGCAACCTTGTGTAGATCCAGGCCTGGAGGTTGGTGGCCCTGTCTGTGGCAGGGGGGTTGGGGCTCTATGATCCTTGGGGTCCCTTCCAACCCAGACCATTCTATGATTGTATGATGATTGGGACTCTTGAAGGGTTACATGGAGAAACTGGATTAACTGGTTGTTGTGGTTTAAACCTCAGCGGAAAAGCTGGGGCCACAAAGGTCAGAAAGAGAAGCCCCCTGCCTCTTTAAGAGGTGGGGGATGGGCGAACGGAGGGAACCGAGGAGCTGCGAGCAAGGAAAAAAAAACCAAAGGCCCGCGGGTTGGGATAAGGATAGTTTACTAAACAACAGGAGAAAATATGAAAACAACTAACTACAGTGCTATTATATACAGTGCAAACCTCTCGCCCCACTATGTCATTTGAGCCGTGCCCGAACCGATTCAGATTCAGAGCCCCGAACGCAGCACTCCCCGAGCCCGGCACCCCCAGAGCACCCCCCTCACCACCGCCTGCCGCTCCGATCCAAAAGAGAGAGAAGAAGAAGCCGGAACTGGCACTACGCCTGCCCAGACCGGAACTTCCCGTGCCCGGGTCTGGAGCAGTTTCTGATGGGTCCGGAGTCGCCCCCGGAACTGGCACTGCGCCTGCCCAGACCGGAACCTCCCGTGCCCGGGTCCGGAGTCGCCCCTGCAAGGGGGGAGGGCAGACTGCCTGATCATGATGCAATTGGTATGGAATACTCTCAGGGCTAACATAGCCTGTTGCTGGGCTGAACCCAGGACACTGGTGTAAACCAATTTTGATGCATAGCATAGTCTGGAAAATGAGCCCGCTTTTGTGTTATTAACATAACAGTCTTGGTAACTTGAGGGAGGGAGAAGTGGGAATTGGGCAAGTTCTATTCTTTCTTCTAGTTGCAGTTTTTATCAGCATATTGATTTAAATATAATAAAAACAAAGGCATAGAAACTCAGAAATTTAAACTGTTTCACTTGCGTTGTTTTGGCAAAACTGTGACAGTTGATAACGCAGGAATGTTTCTAGTTGTTGCCAAGCAGTCAAGGATTTCTCAGTTGTTCATATTTCCCTGCTAATGAGAAGATGGAGGGCACCCAGGAAGCTGGGAGGGGACACAGCCAGGACAGGTGACCCGAACTAGCCAAAGGGGGTATTCCATGTCAATTACATCATGCTCAGCATAAAGGGGGGCTTGTGGTGGGAGGAGTGCTCAGCTCCAGGATGTGCACTTTTTGGGGACGGTCCGGTTTTGGGACGGCTCTGAACTGTATGGCCTGAGCTGTGCAGTTTGGTGGGAAACTGTATTGTATATCACCAGTTTCGTATAGTTTGCTGTAAAGTCCTGTTATTGTTATTTCTCTCTCTCTGCTTTCCCAAGAAAACTATCCTTATCCCAACCTGTTATAAACGGTCGTGACAAATTT